>CM053773.1:242958817-243044070 GCA_028658325.1 Potorous gilbertii
AAAACAACATGTGCCCAAGCGAGGTGTATGCACACCTGAGCATCTGGGCCGCGCTATGCACCAGGCTCTGTGCTAGGCTTGGGGACACAGACAAAGGGAAATGACTCTGCCTTCCTGGGGCTTTCATTGGAAGCTGCGGTAGCTTACCGCCTAGCCAGGGCTTGAGGCACTCACTGTGTGTCAGTATGTACTGAGTCAGTCCAAGGGAGCTAGGGAGAGGAGTATTGGAGATGATCTGAAGAGGCTTCCTCCGAAGGTGGTGCTTGGGTGAGGTCTTAAGGTGAGGAGAGAAAGCGTTCCAGACCTGGGGGACCTGGCAGCTGAGACCCAGACCGGGAGAGTGCCTGGGAGAGGCAAGGGTGTGTGAGGGGGCCGGATGATATGGTGGGGTTCACTTCGGAAGGGCTTCCCAAGGTGGATGGGTGTGTATTTGATCTGTTATAGAGCACTCTTGCAGTTTGCTGAGTAAAGGAGCAGGGGTAGGCCTACTCTTTTCTTTTGAAGCTGCCCTTGCCTCTTCTCTCCTCTCCCCTCCCCACATTGAGCAAGCTAAAACATAAATAAATATTTCATTAAAGTCGGTAATTTATAGTGATGTGGTCAGATTAATTGTGTCTGGAAAGGATTGCCTCTCGGTCTCATTGTGAGTTCATCACTTTTCATCACTTTGCATCATCCGTTCTAAGGTCCCAGTTTCCTCTGAAACTGTCCACTTTCTAATTTCTTGTGGCACAGTAATATTCTAGTGCTTAATCCATAGCACAAGGTCTGTTTTAGCCATTTCCTAATAGGAGGACGCACTCCAGTTTGGCCTCTACAGAAAGAGCTGATTTAAATGTTTTTGTACATGTAGAGTCTTTCCCTTTTTCTGTGCTCTTCTTGGGGTACAGACCCAGTAGCGGTCTGGGTACTTTGGTAACTTTCTGGTTGTAGTTCCAAATTGCTTTCCAGGATGGCTACACCAGTTAATTCACAGCTTCCTCTGCAGTGTGGGGTTTTCCCACAGCCCCTCCAATATTGACCCTTTCCCTCTTTTGTCATCTTTGCCAGTTGGTCAGGCCTGTTCTCCAGGGAAGGCACTTGGCAGCTATTCTGGAGAGGCAACTCTAGCCTCGAGGATAAAGCCCCAAAGGTGAGGGGTGAGACAATAGACCAAAGGAAGGTAGGCATTGATAATGATGTGGTAGAGAAGAAATGACAAAGTTTGGTCATCGATTGGCTCAGTAGGCTGGGAGCAGAGTTAAGGCTGCAAGCATGGTGGATTGGAATATGGGGGTGCCTTCAGTAGCACTGGGAAAGCTCAGAAGAAGGAAGGATGATAATTAGGCCTTTATGGTGGAACGTGTTTGGAATGTCCATAAGCAGCTGGTGGCATGGAGCTGGAGAGCCAGGGAGAGATTCTGAGAGCTCCCCACATGGAACAGTGGAAAGAGAGGAGAGACAGTGGCCCAAGGTGGAGCCTTTTGGGTCTTTCTGCACTTGAAGGGTGAAATGTGACAGAAGAACAGCTAAGGACACTGCAGCAGGCAGGAGGAGAACCAAGACAGAGCAGTGTCATGAAAACTCAAAGAAGAGAAGAGAGGGTGCTAGACATTAGTGTGAGAGGCTGCCAGAAGCCAGGAAGGAAAGAGGGCTAAGAAGAGACCCTGTCTGACAGGCAGAAGAGAGCTCCTGCGAAGCCAGACTGCAGGGAGCTTTGGTCTATAAAGGTCAGCTGTTGTCATCCAATAGCCAGCAGTGCCTCCTCTTTGACACTTTTAGCCACCTTCCTTTATCTGTCAAAGGTAATAACTTGTATACTTTCAGGAGAGGGCATGTTGAGGTAGAGATGGTCACATCGAGCTTTCCTGCCGTAGGATGTCTGTGAGAGAAGCAGCATTCCAGAACGTTGTTGGGAGAACCCCGGAGAATGGCTGTCCTCACAGGCAATGAGGCCACACAGGGGCCCTTTCCCCCTGGCCCCTGGATAGCAGGCACACTTGCTCCTTCCTTTCAAATGGATGGAGCCCATTCTCAAAGAATCTCTCCTCTCTAGGACCACATCCCAAAGCGGGTTCTAACTGAATAAACGTCGGCTGTTTCCTGGCCCTCTCCTTGGGCCCTTTGAGATTCCCACCCTTTGAGGCATTCCAATTCTAACCTAGTTGTATCTGAGCATCTAAGTCACTTTCCTTCTCCATCCATGCTGCGCTGAATGAAGTCAGAGCCTCAGCTCTCCTTTGGTAGAAAGTCTTCCCAGATGTGATTTGGAGAGGGAAAGGAAGTGAAGGAATTCGCTGAATTTCAGGGTAGGAAAGGACTTTTTAAGAGCATGTAGACCTACTTTCTCATGTTTGTAGGATCCAGAACCGCAGGGGACATTGGGGTCATCTCACTGTAAAGAAAAGCAAATTGAGATTCTAAGAAGGGGGGAAGGTGCTTTCCTGAGGTTCCCCACAGTGTCTATGCCTGAGCTAGGTCCAGACTAGGGCTTGAGACACCAAGGCAGTGCTACATTTTCTCTTCTCTGTGTGATAGGAGATAAGGGAGGGGTTCAACATGGCAGGTGGCAGAACCGAGTCCAGAAGCCTGGCTTTCTGCTGTTCACAGTATCTTATTTGAAATCCCAGCCTTATTCAGCTGGAGAGAAGCATCTTTGGAAGACAGTGCTGCCTGTACTTCAAACCACAGGACAGGGACCTGGGAACAAGGGGGCTGTTGCTCTTTGGGTTAGCCCCCTCTCCTTTCTTGTTCCCCATTTCATCCAGTCATTTATCAGTTTAATAGACTTTGCTTAATGAGCCCCTGAGTGGGTATGGGTGTGGGTGTGGGTGAGAGACCTTAAAAGGTTGCTGTTGGGCTCTTACTGCTGTCACCAATGCTTCTTGCTTTGGTTTGGGTTCTAGTTGCCAGTACTAGAGGACCGCTCACTCTGCCTTTTGTCCTCAGAAGCCAGCACATCTAGCTGAGGATGGAGCCTAGCATTTCAGAAGGAGCACTGGGCCTTAGTCAGGCTGCCAGGGTGTTAGTCTCAGTGCTGACAAGACTAGACAGATAATCCCTTTCAAACCTGTATAATTTAGGTAGTTTTTTATCTAAATTCTGTACCCAGGAGTACTGAGCAGCCCAGTATATTCTAAACATGATGGATCCTTGAGGGAGGATTTACAGAAGTATAGAAAGTGTGGAGAGGAATCCATGAGCTGTTTGTCCCTCCATATGAGTGTGAAGAGTGTACAGAGCATCCCCCTGTGTGGGAGAGGAGGCCTTGGAAGGAACAGAGTGGCCTAGATACTACCTATGCTTCCTTCCTGCCCTAGGCTTGAAGTTGTCCTTCCATCTCTTAGTCAGGTGCTGCCTTTTCTTAGACGCCTCCTCTGATCCCCTGCCTCTACCAGAAGTGCTCCAGTCTTCCTCGGGCACAGCGGCCTGAGTGCATTGAGTCATAACTTGTTTGCTTTGTTGTTTCCTTATGTCATTAGCCAGGGCTACTGTCTGTAGGGGCTTGCCAGCAGTGCACAGTCCAGGGCAGGTGCCTAATGAGGATGGCAGATTCGTTACTGACTTGCTTATGATCTAGAACTCTGGTTGTGGGCATGTATCATGTGCCAGGTACTTGGAGGCACTAGAAAAGCCTCCTCTTAGGGGCCACTGGACTTTATTGAATATGGGTTTGTGACATGGTCGGACCTCTGCTTTAAGAAAATTATGTTGGTGGCTCTGTGGAGGACGGATTGGCATGGGAGAGATTAAAGCAGGGAGACCAGGGAGCCTCCTGTAGCATATCTGAGCAAAGCTTGAACTTGTGAGAAAGCTATGTTGGGGGCAGAAAAGGGGTGGGCTCTACCCTAGGAGTGTGCTAGGGTCAGATGTTACTGGATGTGGCAACCGATTGGATGTGCAAGATGGGTGACGCCAAGTCAATACACCTGAGTGACTGGAAAGATGGCAATGCCCTTGACAGAAATAGGAGAGTTGAGAAGAAAGGAGGACTTGTGGGGAAAGACAGTGTGTTCTATTTGAGGCATATTGAGTTTGAGATGCCTAGAGATGCATTCTGTTTAAAATGGTTAATGTAGTTAGTAGTGCAAGAGAGAGACTGCATCTGGACTTTGAGATTTGGCAGTCAGACATATCAAGAGGGAAGAGAACCGACTTAGGCAAGAGTCTCAGGGAGTAGCCATGATTAGTGGTTGTGATGTGGGTGATGAGCTGGTCAAGAGGAAAGCATATGGGCAGGAAAAGAATCAAGAGAAAGCAGAGTGATAAGAAGCCAGGGAGAGAGTGTGATCAACAGTATTAAATGGTGAGAGGGGAAGGAGGGTGAGGGTTAAGAAAAGGCCGCTGACCACTCATTGGAAGCCTCTTCACACTTGTCAGTGTTCAGGAGTGAGAGTAGGGGAGGTGGAGCTGTTGGCTAGAGTCAGCCTTCCCCAGGAGTTTGGGTGAGAAGGGAAGGAGCAACATAGGACAGGAGCTAATGATGATAGTAGGACCTTGTAGAGAATGAAAAGTAAAGGCAGAAAAGAGAAATCAAAGGGAAGCCAAGATTGCCTCTGAAAAGCAGAGCTGCTAGGGATCACTCCTTTGACAACTCTTTCTGTCCCTCCTCCAGGAAGCCCTTTAGGATTGAAAAGAGAAAGATTGCCCCCCAAACTCCCTATGCCCTAACATGTGACTTCTGAGAAAATCCATTTTTGCATTAGCCTTAAATTTAATCTCAAGCTGTCTCAGTTCTGTTTTGGTTCCTCTGTCTGTCATGTATATGCAGATGCAATGGTTGGAATTCAGCCAACTTTCTAGGCCTAGACTCAAAGTGGGTGGCTAAAGGTGGAGCTTCTATCAGGCAATGAGGTTGGGACCTGTAATTCAAGTCCATCCCCCAGATTAGTCTTGAGAGAGTCTAGACTTTTGTGGCATTTTCACTTGTACTGAACATGGAGCTGGCCACATAGGAGATGCTTAACAAATGTTTGCTGGATGCATCGGACACTAAATACCCAGTATGCACAACCAGCAGGCATCTGTGGAGGTCCTGTTACGTACTAGGCCCTGTGCCAAGGATGGAATGAGCCAGCCTTCTTTGGATCCATTTAGAGACCGAGGGAGTTTGGGGGATGAAGCCAGGGGGCAGAGATCAGTCTAGAAGAGGCCATCTTCTCTCAGAGTCCAGATTGCCCTGCATGAGAGATGCCCAGGTGCTGCCCAGTACCCAGAGAAGATACCAGGATGTAAGACAAATGTATTTGAGGACTTCCTTCAGCCTTCGTTCCTCCTACATAGACAGGAAATAGCTTGTTAGAGGAAATGAGAGGCTGGGCAGCCAATCTTCTGACTTCTGACTCCTCTCCATGTCCTAATAAAATAAGTCCCAAAGCTCAGGTTAGGGGTGAATATTTTCCAAGCAAAATTATAAAGAAGACAAAATCACAACCAAGACCATGCATAACATGTAGGAGAGAAGACCTCCACCCTCCCCCCAGTTGCCCCCCTCCCTCCCTTCCTCCCACTCTCCCTTTCCTTCTTTCCCTCCCCGCTTCAACTTTGAAACTCTGAGGAAGAAGAAAAGTCTCTTTATGCCCACAGAACATGGGTGGCTCAGGTTTGGCTTAGACTTGTGGTGTTTGAATGAGGATGAGAAGTTCACCATCATCTTACCCCATGGGGGAGAATCTCAGCCTGAAATTCTCCTGCCCCGAGTCCTAGGATGAGGCACTAACTACTGCTCCATACTCCCCAACCCTTCTCCTTTTCCCCCATCCCTCCAGATTCTCCCTTCAAGCTCTGGCCTCCATGCTTTCTCCATGAAGCCTGCCATGATCCAATCCTCTGAACAGTTGTTCTCTCTCCACACTGACTATTCCTCTTTCCCATTCTTTCCACATTCTGCTTAATTGGTATCCATGTCTTCCAAAAATACTCTCCTTTAACTTTAAAGACCTTGCTTAAAGGCTCTGCCCTTTGACCTTAGGGGAGTCTCTTCCCTTCTCTGAGGTTGTTTTCTTTTATCAGAGCTGTAGAAATGTGCACTATGATGATGAGACTTCTCACTGAGAGTCCTAGTTTCTAGAGGGTGTAGCCAGTCTTTGAAGTTATTTTTGAGCCAGCATGGGTCAGTGGAACGAGCTCTGGAGGCAAAGGACTTGAGATCAAATCCCAGCACCTCTCCTTACCTTCAGGACCTCAGGTGGGTCACCTGACCCCTTGACCTCAGTTTCTTCCTCTGAGATGCCTTCCCACTCTTGATCCTGGATCCTGGCATCCTCTACTCTTTGAATGCCTCACTCTGTAGGCATTTGGCAAATGAATGAATGGAAGGGCTCATTCTCCACGTCACTTTCTTCCTCTGAAAAACAAAAAACGAGACCAGCCTGCCCTCCACTCCCCGAGTCTGAAGGATCGAGAAATCTGAACTCTCACATGTAATCCGCCTGCTCTCCGCCTACAAATGAGCAAGCTGCTGCCTGAAGCCAGTGAGTGGCACCCTGTAAGAGGCTAGCAGCAGCCATGCAGAGCTGTCCTCCCTGGGCCATCCCAGCCCTGGCATGCTGGAGAACAGTAACTGGGCGTGCTCTGTTCCCCAGGTGCCTTGGCTCACCATTGCAGTTTAGACTGCCATTATTCTTACCTTGGTCTTCTGTACAACCTGGAAGGACATTGGGGAAAAGTGTTTGGAATGTGTAGGATGGAGTGCTTCATGGACTTGGATCTTTGGAGGCCCTGTCAGGGTCATTCTTCTTAAATCTGTGCTAGCATAATAGCCCTGCGGCCTGCTCTGGTAGCCAATGGGGGAGAATCTTCCTTTTCTCTGACCACACTCACTTGCATTGGGCTGTATCTCAGTCATTCGTAGGTGGAGAGCCTGTTCCACTGCCATCTGTTCCCTTGTCTTGGTCCCTCGGGAGGGGGCCTCTTGGTACTTCTGCTGATGAGTAGCCAAGGCTGGCCTGCTCTCTTCATTGGAGCCAAGTGGCCAGCTCTCTGATCTTGACTTTTTTTCCTCTCCTGCTGTAGGGGCCTTTATTCCTCCTTGGGGGAATTCATCAATACTCAGTCTGTCACTGAGGCAGGTCTTCCTTCTCCCCTCCCCACCATGACTTAATGGAATTGAATCAGGATTTTCACCCCTGCATTGGAAACCGCTCCCCCTTGCCCAAGAGTCTGAGCCTTAGTCTCCCTGCGAGCCTCTTACTCCTCGTCTCAGCCTGCTGGCCTCCCTAAATCCTCCTTTTTGAGAAGCCTTTAGCAGCCTCTCTTAATTGCTAGTGCTTGACCTAATAATTATCCTGTAAAGAGCTTGCTTTGTGCCCATTAGACTGTGAGTTCCTTGAGGGCAGGAACTGATTTTTGCCTAGAGTTTAGTCCAGTACTTGGCATTAATATTAATATTTATTGACTGCCTGCCTTGGCTGGGGGGGAGGGGCGTGGCGCAGTGGCTTTCCCCTCTGTAAACAGCCTCCGTGTGATCTTTGTCCCAAGCTATTCTAGCCTCTTTCATTCTCTCTCTGACTGACTTTAGAATGTGTTATACTTTTCCTAGTTTCGCCAGCTAGGGTAAGGGTTTGGCAGGGGAGCTTGGCATCTCGGTGGATGCATTGGTGTTTAGGGCTGCACCCTTCCCAATGCCACAGGTCACCTGGCTGTGCTGCTAGATGGGGAGGGTGTGGCGGGAGGCTGATCAGATGAATATATTGAGCTGGAGACCCAGCACCAGGTTGTGTCTGCCCCAGCTCCAGCAAGGGTGCAAAAAGAATGGATTTTTTTTTGCCACAGCGAAGTCTTTTGATATGTTGGTGTGTATCTTTAGCACTGAGAAACTCAGTCTTTAAACGCTCCCAGCCTTTGGAAACTTTATCCCTAGATAGAATTCACTCATTTCCCGTCACTCTCCTCCTTTGTATTCAGTTCCCTGGATAGTCTCCCATTTCCCCTTGTCCTCTTAGAAATAGAAAAATGAAGACTCAGTTGAATAAGTCTGTAAACAATGGCAGGTCTATGGGAATTACTGCCCTACTTTCTCATGTTATACTACTATTTGTAAACCTCATGATGGTGGTTGCCACCTAGTTTACTCCTAGTCAGGAGTGTGCCAAACTTGTATTAGGATCCTTGCACCTCTGACCCCAACCTCCTACCTGGAATGCAAGGACATGTACAGTCGAAGTAGGCACTCATATGTTCCACACACACGGGCACTATATTCAGAGGCTCTTGGTGTAAAAGTCACCCTAGAGAAATAGTTACCTAGAAAAAAAATTTTGCATCAAATTTTTCTGAAAAAGGGTCTCATTTCGAAGAGATATAAAGAACTGATATAACTTTATAAGAATGGTTCATTCCCTAATTGATAAATGGTCGGAGGATATGAACAAGCAGTTCCTGGAGAAACATCCCAAACTTTGTATAGCAATATGTTACAAATCACCAATAAAGAGAGAAATTTAAAAGAGAGCGACTCTAAGTTTCCACCTCACACCCATCAGATAAGCAAGGTTGATAAAGGCAGTGATAGATGCTAGTGGGGTTGAGGGGAAAATCGATACATTGATCCCCTGGTAGTGGAGCAGGGAACTGATCTGTCCATTTTAGAGCACGGATTGCAACTCTGCCTCAAAAAGTACCAAACTATTCTGATCCCCTAACCCCTTGACATGAAAAGTCACATGTAAAAAAAAAATTTGTAGCAGCTCTTTTTGTAGTTGCAAAGGGCTCAAAACTAAGGAAGCATTCATCTAATGGGAGACAGCTGAACAAATTATTGTAGGTGAATGGAACTGGATACTATTTTACTATAAGAAGTGAAGAGAGAGTTTCAGAGAACCCTAGGAAGATCTGTATGAACTGATGCAGCATGAAGTGAGCAGAACCCGCAGAACAATTTATATCCTCTAATATCAATATTATAAAAATGACTGGTTCTGAAAGACTTAGGTACTCTGGTTAGTGCAGTGACCAACCAGGCTTCCAGAGAATAGATGAAGAATGCTGTCACCTCTTGATAGAGACTAATCAGAATCAGAATGATGTGCCTGTTTTTGGATGTGGCTAAAAAGGGAAGTTGTTTTGTTTGACTGTACTTAGATGTTACAAGGTTTTTCTGTTTTTTCTTTTTCAGTAGAGGTAGAGATATAAGAGGGGAAAACTGCTTCATAATTCGTGGAGGAGGGAAACATTTTAAAAGAAAAATGGCCCTAAGCATCAGGAGTCAATGTAGCCGGGACCCATACAGAGTAGAAAGGAGCTGGGATCAGGCTGGGCTGCTGTGGAATGTCATGGAGTACTGTTGACTTGCCACATGTTGGATACCACCAACATCTTTTGGTTCCTTTGAAGGAGCTGTAAAAGTACAGAACGGAGTGTGGGGAGAAGCTGATTCCTTTGTGAGGAGGGGGAGCCTGTGGATTGCAGACTCGGTGTGAGAGACAGCATGGCACAGTGGTTTAGAATGCTGGATTTTGAATCAGAAAGACTTGGGTTCGGATCCTCTGATATTTCCTAGGTATGTGAGTTGGGACCAGTCACTCAAACATTTTGTGACTCAATTTGTGAGGCCCAAGTTAGAGAATGTGTGCATAAAGCACTGGGCTAACGGAGAACAGCCACCGGAGTCCGTGTTGTCATTGGGTGCTAGTGTGGTGTGGCAGCCAGAAAAGATGACTTGACGTTAAGCACTGTCAGTGGAAGGCCACTGTCCAGCAATGATCAGCCTCCTTTAGCTGGCCTGGCTGAGGCTGCAGGTCGAGCAGTCTGGGCACCACATTTAGGAAGCACACCTGTAAGCTAGAGTACTTCCAGAGGGGAAAAATGGAGAGGATGAAGGGGACTAAGAAACCAGACCTTGGAAGAGGGTTCATTGGAGGAATTGTCGATGGCTGCTCTAGGAAGAGGAAACCAGAACTAAAGCCAAGGGGTGGAGGTGAGACCAGGGAAGAGCCTCCAGGAGCCAAAAACTTCCCTAACGTGAACAAGCTGCTGGGGGAGAGGAGTCGGGGAGCTGCCACCACTTGCAGACAGGGTTGGTGTTTCAGATTCCAGTAGGACCTCATGAAGTCTTGGGTCACTTCCAACTCTATAGGGTAATAGGAAATCACATTGTTTTGTAGCTTCTTTCATTCAGTTATCTTGACTTCTGACTAGTCTGTACCCCTCCCAAGGATTGTATCTTCTTTTTATTGATGACTCTTTTGAGACATAGTAGTCATCTCCAGTCCTGACCCTCTGTCCTCTCTGCTCTTGTTGTCTGGTCCTCGCATTGGTGGCTGCTGTTACCGAGTTTGGCTTCCTTTTACTGCTGTCTTCGATTACATCATCCTGATCCTTGTGTCTCCTTGATTCCAGTTTCACAAGTATTTATTAAGCGCCTTTCGGTGTGCGGGCACTGGGGGGAGCGTCCGTCTGTACTATCTCATGCTGTGCAGGAATCCAGGGTGTGGGCCTGACCTGACATCTGGGTTCTTCTCTGAATCAGTCAGTAATGTGGGGATAGTGGCAAAGTCCTTTGTTCTTCCTTGGTCCTGCTACCTGGCCAGTCTACCCTGTTCCACATGCACATGCATGGACGCCACTTCTCCCAGTTAGGTCATGAGTAGTAATGGTTACTCTTTCCTTGTATCCACTGCATGGAACATTTTGCTCTATTGAATCAAGGGGAAGGGAATAAACATTTATGTGGCACCAGCTATGTGCCGGGCACTGTCCTCAGGGCTTTTTACAAATATGATCTCATTTGATTTCTAGTGAACAAATATTCAGTTATGAAACTGTAAAATGTCATCAGCTTTGAATACTCAGAGAGCTAGGAAGTGAACCTGGGATTTGGACAAGGAAGCCATCTTGGTGCAGTTTGGCACCCACTTTGCTAGAGAGTATTGTCTGCAAAGAGCCTTCTTGTTCCTATCTCCTGCCTTCATCAAGGGTGTCCTCAACCTTTGTCAACATTTTTTTTGTGAAGATTTTCTGGAGATAGAAAAGGTGTGTGGTTGAGTTGGAAGTTGTTAGCTTGCTGTTTTCAGTAGAAACAATATCCTTGACTCCTCCTCCCAGGCATTTGGTATCTTGAGAATCGGTCCCTTGATGTACCAGAATCGAGCTGCTTCCAACGGTGTCTAGGCCAGCTCTTCCCACTTTTCTTCTTTAGCCTTTCAGTGATGGTGGTGGCAGAGTGCCAGGTGGGGCTTCCCTTCCTGGGGCATGGGTGGAGAGAATGCTTGACCCCTGTCATCCACACTGGCCTCTCTTTGTCCTTGAGTCACTAGGAGGAGGATGGTGCGGCTGTTTGCCAAGGGAAATTGGGCTTTGGTAGAAAAAGAAGGCATTTAGAGCTTGAAGTGATGGTAGGTCCTTAGGCCAAGGTGATCAGTAAGCATAGGAAATTCAGGCCTGGCTCTTAGAGGGATGTTTGTTCATCTGCTCAAGCACCCACTGTGCACCATTCCTGCCTGACTGTGAGTAGTCACTGATCAGTCACAGATGTGCTAAGTTGGCCTAGCTGCTACTTCTCAGGATAATTCAGGATCATCTCTCTTAAGACATAGACTCTAGATACAGCAGACATTTGGAACCATTTCTGTCCGTTGGCCTGGGTCTCTCCACCTTGGTGAAGCTTAGGGATGCCTTCTCTGAGTCACGTATTTAAATGCAAAAAATAAAATACATTAGATTAGAAAGGGAATTAGTTACGTTGAAATGTTGTTATCTGAGCAGCAAGAATCCACTTCACCCAGCCCAGGCTATGGGAGCAGCAAGAATCCACTTCACCCCGCCCTGGTCAAAGCAAGCCTCCTTGTGACATAACCCTGCTTCTCTCCTTAGATTGAGAGCATCTGAGGATTTGTCACACGGCTCTGCCGCTCTCAGAGGTGGATAAGGAGGAAAACATTTGGAAAAAGGTTTGGTTGGCGGTCTTCAAATCCTGGCTCCCACACTCACTCACTGTGGGCCTTTGGGAAGACACTTCATTTCTAATCATGGGTTTTCCCATCTGTGAAATAGGAGCAGTAATTAATACTTATATCACCTGCTTACAAGGTTGTAGTGCAGGAAATGTTCCCCCAACTTAAAAACACCATGTAGAAGTTATCTGTTGTCTCAGTGACCATAAGAAAAAGGTAACGTGCACTTTAGAAGTAAATATCTATGTATCTTGTCTTCTAAGGGATAGAGCATTGATGTCTTTCCCTTTTCTTTTTTCTCCAGGTAAACCAATTTTTTCTGTTGATATTCATCCTGATGGGACCAAGTTTGCAACTGGAGGGCAAGGTAGGTCTGCAGTGAAATGGAGAGGGGGCGAGGGATAGTTACAGGTCACACTTGGAGACTTATGATCTACTCAAAGATTCCCCTTTGGTGTGTGATGGCAGGATGGCTGGGGCCAAGAGGCATTCCCGCACATGCGCGCGTGCATACATTGTTCACTGTGTGAACACCCTGGTCACACATGCACCTTTCTAATTCTTTCTCACTCTTACATGAGAATGATTTTGTGTTTGTTAATGTTTAGTGACAGTGGAGGATCACCTTGTGTTGTAGTAGAAAGAACTAAATGAGGAGACTTGGTAATTAGTTCTGACTCTGCCTCTATATGACCTTTAGTCAAGCCTTCTGACTCCTCTGAGACCTTGTTTCCTGTTCTCTAACACTCTTCCCACCTCTGCTATTCCCTGTTCTAAGACCCCTCCTAGCTCTGCCATCCCCTGCTGTAAGACCCCTTCCCAGCTCTGACATTCCCTGTTCTAAGGTACCTCCTCAATTCTAAGGTCCCTTCCCCCCAACTCTGAGGTTCTAGATTCAATGACCTGGTTAAATCAAGCTGTATAGTTTACATGGGCCCTCCTGCTCTCACCCCAACCCCCACCCCCTTCAGACAAAGAATTTGGATGATGGGCAAATAAATTTATTTTGACTTACTTTTTGGCTGTCAGAAGCACCCATTAGATAGTCATGGTGTTATAAAGGTTTAGTTGGAGTTGGGCTGACTGGAGCAAGAGCTTTTAACCAGCCATGCTCAGCCCTAATAACTGGCTTCCTCATTTCATGGGAAAAGCCTAGAGTCCTACATTGCATCTGAATGGGCTGGGTGACCTTGGGTAGAACCCCTGGCTGCGTGGACCTTCACTCTTTCTTAGTAGAGTAGAGGGCATCACTTCCCTCGAGGGATGTTCTGGGTCTCTGCTAGTCCCTAGTCCCATGAAGCTCTGTGAGCATCTGGTCCAAGTCCCTCCTCTGATCAGTGACCCCAAGGCCAGAGTGAGTGAGGCCCCAAGAGTGTGCAAGGAGCCAATGAAGGGAGTCTTAATGGAGGCAGGGCCCCCAACAAGGGCTCTAGGAAGGGAAGAACACATAGAGTTTCCCTGAAAAAAGCCCAGAGCAGGAGCATAGGAGTACTTGTCTATATTCAGACTGAGGCAGTGAACTTGGGGGCCCGTTGGCATCTTCGTGGTGTTGGGTCCCATCTGCACCCGGGGAGTATTAGGAAGGACTTTAAGGCAGCCCAGAACAGCCACAGCTAATCCTGATGACTGTAGGATCCCTGGTGCCCCCAACTCTCCTCCTTCCCCGCATAACTACTTGGTGCCTGGTGACTCTCTGCCCCTTGAGGTTTATCATAGCCACACCAGACTGGTCTCGATGCCAGTCAGCTTTCGCCATAGATGTTGGCACTCCAGAGCCTCAGCATTCCACCTCATAGGGAGTGACCAGTGGGAGCTACCACCAAGCAAGAGCTCTTCCACAGACCCTGTTCTCCTACAGTGTTTTATTAGGAGGGCACATTAATAAGTCTCCTCCTTGAGCCTTGTAAGGTTGGGAGACCTTGAATTGGTAACATTTCATTGTACTCCTGTGTCCCTGTGAGACAGAGGTGTGTATATGTGTGTGTGTGTACGTGTGTGTGTGTACACATGTACGTGTATGTGGACGTGTATGTGGATGCATGCCTACTCACAGACTTTAGGGTTAGAATGGACCTTAGTCATCATCTGTTCCTGCCTTGTTTAAGGACACCTGGGCCCAGAGAAGGGGGACACTTGTTCATAGGTAGCAAACTGCAGAACGAGGAGTTGGCCCCAGGTGTCTGATTTCAGACAGGTCATTTTTAGTTGGCTCTTGGCTGGGACGTGCCAAAAGTCGACATTTCTCTGGCCATTTCCTTTCTTGAGCTCCCCAGTGTTCACAGTATAGGTGGCACAGAGCCAAGACTAGAGGCAGCGGGAGCCCTTCATCATAGACCTCCCCTGGAACTTACTTGAAACTTAGCAGAAGCAACAGCCAAGCCATCAGGTCTTTACAGTATCCAAGCTGGAGGGCCAAATGAGCTCAGTAAGAACATGAGCCCCTCGAAGGCCCAGGACGTTTGGAGTGTGTCTTGGTAGTGCTTCCCAGTGCCTGGCGCAGCCCCTGGCACCTGCTGACTGTAACCTAAGGGCTCAGCAGTGGATTGGCCTCTGCCCTGGGGCCCAAGCTGCAGCTGTGGCCCAGTGCACCTCATTCCTCCCAGAGTCAGGAGGGTATTTAGAGCTTCTGCTTTGGATTATTCTGCTTTTCCCCTTGAGATAAGCCCTGTTTGGTGTTTCTTCAGGTTCTAGTCTGTCGATGGGGAGTTAGTTGGACAGATACATTGTTGTGCTTGGAAGGGGAGAGTTTTTGGAAGCCTGCTGGGATGAAGACAGCCTAGCCAAAATACTGCACTTAGAAGTCTGTTGACATCTTCTTTCCTGTTCTTGTAGGGCAAGACTCTGGGAAGGTTGTGATCTGGAATATGGCTCCAGTCCTCAAAGAGGAAGATGAAAAGAATGAAAATATTCCCAAGATGCTTTGCCAGATGGACAATCACTTAGGTATTACAGAACAGCCCTTCGCGGGCTTTGCGTGTTGGCAGATTGCCCAAAGTTAGCCCATGTGTTTGTAATTAGAAATATAAGGCCCCGTGCAGCGGTAAATGTCCCCGGTCTGCTGTCAGAAGGCACAGATGTTGGCTACACACCTGGTTGAGTTATTCAGCAGAAGACTTGGCCAACCCACAGAACCACCTTTGGACAGTCCTGCAGGTACCTCTGGTGATTTCCTGCTCATGAGTCTTACCGCCTGATTCAATAGGGCTTCCACACATGTCTTGTGCATCTTTGGGTCCAGCTTCCTAGCAATAGGAAGATTCTGGGGAAGGGGGAAGAGAATGGACTGCTCGCTGAGGTTTTCCAGTTGGACCAGTGTGGTTCATGGGGTTTCCCTGCCAGGACCCCTCTGGGGACCTGTCTTGATGTCATAGAGTCCTTTTCTGTGTTTGTGGCTTAATTTCCCCTTCCCTTGATCCCGGTGAAACCATTTTATTTTCATAGTATTTTCAGCTTTGCTGTTCCCCTGCTGGTTCCCCATGAGTTGTTGTTAGTCCATCCTCTTGTCCCTCAGTGCGTTGCCTTTCATGGTGTGATAGGAGCCCTGGATGTACAGTCAGAGGGCCTGGTTCAAATCCCAGCTCGGTCACTTACTAGTTGTGTAACTCTGGCCAGGTTACTTTACTTTTCCTGGGCCCTCATGGCCTCTTCTGTAAAATGGGATATGTGCACCAAATGACTGAGCTCCAAGGTCCATTTGGCATTTGTTCTCTGAGCCTTCAGTCCGATTTCAGATGCTTCTCCCCCATCCTTGCTTCTGGAGCACCCTCTGGGCCTGGGCCCAGGCTGGCCACAGGCCTCTTTGGTGACAGTGGCTTTCATTCTCTTGGCCCTAACTTGATTCTCCTGAGGACTGAGCCATGAACCATCTGGAAGCTTCAGCTTCACCTGGTAGACATCACCTTGTTTATACATAGAGTCTGTCTGCCTTGTTGGCTCTGCTCAAGAAAGGACCAGGCTTCCCAGGCCACCCAAGTCAATTCATTATGCCCTACCTGGCTCCCAAGCATTGGTGAGGAGACATCCACTTCAGTGGTCCCTGCACCATACAGTCCTCTGAGCTCATTCGAGCTCCAGAATGTGCCCCTTGGAGAAAGAAAGACATGGCTTATGTTACATTCCTCCTAAAACCACAAATGCTCTGCCAGCTGGATTGTGACTACTCCCCAGGTCACTTACCGTTTTTCCCTCCCCAAACTGCAGTGCCTCTTGGCCAGATCTGGTAGGTATCAAACCAAATAGAGCCTCTGTGCGCCCAGTGGGACATCAGTGCACCCACTGGCATAGAGATCCCACTTAGGGAGGGAGCCTTTTGGTGGGCCAGTGCTGCAGCTCTGGCCTTTGTTGAAGGGCTGATTGATTGCCGTGTTCACAGTGAGATGCTTTTCAGCTGTGATACAGATAAATGCAGGTGTTCTCCTGCTCTGCCACCCCAGCCACTGTTGCCGCAATCTTTGGCAGAGCCCCAGCTCATGTCTCCCACACTGGGGCCTGTGATTCTTGGACCAGAGCCTGCAGAAGAGGAAATGGGTGTGAATTTGGGATTTTCATCAACCTCTTTTCTTTTTCTTCCTAGCTTGTGTGAACTGTGTTCGGTGGTCAAACAGTGGGATGTATTTAGCTTCTGGGGGAGATGACAAACTGATTATGGTGTGGAAGCGGGCTACGTAAGCATAATTTTCTTTTTCATGTTTTATTTTGGAAGCATTTGTTTTCCAGTTCTCCTTTACCCCATCCCATGTGTGGATGATCATTCACTCCAAGTGCTCATGTGCAGTTTGGGGGCATGTTCCTGGAGCCCCCTGGACAGACTCTTAGCTTAACTCTGAGGCTGAGTCCTGCTGCTTCCCATCAGAAGGACCACAGGTCTACTCTACTAGGATTTTACTCCAGATTTGGCAACAGGAGGTCTGGACTCAGGCCTGGGCCCTGATACTGGATCCCTATGGAACCTTCTCATAGTCTCTGTTTCTTCACCTGTTTGTGGTGAAATGAGCCCCAGTTTGGGGTCTAACTCTGATGCTTCCTGGCTGAGTGACCTTAGACAAGTCATTTATCCTGATTGTGCCTCAGTTTCCTAATCTGTAAAAGGGGGTTCCTTTTATTAGATTCCATCCCTGCTATATTTGTGTAGAAGGGGCTTTGAAGAGTTAGAGAAATGTAACTTGCTCTCTGGTCACTGGGGATAGTAACACCTTGTAGTGCTGACTCGGTGGGACTGCTAACTTGTGCTGTAGATGTCAGCTGTCATCAGCTCATGCCCATGGCAAGGGGGCTACAAAGGTCATGTTAATGGAGACACCAGAAATCAGGACCCCCCTGGAGCTGTGTCCACAAAAGCACAGGCCAGAGAGGCCTGCCCATGCAGCCCTGCCTTGGCGACTTGTATGTTCTTTGCATCCTTGGTGTTTGATGAGGGGTGAGGTGGTGACCTGTCGGCTTCTCTTTCACAGGTACATCGGCCCCAGCACCGTTTTTGGTTCCAGTAGTAAGCTTGCCAATGTAGAGCAATGGCGATGTGTGTCGATTCTCAGAAGCCATTCAGGCGGTGAGTGAATGGCCAGTTGATTGGTTCAGAATAACCCAGAGAGCACCCAGGAGTCTCCGCCTTCTCCCCCCCACCCCTTGCAAAGGTCCAGGGTTCTAGAGCTTTATGGGGAAAAGGAATCAGAGGAACAGGGACCAGATGTGATAAGGGTGCTGCTTCTTGCTCCCCAGGCAGTCTTCCCCAGCCTGGTTCAGAGAAGAGGCAGGAGGACAGGATTTCTAAGATTTCTGCCAGCATGGACATCCTGTTTTGGGACCCTGTGTCCCATTCCCTCCACCTATGGAGACTTCTGGGAGCCCTGCCATAGTTTTCCTCTCTTTCTTCCCCCCACCATCTCCTTCTCTTTGTCCCCTCCTTCTCTCTTTCTCCTTGTCCCTCCCTCTTTTCTTCTCTTTCCATCTCAGTCCTTCTCCTCCCTGCCCCCACTCCCTGTCCCTCCCATTTTTCCCTCTGCCTTGTCAGTTCCTCTGCCATCTGAGGTCATCTTATTCCATCCCCCAAAACAAGCTGAAATTTGGGCATTTTCACATTCCGTCAGCAGGGCAGCATTCATGGAGTGGGTGCAGGAGCAGGCAGGCCTGCTTTGTTTCCTGGCTTGGCTGTTTTTGCCCTGAGGTGAATTAGGGACTTCTGGGCATCTGTGAAATAGAAGGCTTAGACTAGAGGACTGCCAGGGTCTCTTTGGCTCTAATCCTCTGGCCCCAAGTAGTCACTCTTAGAATGATGAGGAAGAAAGGGAGAAAGTATTAAGGGGACATTAGAAAAGGAAGCAGATCCCTGGAGGCCATCCATCATCACCAGTGGAAGCATCTGTGCTTTGCTTCTCTACCAAGACTGACAGGCCTCACAGACCCTCTCTCAGAAAATCCATCATGTCCAGGCATCTGCACTGGTTCCCCCCAGGCATGCCCATATACCCAGAGAAATCCTGTTTCCTCATGTCAGTATTTACTAAGTACCTACTGTGTGCCAGCCACTATGCTTCTCGCTGAGGATACAATTAGAGGCGAAAGCCCAAATCTACCCTTGAGCTGATGGTCAACTGGAGGGGCAACATGCAAACAGATATACACAAAGCAAGCTCTATTCAGAATAAATAGGGAACAGATTAACAGAGGGAAGGCACCAGAATTAAGAAGGGCTGAGTTGGGAAAGGCTTTCTGTAGGAGGTGGGATTTCAGTTGGAACCTGAAGGAAGACAGGGAGGGGCAGCTAGGTGGTGCAGTGGTTAGAGCACCAACCCTGAAGTCAGGAGAACCTGAGTTGAACTCCAGCCTCAGACACTGAACACTTACTAGCTATGTGACCCTGGGCAAGTCACTTAACCTCAGTTGCCTTGGCGGGGGAAAAGGAAGCCAGGGAGGTCAGTAATCAGAGCAGAAGAGGGAGAGCATCCAGGTATAGGTGAGAGTCAGAGAAAGTGGCCAGAGCCAAAAGATGGAGGATCTTGTTTGTGGCCCAGCCAAGAGGCCAGGGCACTGGAGCTAAGAGTATGTGTCAGGCAGTGAGGTGTGAGAAGGCTCTGAGGATCTGCTTGTGGAGGCGCCAGGGAGCCACTGGAGTTTAGGAGGTGGGAGAAGGGAGTAGCACGGTCCTGCCTGTGCTTTAGGAAAATTCATGTGGTGACTGAGGCAGGCAGAGCCACCTGTGTGTGAGGGGATGAGGGTCTGCGCCAGGGTTGGGGCAGCATCTAAGGAGAGAAAGGGGTAATTTGAGAGGTGTTGGAAAGATGACATGGATATGGGTGGTGAGAGATCCTGATAAATCCTCTATAGTGATAGGGAAAGTGGGAGGGGCAAGGTAATGAGTTCCATTTTAGACATTTGAATTGAAGCTGTCTGCTGGACTTCCAGCTTGAAATGTCAGAAAGGGCAGTTGGCTCTGGGAGATTGGAAGTAACTGGGAAGCTTGGAGCAGGAAGGGCAGATCAGAGAATTGTCAGCATAGAGTGATCATTAAATCCATGGGGGCCCAGGACAGAACTTCTATAGTTAGAGGGCATGACCTGCAAGAAGATCCTGCCGAGACAGAGAGGCGGTGTGCTGAACAGCTAGAGAGAAGAGAGCAGGATGGGGAAAAGCCCACTGGGTTTGGGAGCCAAGAGCTCATTGTCACTTTGAAGAGAGTCATTCCTTTCCTGTCCTTCATACCCCCAGAACTGACCACTTCCCTACTGCTGCCTCTTCCCAGATCTCTAGCACTGACCACCAGGCTGCCCAGGGACTCATGAGCCTTTCTGTCCAATCTGTAACCAAACTCTCTTGTGTATGTTGTTTTCCCTCTTAGAGCAGGTGCCATCTAGCTCTTCTTGTCTGTGCTTCCCATGCTTAGTGCACAGTTTTTGTTTATTCATACATGCCCGTAGCAGCCACATCTGATGCCTTGAGCACCCAACTCACAGGACTGGTCTTAGGGCAGTCACAAAAGTCCACCCTGCAAACAATCTTACTCTGATATTTCCTTCAATCTATCAGTCAGCAAATATCTGTTAAGAGCCTTGCCTGTGCTAGGAGGAGCTTCCATTCTATTTGGAGAACATAGAGGTTAGTGCTTCCTCCTTGACTCCGGTCTTGTCCATGACCAGCACAGGCTCCAACATTGGGGCCTTCCTTCTGCATTGCCCTTTAAGCATCACTGCCTCTTTAGAACCTTGTTACCCTCCTCTCTCCACATGCTGGTTATGAGGGAACTTCACAGTGTGGCGATGGTTTGAGGCGTGAGGCTGTGTGGTTGGTCATGGTTCCAGAGCCTTGGGGCCAAGCTTTCCAGTTGTACTGAGCCAGACTCAGAGTGACCTCCCCTGCTCATCACCAGATGGGACCAGATGCTGCAATAGTGGTTAGCAGCCACTCCATTAGATTCCTGCTTGCCTGTCAGTTCAGCTCAGCTGTCCTGCACTGCCACACTGGCCTTTCTGTGTTGGTGAGAGTTTTGTCCAGCTCCCAGAATAGTTCAGTTCCCCTTCCCAGACACAGTTCGCTTTTACTCTTTGGCCTCTCAGTGAAGTATCAAATGAGGCTTAATTTTCTTAGAAACTGGGACCCCGAGAGCATGACTATGATACAGAGGGCAACTCCTCACAGCCCTGAGGGGACTGGAATGTTTGCTCTGTGCATGGCTCCATGGCATTGCCTCCTCAGTAGACAAGAAGCTGTTACTGTGCCTCCCCAGGGAGGCGGCCTTTGTGTTGAGCTGGACCCAGGCCTGGGCCAGCACTCCCGATGGCCCAGGATAGGCCTACACTCTCCAGTTGTAGGGTCCTCACTTTTTAATCTTTCAGAGGGAGATAATATTTGCAGCCCCAACTCATAGTTTTGTTCAGAGATGAACACTTTGTAAATGTTGAAGTTGTACACTAATGGGATTTCAGAGTGTGGGTGGAGTGCGTATTATCTTGGTAGTAAGTTAGTTTTGAAGACCCTGCTTCTGGCAGTAGTTACAGCCTCCCCTTTGCCTGCTAAGCTTTGAGTGGTTACCCCATTCTTTCTTGTGGTGGGCTGGCCTGGCTGGGCTCTGGACCATAAGGTTTTCCCCACTAGCCACCATCCTTTCTAAAGCTGGGAGTGAAGCCTTCGAGGGGTTTCCTCATTGGTCTGCAGTTGAAAGACCCTGTGGGGCAGCTCTCTCCAGCCCAGGGGAGGCTGCCAGTCTTAGGGACTTAATCCATGGTGCTGTCTTCCGATGACCAGGCTCTGTGCTGACCCATAGGATCCCTTCCCAGAGGGTAGACTGAGTAGGAGTGGAGCAGGCAGTGCCCACAGTGACAGGGCTCAGCACTTGGGGGCATTACTCCGGCCCCACCTTGAGTGGCAGTTGGTCTAGTGGGGCCATGCTGTCGTGTTCGCCCCAACATGCACTACTTCCACACAAAATAGAGCAGCCAGCTCTTGGGAGGCTCCGAATGGGATTCCATCCCTTTGTCTTCCGGTTCTCAAGCTTTAAGGTTTATTGTTAAGATTAAACAGAAGCCTCCTTCCTCTGTCGGGCACCAACCAAGAGCCCTGCCCTGAGTACACACTCTGGCCTTTTTGGGACACCCAGCACTTGAGTTCTTGTCTTAGGCTGGCTTTGGCAACAGCCGTAGAGAAGACTGCTAGGCTGGCCTAAGAGGAGACCTGGGTTTGAACTTGGGCACCATCCCCAAGCCCATCAGGTCCCTTTTCTGGGGTGGACTTTAGACCCCTCACATGCAGAAAGAGGTGATTGACTTGGAAGATTCTGACTGCCTCCAGACAAGGTCTGGTCACTCAGCTCCCCAAGCAGCCACCCTATGCCAGTCTTTCTGGGTTCAGAGACTTCTCTCAAGAAGTCCCTAGGGTCTCTGACTGGAGGCTGCCTTAGGGAGGGAGAGATGACTTCCCAATGGAAGATGGAGGAAATGCCCTCATCCAGGCCAATCTTGATAGGGAGAATTCCATGTGGTAGAGGGCAGAGCAAGTCATCCTGTGGTATTGGCTTGAGCAGATGCGATAGAAAGGAGAGAGAGAGTCTGGATGGGCAGGCTGGCGCCAACCTGCACAGGGCATTCAGGGCTAACACTCATTCAGTAAATGATTGGATTGAGGAGGATGACCTGCAGGCATTCATGGGTTTTGTGTGGGTCACACATGTCACCTTTTCATTCCAAAGTTAGCGGTGACTTTTCTTTGGCATAAGATTGACCCATAAGGTTCCAAATTAGCTTTCAAACCAAGGGGTGCAAGGATTAAAGTGCCCAACCCTGGGTGCTCCTACCACCACTGGCCATGGGACCTTGGGCAAGTTCCTTTCCATTTGAGCAAACAACGCGATGGGCAGAGCTGGGCTGTGATGGCCTCTTCTTGCTCAGGCAGTTGGATCATACGTGATTAGGCACAAGTCTCCCAGGCCATTGGCCACACTTACTGATGGGACTTGGAACTGTGACCCATCCTGGCTCTCCTTTCCAGATGTGATGGATGTCGCTTGGTCTCCTCATGATGCTTGGCTTGCTTCCTGCAGCGTGGATAACACTGTTGTCATCTGGAATGCTGTAAAATTTCCAGGTACGAAGTCTTCACTCAAACTTTTGTATGGAGGAGATCAGCTAGGTGGTGTAGGTTGGGGTGGTACCCTGTCTCTGTAAGTACAGCAGGACACAAGCATTCCCGATTGCTATTCTGACTTAAGACTTGTTTTCTGAGTCTTCCTCATTTCACTGGAAAGGAGAAGGGTGTCTGTGCAGCCTTAGGTGTTTCCCCCTTGCTGGGGCCCTCATGCATCAGTTCAACTCCACAAGTAACTTCCAGAGAAAGAAAATGACTCCAGCCAGAAAGGCCCCTAGGGCTGCTGGTGCGAAGCCATGTCTCACTGTTTTTGGCCCTGCTTTTTTATTGCTTTCTGGCTCTGAGAAGCCCTGAGCTCCCAGGTGGGGATCAAAGCCAGAAGGTAGTCAGGGCCTTCACTCTGCTCTTGAGTTAAAGCAGGGAAGGAGATGCAGGGGACTGCTTCTCTTGGTGCCAGAAGGTGGCTACCACTTGGTGGTTTGCCCAATACGCAACCCCACTTTGGGAATGCTTCCATGGGCTCTCTCCAAAAGGAGTTTTTGTGCCAGCTTCCTTTCCTTTTTAGATTTTACCAGGTGAAAAGCAGATTTGGACACCTAGGTGTCCAGTCCCTGGAATAGGGGCCATGCACTTAGTGACTAGATTGGCCAGCCAGTGAACAAGCTCCTCATGGCTGCGTTGATTTCAAAGAAGTGGGGGACCCTGGGGTGCTCAGCATCTGAGGTTTTCCTCAGATAAGGTTGGCACTCTTATTCCCAAGACTTCATGCTCCAGGTAGACAAGCTTGGCTCCTCACTCTTCCTTGATTTCATCTTGCTTCACAGAAATTCTTGCCACTTTACGGGGCCATTCTGGTTTGGTGAAAGGGCTGACCTGGGATCCAGTTGGAAAATATATTGCTTCCCAGGCTGATGACCGAAGTTTGAAAGTGTGGAGGACCATGGACTGGCAGCTGGAGACCAGCATTACCAAGCCCTTTGATGAGGTACCAACCTTGAGTGACTTGAGCTCTGCCCTCAGAGTCCGGTGCTTGTTGGGTAGCAGCCAAATCCCTGGGGCAGCACTGATGGCTCCATGCCTTTGTAGGGTGGATGGCTGAGCTCTGCGGCCAAGGGGAACAGTGGCTTGTAAGACTTGGAAATGGAGGTGCTGTCACACCAAAGATCCTTCCCTCTCCATCCTCAGTGGTCCCAGATCCCCTTGTGAACAAAGTGTGGGAAGGTCCTGGGGTATCTTCACCTGCTTTGTAGACCCAGCAAGGATTCCTATGGCCTCCAGAGTAAAAACCAGTCTCCTTTGGCTGACATTCAGGACCCCCTGCAGTCGAGTTGTACCTCATTTGGCAGCTTTTTCCAAGAAGTCCTGCTCCAGGCAAGCAGGCGTGGCCATTCACTAGTCCCTCATCTTATCCTGCATTCTCCACCCTCTGTGCCTTAGCATTCACCATCCCCCATGCCTGGAACAGACTTGGGCCCACCCTGAGCAGGCCCATCCACATCCCTCTGAGGTTCCTCTGGTTGCCATTGCTGGGTGTGTGACTGTGAGCATGGCCCTGGGGCACCCCCTGGGCTCCATGACTTCCAGGCTCCCAGCTCCAATATTCCAGCCATGGAGGAGTTTGTATGAGCCTAGACTTCCAGGCTTCAATATTCTGGCTCCTTGTGTTTCATGACTGGTGAATCGAGTGACATGATGCTCTGTGGATCTAACACATTCCACATGGACATTTTTCTGGGTGTGCACATGTCCACATCCCTGGCCCCCAATGCCCTGTGTCCAGGGCTTAGCTGTCATCCCCAGCCTCAGACTCGATAGTGCCAGCTCTGAGTTAGCAGTGTCTGGAGCAGAGTTTGTGTTTAAAGAATGTTGACTGATTTAACCTTTCATAGGTGGTTGCTCCTCTCTTCCAGTTTCAGGCTGTTTTTCTTACAGTGTATTTCTTATGTCTGTGATGATACACTGCATCTTGAAGTGCCAATGTCCACCACATGAGGAGATTGACTGTAGCCAAGGGGGGGGAATTATTTTTGTCTCTTGTGTGTCATCCCCCAAGAAGGGACCAGGTGGATGTGGTTGTGACTTCCAAAGCCCTCTCTTTCTTTGCAGTGTGGAGGGACAACCCATGTTTTACGTCTCAGCTGGTCACCTGATGGCCACTATCTTGTCTCTGCTCATGCCATGAATAATTCAGGACCTACTGCTCAGATCATTGAGAGGGACGGATGGAAAACCAACATGGACTTTGTGGGGCACCGTAAGGCAGTAACAGTGGTGGTGAGTTTTCCCCACGTGTTTAGGCAGGAGGGCGATTGTAGCTTCCCAAGTGTTGCGTGAGGATGTGCTGGGATCTTGTGTGAAAAATGCTTTGTAAACCCAAATGTGAATGGACATAGTAAAAATAGAGAAACGAAGGAAGGGAGGAAGGAACCCAGGGGACAGTTAAATAGATAATGTTCATCATGAGCAAGAAATCCTCATATGCCACTTTTGCTCACTGTACTTAGGCTGCTGGATGTATCCCCATGCTGATGATTAATGGAAATTAATAGGCCTGAAGTAGAGAGCACCTGAGTGGGAAAGAGCACGAGGATTCTGAAATGCCCTTTGGGCCAAGGGCCAGGCTAGTACAGCGAAACAGAAGCAGGACGCTGGTATAGGGCATTGGCGAATGCAGAGCCATGACCGGAATTGGGCCCTGTCATAGTGCCCGTGAACTGACCACACCTCCTCACTAAGCTAATTCTGTGCCAAGATGGACCCAGAGAGCAGCTAAGCTATAATTTAGGGGGCCATGCCCAAGTAGGGTACGAAAGGGAGAGTGGCCCTGGCTGATGGGGGATCTAACTGAAGAGAACTGGTCATCCTCACCCTAAATATGGCATAATTTGTGTGCTCTGAGCTTACCTTGGACTCCAGGAACCTTCACCCTGTCATCTGGAATCCCAGAGCAGTCACCTCTCTCGATCTTTGTCATCTCATTTCAGCAAATCTGGCAGCTCTTGGGCATGGCATGCCAGGGGACCCCCACCTACCTCTGTGCCTTGAGTGGCTGCACAGGTCAGAGTGTTGGGAAGGCTTGGCCCAGACTGCCTCATCTGCAGGATGGAGAATTCTTTAGGGTGCTTCAGGTAGAGGGAGAGGGGCAGAGAACCTTGATGCAGTGAGTGGCTAGGGCTGGCCATTAGAACTGTGAAGTTCCCAGGTTGGCTTGGAGTCTGCAATTCTTGGACATCTGGCATGGGCCCTGCCTAGCCAGGACCTTGAGGGAATCGAAGGAGTTCCCTTTCCCATGCCTTTGTGAGTTTGGTGGGCTGTCCAGAGATGGAGTGGTCCTCCTGGCTGGGCCTTAGACAGGCAAAGATGTGCTGGTAGTACTTTGGACAGGTGCTTATTGAGTGCCTTTTTGTTTGTTTGGTTGCAGAAATTCAATCCCAAAATCTTTAAAAAGAAGCAGAAGAACGGGAGCTCCACCAAGCCCAGCTGCCCGTACTGCTGCTGTGCCGTTGGTAGCAAGGATCGGTCCCTCTCTGTCTGGGTGAGCTGCTGGGGCTGGGAGGTGAGACCCACTCTCAGGGCCACACAGGGAAGGACTGCTGACGTGAAATCCAGCATCCCCTTTCTGTGGTGCTATGCCACCTCTCCTCAGGGCTGTCCTGGATAGGCTGGGTGGGGCATTCTGCACCTGGTAGTGAGGCTCCCAGCCGGCCAAAGTTCCAGGACTGGTGAGCCCTCCTCCCCACACCTGTCTGCTGAGCGTCCTTTTCCATACCCTTCAATGTAGAATGGAAGCCTCGTGGGCCTGTGTAGACCTGGAGCAGTCACCTTGGTCTTGTTAATACACGTCTAAAGTGGGGGAAGAGGGTGGGGTGTGCTCCATCCCTCAGGCTGTAGGCAGTTTGTGAGCTTGCTCAGAGGGCTGCATGAAGCCTGAATACTCGGGTGACCAGGTCCAGGAACAGCTTGGAGCACATCTCAGTCAATCATGGCCAGGCATTGGAGGAGAGCCCCAAGGGTTCGAGGGCTGGCTCCACAAGGCTCCCTCTCCTCTCAGGGAGGAGTCAGCCAGTCCATAAACACTTATAACACTCTTGCTGTATGCCAGATCCTGAGGATACAAAGAAAGAAAAAGGCAGTCCCTGCCCTCAAGGAGCAACCACAAGCAACTAGCTATGACAGACTTGCCTATAGCACATACAAGCCTGTTCAGACAAGCTAGGCCGATCTGGAGATAGTAACAGAAAAGACTCTGAAAATAAGAGGGCTTGAGGAAAGCTTTTGTTGAAAGTTGGGACTTACGGGAAGCCAGGAGGTCAGTGGTCAGAGAAGGAGAGAGTGGGCCAGGCTTGGGGGACAACCAGAGTGAGAGCCCAGAGCTGAGAGATGGAGGATCTTGTTTATGAAACAGCCAGACCAGGAGCACTAGATGGAAGAGGATATGTGAAGGAGTGAAGGGGGAGCTTGTGGAGAGAGCCATGGGACTTTGTTGAGGAGGGGGTAGCACAGTCAGACCTTTGAAGCTGAATGGAGGCTGGATTGAGGCAGGCAGAGCCCCTGGCAGCCTCTGCAGTAATCAAGGAGTGAGGGGATGAAGGCCTGCACCCATGGTGCACCACCGGGGTAGTGTCAGAGGAGAGAAAGGACAGATTAGAGCATGCTGCAGAGGTGACATTGATGAGAGATGCTGCTCAGGTGAGATGGACAGGCCTTGGCACAGCTTGGATGTAGGGAGAGAAGTCCAGGATGACTCCTGGGTTGGGACCCTGAGGGACTGGGAGAAAAGCAGTGTAATAGGAAAGGTGGAGGCAGTTTAGAGGGAAGGAGAATTAGTTCTGCTTTGGACACGTTGAGTTAAAATGTCTGTCAGACAGTTGGAGAAGTAAGACTGGAG
This sequence comes from Potorous gilbertii, assembly GCA_028658325.1. Taxonomy (NCBI): domain Eukaryota; kingdom Metazoa; phylum Chordata; class Mammalia; order Diprotodontia; family Potoroidae; genus Potorous; species Potorous gilbertii. Next base: position 242,986,145 of record CM053773.1, read on the forward strand.
GTCAGCCAAAATAGTGGAGCAGGCTAGGTAGATTTGAGAATCATCCGCACAGAGATGATCATTAAATCAGTGGGAGCTGATGAGATCACCCCAAGAAGTGGTACAGAGGGAGAAGAGAAGAGGGCCCAGGACAGCGCTGGGGCCCACATAAGGTGAGAGGATGTGATCTTGAGAATCCAGCGAAGGAGAAGGAAGGAGCCAAGGTGAGGGAGAGGGCCAGAAAAGGAAGAGGGAGAAAAACACCAAGGAGGAAGTGATGGACAGTGTTGCAGGCTGCAGAGAGGCCAAGGAGAAGCAGGATGGAGAAAAGGCCACTGGTCACTTTGGAGAGAGCAGTTCCAGGGAGATCATGCTGTTGAGAGCCAGATCATCAGGGTTGCAGAAGAAAGAGAGGAGAGAGTGGAGGTTTCTGTTTTGGAGTTTAGTCCCAAAGATAGAAGACAAACAGGACCCTAGAAGGGAGGGAAGGATCAAGAGGGTTTTTAGGATGGAAGAGACATGAGAACAAGTAGAGGAGTCAACGCTTTGGCAAGGAAAAAGACGGCCTCATCATAGGAGACACGTGTGAACGAGAATGTGGCAGAAATCATCTGCATGAAAAGAGGGAGCGCATGGCAGATGTAAACTACGAGGTTTTTAAGAACCATGCCCTTTGTTTTACAGAGGCAAGAGTTCAGAATCCTGTGGTCTTTGCTCTGGGACTGGCAGGGCCTTTAGAGGCTGTCGAGTTCATCTTGTTTTGTAGTTGAGAAGATTGAAGTGTGACTTGCCGAAAGTCACTGGGTCAGTGTCACAAACGTGATTCACACCCAGCCCTTTCCTGATTCCTAGGCTAGTCATCAGTAGAAGCTGTCAGGGCAGCCTGGCACCTTGAGAGTGGGGCTCGGTGCCAGGAACACCTGGTTTTCATCCTACTGCTGCCAGCTGGGTCAGGTTACTTTGCCCTTCTGGCCTCAGGTGGTGACCCCTTACATTGGCAGAGGAAGTCCTCAGCACTAACAAAACTCTTCTAGGACCTCATTTCCAAATGATAGAAGGAGTAGGGGTTTGTCAAGTAATGGATGGGGTTCCAGGAAGCATTGCTGGGCTAGGACACCAAGCTGTGCACCCTGAGGCAAGAGGGTACCATCTCTGTGCCCTCATCCATCCAGTGGAGCCAGCTGGCTCTGCCCACTTAGCTGAGGTGTTGGAGGCTCCAATGGGATGGTGTGTGCATTAACAATGTAGCTCTCCTAATTCTTATTCTTAGGGCTTACTTGAGTCTCTGGTCTGAAACATGTGGTCTTGTGCAGGGCCTCTGCAGGGTGGGAGGCATCTCCCTGAATCCCCTCTTTTCCTTTCCCACCAGCTCACGTGTCTGAAGCGGCCTTTAGTCGTCATCCATGAGTTGTTTGACAAGTCTATCATGGACATTTCTTGGTAAGAAGAGTTTTAGTTCCTCCTCCAAGACCAAAGCACTCATGTAATCTAGTCATGGAGGGCTGTACACACAGGCACAGCTCATCCTTTTAGCCCTTTTTTTTTTGAAGAGCCTCAGTGACCAGACTTTATGTGGTGGGTGAGAGTCCTTGTACATGTGTGCCCAGGCTGCCATCTGACCTGTGATCTAAGAGAACACTGTGTAAGCAGGTTCATTTACTGTGAATAGGATGTGGTCTTAGCCTTGCCTGGAAGGCCAATGGGCCTCTGGCCTAGTGTTGGACAACACTCTGGTGTCTGCATGGCAGAGTGGTAAGTGACCAGGACAAGGGGCCCTGGGTCCACTCTCGTGGCCTTCCTCGGCATCTCTGTAAACAGAGAATGACTGATGACCCCCCCGAGCTCACAGGCTCCCAGGTTGTGAGGGAAGCACCAGATTTGGAGTCAGCAGGGCAAAATCCCCTGGCCTCTGAGCCTTATCTTGTTCATCTGTAACTAGGGCCAGTGATCCATGGGATACTTTCCTCCCAGGACCATGGTCAGATGGAGTGAGGTCCTTGAAGCCCACAGAGAGCTGCTCTTTCATGGCCTTAATGCATCCCATGAGTGGGAGCACTCTGTTCTGCTAGTTAGCTTCTAATTAAGCTAAGAGTTGCTGAGGATGACCACCTTTTTTTTTGACCCGTTACTTTCATTCCTTTGCAGGACCTTAAATGGACTCGGCATCTTAGTGTGCTCCATGGATGGCTCTGTGGCCTTTCTGGATTTCTCCCAAGACGAACTTGGGGACCCCCTGAGTGAGGAGGAGAAGGTACTGAACTTGTCTCATTATCACCTGCAGGCACAGAGAGGTGGAAGAAGGCCCAGCAGGCAGTCCCTTGTCCCTTGTGCTCGGGGAGGATGGCCAGGCCCACCTGACCTCTTGTGCTTACCTGTCACCTAGCGTCTCAGCGGGAGGAAAATCAATAAAGACTTAGTCTTCCATCCTCCTCCTCTTTCTACTCTAAAGCATCAGTTGCCATCCTAGGAATGTGTTCTGTGCATGATTGTGCCAGACAAGAGCAGAGGGTGGTTCTGGCCCTCAGGGACCTTGAATTTTCTCCAAAATGTCATAGGATTAGATTTAGCATCTGCTCCATTTCCGCTCCTCGCCTTCTCAAAGGATAACAGAACAGAAAGATTCTAGCACTGCTGATTGGCCATGCCCACTGCCCCGGGGCATCTGCAGCCCCACTCCCAGAGGAGAGGCCAGACTCAGACCTCCCCTCTCCACCACCAACTGAGGCAGACCCCAAGGGCTTTGGTGGACCAGTGTGCCTTTAAATACCATTCAGAGAAACCCACTCCAGACTGGTTTAATGGATCTCTTCGAGGGAACAAGCCAAGAACCTGCAGGTCCTGGAATTGCTTTATATCAGTCTCCAAAGGGTCCGAACATCCCCTTTCCCTAGCACCCCCTTCTGTGCTTCCTCCAATTCCTGTAGCATAAGCTGTTATCAGAGACTATCTAAAAGTCTGGGCTGCTTCTCCCTGCTCATCCTAGGATTGTTCCATGGTGTCGTCATGCCCATGGCAGGCCTCAATAGCTGGTGGACTGGGAGGCAAGACACTCACCTGCTCTAGGTGTGTTTCCTCATCTTTAGAATGATTCTCCTCATATCTCCCCAGCCCTGTCCAGTTCCCAAGGCAGGATGAGGCGATGTTTCTTGAGGATGTTTTGCTTGCAAAGGTCTAAAAAAAGACCAGACGTGACTACCTCCTCCTTGTTGGCCCTGGGATCTGACCTGACAGCGATGGGGCAGCACAGGCTTGAGTTGGGGCTAGGGCCCATGAGACACTCTGGAATCACAGGCAGGTCAGCTGGGCTGTAGACCAGCTACTTCCCCAGACCCTCTGAGCCCAACAGAGAGTCACTTTTCATTTTGGGGCTTCTTCTGCTGCTCTGGGGAGCTCCTATAGGTAGAGATGTCCTTTTACATCCATTAGGCCTTAGTGGACAGGAATTAAACAGCGCCTGAAAGGCAGCAGCTTTTGATCCTCACAAAAGGGCATCCAAGAAGAAGCTGGGGATGAAGCAGTGGGAGGCTGGGAGCATCCACCCTCACTCACCTGCCAAGGCCCAGTCTGTAACCAGGCTGTGTGGAGGAGGTGACCCTGAGGGGCTTCTAGAATGAACCCTTGTGTTGAGCCAGATAGAGCACTCTGGGCTCCATTTCTCCCCCTGATGTCAGTTACAGGGCATCCTGTGAGGAGCAGGCTATGACAGTCATCTCCCTGCGTGACCTTGAGCAAGTCCCTTCTCCTTTCTGAGCCTCAGTCTCCTGCTCTGTAAATGGGGATGGTGACCACCACATTGTTAGGACTGAAAAGTCTGTCTCAGTAAGAACGGTCTTTGGAGGCTGCTGATCTTTAGCAGCATGAGTGTGTTGATTTGCACTAGTCACTGATGTTGTAGCATGGATTCCAGAACCTTACTTGTCCAAGCCTCTTTTCTTTCTCAGAGCCACATTCATCAGTCCACATACGGGAAGAGCCTTGCCGTGATGACGGAGGCTCAGCTCCCCACCACCATCATCGAGAACCCCGAGATGCTCAAGTACCAGCAGAGGCAGCAGCAACAGCTGAGCCACAAGAACGCAGTGTCTCGGGAAGCTGGCTCCAGCCCTAAAGTGGCCAGCATGGTGAATGGCGAGAGTCTGGAAGACATTCGAAAGGTAGGTCTCTACCTGAGCCCCAGGGCCTGCCTGCAGAAGACCAGCTGCAGGCTTCTTCTATCTGGGGGTCAGGCATGTGGTGGGGCTACCCCCAGGGGGCTTCCTGTCCACAGAGAGAGATAGAGCAGTGTCAGCATGACCAAAGGTGGTGTGGAAGCGAGTCCTGTGTCTCCTCATGTCTGTTGGAGAACTTCATAGACTTGCTGAGGCAGGGCTGCCTGAACAGCCTGGGAACTGGGCTTTGAAGGGTATCGAAGGGACAAAAAAAGGGCCATCCTAAGGGAGGAACCTGGGACTAATCAGATGTGGGGAGGCAAGCAGGGAGGTGGCAGCCCAGGGGAGGGCATGGCTAGGGGTCTGAGTCGGGGCAGAGAGGGAAAAGAAAGGCTGAGCCCACATGCCTCTGACTCATTTAAGCGGCTTTTTGAGCCTCTGTCTTCCAAGGATGTACAGAGCCCTCGTTGGCTGTCTTCGTCTGGGGCAGGAGGGCTTCCCTCTGGTGTCCTGGCCCCTTGGGCTGTAGAATTCCACAGGTGACCACTTCTGTTCATTCAGAGTTGCCAGACAACAACTTTTAAAAGACAAATTCACAACCCCCAGTGCAAGAACCCTGATCAAGGAGGACCTGACCCTCTGCCACCTTGTTTGCTTTCTTGGTTAAGATTAAGATAGAGAAAGGAAACTGACTTAAGTCCTCTTGGACAACCTTAAAGTCTCTTTGGAAGTACCCATTTTTGTCTCACAGGAATCTCCTGGAGAGCTCATCTTTTAAGTTCACCCAGTAAGTCCTGTTTACACTGTGGTCCTGGAAATGAAAGAAACACGCTGGACTTGCTTGCCAGTCATCAGTCAGCTCCTTAGGTTTTTGTCTCAGGTTGATTCCCTGGGCTTCTTGTGACCCAGTGTTCCTGGCCCTTCAACGTGCAGAAAATCAGTGGGGAGATTTTAGGGAGGAGGCAGCTTGTGCCTACCTGGGAGGATAAGGTCAGTTTGCTCAGGAGAACAGAGGCAAAGGGAATCTTGTCCTCAGTGCGGGAGGTTTGTCTTCTCATTCCAGCCTCTCTGCAATACTTGAGAATAGGAGAGAAGGGAATTCCTTTTCATTTGAATTGTTTTCCCTTGGCAGAATCTATTAAAGAAACAAGTGGAAACGCGGACAGCCGATGGTCGGAGGAGGATCACACCCCTTTGTATTGCTCAGCTGGACACTGGGTATTCATCAAGATTTTGGTTTTCTCTGTTACCTGTGGAAGACTTAATCTGCCTTTATTTTAGGGTCTGCCTGGAGGACAGCTCCAAGTACTCCTTGCGCATGGCCTTCTCAGGCCTTGAGGTGATAGAGGTGCTCTCCATTTATCTCTACAGCATCCTCCCAGCTCAGGAGCAGTGAGGTTCTATGCCCCAGGACCCATATGGCCTTCTTTCTGTCAGCCATTTTCACTGGTCATGGACCCAAGGGCCCAAACCCAAACCAGTGTATGTCAGGAAGGTTTCCTAACTTTGGTTCAATTTAACCCGACTGGAGCAAAGCCGAAGATGCCCCCAATGCCTCACACACCCTGGCTCTTCCCACCATGCTAAGTGTTTGCCTTGACATTGTGTCCTCTATCATCCCACATGCCTTCCTTTCTTCCTAGTTTTTAATGACAGCCACAGAGTCATAGGATTGGGGACGGGAACTTGACAGCCATCTCATCTTACTGCCCCACTTCACAAAACAGGACTCTTGACAGAAACAGTAACCTGCCAGGATTTAGATCCATGTCTGATTGCCAAGTCTGGTGCCCTTTCCCACCAGACTCTGGGCCCTGTTCATGCCATCTCCTCTTCTAGATGGCATCCCATCCTCCTCAACACTTAATCAGGGAGGGACCATGCCCTTAGGCCACTATGAGTTTGCTCTTCGGGAGTAATCTGTGGAACAGGAGGGCCACAGGTCAGTCTCAGTGGCCATTTATATGAAAGGTTGTGGAGAGGCTGCTTCTTCCCATTTGGATTGAACCTCCAGCTCCACAGCCCCACTCAGGCTCAACAGCAGAACTTATTGGGAAGGGATCATCCAGGAATTCTTAGATCCTTCTTGAGTAGAGACCCATTTTGAGATTCTCCCACCTCCAAGTTACCATCCATTGAGTGATTATGTTTCCATGTGTGGCAGATTGAACTGAACGTGCACCACATGCCCGCCCATCCCCTCCTCCTCTCCAAGTGTGCATCAAACCTGTCATCTAGAATGGAGGGGTTTTTTAAAGTGTGTATATGGCTGTGTATATATGTGTATGTGAATTCACGTTCTTTTTTCCATTCTCAGGCACATCCTCTGTTCAGGGATAACCTATATTTAGTCTAATATTCTGTATCCTAAATTTACCAGCTTCCTTCAGACTTGTGTAAAGCCAGGTTATTGGTGTAGTTAAGAGGACAGTATACAGATTCATGGAGAGAGGAAGAGCAGAGGAGGGAGAAGGAAGCAGAAGAGGGAGGGCCCTCCCATCCATGAGCTGATGAGCTGTGCTGACAGAGTCTGAGGCTGTGACTCATGAGGAGGTCAGGATCCCCACTTGCTCCCAGAGCAGATTGCAGAACCAGCCTGTACTCAGTCCACTGGTCCCCTGACTCGTTCACAGTCTGTAACAGCAAGGACCCTGACATACACAGGAAGACCTGCTTTTCTAAAAGGATAGCAACTTTTGAGTGGTTAACAATATATTCAAGCACATTTTATCATTCACTTAGGTTAGGGGAAAAAGTCAGCAAATAGAAACAGATCAACCAACAGACAAGGCTTCCAACTGCCTGACCATGAACCATACTTACGTCATATAGCAAGAGACAGACAATTATCTGACCATACGAACATAGTTACCAGAGAGAAGCACCAACATCTGGGTTTTCAAAGCCCAGTGACTCCTTAGTGGCTGCCCAGAGTCTTATCTGGCCAAACACTTCCAATGAGTAAACCCCCAAGTAAAACCTCACCTGAAAGTATTTATACATTTTTCAGAACCAGAGGACATCAAGAGGCCCTTGGGAACCAGTAAAGGTGTGGGCCTGTCCTAACCAATCTTCCCCTAAAGGGGAAGATCTTTAACTGTCATTAGCATTCCACTCCTCAGGTCCTAGAACCAACTTCAAGCTGACTTTTCTGTTTGTGGCTATATAACTCAATAGCTTTCCTTTCAAGAGGCAGAATGACTCAGGGTGATGGAGGTGGTCATGACCAGATCTCTTATTTCTGGTGTGCTTATCCTCCCAAGGACCCTATGAAGTAGATAATGGAGATACTGAAGAAACTGAGACCCAGAGAAACAAAGGCAGTGATTGGGCTGGCACCAGATCCAGGCCAGGCCCTCTCCATTCACTGCAGTGCAGTGACAGATATTTATCGAACCTTATACTTTTTAAAACATTTCCTTCACATCTGGGTGAAGGTGCACTCTTAAAACTGACAGGACAGTGGGTTTACACTCACAGTTGCCCTGGCATGGACAACCTATGGGGCCTTTCACTGCCAGATTCATCCCCAGGTGCCTTAGTAAAGTCAGGCTGCCAGGATTCCTTTAGGCACTTAGATACTGGGCACATGCCCTTGGGAGGCAGGAGGTGACCCTCAGTTGTCCAGAGGAACATCTGATCACCTGCTCAGCTGCCTTGGGCTATGCTCTGGTATCCCCTGCCTTGGAGCACAGGCTGGTTCTACCTTGTCAGGAAAGACAGGTGGTGGAAAATCAGAGGCTATTGACCCTGACCTTGTTTTGGCTCTTGTCCAGTGAGGCTTTGTAGAATGTCTGGGCTGGGAGGATCATAGAACATGCAACCTCACAGACAGATGGGCCTGAGAACATGGAATGTTGTGGAGGGAAGGGCCAGAGAACAGAGTCCCAGAGATGAGAACCGCCACCCTCAACACAAAATGTCAGATCCTGAAAGGATTTCACTTAGATATTGAGTGTAGAATGTCCATCTGGGAAAGGCCTAAATAAGTGACCTTGCATTCCAGCTCCTTCATTTTCTAGAGGAGGACACGGAAGCCTGGGGCAAGAAAGGGGTTTAGTCCCATGTACATGACTCGGTGACAGCCCAGCCACATGGTGGTCTTCTTTCGCCCGGGCCAGGCCTCTTGCTGGGGCCCCATGCTGGCCTGTAAGTGAGCTGGTGCTCATATAGGAAAGGTAAGGAAGCTATTTCCCTTACTTCAGATGTTTTCTAAGTGAAGGGGAACATCTCAGAACTGAAGGTGACAGAAGGTGGGGGCCGGGGGCTTGGAGCTCCAGATCTGATTCTCCAGCATTTCCCCTGACACCTTGAGTGAAGGTTGGCGGCTTCTAGTAGAAAAGAGGTTATGGTGGACTCTTGGTCTGTACTTTAGGAAGCAGGAAAACTGTAGGAACAAGGACACAGGTTGTCCAGTGCTTCACTAAAGCGTTTCCAGGACAAGATCTCTGAGGGGCGTGGGATGGGACCACTCTAGCTTGTGGCCCTGCTCCCAGCCATGCCAAGGACTTTCACTTCTGTCCTTCCCTGTCCCTGGAACTGTGCCAGGCTCTGCATGCTGTATTCATTTAATAAGTGTTTGAAGACTCCGAGTCAGCCAACAAGCATTCATTAAGTGCCACTTGTAAGCTAGGTGTGGCGTGTATTTGGTGCCCAGAGAAAAACAGGGAAGTGATGATGCCTCCCCGAAGGAAGCTTGCATTCCTCAAGGAAGACTGCGTGTATGGACATAGGGCTCACATAGAACAGATACAGAAGAGGGGGAAGGTCATTTTGACTAGGAGGTTAGTGGCATTTGGGATGCATCAGGATCAACTTTAAGTAGAAGGTGTCCCTGAGCTGAATAGTGAAGAAAACCAGACATTTCAAGGGTGAAGGTAAGGAGGAAGAGCATTCTAGGCATGGGAGACAGCCAGTACAAAGGCCTAGAGGTGGGAAATGAAGCATTGTGTGATTGGACAGGAACAGAGTGTGTGTAAGGAGGCTGGGGAGGTAGCTGTCAGCTTGAGGAAAGCTTAGAGCTAACATCTTCCATTTGCCCTGTTGGCCATTTGTCAGGATGGCAGGTAAATGAGGTGACCCCACTGGCTCATTTGGGTACAAGTTCTACCTGCCCAGCACAGGTATCATAGACCCACCTGTGTCCTTATCACATGACTGCTCCCTGTACCCACTGGGATAGATGCTCATGCCAACCTCTTGGGATCCCAGTCTTGTGGATTACACACGCCTGTGGTCAGAGGCTTACCACTTTTCCAGGAACCTTGGGTCACCCTGAAGCACAGGAAGAGACTTGAGAGACAATACCTTCCTTGGGCATTCCCCCCAGAGGCTATCTTTGTCTCAAGACAGTGATCCAGTATTAAGTGCAGAGACATCTAGAGAGAGACAGTGTGTGTGTCCGCACGTCTGTGTCTGTTGACCAGGCACTGGACTTTTCTGTGCCTCAGTTTTCTTGTGTATGAAATGGGAATAAAGATATCCCTACTCTACTTTTGCTTGACTCTGGGATCTTGGTGAAGCCCAAATGTTATGATTTTTAAGCTGCAAAAGTGAAAAGGACCATAAACGTGGGGTGTCACTATGGGCCTCCAGGGAAAAGGCTTGGGGTGTGGATGGGTCGCTTGTTCCCTTCTCTTTATCAGACAACTGGGTCTCAGGGATCTGCTCTGTTTCTGTGCAGGGACTTCTCCACGGCCTTCTTTAATAGCATTCCTCTCTCGGGATCTCTGGCGGGCTCCATGCTGTCTTCTCAAAGTAACCAGCAGCTCATGGTTCTGGACTCCACGGCCACCAACTCCCTCAGCATGTCAAAACCTTCCTTGGAGCCTGTGGCAGCAAGTCTAAAGCCCGCAGGGGATGCTGTCAACAAGGACAGGTCAGTATGTGGGAGGACATGGCTGACTCTCAAGGGATCCTTCCGTCAGCCCCTCTGGGCCCCTGAAGGACAGATTGGGAAACCTTTCTCATTTTGCCACAAAGTCTCACTTCAAAATGTTCTCCATGCTCTCAGTTCTCATGGTCTCCTATCCTTTAGTTAATAGTGGTTCTGTCCATGTGACTGAAGGCTGTGTGTTCCCAGCACTACTAGGGGTAGTCCCCACATCCTACTGGCTCCGCGCCTACCACACATCCCTGTGCTGCCTGTGGTGTCCTTTGAAGTCCTGTGCCACCCCGAACAGAGTCTGGGGAAGAATGACCGTGTGTTTTGTTTTGGGAAGAATTTTGTGTCACAGAGAACACTGGAAGCTGCATCTTCCCAGATGGGATGCTGCCCACTTCTCTCCTCTGCCTCCCCCTGGGGTCCAGCTTGTAAGCAATTTTTAGGAGCGGACTCCGATCTCTCAGTTGCTTGTTCCATGCCCTGGTTTGTTTGTCGACCTACATGTCAGGTGTTTTACCCAGTTTGTCTTGTGGGGCGTTAAGCCAATCTCTTTCCCATTGTTAAAAAATATAGTGCCCCCAGCACATGATGTGAAATGTTACCTGTGACTTGAGAGAATCCTACTATCAGCTCTTTTTCTCATCCTTTGTTTGGTGATATTCCTCTGGCCACCTCCTTCCTACAGTCTATTCTTTTGGGGGGGTTGGGGAGAGGGTATTTGGGGGTTAAGTGCCTTGCCCAGGGCCACACAGCGTCTGAAACTGCATCTGAACTCAGGTCCTCCTGGACTCCAGGGCTGATATTCTGCCCTCTGCACCACCTAGCTGTCCCTATTCGCTAGTCTGTTCTTAAGCAAGCCTCTCCTCCACCACCTCCCTAACAGCCTTGGCTTCAAGGCCTCCCTTGAGAGAGGAATCATTTCCACTTGTTAGATAGCTTTGATTTTTACCAAGTTTTTCCCTACCTCAGAATTATCTTTTTTCCCTCTGACCTGTGATTCAGCAGTTATACATCAGTTCTTTACCCTGTGAACAGTCAGTCAGCAGTCTTTATTAGACACCTACAGTGTATAAGCCTTTCTTGCCCTAAGAGAACACACATTCTTTCAGGGTGGCATACCTTGTTTGTTTGTAGAAGCATGTAGAAAACACACACAAAAGCACTGCCAGGCTAATGTAGAAGGAGGAGACTCCATCACAGGTGTGTGATGTGGAGGAAATCGAGGAATTTAAGAGGTGGAGGGGAGGTGGGGATGATGTGCCAGGTACCAGAACACACAGCACAAAACCATGGGGATGGCAGATGGAAAACAAAGACCAGTTAAGCTGGACCATAGAGTGCAGGAGGAAGGAGAGTGATGGGATAGAATAAGGTTGGAAAGGGAAGTTGGACCCAGATTGGGAAGAGATGTAAAAGCCAGATGGAGTTTATGTTTGATCCTAGCAGGCACAGGGAGTTGGGAGTTTGAGTAGGAGAAGGGCACCATTGGACATGCGCTTGAAGACAGTACTATTTGCAGTTTAGAAGTGGTCCAGGTGACAGGGGAGGGGCGCCTGAGCTCAGTGATACCTATGTGAGTGGAGAAGTGGGCGGGGGGGGGGGGAGGGGGAGGTCAGAGATAGAGAGACGGGAGTAGCGCCAGGAGATACAAGGAAATGAGAGGTCAAGGGTAACGCAAAGGCACTGGGATGGTGCTGCATGGCCTTAGCAGTGAGAGGGGAGGGCAAAGGGGAGGGTCTGTTTTGGCATCCATTTCCAGATTTCCAGGAGGCAGTTGCAGGTGTGTGACCAGGGCTGGATGTGGAGACAGTAATTAAACCAAAGAAGCTGTTGAGGTCTGAATGACAGCAAGTGCAACTGTTTGAGATTCCCAGGAAATCAGTAATGGCCTAATGATGGAAGGTAGTATAAAATCCAAGGGAGAGCTGAGCTGCATATTTCAGTGGCTCCTGCCTCCCTGCCCCCTCCCAGAGAACTACTTCTCATGGAGCAGGTTTTTGCCCCAGCAATTAACACAGTGCCTGGATCCCAGGAAGACCTTAATAAACACTTGTTGACTACCTGATTGATGAAGCAGAACCATTGAAAAAAACCAGCACAGTGAAAAAAAGGTCTGATACTATGTCTCCTTTGGCCACACACATCCTCATCCCCCAAGTCCACCTGCATATTGTGTTTCTTCTGGGCCTCTAAGTCACTCTGGCTTTACAGTGCCTCTCTTCCTTTTGACAACTTGCCCTTCTCCTCTGAGACCTGAGTTTTCTCTCTGAGTCATCAGCCTTTCCTTCTGGAGTGTGTCCCCTACTTCTCAGGCGAATTGTGGAGTGTCAGGATAGAGGATCCTGTGTATTCTGAATCTGGTGAAACTTGCTTTTCCAAAGGAGAGTGGCTGCTGGCTGGTCTGACATTTTCTGCCCTAGCTCTTCCTTATTGGTAAGAAAGTGATCAGAATAGATTCCTCCCCTTGAAGGATGAAATGATTATGCTGAATCAGGAACTTACTCGCTGCTCTGCTTTTGGCAGAGAGAACGGTAGAAGGTATGCAGCTAATGGAAATCCACCATCAGTCAAGCATTTGTTAAGTACCTACTATGTGCCAGGCACTATGCTAAGTACTGGGGATGCAAGAGAGGTAAAGGCAGTCCCTGCCCTCAAGGAGCTCATGGTCTAGTGGGGGAGACAGAGTACAAACAGATTTATACAAAGCAAGCTATGTACCAGATAAGTAGGAAATAATTAATGGAGGGAAACACTAGCATTAAGAGAGATTGGAAGAAGGCTTAGTTGGGACTTAAAGGAAGCGTGGAAGGTCAGTGTTCCAGGCATGGGGGCCAACCAGAGAGAATGCCTAGAGCAGACAGTTGGAGATTCTTGTTTGTGGAACAGCCAGCATCACTCTGTCAGTGGATTAAAGAGTTTGTAAAGTGTAAGGAGACTAGAAAGGCAGGGAGGGGGCTAAGTTTTGAAGGGCTTTGAATGCCAAAGAGCATTTTGTATTTGCTCCTGGAGACAATGAGTTGTCATTAGAGTTTGTTGAGTAGGTAGTGACATGATCAGCTCTGAGCTTTAGAAAGATCCCTTTGGAGGATGGACTGGCAAGGGGAGAGACCTGAGACAGGCTGTGGTAACACTTCTAGCCCTGAGGTGATGGGGACCTACACCAGGGTGGGGGCAGTGTCAGAGAAGAGAAGGAGGGGTGCTGGAAAGATGCTGGAGAGGCAGCATTGACAGGCCTTGGCCACAGCTTGGAAATGGAGGTTGGGAGCATGGGTAGGGGGTGTGAGAGAGAAAGAGAGACATCCAGGATGACTCCTAGACTGAGAACCTAGGCACTAGGAGGAAGATTTCTTTTATAGAAATAGGGAAGGAAGGAGGGGGAAGGGCTTGGGGGAAAGAGAGTGAATTCTGTTTTGAATATGTTGAGTTAAAGGTGTCTGTGGTACACGTGAAAGTACATGGGCACAAATGTTGAGGCAGGAAAGTTAGATCTGAGAATCCTCATCTTAGAGATGGTCGAGATGGTCATTAAGTCCGTGGGAGCTGATGGGATCAGCCGATGAGTGAGAATAGAGGGAAGAGGGCCCAGAACAGAGCCCTGCCATCCGTGCTTAGAGAGCGTGAGCTAGAGAAAGGTCCAGCAGAGAAGACAGGAGGAGAACCAGGAGAGGGGGAGTGTCCTGAAAACCTAGGGAGAAAAGAATACCGAGGAGATTGAGGGTGGAAAAAAGGCCGTTATATTTGGCAGTTAAGCAACTGTCATGAGAAAGGGAGAGGAGAGAAAGTGGAGGCACCTTTCCAGGCCTAGATACCCTTTTCTAGGAGTTTAACCACAATGGGCAGAAATACAGGGAGCTCTGCAGAACTCTCCCAAACAGACCTAGAACATGTTTCAGACCCAGTCCCAATCAGAAAATCCCCTCCCCCAAATAATTGCAGTGAGTCATTTTTCCAGACCATGTTGGTATAGTGATACACAGAGAGTTCTGTGGACAAAGTCTGGCCGGGAGCATGCTGCACAAAGTGCAGTGGGAGGCTGTGAAGCAGTCCCAGTTCCAGCCTCACCTTGTGCCAGGGGCAGAAAAAGTACCAGCTGGCACCTCTGTTGCTCACTACTCAGTTCTGGGTCATAGATTCAGGGGTAAGGAGACTGGCACTTAAGGGTGACAATTTAGAGTGAGTGCAGCAGCAGTGTGGCTCAGACCCCCCAGGAACAAAAGCCTCAGAGAAAAACAGATTGGGCACAGATTCAACTGGAATTTCAGAAAGAGGTGGAGGGAAAAAATGAAATGAGAATACTTGAGGAAAAAATTGGAAAAGAAAGGAGACCTATGGAAGAAAGAACTGGAAAAAGAATTAACTGGTTGGCACAAGAGGTACAAGACCTTATCCAAGCAGCAAACTCCTTCAGAATTAGAATGTGACAATTTCCTGAGACAAGGAATATTTTTTAAAAGTCAATGGAAAAGAAAAAGAAAAGAAGAAAAGTTATCATGTAGTGGTTCAGTGGATATCTACCTGAGCTCAGATCTGCAAGAATCACTGGACCACCAGTGCCATGATCCATGGCCATGGTGTTTCAAGAAATCTTAAAATAAAACTGCCTGGGTCTCTTAGAACTAAAGGGCAAAGGAGTAGAAGCAGAATCCACTGGTTACCTCTGGAAAGAAACCCCAAAGTGAAAATTCCTGGGAACATTATAGCCAAAATTTAGAGCTTCCAGGACAAAGAAAAAAAATTAGCTGGAAATAGCCAGAAGCATCCAGAAAGGAAGAATTCAAGTCCAGTGAGCCACAGTGGGGAGCACACAGGATTGAGCAGGGTCAGAGAGTTTGGAATGGGGATATTCCAGAATGCAAAGTATATAAGAAGGATGACGTGAAAGTACTTTCCCAGGGACCAGAGGCTAAGCTGCTTACATTCTTATATGGGGAGATGAAATAGCTGTTCCTTCTCAACCCTCTCACCATCACAGGTCAGAGAGGGAGTCTAATGACGCAGAAGGCCTGGGGGGCTCTTGTTATGTCTTGATGATCTTAAGAATACAAAGGGTGGATAAAAGGAATACATTAGGTGGGGAACAGAAAAGAAAGTTAGAATTAACCCGCATAATCCAGGCGTGCACGGAGAAGTCTATAAAAACAAGGAGAAGTGGAAGAATTAGTCAACGCTTGAACTTCACGCATCTGAGCTGGTCAAAGAAAGAACGAACACACACACACACACACACAGGAATTAGGTACAGAAATAGGTTTCACTCAACAGAAAAATGGGGGGAATGGAAAATTAGGGGAAGGGCAGATTAAGGGAGGGATTAATGTTAAGCAAAACAACCTTCAACAAAAGACGGACACCTTTTTCAGGTGGTAAAGAATTGGATATCACAGGGATGCCCACTGGTTGGTGGAGAGCTGAACAAGTTTTGGCATGTGATTTTCATGGAATACTGTTGTGCTCTACGAGATGATGAGGAGGAGGCTTCAGAGAAACCTGGAAAGACCTGTATGAACGGATAGAGTGAAGTGAGCAGATGCAGGAGGAGAATCTGCAATGAAAACATTAATGTAAAGACCAATGATTCTGAAAGAATCCAAGTGATCACTGACAGCTCCAGCGGAGCGTGAGATACGCTTTCTCAGAGGTGGAAGTCTTAGCGTGAAGAAGGTGACAATATGCACACATGTGTGCGTGCAGGCATTGCTTGGTTTGGCTCCATATGCTTGTAACAGGTTTTATTTTCTGCTGTTCTCCATGGGGGAGAATGAGAGAAGGCAGATTTTTGCTGATTAAAAATAATAAAGCTTAATTTGAAAAAGACCATTCCATGGCAGCCTGGAAGAAGGCACCAAGCCCCTTATTTTTATCAGTGTCTTGGATGTAGGCCTAGTTGGCATCCCCAGATAATCTGCAAATAACAGAAGGTCAGGGGGGATGACCAGCTCAGTGATTGGCAGGTTCCATGAAGAACCTGGAACTGAATCTAATAAGATGAAACTTAATAGTGATAAATGTCCCCTTACATTCAGACCCAAGGAATCAACTCCCAGGTTAATCAGGACTCAGGTCTTTTGGCTTTTCTTCTGAAAAGGATCCGAATGTTTTCATGAACTCTTGGGAATAATGAAGCCATATTCCCACTGGGCTCTGCCTTGGTCAGGTCACCTCTGGAGTTGTTCTGAGAACCAGCAAGAGCCCCAAGAAAGGCATGACGACCTGGAGTACTTGCATTGTGAAGATGGGCTCATTCAGTCACTGAACCAGTCAACCAGCCTTGCTTAGTGACCTCTGTGCTAAACACTGGATGTGCATAGAAGAAACAAACCTGCGCCTACTTGAGAAATTTGTCAGGCACTCCATGGGCACTAGGTGCAGGAGATGCATTCAGCATGCACCAGGGATTAAGGGCCAGTTGCTGGGAGTGTGAAGGATGGCAGAGCTGCCCGTGCTCTTGAACACCTTACCACTAATGAGAGAAGCAGCCTTCAAGAACCATGTACTGACAGGCTGGTGACCAAGGGACTGCTAACACTAAGCAGGGTCAGTGAAGGCTCCTCTTGAAAGTAGTATTCGCTGGGGCCGAGACTTGGAAGAAGCCAGGAACCAGAGCCGAGTCAGAAAAAGGGAATGATCCCCACTCAGAGGGAGTTTGTAAACAGAATAAAAAGGTAGTAACTCCTGGAAGTTTCAGGAAAGGCTTTGGTTAAGGAAGGGAAGATGCCAAGGCATAGGGTGTTGGGGGTCATCCTTTTTTTTTTTTTAATTTTTATTTTATTTATTTATAAATGTTCTACAATCACTTCCTTAAAATTAAGATTTTATACCCCCACACCTTCCCCCCCATCCCCCTCCCTCCCCATGACAGCATACAATTCTGTATAGGTTCGACATATACTTTCCTATTGAGCATATTTTCACTATAGTGATGTTATGTAGTTGGGGGTCATCCTTGGCCAAGAGAAGCCTCACTTCATCAGAGTTTGGAGATGAGGAGGGTGTGGTTTTAAGGTGTCTTGAGATGATGAGAAGGACTGAGGAGTGGTTAGGCTGGATGTTGTGGGGTCACCCCTAGCTTGTGGCAGCTCATTCTGTGTTGGGATGACCCTCTTTGTCTGGAGGCCTTCCTCATGTCAAGCCTTTCATATTTCCTCGCAGTTCTGCCTTCAAGGGCCAGGCAGAACTGGTAAGAAGTATGTCAGAGAGGAAGGAGAGGCCCTGAGCATGTATAGAAGAGCTGGTACGCCCGGACATTTCTAAGCACCTGGCGAATGTCATCCCATTGTAGCCCCACAACAACCTGCAGGGTAGGTGCTGTTAACGATCGCCATTTTACAGTGGAGGATCCCATGGTGAAGAAGTGCCTGAGGCTTGGCTATCTCAATCCACTGTACCGCCCTGTGCAGTGAGCCATGAGACGGTTCTTATTACTCAGGGTGTGTGAGGAGGTATGGACCTAGGGCTCTGTTCCCAGGGGCTTCATCTCTACCCTCCTCTCTCCTCCAGGGAGCCCTCCCAGAGGCCCCTGACTGAGAACTTTCCCCCTCTGAGCCTCCCACAGGACATGCCCTGTGTGTTTGTGTGACTCCTGCCTGGACTGTCAGGCCCTCTAGGCCTGCACCTCTAGCCCAGGGCTCAACTTCATGAGGTGCTAAGTGCAGGGGATGGTGTTAGGCTTGGAATCTGTCCTGGATGAGGCACCTTGGCCTCAGCTTCTCCGTCTGTAAAATGGGGATCCCTTACCTCCCTCACCTCCCTGGTTTGTGGGGGGAATTGAGTGAGGGAATGTAGAGAAAGTGCTTGACAGACCTTAGAATCATGTTAGCCCTTCTCATTGTGATGGTTAATAATAACCAGCCTCTCCTGTGTGCCAGGCCATGAGGATAGAAGGGCAAAGAAACAAGTATTTCCCGCTCTCAGAGAAGCTGCAGGGCCTAGAGAGCTCTATACAAGATACACTTTTAGGAAGGGAAGGGAAGTTGCCAGTGGGGAGGTCCTAGCAGCTAGAGAGATGACGCAGGGCCTCATCAGGGGTCTGAAGCCTGCGCTGTACTGGAAGCTAGGAGGAAGGGCATTCTAGGCCTGGCAGACACTCTCTGCAGGCAGGAAGTGGGACTTTCTCATCTCAGCAGAAAAATAAGAGGAAGGGTCTCTGCTCTGACAAAACTCATGACATATAGTGGGAGACAGCATGCAGACAGCGTCTAAAGATTAGACGGAGACAGGGTGCTTTAGAAATGGTCAGCTGATGAAGCCGGGTTGGGAATGGTCTCTTAGAGAAGGGGCCCCTTGGAGGTGCAGCGGAAACGTGCTTTTGGAGAGTTATCTAGGGGCAGCTGATGGGCAGATATGCTGTTTATAGATGGGAAAGCTTAGGTTCAGATCATGTTTCTAGAAAGCATCCACTAGAATCAGAGGTCCCATCCTCTGACCTCAGGGCTCTCTATGTGAAGTCACTGGCCAAACTCACACACACTTCCCTCCTGGGGCTGCCTTCCAGCCTCTTGTCACTGCCTGAGGACACTCCCCTCCGATTTTCCCCTTCAGGCACATGCGTATCTCCTGCCCTCTGTTTGAGGGTGGGGTTGGCAGCAGTTTTGTGCTTATTTCTGGAAATCTAGATCCCCGTTAATAACTGACTTGTCCTCATGTGAACAGGAGACAGAAGGGAATCGACACCTGCTGTGCCAGGCCCTGTGCTAAGGACTTGGAGCACATTCTCTTATTTGAGCTTCCCAGCAGCCAGGAAGAGTTGATACTGTTATCACCCCATTTTGTAGATGAGGAGACTGAGGCACACAGGTTAAGAGACTTGCCCGGCATCAGCTCTATTTCAAGGTCCCATTTGAACTCAATTGGAGGCCTGCACTCTGGTGCCCCCTTGTGGCCATTGGAGGGTGGCTGTCGCAGCCTGCCTTCCTGGGCGTCTCGTCTGTTTCTCCTCTGGTGGGTACAGTTGGCAGTAGGGCATGCTTCAGGAAAGTGAGGTGCTTCATCTCTATCAAACTAACGCAGGATTCGGGACCAATGCTGATGACACAGCTCCATTTCCGGGGCTCTGCTGTGAGGGGTGCTAATGCCAGAAAGGATCGTTTCCTCCATGTTACAGATGAGATCCTGAGTTCCAAGGAGGTCCATGGCTCGTTCCGCTGTATTTTCCCATCCCTAGAGAGCAAATGGGAGAGGGAAGGTGGCCCAAGATGGAGAGGGGAAGCAAACAGGATGATTTTTCCAGTTGACTTCTCCCTCTAGCCCCCCCCCCCAACAGAGTCACAGATTCCCAGGATCCACTGACTTTCAAGCCAATCCAGCTTAGAAAAGGTCGAGTTTCTTGGCATCTTCATGCCTTATAGTTTAGTGGTGACTTAAAAACATTTTGTCTAGACCAAGTTCTTAATTTTCATTATTTTGAATAAAAGTTCTTACATTTTTAAAAAATCTATAAGCTGGAAATGGATGAAAATTGGGTTTGTATCTGAAGAGATTCCATGAAGTAATGGGAAAAGCCTCTGATATACTCCCAACAACCTGCTGGGGACACTGAGGCCGAGGGAGGGCTCCTTTCAGAGGTGCTGGGCACTGGCGGATCTCCCTCCAGGCAGACAGGAGTCAAGGTACCCATTGCACTTGTCCCAGAAAGTCATTGTCTCCTCTCTTCTGTCTGACTCCTTCTTTTCTCAGTGTGAATGCTACCTCGGCTGCAGCCGTCCCCCCCAGCTCCTCCTCCTCCTCCTCTGTGTTAACGACCCCTTCCAAGATCGAGCCAATGAAAGCGTTGGATTCCCGATTCACTGAACGGTCCAAAGCCACATCAGGGACTGGGACTGCTGCCATCACGAACGTGAACCAGACTGCCACTGACAGGTAAGGTTCGAGGAACTGGACGGGGAGAAGGATGCGGTAATGGAGGGGAGGAGGTCAGGACCCGTTAGCTTGGGCCACCCTGGCTTGTGCATCCCACCATACCACAAAGCCACTGTGAGGTGCCTCTTCGCTTGACCCTGGCACGTGACTGTAAAGAAGGATAAAGTCCCTGCCCTCATGGAGCTCCTGGTCAGGTGATGGTGAAACACGTCCATGGAAGTGAGAATCGGAGTTCATTAGGGAAGTCATGCTTTGTGCCCCTGGCAATTGGCAGAGGCAGGAGTGGGAAACATCCATGGCAGTCTTAATGGCATGAAAGCGGCAGTGATGAGACCCTTTGGGGAGTGTTCAGGTTCAGATGCCCTGGCACAGACATATCCTCATGGCATCCAAGGAGCTTCCCAGTCTAGAGCAAGGGAGGAGAGGGCCAAGTCAGAGACTGGGGAGATCTGTGCTGATTAACTGAAAGATAGATAATTAAGGTGGTTCAGCAGTGAAGGCTGAGAAAGTGACTAGGCAGGGAGGTGGAGACCCAGGCCAGTCAGAAGAGACCAGAAGAGTGAGGGGAAGAGTTAGCTGCTGTATTTAGGACTGTGGAGAAAGAGCCTTGTATAACACAGATGGCAGGGAGCTAGGGGCAGCTGACTCTTCAGGGAGAGGAAAGACAGACAAGAGATGAGCACCGGAGAGGATGGTGGGTTATTCAAATGGAGGGCTAGACCTGGGCATGCAGGCCAACATCAGAGGAGAGCTGGCAGCTACAGACAGATGGAACGAGGCCTGTGTGGAAAGAGGGCAGGGGAGGGGAGGAGCGGCCTACAGAGAGCCGTGGGCCTTGGCCAGCAGAAGGGGCTGTACCAAGGGAGTGGAAAAGGGGTAAAGAAGAGAGAGTGAGACGATGTGGGGGGCAAGGTAGGGGAAGGTGCTCACAGGAGATGATCTTGTGAATAAGACAGTTTCTGAGCTTTCCGTTTTAAGGGAGCTGGGGATACAAGGCCTGTCTCAGAGCTGACTTGGGGGCACATCAGTGCAAAAGAAATTGATCCCATTTGACAGACAGTGGCCAGTGGGTGATGGTGCTCTTCCAGAGCCCTCTCTGCCCGTGGTTCTGTATGTGGACCCATCTCGGGCCTAGAAGGCCCAGCCTTGCTGGCAGGGGTTCCAAAGACTGGCCTTTTTTTTCACTGATCTGCAGAACTTTTCACTTCCCTTATGGTCGTGCCACAAAGGTCTTGAACTCTGGTAACTCATTCCAGAAGGTGTTTTCACTTCCTTAAATGCTCTTTACTGCTCTAACTTTGAGATTTCTGCTCATTCTCCCAAATGCCCTGAGCTCTGGGCACTCCCAGAGACCAAAGGTACTGTTCAGCACCTGCCAGTGTTCAAGCCTGTTCCCGGAGGCCCACTTCCAGCCCCTGGGCCTGTTGCCTCACACTTTCCTTCCCTAGCCAGTGGCCCATTTTTTCAATAAATGGGGTTGATGATCATAAGAGGGCAAGTTTATATGTGGGGAGTGTTTCAGCTTTAGCAGTGCCGTGAAGAGTGGTCTTCAACAGGTCTCCGATGCCCAAGGACCTCTGGGGCCACTCCAGGCACCCGTACCTTGTGCTTTGTCAGGGACCAGGACTTGGGAGGTGTGGATGCTGAGCTGGGGTATCATCTAAGTCATGGGCCTCTAGCTCTTGTGGGGCCTTGACCCATCTTGTGGCAGTGCCCTTTGGCTTGGGACGGCCTTGGATCCCCTGCGTCTCAGAACATCCAGGCTCCATCTGTGTGAAAGCTCCTTGCCAATCGTGAGCAACCATGTGGCATGATGGTATAACGTGATTGCTTAGTAAACACACCGGCCTTCATGAAGCTATACAATAGTAACGGTAGTGATCATACCAACAGCAGTGCCAGGTTTTACATGGCTCTTCACAGTTTGCAAAGCACATTCTGAGTTACACAGCCCTCCTGGGGTGTAGGTGCTATCCTCATTTCCACTTGGCAGATGAAGTCAAGCAACACAGCTAGTGAGTGTCTCATATGCAGGCCTCTCTTCCCCCATGGGCGTGAGCTCCCCATGTGGATTAGGGGTGTCCTAGCAAAAGCCCCAAAGTTCTCCCAGCCAGGAGTCTGGCCCCTCTTTTTCTGAGCCCCTTCATTAGATATTGCCTCTAAGCCCAGGCAGATCCTTTGGAATTGACTCAATGGCCCATGTTGGTTCTTTGAGGATGGCTTTGATTTTGGGGAGTGTCCAAGAGTCCTCCATGTCGTTACCTGAAGGGAATGCAAAGGAGAACAGGGACGGGATACCATCCTGCAGGCTCTCAGCAGAGGCTTCCGCCGAGTGACCCTGCCCTGGAGTGCAGGAAAGACACCTGGCTGAGGCCCCTGAAGGAGAATGCCAAGAGATGGGCCGTGGGCCAGGCTGGAGAAAGGAGCCCAGAGAGGAAGGCCCAGTGCAGGCTGGTGGAAGGGGATGGGACAGCCAGCCCCAGACTCTGACCATGCCCTGTCAGCAACCCCACTGTGGATCTTAAAGGACCATCTGGGGAACCAGGGACACTGAGGGCTGGCTCAACCTGGCTCTTGCCAGCACATACAGACCCCCGTGAGATCAGCTTTCTTCCATGTCTCTTTCTACCAAGTCCTGGGTAGGAGGAAGGGAGGTCCTACAGAAATGGGAGCCCCTCTGGTCCAGCCCATCTCCCCCATCTTGGAGGATAGGTGGTGACCACTCAGCAGAGACTCATCTTGCTTCCTTGTGTTAGGTTAAAAGAGCAGAACTTAGTGAAAGAGACCAAGCCCAAGGACATCCTGGAGAGCAGCAGTGACAGTGATGAGAAGATCCCGATTTCCAGGCCCTCCTCACTGCCCAAGCGGAAGCTAGATCTGGAAGGGGAGACTGTGGAGAAAAAGAAGAAGGGCCGCCCACGGAAGGACACGCGCCTCCTGCCAGTGGCACTGTCCGTTCAGGTGAGGCTGCTTCATCCTCTGAGTCTGCAGGGGTCTCCAGCTAGGCCCTCCCCAGCCCTGGTCATCTGGCATCTTGGTGTCCAGGGCTTCAGCCCCTAATCGTGTGGTGGCCCTGGGCAAGTCCGTCACGTCTCTGAGGATCATTTACCCGACCCATAAATGGGGATGAGACCCAGTGCTGTACAACATGGAGTTGCCATGAGAACGGGTGGGTGTTCGCTGAGGAACCCTTCATACCCTCCTTTCAGTGGCCTGGTTTTGGGATTCCTCTCAGGGCAGCAGTGTCTTCAGGGGAGATGAGGAGAGCAGCCCTGCCTCCTCCCTGGAGGACCATCAGGACAACCAGAGAGCTTGGGAAGGGCTCAACAGAGTGACCAGCCTGAGCACAGGGCCCAGGAGCTGGAAGGGGAATAGGAGGGCCAGGGAAGCACACAGATCCAGAAGGGGCCATCTCATGTGTGACCTCGTGTTGGGCCACCCAGCAGCCTGCTCTGAACCTTGGGCTTCTGCCTGGCACTGAGGACATGGCCACCTTCCTTGTGCTGTATATGCCCTGAGCCAGACACTCATTGACCTTTCTCTGTTGTTTGATCCTTTCAGTCCCCGCTGACGGCCGACAAGGACGCCCTCTGTGTGTCTGCCCCAGCACTAGCTCTTAAACTGCCAACGCCAGCCCCGCAGAAGTCCTTTGCCCTGCAGGTAATCTAGGAGCCTGGGGAGAGCAAGGAGAGCCCTCCTTTCCCAGACAAGACATCTCTCAATCTTGGGAGTGTGGAGCATTGTTGCTTTAGCCCCCCCAGCAAGGCCCAAGGGAGCTGAAGCCTACAGATTGCCCCTCCCTGGGCAGGCCCTTTCCCAGCCCTGCTGTGTATATCCTCTGTCCCCAGATCTAAGACTGACCTTGGACTTCCTCCTCTTGGGCTCTTGTTCCACTCTCCTCTTGTCCTGAGCCCCCTGCACCTGGCACAGTGGCACTGTCTGAGTTGGCAAGGGATTTACTTCCATCAGGCCAGCCACATGAGCTGCAGTGAAAGCACTGAGGGGCCCAAAGGGGCTCCTCCATGGCCCAAGGTACCAAGGCCCTTAGAGGTAGACCTGGGTTCTTGGCCATCCATCAGTCACATGCGGCAGAGGACAAGCCCACTGCAGCTCTTCCTTATGCCATCTGGCAGAACTCGAGGAGTCAGAGGCAAAGGAGCCTTCTCATGTGTCCTCACCCTTTTTTCCTTTTCACCCCTAGCCTCCCCCATCTGCTGTAAACTGTAAAATATATATTATAATTGAAATACATTCATGTTTATGTAATTAAGTGATGGCATCATTGTTTATCATAATGTATGTTCCTTGAGAGCAGGGCCTATTAATTGCCTTTCCTTGTGTCCCCAGTGCCTGGCACATAGTAGGTACATAATAAATGCAATGATGTTGATAGCCGCCTCCTTAGCCAACACACTCTGATCATCCCTGAGCCTTTCCTTCATCCTGTCTCGATAATCCCCTTTCCCTCAGCCCCTGAAAATGAGAGAAGGAGGAAGCAGCTCTAGGCATGCCCCTGCCAGGACCCTGCTGCTTACTAGCTGGATGCCGTGCACCTTCACTGTACAGACTCAAGCTTCAGAGAGAGCTTGGGCTCAGCTCTGAGACAGATCATGGTCAGGCTGGTCAGAAATGAGGACAGACCACCTGCCTGTTTCAGTAAATGATGACATGAGCCACCTGGACAGCTGTCCTGATCAGCAGCAGTGAAGGTCCAGACCCAGCCTCATGCCAGACTCAAACACACTTGTTTTCTGCACTGGCTTCGCTCCATATTGATTAAGAGGCTGGTCTTTGCAAAGCCCAAGACAGGTTGCCAGAGAAGGGCAGAACAGAGAACTAGGGAGAATCAGTGCCAGCTGGGGCTTGGGGCAGTGGTACAAGCTGGGTTTGTTGAACAAGATTGGGACCTGTTGGGCAAGGTTGGCTGAATCTGAAACGCTTTATTCCCTTGCTCCTGCCTTCAAAGCCCGTATTGGTGAGGCAGAAGTGGGTTTTTCCTCTGAAGGCTGGCATATGAAACCATGCAGATTATACAGCTGGTGGAGATGCCTTCTCCGCTCGACAGTCCAGCAGTGAGTGAGCAAGTGGGGCTGACCTGACCAGCTCTCTCCTGAGCCCTTTCCAGACAAGCGCTGTGGGGCAGGGCATGCAGAAATGTGGGGAAGCCCGCTGGAACGCAGTCATTTAGAGAGCTTTTCTCCCCTCTGCAGGTGAGCGCCGACCCTTCCCTGTATATTGAAGTGGAGAATGATGTAACCACGGTGGGAGGCTTGAAGCTGAGCCGCTTAAAATGTACTCGGGAGGGAAAAGATTGGGAGACGGTCCTGACAAGCCGGATTCTCACTGCAGCAGGCAGCTGGTGAGTGTGTGTGAGTCCTGGTGGCCTCCACCTGGGAGCCTTGACATGGTTCCAGTACTGACCCCAGGGCCAGACACCTCCCCTGCCACACCCCATCATTGCATTACAGGGGAGCACCCAAGTGGGGCAGGGGTGGTCAGGGATGACCAGAACATCCTGGAGACAGGTGCCCCTAGGTTCCAGCAGGCTCTCACTTGGCCTGGGAGCCACATTACATGGACTTTGTACATGAAGGCAGATTCTTGTCGGGTACATCTGGTTGGTTTCCAGTCCATGTTGCAGCTGAGGAGGAGCCAGGGACTGAGCAGAGAGGTCCCTGCTCCCAAAGCGTGGCATGTGGCAGAGAAAAGCAGGCTTCTGTGGGCAGCCAGTGTAGACCAGAGGTCTTCTATATTCGGCCCCAACCACAGAAGGGTTTTTGGATGGCCACAGTGGATTGTTCCATAAATGGAATCAGCCATTACTCAGCTTCCTCATAGGTAAAATGATGAGTCTGGATGAGGTGACCCCAAGGTTCTCCTCTCAGCCCTCCATCCTCTGTTCATTTTCCATCTCTGCAAAAGTGAGGTTACTAAGGCTCACGCCACCTCCATCATGCCATCATCATGAAAGTCTTGGGGGACCTTTCAGGGTTGGTCCCCAAGGAGGCCCAGCCCCAAACATACATCACAGCACCTCCAGTACAGGAGAGCTCCTCAGCATGCTGGAGCTGTCTACCTCTTGTGGCCTTTCCTCCCTTCCTAGTTAGACCCCCGCTGGGCGTCTCCCAGGCCCCTTCTCAAAGGCTTCTTCTCCTGCTGAGTCAGGAGTTAAGTGTCAGAATCCCAGTTCCTCTCCAAAGGGAAGATAATGGGTTAGACAGCCCAACTGTCTTGGCCCCGGGGGGCTGGTGCTACAACTGGCTCAGACCCTTCATGCCCATCCACTGTCTCTTGGTCAACTGAAAGATTGATTCTTTAGAGAATCCAGACAGCATCCCAAGGGGACTGTTCCTGATGGCGGGAGAGTGTTTGGGGCTGGTGACAGGAAGTCAGCCCTCACCCCGGTCCTTCTCCAGTTTGGTCAGGTCCGCCTCCCCTGGGGTGCCAGATCTATGGACCAATTTGTAACGTCAGATAGGATGTGGCGAGCTTTGTGATAAATGTGAGCTGTTCTATCTGTCTGATGGATGGGCCGACCCATGGGTGGCCTGGAGAACTTAGCAGATACTATATAAGCTCAAGTTTCTCTCCCCTCTTCCTTCCCTCTTGATTCCTTCCTCTTCCTCCTCCTCTTTCCCCCTTCTCTCTCTCCCCTCCCTCTTTTTCTCCCTCCTCACTCTCCACCCTCACCCCCAAGGTGGGCTTTTCATCTTTCCCTAGTGTTGGGAGTCAGACTTGAACAGTTATACTCTTCCTGGTATTGACTCCTGCTTCCTCTTGGCTCCTTCCAGTGACGTGGTCTGTGCCGCCTGTGAAAAGAGGACCCTGTCCGTGTTCTCTGCCTGCGGCCGCCGCCTACTCCCTCCAATCATCCTGCACTCCCCCGTCTCCACGCTACATTGCACAGGCCCCTACATCATGGCTCTCACTTCCGCTGCCACCTTGTCTGTGTGGTAAGTGCCTAAGCCCAGCCCTGGCCCCCTGGAGCCTGGTTCCCGTCCCAATTCATACCAGGGACAGTTTGTGGACTGGGAACTGGGGAAAGAAAGTCAGTCTCTGAGAGAGGAGAGATATGGTGAGGGCAGGGGTGGAAGAGTCTCTTGTAAGTCAGAATCCTCTAAAGCTACAAACCCTCAGAGGCTGCCTAGAAGCCAGGATGTGCCCCCCATACCTGAAGGCAGTCTAGACTCAAGTCCATACAGGCAGGTGGGAGTCTCAGCCACTGGGCCCACCTTGTCTCATTCTGCCTCTGGGAGGTTACAGAAAGCCATTTGCCTCAGTAGCACAGAGAAGCCTCTACCTTCTTCCTCAGGGACCCTTCCTTTAGCCATCCAGGCACTTTTGATTTTTAAACATTTTTAAAAATTGGTTTTTTGGCTTCCATCTCTATTTTTTCTTTTTTTAAAAAAAAAATTTGTTTTCAGATTTATACAATCACTTCCATATATCTTAGATTTTTCTCCCCCTCCCTCTCTCCTCCCTCCTTCCCCAAGGCTACATGCAATCTTATATGGGTTCTATACTTACATTCTTATTAAACACATTTTTATATTAGTCATGTTGCATAGAATTAAAATGAATGGGAGAAACCATGAGAAAAACTCAAACAAAACATAACACAAGAGAAAATACTCTGTTTCATTCTGCTTTCCAGTTCCATAGTTCTTTCTCTGAATGTGGATGGCATTTTGCCTCACAGTCCTTTGGGAATGTTATAGGTCCTTGCATTGCTGTGAAGATCAAAGTCTACCAGAAAAAATTCCTCACACACTGTGTTTGTTGCTGTGTACAAAGTTCTCCTGGTTCTGCTCCTTTCACTCAGCATCAGATCATATGAGTCCTTCCGGACCTTTCTGAAGTCTTCCTGTTCATCATTTCTTATAGCACAATAGCATTCCATTACATTTATAAACCACAGCTTATTCAGCCATTCCCCAATTGATGGGCATCCCCTTGTTTTCCAGCTCTTGGCCACCACAAAAAGAGCTGCTACAAATATTTTTGTACATGTGGGACTTTTTCCCATTTTTATGATTTCTTTGTAATTGTGTTCATGTAGTCCCTGGGTTTGTTTTGGCAGGTAGACTCCCAGATATTTTATAGCATCTACTGTAGGTTTAAATGGGATTTCTCTTTCTATCTCTTGCTATTGAACTTTGGTCGTAATATATAGAAATGCAAATGGTTCATGTGAGTTTATTTTGTAACCTGCAACTTTACCAAAGTTGTTTATTATTTCAAGTAGTTTTTTACTTGATATATTTTTTCCCTTCAAAAAGAATTCTTTTAAGGTCTGTATTCAAATGAACACAGTGCATGAGAGAAGAGTTTTCGAAATAAGAATGGAGCCTCTGGGGGCTCAGCCTGTAAACACAGCCCTCAGTGTGTGCTGGGCATGCACAGGCACCTGTAGCTGGCGGGGCAAGGACTTAGAAGCCGCCCTGGAGGAGGTCCACGTCCTACATGTTCCTGTGCCAAATGCCAATCCCCCAACCTTTTCGCCTGAAACTTGGCTCACCTCTCTAGGTGGGTCTGGAAGATCTGTAGGCTTTCTTCTGGCTCAGAGTTCTAGACCTTTCTGAGTCTGAGTTGCTTCCATGTGAGACCAGAGACAAAATTGGTGTCCCGGGGAAGTCATTTCCTCTGCCAAGGCTGTGTCCTGCTCCAGGCTCCCCCATGGCCTTAGATGTGGAGTCCAGAAGTGAAGCCACACACATGTTCATGGGTGAGGTTTGTTTTTGGAGACACTAACTGTCCCCATTTCCTTTTGCAGGGATGTCCATAAACAGGTAGTTGTCATCAAAGACGAGTCTCTACAGACTATCCTATCAGGTAATGGAGGCCTGTTCACCTTTTCCAGCTCGGGGTGTTTAGGGGACTGGCTCAAGACAAGCCCCCTTCTCTGGGCAGTGGCCTCGTGTGAGAGAGGAGCAGTCCTGTCTTTGTCCCTGCTTCTACTGAAGTCTGCCCCCTGCTCTGGGTGCAGCAGCCCTAACTAGCCCCACCTGCCCTCCCTCCTCTGCCTTCCTCAGTCCTGGGTGCAGCAGGCATACTCAGGAGGGTCTGGGGGAGGGGCATGATCACTCTGCAGAAGAGAAGGTTCAGGGCTGTATGAGAGCCAAGCTCTGTCTGTTTGGTCCCAGGCGGACCTTGGCCTTGGCCTTGGCCTCATGGGATTCCTTCAGATGGGGCCAGTCAGTTTTCAAGGGAGGGGCTCATCTTCCATCTGTTGCTGCATTTTTCTGGGCCTCAGTTTCCTCATCTATAAAATGGGCCCAGTAGTTGATACGATCTAGCTCATTTTTGTGATGAGCATAGAGATAACCTGTGAAGTATTTTGTAAACTGCAATGTGTTAGAGAAATGATTTCCTATTATTTCTATTATTAAGGAGCAGGTTTTCAAGGCATTTCTAAAGCTTAATGGCCATGGGAACATAGTTCTTCTGTTCTCTCTCTAGGAAGTGATATGACTGTTTCACAGATATTGCTGACCCAGCATGGCATCCCAGTGATGAATCTGTCTGATGGGAAGGCCTACTGTTTCAACCCTGCCCTTTCCACATGGTGAGTAAATAGGGCCTCTGGCTTCCTACCCTGCCCTCCTGCTTCTCTTGTGGGAGTTGCGATGTGCCTGGAGGTAAAAGCAGGCACTGGGCACCAGAAGTGTCGGGGACTGATGCTCTTGAGCTCAGTTGGGGGCTCCTCCAGATCAGCCGGCTCCACAGTCCACTTTAGGGACTCAGATCATTGAAAACTGAGCCTTGGGTCAGTGGCCAGCCGGGCCTGTGCAGATGGTTGTGGCTTACCCCTTACTGCTTTCTCCACATATCTCCCTCAATCATGTCACCTCTGGAGAGATACTAATGGGTGATGGTGGGGGAGGGCTGAGGAGCATCAGAACCCGAGCCCTGGGCTCTGCCACCAGCTTTGTCTGTGAACCTTGAGTCAGTCACCTCCCAGTTGGTTGTTGGAAGGGCAGAACATTTATGCCACCTGATGCCTGGGCTTATTGTAAGGAAAATGCTTTAGCAAGCTGGAGGCCCCTGTGTGGAAAGGCCCGACCCTTTCCTCGTGGGTGCCCAGAGGCCTGCTAGCAACAACCTTCCCTCCCTGCCCAGCTGTGAAGGAGGCACCTGTGACTGCCCTGGGGAGCTGGAGATCCCCAACTCCTTTGTCATTGAGCCCTCTGCCCTTGGGCAGGTCAGTGCCCCTCCCTCATCTCTCTAAGGGTTAACATAATCCCTGCCTTTCTTCTTATCCTGAAACCAGTGCCCAGGGGCAGCAGCTGATGGTGGTGGCCCCTATAGGATCCCCAGAACTGTACCATACACTGAGGTCAGAGCCCCAGGTCTCCAATACCCTTGTGGCATACACTGGGATCCCTCCTTGGCTCTCCCACGTCCTTGTAGCTGAATGTCTTTGGAGAGTGGCCAAGGTCCCCTTCTCACCTTGCTCACAGGAGAGGTGCCACAGTGAGGCCCTGTGACTGACCAAGCCCCTTGCTCACCGTGACTGTAAGCAGCAGGGAGTACACGTATGTTCTGCTGAGTTAGATTCAGTGTGTTGGACAGAGCACGGGCCCTGGGGCCAGAGGAACCTCAGGGGAGCCTTTATGTGTGACTTGGCGAGCCTTAGCTCCCCACGCACAGACCAGGGCTGGACAAAGCTGGTGTGGGTTGCCTCCCCAGCTCATGAACAGGCTGCCCCCCCCCCAACCAGGGCCTTTCCATCTCTACTGCCAGCACCCCAGGCCACAGGCTCCACAGGGAACCAGAGATGCCACCCTGGTTGCTAGGCTTGAGGCCCACTGACTCTTTGAGCTGGGCCAGTTCCTTCAGTGTTCAGGGCCCCCTGGCAGCTCTCCTAGGAGAACCTGGTCTCTGTTGGTGGAGGGCCTGTGCCCAGGGGGAGTTGCCTCCACTGTGACTTTACAGGTCCTGATGCTGAGCAAACACAAAAGAATTCACTAATTAAGCAATAAAATGAGGGTCAGAGCCTCAGCACATCATGTGGTGCTCCACAAGCACCCTCATCACCATACCTGTTTCTTCCCCCTCCAGGAATCTGGTTTCTGACAAGCAGGATTCCCTGGCCCAGTGTGCAGACTACAGGAGTAGCTTACCATCCCAAGAGGCTATGCTGTGCTCCGGACCCCTTGCCATCATCCAGGGACGCACATCCAAGTACGCATGCCCTCTGCCTCCCCCAGGAACTGAATGGATGGATGGATGGATGGATGAATGGATGAATGGATGGATGGATGGATGAATGGATGGATGGATGGACGGATGGACAAATGGACAGATGATGGTGAGCGTAGAAGAGGCCAGCATGTAAGCAGCAGTATAAAGTTTTTAGAGTACTCTCCCTGTTAGAGAAGGAAAGAAAGAAAATGTGCCAGGCACTGCTCACATGCTCAAAACACAGACAGAAAATCCCTGCAGATGACCCCACACGCCCGGACCTCAGGCTTAGAGGGAGAGGGCACCGGTAAGGCCCAGAGGGTGCAAAGGCAGGGTCATCACAACAGTATCTCACAGATATACCCCCCTCCCTGGGGCAAACCAAGGGGGCTGCTGCTGTCTCAATCTCCCCCTGCTCCAATCCAGCCTCCTTTAAACCACTAACGTGATTTTCCTAAAACTCAGGTCTGGCCTGTCACCCCTCTGTTCAGGAATCTCCCATGGCTCCCCATGACCTCTAGGAGCAAATACAGAATGCTGTTTGGCCTCATCCCTTCCTGATCTAGAGCCCTCCCACCTCTGGGGTCCCAGCCCCCTGGCTCTTGTACTCCCCTCCCCATCTCCCACTGCTGACCTTCTGGCCTGCTTCAGGCACCTTCCCTAGCTCTGCCTTAGTTCATTGTTTCTTGTGTGTCCTCTGTGGAGTCCACTTTGTGTACGTTTGTTTGCTAAGTTGCCTCCTCCTGGCAGACCAGGAGTGCAGGGCCTGGCATACATGAGGTGCTTAATAAATGCTGAGTTCCCCCGATGGCTGACCGAGCCCAGAAGTCAGTCTACGTAGGGCCAGACCACAGGCTGGTTCATTAGGAGTGCCCTCCCCCTTATTGAGCTGTATCTGGTTCTGACACAGGGTTGTCCATGGTCAGCCTGTCCTGGCCATTTTGCAGCAGTGTTTTGGGGTGGGTAGAGGGTACCAAGGGAGGAGAGTGGGATGCTCCCCAGGCTTAGGAAGGGTCTGGTCTTGCCATATTCACAGTTGTTTGTGGTGCAGGAATAGATGTTGATTGGATGGAAAAGAAGAAGGCCCCAAGGGGTGGTCTGGGCCAGAGAGGTGGGGCCAGGGAGGACTGGCCTCTTTCCCCTCCCCCAATTCTTTCCGTTCCCTGTGTCCTGCTTGGCTCCGGCCCTCCTCTCCATTAGTTGTGCACCCCCTCCCCCACTTACCTTTTTGTGCTTTGAGGGAGAATACAGGAGAAAGCCGGGGTGAAGGGTGGGCAGGTCCCAGCTCACCCCATACCCCCTCATCTTGTCTTTGCAGTTCAGGAAGACAAGCTACTCGGTTGTTCTCCGTGCCTCATTTAGTCCAGCAAGAGACCACCTTGGCCTACCTGGAGAGCCAGATGGCGGCTGCGCTGACTTTACAGTCCAGCCATGAATATCGCCACTGGCTCCTCATCTATGCACGGTACCTAGTTAATGAAGGTGAGCCAGGGTCCCCTTCCACCAGCCGATTGAGGGTGCTGGGTGGGTTGCGGAGAAGACCTAAGTCCATAACTGAGGGGGCCTGGCCCAGATGCGAGCTGCTCCACCAGCCAGGATTTACCAAGCACCTGGGTCTCAGGTGGGCCTGAGAGACAAAGACCTGCTTAGGACCTGTGTACCTCCATCCCTGGAGTAGGGAAGAGCCAAGAATCCCCAGAGCCTTTGCTAAGAAAGTGTCAGCCCTAACTGGAGCAGGGGTGGGGAGAGAGTTATTTCTGGAGCCACCAGGACCCCGGCCCAGATGCCCCTTAACCACCCGTGTTGAGGTCTGAAGCCCCATTTGCACATCCAAGGGCCACTTCACCGTCTCCTTCTTTCATCTTAGGGTTTGAACATCGGCTTCGAGAATTATGCAAGGATTTGCTGGGGCCAGTCCACTCCTCTACTGGAAGTCAGTGGGCATCAACGGTGGTGGTAAGGCCTCACACTCCTTTCTACCAGGATAATCAGTGCTGCCCCAAAGGAGGGCAGCCTTTTGAAAATGGCACGCTGCTGGGGACCGCTCCCCCAAAAAGTCCCCTCCTCCTGGGTGGGAGGAAGGGTAACTGGAGGGAGCACAGAAGAGAGTATTATGGAGCAAAAGGGTCCTGGGCCTTGGAGTGAGGGCAGGGGCAGAGGAGGAGGGCCCCCCTGCAAAGAGCCACCCTCTCATATGAGAAGGAGGTGCAGGACAAAAAGCACTGGGTTCAAAAGTCCCATTGCTTCCTTGCACCTCAGTTTCATCAGCCATTTATTTATGAAGGGGGAAAATGCAGAGCAAGAGGCCCTGGCAGAATGCTTGATGATGGCAGGCAGAGGACTTGGGTTTTCTTACCCTTCCAAAGGGGGCTCCCCAGGCCTGTGATCCCCAGCAGACCACTCTGGCTCTGCCCTTGCCAAGAAAATGCCAGGAAGGCATGGGAATGAGTTCTCTGGGCCCATTCTTGCCTCTGGCCTCTGAGCCTGAACTGCCTCCTGCTGAGGGCTTGGGGAGGGTCAGGTCTGAGGAAACTAAGGCTGATTTGGTCCAGGGTAAGTGCCTGAGGCAGGATTGGAATTCAGTTCGTACTGATCCCAAGTCTGGTAATCTGTCTGTTGCCCCACCAAGAGGTAATTAATGGTCTAGATCGACAGGTTAGGAAGAGAGAGAAAACAGATACATAGTCATGGATGGACAGCCAGATGGGCCAATGTCACAGATGGACAAACAGACAGGCAGATACACAGTTATGGACAGAAAGACAGATAAGCAGATACATAGACATAGATGGACAGATGAACAAGCGGATGGGTAGATAGACACAGATACATGAAGTAGCTACTTAATGTAGCAGGATAGAGAGACCCTAAATGCTAGAGAGATTCAGCCCAACATCAAGGATATCCAAGCTGTTTGTTTCCTGGTTTATATTGAGATGTGGCATGAGAAGGCCTGAGTTTGGGTCTCACTCCCAAGGGCTGGAGGCCTGAAGGAGACACCATCCAGAAAGCCTTTGCAATCCCTTGGGGGTATGCTCTTCCCACTTGATTGTGGGCTCTGGCCCAAACAGGAGAGGGTGAAAGCTGGCCTTTTTATCCCAATAGGGAAGGTTCCAGGAGGGTCCCTGGCAGGTGAGGCTAAGAAGTGACACTTTCCTCAGTGGTTTGGATGACCATGTAAATGGGATACATGCTGCTTTAAATTATGGGAGACCCCAACTGTTGAGCCAGTGGCTACCACAGTTGCTTCCAGGATTCAAATATTCCTCTAACCTAGAATATTGTGGTTCATCTAACAAAGGGAAAATGAAAAAGTATAAGTGAGAGGTTCTTCTCCCCACCCCCCACCCCCACCCCCTGCCCTTGGGTTTGCAAGTAGAGATCAGGAGGTATGCTGGGACAGCAGTTTATCTGGGGGAAAAAGATTTGGGAGTCTTAGTGGACTGCAAGCTTTATGAGTTGTCCCAAGCATGTACAGATGCCAAGAAAACAAATGAATACAGTATAGACTGTGCAGTTAGAGGGAGGCGACGGGGCTCATCTTCCCTGGCCAGACCATCTTTGGATTATCATGTTCAGTCCTGGGACCACATTTGGGAAATGAGTCAATTAGCTGGAGATTGCCAGTCAGTCCACAGCATTAATTAGGTACCCTCTGTGTGCTGGGCACTGTGGTTAGCACTGGAAATACAGTGACCAAACTGGACAAGGGCCTGCTCTCAAGGTGCCCATAGTCTGTTGCTGCCACCAGAGAGCAGCTGCCATCTGAGGAATCAGCATGGTTCTGCCTGGTCCCCAAGGGCAGAGCCTGGAGCAGAGGGGGAAGGGCACAGTGCCTACTCAAGAGAGGAAGGCTGAGTCCCCTTCCATGGGGGTCCTGGAGTCAGAGCGGGGTAGTCAGGCACTGGGGCCTGTGCTCGAGTGGGCCCCACTGCCTCTGAGGTCCCTTTGCCTAAACACTAGTGATCTTGGACCTCCCCTCCATGGGCACAGACAGCAGTGATGGGTGCTGCCCTGCGGCATGCCCTCTGTGTCTAGCAGGCTGCTCAGTCTATCACATCAGCACCTTTTGGTTTTTTTCCTTTCTTCCATCCGTTTTCTCTCTTCGCTCCCTGTCAGTCCCATAGATGGCCAGGTGAGGAGGAGATGAGGCCCTAGGAGGCCCCGAGGGTGGGTAGGTGGGGCAGCCCTTACCCACTACCTCAACTGTGCCGTCTCGTCTCTGCACACAGGGCTTACGAAAGCGAGAACTCCTCAAAGAGCTGCTTCCAGTCATCGGGCAGAACCTGCGCTTCCAGCGACTATTTACAGAGTACCAAGAGCAGCTGGACATCCTGAGAGACAAGTAACTGCCTCTGGCTTTCTGGAGGTGGCCTGCTCTAGGAGGAACACCACTTCTCGACACTGACCCAGTACTGACACAGCCATGTCTTGCCTGATGGACAGACAGCCGCCCTGCCCTCCCAACGGGAGCCAGCGGGAGGGTCTCCAGCGCCCAGGGACCCGTTTTTGTTCAAGGAGATCACGGCACAGGGTGTGCGACATCCAGACACGGCCAGACCCGACTCTCCTTCCTAGAAGGACCTCCCTCTCCAGAACAAGGTCCTAGGACTGCAGGGAGCTGCAGCTCCATGGGGCTGGGAGGCCTCCCCATGCGCTCCAGGGGACTTGCCACAAGCAGTTGGGGAGGCGGAGGGAGCCGGCCATCCTGCCAGGCGACAAGCTCAGTGCCAGTGGCCATGGGCAGCCCTGGGGCCCCAGGAGCTCCGTGGGCTCGGAGCCCTGCCAGGCAGAAGGCGGAAGCTGCCCGCCCTCCGAGAGGAAGGCACAGGCCGCCCAGAAACGCCCTGCCCAAAGGAAGGCTGTGCTCCCCCCACGGGCGGGCTTTTCTTGAGGACTTCCTTGGCCACTAATCAGGATTTCCCTATGGGGCACGTGGACACTTGGCACCCATAGGACATCACAACTCTAATTATGACTGCTCCTTGCTCAGTAATTGTACCAAAATTAACCTGTCCTCATTTGGTTTTTAATTTTTAAATGTTTGTAAAAGAGACCGTTTTTCTGGGAAGGGACAAGGGGCGGGCAATTCTTTTTGTAAGTATGAAATAAATGAACACAGCATTGGATACAAACTCAGCTAGGTCTTCTGCCAGGCTTTTCCTGGTGCTCACCAACTCCCCTGAGGGTCTGTCTGTATCACTGGGAAGAGGGTGAGCTCCCGCTTGCAGGTACAGGACTGTGCAGGTGATCCCTACCCTATGCCATTCATTGACCTGGAGTCAGCTGGACTCTCACCGGGGACCTTGTGGTGTACATACACACACACACACTCACACATGTGTGGAATGTCACTGGTGGGAAGGGGAGCGATGCCTTAAAACAGAATTCCAGATACTGAGATGGGAGCACAGAATGTTCAAGCCAGATGGACCTGAGTGAGCATTAGTCTGGCACTTTCATTTTACCCAGAAGGAAGCTGAGAGGACAAGAGAAGCGAAGGAATTTGTTCAAGGTCCCCCAACAGATGGGTGCCAGCCAGGTGCCTCAGGCTTCTGACATCTTGAGTCAAGGGCATTCAGGCTGGCGGGTCAGATCTCTAGCTTCAGAGCGGTATCTGGGCTCCTCTCACTCCCAGGGGCTACCTTCATGGGAGCCAACCCCAGCAGCTTCTCCAAACTGCAGAGATGGCCACGATCTCTGAACTGTTGTTTGTAAGTGATCTGAAAGGCTCTCACCGACAAGAGCCTGGGCCTAGGCTCCTCCGCCAAGGTGGCCCCCCAAGAAGCTAGCCCAGTCTGCTCTCCAGGTCATCCATCCCCCTGCCAGGCACAAAGAAGTCACTGAGGGGCTGTCAGCTTTTCTTATCCCTCAGTCCCTTAGGGCTTTTTCTCCCTCACTCCCAATTCAAGGCTGATGAGATGGGGCTGGATGTCCAGAGTTGTCCTGCACCTCCTCCTCGCCCATCACCCTGAGATTTGGTCCTGGAGCATTGAACACAGTTTGAGTTCATTCACTGATGGATGGACTTTAGAAGGGGGAGGCCTGGGTTGGGTTCCCTGCCTTGGTTCTTAGTAGCCTTTTGGCCTTAAGCAAATCCCTTCGCATCATCTATAAAAGTGGCATCTGCACTGCCTGCTTTGGAGGGTGGCTCCCAGGGCAGTGTCATGGGCCATAGAAGTGCATTGTGGGTCTCCCTGAATTGAGGCTGATTACATTTCAGCACAGATACCTGTGGAGGTGGGTGTTACCTCAGACAAGAAGGTTCTGAATGCATGATTTCAGTTTTGGGAGGGGGGCCACCTACAAAAGAGCTTCCCCGTTGCTAAACACAGGGCTGACTCAGCTGGCCTTGGGGCTGGCTTCCTGAACTCCCAGATTGAGTGGAGGCAGGTACTTTGGGCAGCAGCTAGCCCAGCTCTAACACTTCGTACAGGAAGAACTGAGGCCTAGAAAGGGAATGATCTCGTTGTTACAAAGAAAATCGGGAGGCTGATTCTCATATGGACTTAATTTGATCATGTCCATCCTTGTGATAGCACCTTGTCCTCTTCAGACATAGTGATTAGAGGGGGCTTTGTTGGGGGGCTACATTCCTGGAGGGGAAGTCAGAAGATCTGATTCTAGTCCTGACCTTTCCAGGGTCGTGGTCATGCTGTGACCTTGGCGGATGGGGCTTCCCTTCTCAGGAGTCCCCCAGGCTTTTTGAGGACAGGTCCCAACAAAGGTCCCAGGAGGAGGAATGAATGAGAAGGCACCTAGTGGGTGCTTGCTGTGTGCCAAGCACTTGAGGGGTGATCAGATAGAAAAGGCAAGACTTACAGTTCGGGAGAACCTCACCCCCAATAAGGGCAGCCCATAGAAGGCTCATTGGCAGGATGCAAAGGCTTCCTTGTCCTAAGGGTGCCACACAAGCAGGTGGCAAGACGTCCATGTCCTTCAGTAAAGCCAGTAAGCTCAGAGACAGTGCCTGGGGTTAGCAGAGCATAGAAACGGAGGTTACAGCCCTGTTCGACCAGAAGTAATAACATTGGGGGTTGCCTGCTCATCTAAGCAGTGGTGAATAGGTCTCTGGGCAGCCACAAGGGAGGGAGGGGGCCGACTGTGTGTGTGACAGGTCATGAACTCACACAACTAGAGTCCTGTTCTCCGGATTCATTCCCCCAGAACCAGATCCCACCCCTTCCTCAAAGGTTCAGATTTCTCCAGGTCTGTTCCCACATCCATCCCCATCTCCAGGCTTCACAGACTCGAGGAGATAGTCACTTCATCCATCATCTATCAAGGGCTTGGTGAACCTAGGCCAGTAGCTTGGGGTCAGCTCTCAGACCCAAGGACAAAAACCTCAATGAGCAGCTTATCTTCCAACATCAGTGATCCATTTTCTCTAGCACCCTGAGAATTCCAAAGTGAGTTTGTCCCAACAAACCTGTAAAGGAAGTAGATGGGACATGAAGCAACCCCACTGGGTCAGGATTCAAATTCAGGTCTCAAGTTTTGGGCCAGCACTGTGAGCAGTAGTGCCCTGTGGGAGGGACAGGGAAGAGAGAGAGCCAGAAAAGGTGCTTTAGGGACATTGGAGGGAACAAGACTGCTTTCAGTGAGTGCTTTGTTTCTTTCCGCTCCCAGGTCTTTTCTCCCTGCTTTCTCAGTTTGGTGCCTGACACCAGCCCCTTGCCCTTAAATGAGGCAACTTCAAGCATCCCAACTTCAGTTCCTAGGTCTGCTTGCGCCTCGGCTCTCAGCTCTCCCAGGGTCATCCCTGGAACTTATCACCCACAAGTTATTGTGTCATTGAGGACCCTCCGTTACTCCATCTCTCCCTTTGTTCACTTGAGTTCGACTCTTATGAACCCATTTGGGGTTTTTCGATGGAGATACTAGAGTGATTTGCCATTTCCTTTTCCAGCTCATTTTTCAGACGAGGAAAATGAGGCCAACTGAGTGAAGTGACTTGCCCAGGTCCCACAGCTCACAGATAGTGTCTGACGTCAGATTTGAATTCAGGTCTGGTGCTCTGCACTGTGACATTCCCTGGCTGCCTCTCCCTTTGTCTTGCCACTCCCCCCCCCCAAAAAAAACAACAAATAACCAACTATTCTGTCCTTATGTTTTCTTCTGACCGTTGCCCCTCTACTGGCTAGTTTTCTCTCTCTTATCTCTGCGAACTTGGTTAATTCTCCCTTACTTTATCCCCCATCACCAACTACTACTGGGAATTTTTTACCAGATGCCTCATAGATACTTGGAAGTCAACGTGTCCAAAACTGAACCCATCTTTTTCCTCAAATCCACCCACCTTCCAAATGGCCCCATTGTGTTCTGTGAAAGGGACCACCATCCTCCTAACCCCAACCCCAGGTTTGAGACTCTAGTGCCCTCCTTGACTCCTCTCTCACCTCCACACCAAAGCAATGGTCAAGTCTTATCGATTCTGCCTCCATGGCATCTTTGGCATCCATCCCCTTTTACACAGCCACCAGCCTAGTTCAGGAAGAGGAATCCCTGATTAAGCACCAATGACATGCTGGTCATTGTGCTCGGCGTCTTACAAATATTCTCTAATTTAATCCTCAAGACAACCCAGTAAAATAGGTTCTGTTATTCCCATTTTACAGCTGTAAGCAACTCCCCTCTCCTAGACTCAGTTTCCAACCCCTGGAAAAGGAGAGCATTGCACAAGTTGACCTAGAAATCTTCTCCCACCTGTAGGTCTGTGATCCCATTGCCTACGGCAAGAATCTCCAAAAGATGCTCCTGAAGTGGGGACCTCTGGTGTTCAAATTGGGGGGGAGGGATAGAAGGAGGAGATCTGGTCTGTGTGAAAACGGAAATGCTGGAGTTTGAAGCTCTTAGAAATAGTAAGTATGAATGAGCAAATCAGCACTAAAACCCAAGTCATAAGAAGCTGTATTTACATACAGCAATCTTTTGGCATGAAAACAAACTGAACTTCACTTACTGCACTCCAGAATTTTCCCAAGTCCCTCATCTCCAGATTAGCCCCTATCCCTAGGCTAGTATCGAGGACCACCAGCAGGTTTCCAGCTCCAAAGTGTCCAAAGAGAATAGTAATATTAGTGCTTTATGGTTTGCAAATCACTTTACATTTATCATTGGATCCTTGCAACAACCCTAGGAGGTAGGTGCTATTACCATCCCTGTTTTTACAAATAAGGAAGCTGGGGCTCAATTTATGTGACTTGCCCAAGATCACACAACTAGGAACTGTCTGAGGTAGGATTTGAACTCTGGTCTTCCTGACTCCAAGCCCAGCATTTGATCCACTGGGCTACTTAGCTCCATCAAATTAGTTTTTGGGGAGAGAAATAACAAAAAATAACTCCTTTTTCTTTAGCATTTTCTGCACAACTGTGAATCAAGAAGTATAAATAGTCTCATAAAGAAAAAAGTTATTTTTAACAATGGTGGAGGAAAGAGGAAGATGAAGGAAGGGACAGACCTTTGCTTGGAGCAGATGAGACAATGTTAACTGTCAGAGAAGATGGATCTCAGTTCATGCCTTGCTTGTTTACTCTGCCAAGGAGAATGGCTGTTGCACTGGAAATATCAAAACAAACTTGGTGGAAAGGGATCCCCAAGTAAGAGGGCTCTTAGTGGTCATTGATAAGTTTAAGTCAGGAAGCCCCAAAGTACCACACCATCAGGTGCTGAGCCCATGCCCACCATATGCCAAAGATTGTGGAAAAGGGGAGAGATGCCACCTTTCTTTGGAGGACAAATGTCCTAGTGTCCAAAAGAGCGAAGCGTTTTGGTAGATTTCTCACCTCCCATAGCAAGGTTTGTTTCCCTGCCTGTCTTCATTAACTGGCATTTATTAAGCCCCTACTGTATACCAGGCACACACTGGGGACTCAGGAGGATGGGCAAAGCGATGAATTTGACCTTATCTGCCTTTCCCCTCCAGAGGAGGCTTCCGAAGTAGTAATGGAAGTGAATGGGCACATGATATGGGTCGGGAGGGAGGTACTTCCTACCAGCAATATCACAGGTTTAGAGTAATAGTAGAACGTTTGTGAGTGTTCAGTTGTTTCAGTCACATCCAACCCTTTGCAACTTCAGTTGGGATTTTCTTCATAGAGAGTGGAGTATTTTGTCATTCCCTTCTCCAGTTCATTTTACAGAGGAGGAAACTGAGGCAGAGAGGGTGAAGTGACTTGCCCACAAAGTGTCTGAGGCTGGATTTGAACTCAGGTCTTCCTGACTCCAGACCTGGTGCTCTATATTCTGTGCAGCTGGGTCATCCAAGCTAGCATTTATATAGTAATAATAGCTATCCTATATGACTTTAAAGTTTGCAAAGTATTTTACATTTATTATCTCAATGTAAGTGCTGTTATCCTCATTTTACAGATGAGGAAAGGGGGAAAGGAAAGGACTGAGCATTTGTATAATGTCTACTCTGTGCCAAGAACTCTGCTAAGTATTTTTATGATAGTTATCTCGTATGATCTTTACAACCACAAGGTAGGTGCTCTTATCACTCCCATATTACAGTTGAGGAAACTGAAGCAAACAAGTTAAAAGACTGCCATGGGTCACATATCACCTTGCCACCCAGCTACCAAAGAGTAGACCTCCTTATCATGCAGCCAAGCAAATAATCCAAATGAGACCTACAATGCAACAAGGTGGAGTTCCA
This sequence comes from Potorous gilbertii, assembly GCA_028658325.1. Classification (NCBI taxonomy): domain Eukaryota; kingdom Metazoa; phylum Chordata; class Mammalia; order Diprotodontia; family Potoroidae; genus Potorous; species Potorous gilbertii. The sequence goes on from CM053773.1 coordinate 243,027,858, forward strand.
TAATTTACATCTTACAACATCATCCTGGAAGAATATCTGCTTTAAAAGATGGCTCTTTATTTCATGAAGAAGTCTGAGGTCATTAAAAGCCTATGCAATTTCTCAAAAGCAATCTAGTCTTCTCTTTTTCTTGTACTCTATCCTGGACCCAGCACATTGTCTGTCCCAGGCATCTGTGTGGACACCACTCGTATGTGACCCCAGCTTTGACACAAACTGTGCATATGAATCAGAAATCATTCAATATTTTTTTCACTTTCTTCTTTTACTTTTACTTTTAATCTCTTCTTCTTCCACAACTTTAATGAATATAAAAATGTTTTGCATGATTACATATATATATATATAATGTTATATCAAACTGCCTACCATTTCAGAAAAGGGGAGAGAGGAAGAAAAATTTAGAATTCAAAATCTTATAAAAATGAATGCTAAAAATGTTCTTGTTTTATAATTTGAGAAAAAATAAAATACTATTTAAAGTAAAATAGCAAAACAAAACGAAACATGCAAAATCATAGCTCATGAGCCCCCATCAGTGTGTTTCTTCCAAGACTTCCAAAAAAGATCAAGTTCTATTCACCAGCCTGGTCACACCCAGGCTGCAGTGGCTAATGCTCTGGCCTTTTGTGGTTCATCTACTACAACTCACCTTTTGGGAGTCCCCTCTGCTGTGCAAACTTCAGCTCTTCCTGCAGCTATTTCTATACCCTGAGCTGCTGTCTATAGAGATGTGGTGCAAATGTCTCCAGCCTTTATCTACTAGTACCACCTTTATAGGTGCTTCAACCTGAAGTTCCTAGATAAGACTCTGGCATTCCATTCGTTGCCACTGATCCAACCTGTGGGATCTAGATTAGCAGGGCAGATCAAAGGTGTGCTGCTAGAGATGAAGACTTCTGTACCAACTGGGGTCTCTGCAGTCACAAAGGAGAAGGAAGTATGATTTAAGATTGGCTCATCAAGCCTAGCAGGAAACTTCTTAGAAAGAAGGCAGGGTGGTTGCTGCCTCTTAGACCAGGAGCACTGGCTCCCCAGAAGCCTATAGAGCCCCGCCCCCCTCAACATGAGTAGATATTAACTCAGCCTTTTACTGTGATTGAATTGCAGAAGCCAATGCCGTTGTCTGTGCTTTCTAGATGGAGAGGAATCTATTTGAATGGTCAGTTCTTGAGAACTGTGAGAGAAGGCAAAAAGTGAAGTTTCCACAGAAGTTATTATTAGTTGATGAAGTCATTGAGAATAAGTCAGATGATAAGAAGGCTAGCAGGTTACAGGTGGACTCACCCAGTCAGGTGACAGACAGTAGCCTTCAGAAAACCACAGAATCAGGATAGGGGCCGATCTGGCCTGAAGTGGTTCAGAAATATGACCAGGAATAACCGGGAGAAAGCTTTTCTTCTTGGCGCTTGCTTAATAAGCTATTTGCATACTCAATTCTCTCCCCAGCAGGGAGAAAAAGCACAAAGTTAGGCACATTTCATATGTTAGAGAAGGGAGGGGAAACGTATGAAGGAGGTATGTAATGGGTGTGTAAACAAGGTGGTGACCTAAAGGGGAATGGACCAATCCATCCCCTGATGGAAGGATTTGTTTTGAATTAAATGTATACACCTCATCTGGCTTCTGTACTCAGCTCTCCCTCCTCCTGAAAAGTGGATAGAGGCCTGTTTTGGCCAGAGTGTTCAATTCCTCTGAACTCTGCTGCAATAAATTTTCCTTGATACTTTATTAGTGTCAAGCATATCTCTAACAAAAACAAAATTTTTCACTGATCAAAATTCATTTGTTAAGTTTTACGGTTTTATGTGTGACCTAGACCATCTATTTTTGATTTGACTTTTTAATTTTTAATTTTATTTTTTATTTAACTTCATTTTTTTGTTTATTTAACTTCTTTTTTTTACAGTGAAGGAGCTTTTCTGACAACATTTTTTGTGGTTTTGGTTTTATGGAGAATTGGTTTTATTTGAAATATTCCATTTGCAAAGTCTGGAAAAAAATCATTTTTCAATAAAGAAATAAAACCTTTACTTAAAAAAGAATTAGTCTGTTTGGGGAGGGGTGGTGTAAAAATCCGCCTAATAATAGTCATCTTTATGTGATATTTACTCATGCCTAATTACCAATAAGTGCCACCTCCAGTCATCCTGATCAATTATCTGGCCACTGGACCCAGATGACTCTGGAGGACAGAATGAGGCTGGTGACTGCACAACCCTGCCTCACCTAAATCCAATTCAGTTGTAAATCATATCACTCTCTCCCTGATGTCATGGTCCTCTTCAAGAATGACAAACCACACAATCACCAGTGATAATTATACTTATCCCAAATCACCAAGGCGACAAATGTCGGGGCAGGATTTGAGACCATGTTTCTCCTGCCTCCATGCCCTGGGTTCCATTTCAGTGCCACAGTGCTCTGGATATTCTTGTCTTTTTTGATCTAGATTGTGATCCCAATACATTGAAAGACTCTTGAAATGAAAACTGCCTCCAAAGAAATACTGAGCATCTTGGACACCCAGCAGTGTGATCAAAAGTAGAAAAGATTGAAACTATGAAGAGGCATCTTTTCTTTGCAAGGAAAGACCTCAGGAGCTTCTTTTTATAAGGTTCAAGTTATTTATGTGCCCCCTGTCAGACTGGGGTCTCCCTTTTTTACCCCCTCAACAAGCCATACCCTTAATGGCGAGACAGGAATGATCCATGGCCGACTTCCAAGAAAGGCTGGTTTGTTGTTAACATTGTACTCATAATTTCCTCTCTGTGCCCTCTCAAAAGCTTATTTTCATTACACAGATTCCCAGCCTGGTAGGGGTTTGTTTGTACAGGCATTGTGCCAAACCCCATGTATCACTGTCCTGTCTGTGGGAAAATTCAATTTTCTGTAATCATAAGTAACATCATTAGATCTCCTGACCTAAGACTGCATGTCTTAAACCAGGAACAAAGCATAATCTGTGTGTGGGTGAATCCAGAGGTCTTGGCAACCTACAAGACCCTTGGCCCTCTGGGTGCTTTGACGTTTGGCTAGCCCCGAGATCTCTTCAATGCGGGGACCCTTCCCCCAGAGCAGATGAACACAGCCATGCCCTCTGCTTTGGTGAAGCCATTGTCTCTAACTCCCCATTAGTTCTCCACTGGATACCCACCCACTACCCAGGGCCTTTCTGGCATGATGTAGGTCAATCAGTTAGCATTTATTAATCACCTAATGTGGGCCAGGAACTCCAAGTTCGGGGGATACAAGAACCATGCCTGCCCTCCCGGAGCTCATAGTCTAATGGGGAGATCCCATGCAAACAGCTCTGTATACATAGGCTCTAGACAGGGCCAGTTGGAGACGGTGACCATAGTGCAGGCACTGGCATTAAGGGGGATCAGTAGGAGGAGGTCAGGGAAGCTAGGACTTTGTCCCTTAGGACAAAGAGAAAGCATTCCAGGCCTAGGGGACAGTCAGAGAAAATGCAGTGTCTGAAGATGGAGTTTTGGGGGTGGGGGAATAGCAAGGAAGCCAGTGTCACTAAACTGCAAAGTAAGGTGTGAAAAGACTGGAAAGGCAGAAAAGATCAAGGTAGAACATTTTGTATTTGCTCCTGGAGGTCACAGGGAGTCACTCAAGTTTACTAAGTAGGGGATGACATGGTCAGATCTTTGCTTTAGGGAGATCACTTTGGAAGCTGAATGGAGGTTGGATTGAAGTGGGGAGAGACTGGAAGCAGGCAGACCATCCTCCCAGCAGCTGTGGCAATAGTCTGGGTGTGAGGGATGAGAGTCTGCCTCAGGGTTTGGGCAATGTCAGAGGAGAGAAGGAGACTTTTTTGGAGGTAAAATCAGTTGGCCTTGACAGCAGATTGGATGGGGTCATGAGAGTCACAGAAGACATATGGGTATGGAAGGTGGTGGTGCTCTCCACAGTATTAGCAAAATTTAGAAGAAAAAAAGGTTTTGGGGGAAAGATAATACATTCAATTTTGGACATAGTGAGCATAAGATGTTTTATGGACATCTAGCTTGAGCTGACCAATAGGCCCCTGGGGATTTGAGTTTAGCAGTCAGGAGAGAGGTCAGGGTGGGATAAATCAATCTGAGAATCCTTAGCATAAAAGGAATGAATGAAAAACACCCTTCCGTTCTGCAGAGCATTTATTAAGTGCTTACTGTGTGCACATTCAGGGCATATAAGATAATTTTTGCTCTCATGGAGCTCAGGGTGATGGTGGTGGTGCCTTCTGTCTCATAGAGACGATTAAGAGAGCTGATGAGATCACTAAGCAAGACAGTATAGAGGGAGAAGAGGACCCAGCACAGACCTCTGAGGGACAGCCATGGTTGGTAGGTACAACCTAGATGAAGGTTGTCCAACAGGTAGGTGCAGAACCAGTAGCCAGAGTAAGTCCAACAGGTAGGTGCAGAACCAGTAGCCAGAAAACCAAGAGACAAGAAAAGATCAGGGAGAAGGGAATGACCAATAGTGTCCAAGGCTGCAGAGGGGTCAAGGAGCAGGAGGACTGAGGAAAGGTCACTGGATTTGGTAATAAAGAGATCTCTGGGAACTCTGGAGAGAGCAGTTTCAGTAGAGAGATGAAGGTAGAAGGTAGACTGTTGAGGATGAAGAAGGAAGGTAAGGAGGTGGAGGTAGATGACCTTCTCCAGGCATTTAGCCACTAACGGGAGGAGAGACATGGTGCCATGGCTAGTGAGGATGGACAGGTCAAGTGAGGCATTTTTAAGGTTAGGAGAGACACGAGCATGATTGAGGGAAGCAAAGAATGAGGAGGAGACAGTGTCTTGTAGTTGGCATTCATATGATTCCTGTGGGCATCTTGTCAGGTAGGCTTCTACATGCTTTATACATTCTTTAAATCATTTTAAATGAATTTCTCCATTTCTTCCTGCTGGTTTTTGTAGGTAATGTGTTGAAATTCTTTATATTTTTTCACTCTGTCCTCTCGCTTTTATATAACTTGGTAGTTTCCTTTTGTGATTTCTTAAAATATGTTCCATTATCATTTTCAGGAACTCAGACGATTCTTTGATATCTCTCCTTGACCTATTTTTCCAGGTAAATTGTTTTTGGTAGTAGATATGTTCCATGTTCTAGATATTTTCCATGTTCTGCATATGTTCCATATTCTACATACCTTCTATGTTCTAATTTTTCAGGTTTTGTTTTCACTTGGTTCTGTTATTTCTTGTTATCTCAGAACCATTCAGTTCTATTTGCTCCATTATAGTTTTCAGGGCATCCTCTGTTTGGGGAAGGCTTGCCACTTTTGACTCAGTGGTTTCTTATTCTATTTCCACTTTCCCCCTGAGAGCTCTAATTCTATTTGATATCTCTTGTTTAATTTCCTCTAGTCACTCTTGGAGTCCTCATGGCTAAGTCTTTCCCTTGACCCTCTGCCCCATTTATTCAAGATGTGCTTGTCTTCTTCTGGATTTACTTCTTAGGCTTTTCTTAACTCAGAATATTTCTTTATAGCTTCCTACACTTTCTTCTGCTTACTCATATTTCCAGTCCCAGTTCCTAGATTAGGATTTTGCCACAGGACCAGGCTTCCCTCTCTCCCAGCACTCTTGGGTGGCATGGGCAGGCCCTTCATGGTCCTGCCTTGCCTGCTGCTGCTGCAGTTGGGGGAGGGGGAAGGATCACTTGGGGGCTGCTAGTCCAAGACCTCTTGGAGACCCCAGGAACGTGGTGCAATTTCCAACCTTGAATTCCTGAGCTTGTCCCCCTGACTGTTTCTAAAACAAAACCCTCAAATCTGAGCCTTTTTTCGGCTTCCCCACGCCTAGCATACTCCCCCTTCTCACTTCCATGTTCTGGTTTCCTTCAAGTCCCAGCTAAAATCTCAATTCTTCAAGAACCAAGGTTGAACAATAACCAAGTCTCATCTTCTAAAAGAAACCTTTCCTTCTGATCTTCCTTAACGTTGGTGCCTTCCTTGTCTCTTGATTATCTCCAATAGATTCTGAATATATTCTGCTTGTACTGAGGCATTTGTGTATTGTTTCCTCCATTATCCTAGGAGTTCCTTCAGGGCAGGGACTGGTTTTGGTTTTTTTGTACATGCCCTGGCAGAAGAGCCCAGACTCGAGTCTGACCTGGGGGCACAGGCCATCCAGAGGCTCATTTCATCAGTTAGATTCATTCTAATAGCATCTCTGCTTAGAGAGATCTTGGGTCTGAAGCATCAGGAATCTCTTTTGCCTCTGCAAATTCAAATCATAAGATAAAACTCATTACAGAGCTCCAGTGGAAGTTCAGGTAACAGTTATGATTCATCTGGCAGACAGACTGGCACTCAAAATGGCAGCCCGTCCTGGAGAATCATATTCATCAAGGGTAGAAGATCACTAATGACTTGAGGTTGAGTTGTCAGTAAACATTTATTATGCACCCACTACAGGCCAGGCATTATGTTTAGTGCTGGGGATACAAAGACAAAAGATAGTCCCTGCCCTCAGTCCACTTCCAGTCTAATGCTCTGGGAGAGTATGAAGCAGAGGTGCACAAGAGGCAAACAACTCTGGACAAAGAAGATAGAGATGGGTGCTCTGGAGATAAACTACAGAGGGAAGGCACCAGAATGAGAAGGCTTCCCATAGAAGGCAACCCCCTCCTCCCACCGAGGCAGGTTACCACTCTAGGTCATTTTATAGGTGCTTAGAGTTCCTTCTTAAACTTCTACCCAGTCTGCTCATAGAAAGTATTCTTGTTAATGTGGGAAAGTTAGTGAGGAAAGAATTTTAGTGCAGGATGTTTTTCTAGAGTTCTAGGTGCTGGGCCTGGAGTCAGAAAGATCTGAGTTCAAATGCACCCTCGTATACTTACCTGCTTCTAGTCCTAAGCACAGCACTTCACTTCTGCTCTGCCTCAGTTTCCCCAACTACAAAATGGGGATGATAAATGCACCTCCCTCCCAAGATTGTTGTTAGGACAAATGAGATAATATTTGTGAAGTACTTAGCCCGGTCCCTGGGACATAGTAGGCACTTAATAAAAAAAAAAGGTTCCTTTCTTCCTGTTAGTTTGATCAAGAACTGATCAGGTTTTCTTCATTGTGATTAGAAAGACTTTGAACTCAAGGACTCTCAGAATATTATATTGCAATATTAACTGAAAGAGGGAACAAGGCAGAGCCTCCCCACATTGCCAAGCCCACTCCCTAGGGGACAGCAGAGAGATTCACCCTCAGACAAGGCCATCGGGTGGCCAGTAAGGCAGAGATGGAGGAAATCTAGCAGGTTGGCCTTCATTGTTGTACAAGCATTTTCTACATGCCAGGCATTGGGCCAGTGTAATGGGAGGGAGGGATGGAAGGGGAGGACTGGCCAATGAGAGCCCAGTCTTGGGAGATCTCCCTTTCCTCCCCTCTCCCCTGTCCCCCTCCCCTCTCTCCTCTACTGCCTTGGTCCCAAGAATTAAAGTAATTTTTACAAAGCATCCACCTGAACAAGGCCACTTCAGAATGTGACATTACTGTTGGGCAGTCTTCCTGTTTTGCAGGGCACCATGTCTTGGCTGACTGACCCCTCTGAAATGGCCTGGGCTCCTGTCTTCTCCCATCACTCATTCATTTTGAGGATGAGGAAACTGAGTTGTTTGCCCAGGATTACCCAGTCCCTGAGCATGAAGTGAGACAAGTAGAGTGGTTGGTCAGTGAGTGACTCACTGGGACGTTGGGTCCAGTCTGGATCATCTGATGCAGACAGGGAGACCCACCAGGAGTTTTGCCTCCCCTCCTTACTGGCAGCTGACTTGTAAACTGAACCCTTTGCAATGAGGACAGCAACCACTGCAGCTGTTGGTCTTAGCTCATGGCCGATGGATGGTAAACATTCTGTCTCTGAGGAGGGTGACTCAGCAAACACCAGGGGCCTCCTGAATGCATGTGCATTCAGCAGCCAGCCAGGCTGTAATATGGGGACCCTGCTTCAGAGCCCTGCAAGGAACCAGCCAGCAGCTTCTCTGGGGCTCTCCCAGTAGCAAAGAGGGGTTGAGAGCCCTGGGAGAGGCAGGGAGAAGGAGCCACCATTTTGGAATCAGTTCAGGTCCTTTCTGACAGCTGTTTTTGTCTAGGACCATGAGATGGATTCCTTGGAATTTCTGTCCTGGTAAACTGGGATGTCATGGACATTGTTACCACCCAGCACCAATGCTCCTTCCCCTTCTGCCTTCTGCCCATTAGCAGTCTGTCCATCTAGAGGTCCATAATGTTGCTTTCTATAACACCAGGCTATGTGTGGTGGTCCTAGACTCCAGTGAGACTTGTGGCCATCACAGCATCATTATCCCTAACCCAAGACAAAAAGCAGGGGTAGCTAGGTGGCACAGTGGAGAGAGAGCCCACCCTGGAGTTAGGAGGACATGAGTTCAAATGTGGCCTCAGACACTAGCTATATGACCCTGGGCAAGTCATTTAATTCTGATTGCCTCTTTAAAAAAAGACAAAAAGCAGTCGAAGCACGGTGGAGAGGCAGACACTAGGATTGGATTTAGGACATAGTTGCAGACTGCTGCCTCAGGATGTTCGTTCCCTCTAAAAGGGCACAAAAGTCTCAAAACATAGGTACCAAATCAATGGGGTTTCTGGGTAAATGAGGCTGGGTTTCTCAGAATCCATGAGGCAAGGGAGGGAGAGGAAATTAAGTCAACAGAAGAACCAAATTCTGGTCAGGCAGCTCACTCCTTAAGCAGGCCATTGAATGAAGCATGTATAGAGCCCTTTAAAGCTTATAAAAACACTTTACCAATGTGTCATTTGACCCTCCCAACAACCCTGGCAGACAGTTGCTATTCATGCCATTTTACAGATAAGGAAACTAAGGTAGTAAATGTAGCTAGTAAATGTCTGAAGCTGGATTTGAACTCAGAACTCCTCCAGTCCAGTGCTCTCCTCTGCTGAATAACTAAAACATTTGTCAAAGGCATTGTGGCCTCCCACAGCCTCCCCACAGGTACAGCATTTCCACACCACTGTTGGTCAGTTCTGTGAAGTCCTTTTCTTGTCAGACCCTGTGAGCTGGGGAGTGCAAGGGGGCGCTTTCCCCATGGGGCCCCTAGGCCCAAAAGGATAGAAGGAAAGCCCTAGGGAAGACCAAGTGGGCACAAGAGGGATCCATGTTGGGGGCATGAAGGATGAATTCGTGGATATTGAGGGTTGATTCTCAGCATATGTAAAGGGGAGATGGGGAAGCTATCTAACAATTGGGTCTTTTGGTAAAAACAAAGGTAATACTGGGCAGCTAGGTGGCTCTGTAGTAGATAGACCTGAATTCAAATCCAGCCTCAGAAACTTACTAGCTACATGACTGGGTGAATCACTTCACCCTGTTTGTCTCCATTTCCTCAACTGTAAAATGAACTGGAGAAGGAAATGGCAAACCACTCTCATATCTCTGCCAAGAAAATCCTAAATGAGGTTATGAAGAGTCAAATAGGACTGACATGACTGCGCAACATTATTTGCCTGTGTTGGGTTGGGACAGAAACACCTGTGACAGCTATAGAGGCCTGAGTTTGCTTCAAATGAAAGTGATTTGGGGAGAAGGGAAAGAGTCTGCAGATATAAAGATGTCTGCGATCCTTTCCTACTTCCCTCTCTGCATGGATTTTTTTGGTACCAAGTCACCCTAATGTATTCAGTACCTAATAGAGGGACTTGAACACAACTAGTGTTGAAATCAGCGTTTGCCTGATTGCACATCAGACTTAATTACTCTGACACAATCAGCTTCAGTGATTTGGAGGATCCATGAGGAAGCTCACTCCCTATCTTCTGACAAGTGAAGGACTCTGGAAGCAGGAGGAGACAGCCATTTTTGGACACAGTCCATGCAAGAATTTGTTTTGATTATATGTGATTTTTTTTACAAGAGTTTTGTTTTTATTTGCTTTCACTGAGGCAAAAGGAAGTGAGAGAGAAAACAGAATTTAATTCACTAGAAAATTTAATTTAAAAATTTGATGGAATTCTGACATGTTTACTGCAAGATCTTGTATTCATGTTTTGTTGCTAGTATAGTAACAACATTAGCTCTAAACAACCATCCAATAAAGCCTCATCACTCATATAGTCATCTCAATTTTAAGTTTGAGAAAACCAAGCCTGGAAGGGAGAGTTTTGGGTTCTGAGCTGCCCAGTGACCCACCAGGGGCAGAACCCAAGAATTCCTATTTCTCATTAATGGCTTGATGTGGGGGAACACACTGTTCCTTCACAAGGATAGCTTATTATTCTCTTATTTCACTGGGGGAGGGCCTGACTTCCTGCCAATTTTGTCATTTTGCTTAAACATGAAAATAAAAATCCCTTTCCTCCAGTGAGTTAAGTTTTAAGTTTTCTGGTCTTGGAACCTAGAGATCTGTAAACACTGGGAAAGATTTAGGGGCTCACCCTCTTAATACTGATGGATTTATGTAACATTAGGGGAGGAGGGGACTTTGGGTCAGCACCACTCCTGCCAAAATTGGGAAATCCAGGTCAGCTGGTCCTGAATACTTCACAAGGCCAGCAGGAGAGGCTGAAACCAGCCATGGCCAAGGGACGGAATGAGGGAGCAAATACATGCAAGGGCCAGGGTTCCAGACAACAGTACCACTTTGTTCCTGCTAAAGAAGAGGCTCGTTAAGAAGAGTCTGAACAGCCCTGTTCCTTAGCAATTTTTGGCTCTGAAACTGTCGGACCCTTTGGTCACAGAATTAGCATCCGGGCAAGGCAGATTTGAACTTGTTTCTGTGTTACTTCCTCTGGATCAGGGACTGCCCCAATGATCAACCTGTCCAGACCCCAGGGCCAGGGAGAGTCAAGTAAAGCTTATTTGGTCACCTTATAGCACGAGGCAACTACAGAAGACCAAAGGAGTTTGCTTGTGAGGTTGGGAATAATCTGGTCTTGTCGAAAAGGCTGCCAAGGTGGTTTTAAAGGCATGAGCCCTGGCTTTTTAGCAAAACCACACTTGTGACCTATTCCAGAGCTTAGAGGGTCTAAGCAATACGCTGCTTCACTTAATGAAATTTTTGTACTCTTGGACTTCAAGCAGGGAAATTCATGGAAGGGAAGAAGGGCTGGCTGCCAGGAGTCCTGACTTTACTGGATCAAGAGGCCGGCTGCCACTCCCAAGCTCTCTGGGGCCAAGATAAACCACCCAATGCCCATCCCTTCCTTAGGGAACCAGCTGGGGTCAGTCCTCTGGGGCTCACTTTCCTCTCCCTCCCTTCTCAATCCCTTCATTTAGGGCTGCCCTTAGTGGAGTCACTTTATGAAAGAGAAAGCTGAACACACAATCTAATGCCTTCACCAAGTAAAGTGGCCTATGGCAGTTGGGTGTCTGTAGCTTCTGCCCCTACCCTGAGGGCAAAGACCCATTTAGCTAGGCTTTCTTCCTTCCCTAGGGTCTCATACACTACAAACTTGAATATATTTGTTGTTGGAGTGACTCAGTTTACCTTCTCATCCAACTTTCTTACTCAAGGTTCAGACTAAGGGCAGACTCTCCCTCTAGCCCTACGATTCAGAATCTTCTCTTGAGATTCACTTGAACCAGGTTTATCGCCCTATCAAGTTGCTGGTACCTAGACACCTGAAGCATTCTTCTTCCTTCCAGAGCTCAAAGCTCAGCTTCCCTTATCCTTCCCCATTCCAACTCATGCTCTCACTAGGGGAATTCAACACACACTGATCCTCCCTCCTTAAGCACCTTAACTTCCCATGACTTCCTCAGCTACACACATAACTGCTCATATCCCTGATCTTTCTGTTTCTGTCCACCCATGTGGACCATGTCCATGTTGTGACAGGGTATGGGATCTGGACTGTTGAACTTTCCCAGGAACCCAGATCCCTGGCCTGAGTCATGGGGTCCATCCCAGCATGATCCTCTCAACTGTCCTTTCATTGTGCCACCCTCCCCAACCCTTCGTTCTCTGTTATCTCTGGATTGGGGGATAGGGTGTGTTCAGGGATTTATGGACCAAAAGCCTATGGTGCATCACAACTAGTCAGTGCTGATGGAGCCACATTGGTTAGGGATAAGGACATGATCCGAGAGAGATGGGCTGAACACGTCCATAGTGTTCTCAACAGACCACCATCAATCAATGCTGAGGCCACCTCAGGTTGAAGTCAGTTATTCCTCAGCTGAACTTCCAACTGAAGAAGAGGTTTTGAAAACCATTAGGCTCCTTTCATGTGGCAAAACACCAGCTGAGATTTACAAGGTAGGAGAACCATTGCTCATACAAAAGCTGACTGAAGTTTTCCAGGTTATATGGCAGGAGGAGGTTATCTCCAGAATTCAAGGATGCCTCCATTGTCCATCTCTATAAAGGTAAAGGGAATAGATTGTCCTGCGACAATCACAGGGTCTCTCTCTCTCTCTCTCTCAGTCATTGCTGGCAAGATTCTTGCTAGAGTTCTCCTTAATAGGCTGATCCTTCACCTGGAAGATGGTCATCTACCTGAGAGCCAGTGTGGCTTCAGAAAGGGTCAAGGAACAGTCAATATGGTGTTTGCTGCCTGACAACTCCAGGAGAAATGCCAGCAGCAGAACTGAAGTCTGTACACGTCTGTAGACCTGACCAAGGCCTCTGACACTGTTAGTCATGAGGGCTTATGGAAAATATGTCAAAATTTGGTTGCCTGGAGAAGTTTATCAATATTGTACATCAATTTCATGATGGCATGTTTGCCTGGGTTCTGGATAGTGGACAAAGGTCTCGTGCCTTCCCAGTCGCTAATGGAGTGAAACAGGGCTGTGTGCTTGCTCCCATGCTTTTTAGCATAATGTTTTCAACCATGTTGTCAAATGCTTTCAATGAAGATGAACATGGCATCAAGGTCAACTACCATACTGATGGTAAGTTCTTCACTTTGAAAAGGTTACAAATCAAGACCAAAGTAGAGGGAGTGTTGGTGCATGATTTTCTGTTTGCAGATGACTGCGCACTCAATGCAGCCTCTGAAGCTGAGATGGAACAAAGTATCAATTCTCTGCTTCCTGTGCTAATTTTGGCCTAATAATTAACACCAAGAAAACACAGGTGCTCCATCAGCCACCACCACACCATCCATACATGGAACCACCTGTTACAACAAATGGAGAAGTTTTGAATGCTGTGGATAAGTTGACTTACCTTGGTAATGTACTTTCCAGGGATGCACACATTGGTAATGAGGTCGATGCATGCATTGCGAGAGCTAGCTCAGCGTTTGGGAGGCTCCACAGAAAAGTATAAGGGAGAAGAGGTATCAGACTGACTATCAAACTGAAGGTCTACAGAGCTGTTGGGCTGACCTCATTGTTGTATGCCTGTGAAACACGGACAGTCTACCAGCACCATGCCAGGAAACTGAATCGCTTCCGTTTGAAATGTTTTAGGAAGATACTGAGGATCACCTGGCAAGATAAGGTACCATATACTGAGGTCCTTGCTCAAACTAAACTACCAAGCATTCAAACTATGCTTCAGAGTGCAACTCTGATGGGCTGGCCATGTTTGAATGCAAAACGTACACTTGCAAAAACTATTTTATGGAGAACTTGCATGGGGCAGGCAATCACATGGTGGCCAGAAGAAATGATACAAAGACACTCTCAAGGTCTCTCTCAAGAACTTTGTATTTGATTGTGGGACATGGGAGACACTGGCACAGGACCACTTAGCATGGTGTGCCCACATCAGAGAAGGTGCTGTGAGCAAAGCAGAATTGAAACAGCTCAAAGGAAATGGATGTGCCAATTTGGAGTAACCACCCTAAATGTTCACACAGACTATCTGTGCCCAATCTGTGGCAGAGCATTCCAAGCTTGTACTAGTCTAATCAGCCAGGCGGACACAATGTAACGACTTTATCACAGTGATGTCATCTTGGTCCTTTCCGAGAATGAAGGACAACATCCAGCCTCTGGACTACAACAGGCTACTTCCCTTTCCTTTAATCCAAATCTTTCTGTAATCTTTTTCCCTATAAAAATATCCATTTTATCCTCACCAAATGTGCAGACTCAGTAGGAATCTTGCCCACCCCAACCGGTGTTTTAATAAACTCACTACTTGGACTGAAAGCAAACCTAAGTGGCCGAATTCTCTTGAGACAGACCTGTACCCTTTACCCTTGCATTTCAGGGTTCCCAAGACCCCTACACCTGTTGAACTCCGAAATTCCTTTATCTGATCACTTTCAGCCCTCTTCTTTATGACCTTTAACCCTATTCTTTGTCCTTACTATGACCTCTAAACCCTCTGGCCCCTTAGCTCTTTCCCAGGCCATCCCTCCATCGCTAGCTGATCCCTTGGGGAGTCAGTTCAGCTGTTCGAGCCCTTTGACCCCCAGTCCAGAAGTACAAACCTTTCATGCCTGACCAAACCCTACCGCGCGATCTCCTAATTCCTGTTCCCTGTACTTCCGAATGGAGCTGGGGAAGCATTAAATTCATCACCTGGGGTGCTAAACTCTGGGATTCAAATGTAAACAAGCGGAAACAAAGTCTCCACCTTCAAGGAAGACTAGCTGTCAAAGGGCAGTTAGCCCTGAGGGCGTGCGGATGAGTCCAGAGATGTAAGGGAACAGCCAGCAATGAAGCGCACTTAGGCTGGCCGTCCTTTCCTCACCTGATGGTCTGCACCCAGAGCCTGGAGGTGAGAGAGGGGAGTTGGCCCCAAGGCTTCCGCCGGGCCCTCTCGCCCTCAGCGGCCAATACGAACCTTTGCATCCCTTCACCCAGCAACCATCTCAACGCAGGGCTTTGCTTCCTGCTTCATCCGAAGGACCGGAGCTCGGCCCTCTTTACCTGGGGGCTTTCTCCAGGCATCCAGGTCCCACCTTCTCGGGCAGAGCGGCCCCTCCATCACCCCGCTCCCTCCTCTCACTCATCCCCTCCTATCTCACCTCCTGAACAAACTCCTTGGGAAGCCGCGCAGACGAGCGCCTGGGCCGTGGCTCGTGCTCTCCTTCAGCTGGAGTTCTCCTCTGCCAGGCCCCCGGCCCTCCGGGCGCGGGGACCGCTCTGCGCCGTCCTGCTGGCCCCCTCCCCCCTGCCCCGGCTCGGCGGCCCTGGCCGCTGCTACGAAGACGGCCCTCGGACCTCCCTGGGGAGCCCGGGAGGCCGGACGGCCCCAGCCTTGGGGCCCCTGCCCTGCTGCGGCCGCCCCTGCGCCGGACAAGGCCCCGGCCCCCACACCGGTCACCCCCGGCGGGACCCCGGCCCCGACCCCTGCCCCGCTCCGCTCTCCCGGGTCGGGATGCCCGGACAGTTCGCAGCGCCAGAGCACGGGCCGCCCTCGGCGGTGACTCAGTTTCCTCTTCTGTGCAGGCCCTCACCCCGGCTCGGGTTAGGGTTAGGGCGGAGCGCGGCCGGGGCTGGGGCGCGCTCCCGGGAGGGTCGGGGGCGCGCTCTGCCCCTCCCCCGTGGAAAGAGGACGTCACGTGACCCTGAGGAGGGTTAGGTAGCCCGGGGGGCTGTGACCCCGGACGAGGGGCTGTGACCCCGACGAGGGTTGACCCCTCCCCTCAACCCCCCGGACTTCGCCCTGGGGGCGCGCGAGGGGGAAGGGGCGGGGCGAACTACTTGTCTCGAGACCCCGCCGGTGGGCGCCCGAGCGGGCGGAGGGATCCGGCTGAGGGGGCGAGGGGCGCCGAGACCGGCAGTGCGCGTGCGCGTGCGCCTGCGGAGGGGGCGGGGCGCGGGCACGAGCGAGCGGGAGCGCGCGCGCCTCCGAGGGAGGGCAGAGGAGAGGGACGTGGAGGGAGGGAGGAGGGGGCCCGGCCCGACCCCAGACCCGCCCGGCCATGGCGCAGATCCTTCCCATCCGCTTCCAGGAGCACTTTCAGGTGAGGCAGGGCCCTCGCCCCCGCCCCATTCCCGTCGCAGCTGCCTCCTTCGGCCCCCTCCCCTTCAGGGACCCCTCCGCCTAGGGACAGGCGCCCCGCCATTTACCTCTGCCCCTCCCCTCTGTGCTCCCCCGTACCTCTGCCCCTCCCCTCTGCTCCCCCGTACCTCTGCCCCTCCCCTCTGTGCTCCCCCGTACCTCTGCCCCTCCCTCTGTGCTCCCCCGTACCTCTGCCCCTCCCCTCTGTGCTCCCCTGTACCTCTGCCCCTCCCCTCTGTGCTCCCCCTCCCCTCTGCCCCTCCCCTCTGTGCTCCCCCTCCCCTCTGCCCCTCCCCTCTGTGCTCCCCCGTACCTCTGCCCCTCCCCTCTG
>CM053773.1:243044570-243113752 GCA_028658325.1 Potorous gilbertii
CCCCATTTAGTGTATTCTCTCTTTTGACTTTTTCTCTTCCCCAAAAGTGTTTACTTGTAATTACCCCCTCCTCCCATTTGCCCTCCTTTCTATCATCCCCTTCACCCCACTTAATCCCCTTCTCTCCTACTTTCCTGTAATGTAAGATAGATTTTCATGGCAAATTGAGTGTGCATGTTATTCCCTCCTTAAGCTAAATGTGATGAGAGTAAAGTTCACTTTTTCCCTCTCACCTCCCTCTTTTCCTCTCCATTGAAAAAGCTTTTTCTTGCCTCTTTTGTGAGAGATAATTTGTCCCATTCCATTTGTCCCTTTCTTCTCCCAATATATTCCTCTCTCATCCCTTAATTTTATTGTTTTAGATATCATCCCTTCCTATTCCACTCACCCTGTGCCCTCTGTCATTATGTATATAATCCCTCCAGCTACCCTAGTACTGAGAAAAGAGTTATAAATATTATCTTTCCATGTAGGAATGTAAACAGTTCAACTTTAGAAAGTCCCTTATGATTTCTCTTTCCTGTTTACCTTTCATGCTTCTCTTGATTCTTGTGTTTGAAAATCAGATTTTCTATTCAACTCTGGTCTTTTCATTAAGAATGCTTGAAAGACTTCTATTTCATTGAATAACCATTTTTTCCCCTGACGTATTATACTCTGTTTTGCTGGGTAGGTGATTCTTGTTCCTTTGACTTCTGGAATATCATATTCCAAGCCCTTCAATCCCTTAATGTAGAAGCTGCTAGATCTTGTGTTATCCTGATTGTATTTCCACAGTACTCAAATTGTTTCTTTCTGGCTGCTTGCAATATTTTCTCCTTGACCTGGGAACTCTGGAATTTGTCTACAGTATTCCTAATTTTCCTTTTGGGATCTTTCAGGAAACAATCGGTGGATTCTTTCTATATTTATTTTATTTATTTATATACGTGTGTGTGTGTGTGTGTGTGTGTGTGTGTGTGTGTGTGTGTGTGTGTGTATTCCTATGTTTATTTTACCCTCTGATTCTAGAACATCAGGGCAGTTTTCCTTGATAATTTCTTGAAATTATCTCATCTAGGCTTTTTTTGATCATGACTTTCAGGCAGTCCCATAATTTTTAAATTGTCTCTCCTGGATCTATTTTCCAGTTCAATTCTTTTTCCAGTGAAATATTTCACATTGTCTCCTATTTTTTCATTCCTTTGGTTTTGTTTTATAATTTCTTGACTTTTCATGGTCATTAGCTTCCATCTGCCCCATTCTAATCTTTTTTTTTTAATTTTTTTTAATTTTTATTTTATTTATTTATATATGTTCTGCAATCACTTCCTTAAAATTAAGATTTTATACCCCCACACCTCCCCTCCTACCCCCCTCCCTCCCCATGACAGCATACAATTCTGTATAGGTTCGACATATACTTTCCTATTGAGCATATTTTCACTATAGTGATGTTATGTAGTCACACTGATGCCTTCCACACTCAGAGAAAGAAATATGGAAGTCATTCGCAGAATGTAGCAGATCATGTTTGTGTGTGTGTGGGTTTTAGTGTATTATGTTTTGATTTGGTATATGATTTCTCCCATTCTAATCTTTAAGGAATTCTTTTCTTTAGTGAGATTTTGGATCTCCTTTTCCATCTGGCCAATTCTGTTTTTTAGGGCATTCATCTCCTCATTGGCTTTTTGGATCTCTTTTGTCATTTTGTCATTAGCTATTTTTTACAGTGTTATTTTCTTCAGCATTTTTTTGGATCTCCTTTAGCAAGCTGTTGACTCATTTTTCATGATTTTCCTGCATCACTCTTATTTCTCTTCCCAATTCATGCTCTGCTTCTCTTATTTGAGTTTCAAAATCCTTTTTGAGCTCTTCCTTGGCCTGAGACCAATTCCCATTGTTCTTGGAGGCTTTGGATGGAGGAGCTTTGACTTTATTGTCTTCTGTTTGCATGTTTTGGTCTTCCTTGTCAGCAAAGTAAGATTCTGTAGACCGATTCTCTTTTTAAGTTTTTGCTCATTTCCTCATTTTACTTGACTTTTGAGCTCTTTGTCAAGGTAGATCTCTGTTTCCAGTGGGGGTGTACTGTCAGCAGCTTTATTCCCCCACAATCTGTGGGCCTAGAGCTGCCCCTGCTGCTGCTGCGGCTGCTGTGGGCTCCTCCAGCCCCTCTGCCATCCTGGGGCTGGGGCCGGACCCCTCCACTCTCCCACACTGGTCCCACAGGCTTTTTCCGCTGACCTTCCAATTTGTCCTCAGTGTTTTGGGGTCCTGAAGTCTGGAAACTGCCACAGGTGCAAGAGATTCGGTTCCCCCAAGGTCTGCTCAGGTCCCATCTGTGCCAGCCCAGCCCATGCTGGACTGTGCCCTGCCCTCTGGGTGGTGCGATAGATGCTTCCCAACAACCTTCCAGGCTGTCTTGGGCTGGAGGTTTGTTCCACTCTTTCGTTCTGTGGCTTGTGCAGCTCCGGAATTGGTTTAGAGCCATTTTTTACAGGTATTTGGCTGGGTGTGGCACACGTGCCCTAGAAAGTGCATGCTATTACTCTGCCATCTTGGCTGCTCCCCAAAGCCTCAGTTTCCTTCTCTTTAGAACAGGTATTGTATATGCCCTGGCTCCTTAAAATCCTAGGCTTGAGAGCTGAAAGGGACCTTGGGGATGACCTTGCCCTAATCCAGGCCTCTCCTTTAGTAGATGAAGAAAAAATGCTCAGCAGCTCTGGTTGATGGACTTGTCCAGGCTCATTGGGAGGAGGGAGCAGAGCCTGGATTAGACACACTCTCAGAACTCTTTCCAGATTCTCTGTTGCCTTCTTTCAGGGGTAAAGGGCTAGGGACTGGCCTCTGAATTCATTGTTTGGGGGCACTCCCTCTCCCAATGAAGGCCTTCTGCACTTTTTAGGCTGAGAGAGGGTTGTGCCTTGCCCAGGGTCATGTAGCTGGCAAGGTCAGAGGCAGGACTTTTACCCAGGCCTTGGACACTTTAGGGTCAACCCTCTGTGCTTGCAGCCTCTCACCTGGAAGAGTCCTGGAAGTGTGGGTGGGATGTGGATCTGCATAAGTCCAGAGAGATGGTTGTGGGGTGATGGTGGATGCAGAGACTTCGACCTATTCCTGCCTCTGCTTCCTTCTGTAGATGATGCAGAATCTGCTTTTGGAAGAGGGGGGCCTGGTGCAAGTGGAGAGTGTCAACCTGCAAGTGGCAACTTACTCCAAATTCCAGCCCCAGAGTCCAGATTTCCTGGACATCACCAACCCTAAGGCCGTGTATCCTTTGGGGACCAGGGGCAGGGCCTCTGTACTGTGCCTGTGTTTTTGGTTTTGGCACTCTGTTGAATTGCTAACCTGTTTCCCATCACCTTCCCTCCCTCTAGCCTTCCCTTATAACAAGGTAAAAGCCATGACCTTCAGGGGTCCCTGTCTGAAGGCAGGAAAGGGCCAGTCACTGGGAAAAGTGTTTGTAGCTGACCATCCTGAGCTCCAAGTGAGAGTACACAGCCATGCACTCAGCCAGAGAAGGGCATTATTTGTCCTCGGCACAGGGAGCCTTGCACCAAGGGCCTGTTTCAGAATACAGAGTTAAGTGTAAGTGAAGGCCTTGTAACGGGTTGCTAGATGCGCTACAAATGGTGACTTCATGGGGCTGTGGAGAAGTCTGTAACCTGACTGTGGCTCCATTAAGCTGGAAGACAGACAGCACCTCCACACAAACTGAAGCCGAGGCTTCGACCGAGCCACGCTTCACCAGGCTGGAAGACCCTCCCCATCTCATCTCTGGCCTTTCCCTGTGCCCTCTCCCATGCCTGGAATGCCCCAGACCTTCCCCCACTCTCCAGTCTGCCTTCATGGCCTCTCCTTTCTGATCTCCCCATGGAGAGACCCTGTGGCCTGGGGAGCTTGAGCTCACAGTGCTCATTCCTACAGGACAGAGACTTGAGTTTGTTTAACTATCACCATCTATTTTAATTTTGCTGAGTAACTCATATTGAATTTATTGCTTTAATGCCTGGAGTGAGAAGGTAAGAAAGGTCTATGTTGGTTCTCCTGTGATCTCCAAGTCTGACTGTTCCTGGTGCTTTCCAGTAGGAAAGCCTTGGTTGACTAGTCTGAGAATGGATTTCCAGTCCCTTTCAGGTGTTTCTACTTCTTGCCTTGTTGCCTTGACACGGTTTGTCAACAGATTGGAAAATGCTTTGAGAAACTTTGCCTGTCTGACTACTGGGGATGTGATCGCAATTAACTACAATGAAAAGGTGAGTCTCAGTGTGGGCTTGGGGTGAGGAGGTTCTCTCAGGTGCAGTGCAGTTGGGGATGCTGAGGCTGCTGTTTGCTTCAAGCTCAGTCTCACATGACTGACCACAGGAGGGGCAACCCCCTCCATACATCATTGGGTGGCCTTCCAGCACCCAGCTTATTACCATACCTGTTCAGTACCTCTGGGAGTGTACCTCAGGTGTGTTCAAGGTCATTCTTAGAAAGCTACATGCATCTCTCCTGCAGCCTAAGAGTTATTGGTATACTATGCATGCTCCAAAGAGATCAAAGAAAGGGAAAGAGGACTGGTGTGTACAAAACTGCTCAGAGCAACCCTCTTTGTGGTGACCGAGTGGAAATGGAGGGATGCCCATCAGTCGAGGAGTGGCTAAACTGATTGTGATAGAACAGTGCTGTGCTGTAGGAAGGACTTTAAAAAAAACATGGAAAGGCTTGCATGAAATAACAAAAAGTGAAATGAGCAGAACCACGATGTGTGTAGTAACAGCAATATTGTTCCAAGAGTAACTGAAGAATTTAGCTGTTCTGAGAATGTGAACATTCAGATCAACTACAAAAGACCTAAAGACCGATGCACCTCCAGAGAAAGAACTGAGAAACAGGAGGATATGGAGTACAGTTTTTACATGTATGCGTATGTACATACATATGTACACATACATATGTATATGCATACTGGGAGGGAGGGAAAGAGACAGTTTGGAACTTAAAATGTAGCAAAAATAAGAAAAAAATCTTAAAAACTTAAAAAAACAAAAATCCTGGCACCACTGTCAGAGAGAGAGAGACAGCTCCCCAAATGTGCCCCAAACCCCTGACATTCCAGGGCCCAGAGTTCCCAGTTGACCCCAGTTGGCATGTTGGTAGCATTGGCACCTGCACCCAGGGGAGCATCATAGCCATGTTCAGAAGGAGAGCCTGAGGATGTTCTGGGCACAGTTCTCTTGGGAGTTTCCACATACAGTGCAGCAGTGTGACTGGCACCCATAGCACCCTTAAAATCAAGGAATTGCCCCCAAAAGGTGGGGAGCACCTGTGACAGCACTGATCGGAACCAGAATAGCTGATGGGTGTGTGCCCCCCATGGGCCTCCTGGGCTGGCCTTGCCTGTTTTTAATCACGTGTGGGATTTGGCTTTGGAAGATGGAGACTGCAGTCCTAGCCCCAGAGCCTGGGAAGGTCACCACCACCCCCTGAGGGTCTCAGTTTCTTCATTTATAAAATAGAAAGGTCAGGCTCAAGGATCTCTGGGCTCTGTGCCAACTCAGAATCCTCTGCCCTTCCTTCAGGTTTGTGACCCTCATATCAGTGATGTTTCTGCTTTTTCACAGATCTATGAGCTTCGCGTGATGGAGAC
Organism: Potorous gilbertii; assembly: GCA_028658325.1. Taxonomy (NCBI): domain Eukaryota; kingdom Metazoa; phylum Chordata; class Mammalia; order Diprotodontia; family Potoroidae; genus Potorous; species Potorous gilbertii. The sequence continues at coordinate 243,050,185 of CM053773.1, forward strand.
AAAACCAGATAAAGCTGTATCTATCATAGAATGTGACATGAACGTAAGTGCCACGTCCCAGAGATGAGCTACCCCGTGGTCTGGTAGGAGGGTTTGTGAGGCATGGGAGGGAAGGGACCAAGAGGAGGGTCCATTAAAAGATCTCATGAGCTATTTCTGGGCCTTATCTCAGAAAGCAGGAGTCACTGGGAAGGACATAGAGGTCCAGTGTGACCCCGGATCCTAGACCAGTGAGGCTCCCATTAGATCCTGTCACCCAGCAAGGCCCTCAGACTGGCCTTGCAGTGGTTGGGCCACAGGAGGGCAGGCCTTCAGGATGTCAGGTCTTAGACCAATTGTACTAGTCAGCCAGGTAGAATGGGCTAGTCCTGCTTGTTCTTCAGGTTCAGTTCTGCCCTGAACAAATCTCTGCTTCAGACACATCCCAGTCTGGGGGCCCCTTAGCATGACCCCTAGATGATCCTGAGCATCTGCCAGGTCCCAGTGAAAATCCCCTACACTTTGCCAAAGAAGTTTTGTCTTTTGGAGAAAGAGGAATGCCTTTCTAGATAAGTTTAATGAGAGAAGGTCATCAGAGTCTTCTAGTCTAGAGTAGGGTCTCCCCCCAAAACTGAACACACACATATCCCCTTCTCAAGCAGTTAATAGGAGCTTGTGAAAATCATTGGACCCTCCCTCCTAGAAGGGGGTGCACAGGTTCCAGGCGGCCTTGCCACTTCCTGCCCACCCTCCCTCCAGAAGGGATGCACTGGCACTGGGCAGCCTCACTGCTCCTTGCCTACCCTTCCTCCCAGGCCCCCTCAGCTCTCTCCCTTACATCACTTCACCTGTGTCCTTGTGGAGCCCAGTCTAGTTTAAGGCCATGGGGCCATGTATAAAGCTCACATATATACAGAATCGGACATTGTCATGAGTTAGTGACCAAAAGGGGAGGGTGGGTGTCCGGGAAATCTTGATGGTCCAGATGGCAGCAGCTTTAAAAACCAGGTAGGAATTTAGCTGGCAAAGATGAGCAGAAAAGGTTGCCTCCTTTGCCTTTCATCTGTCTGTCTTGGCATTGGCCTGAAAGGCCTCCCATTATGAAGGTCCCAGGGTTTTTTGTGATGTGGGGCACCAGGTGCAGTTAGAAGACTTTGGGAGCCAAGAATACCCATTCTAAAAACTCAGACCTGCACCTCAGGACCATCTTTCTCCTCTTTGGATCCTCAGGTTGACTTTGATGCCCCCCTGGGTTACAAGGAGCCAGAGAGGCAGGCTCAGCACGAGGAGACGGCGGTGAGTTGGGGCCAGGCTGCGCCTCCATGGCACCTTCTTGCAAGGCTGCTCTTGGCTCCTGGGTGTCACCCTTGGTATGTGATAGTTCCTGGTGACTCTTCCTAAGCAGCTAACCTTGATGTGACCAGGCTCAGGGCATTTTCCAGAGAGGACCTTGGGAGAGGGGTGGCTACAGATATAAGAGAATGAATTGCTGTTGGTTTTCCTTTGCTGTCCCAGGATGTGGAAGCTGACCACAGTGGCTATGTTGGAGAGCTCGGATTCAGGGTAAGTCCCTTTTAAAGCAATGGAACAAGCAGATAGTGGGGCATGTGGTGGGCAGACCTCAGGCCAAGTCATGGACCTACCCCTGACAAGTTTGTCTTGAGTCCCTCCCAGCCCTGCCATCTTGTGTCCCCAGGTTCCTATAGGTCAGAGACTCCATCCTGGCCCACCTGGTGTGGACCTTCTGGGCTGCCCGGGCCCAGGTCTGGCTACTTTGCCTTTCACCTTGGCCTCAGGGTCCTGGGTTCCTTAGGTTATCAGCCTGGCACCCATGCAGCTCCCATCTCCTGTGGGTGTGGGAAGTGAAGCCATTTGTTCAGCACATTACCAGGAAACTTGGGTGGAAACAAGCCCAGCTCCTTCATGTGGCATGGCACAGACCACAGTGGGAGAACCAAGTCAGCTGGCCAGGCATGCAGCAAGGGAGCAGCTGGTGCCAGAGCCAAAGGACGGCAGAGCCGGTGGAGGAAGGGGGACCTGAGAGGGCCTTGGCAGAGGCTGAGAAAATGAGGCAGGCGAGGGGCCCTTGTGTGACTATGGAGCCCAGATGAACAGGACACCATGCTCTGATGAACGCCCAGGAAGGTCTCTGACAGCGATAGTGGGAGGTGCCATGGCAGGAAGTGCCCCGCTGCCTCTGCTCCCTCCTCCCTCCTTGGTGTAGGGCCCATGCCCTGGGGCTCCACCAGCTTTCTCTGGCTTTGTCTGTGAGTCAGGGGATGGAAAGATACTCCCCCTCCCCCAGATGTAGGGCCTTGCCCACCACTCACCACACAGCTGCTTTTAGTGTTGGACCTGCCCCACCAGCGAAAATAGAAGCATTTGAGTTCATAGGTTTGTTTGGGCAGCTAGGTGGGGCCATAGGGCAGAGTACAGGCCTGCAGGCAGCAAGACCTGAGTTCAAATCCAGCCTCAGACACTAACTATATGACCTTGGCCAAGTCACTTCACCCAGTTTGCCTCAGTTTCCTCATCTGTGAAACGAGCTGGAAAAGGAAATGACACACTCCTCAAGTATGTCTGCTAAGAAAATCTCAAACGAGGTCACAGAAAGTAGAGCTTTAAGGTTTGTTAAGAACTTACAAATATTAATTATCCTCACAATCCTAAGAGGTGGGGGCTCTTATTATACTGACTTTATAGATGAATAAATTGAGGCCAGGGACAGAGGCAGATCTGGATTCCAGGACCCTATCTGCTCACTGCCTTACTTTCCCTCAGCCACAGCCAGACCTGCTCTAACTAGGCAATTCTCTTCGTCCAGTGTGAAAGGTGTGGCTTAACTCTGGCTGTGCACAGGGAATCATGCAGGATGCAGCACTGTCCTGAGGGTTACCCACTGCCTTGTAGGCTGGACACCCAAAAGCATCTCAGTAACCACATTCCTCCCGCATTTTTCCTGCCCACATTTGCCTGCCCCACCATACAAGACACCAACTGCTGCATTCATCGTCGGCCTCCTCTTTCTGAGTTTCTGTCTGGAGGCTCCAGCAGCCTCTCATGACCAGGCCCCTTCGGGGTCTCATCAGTTCTGTCTTTGCCACATCTCTCCCATCTGTCCCCTTCTCTCTGCTCACATAGCCATCAGCCCAGGACCTGCTCCCATCCCCTAACCTGGTGTCCTGGCACAAGGCTCCTCCCTCTCATCCTTCACACAGCTGCCAGTGGTGTTCCTGATACAAGTGCTATCTTCATTTTTGCACTGCTCTGTAACCTTCTGTGGCTCCCATCCCCTCTAGAACCAGATACAAATGCCTAGCATTTAAGCTCTACCCAGACTGGCTCCAGTCTACCATTCTGGCCTCGGTGACTTCCTTTTGTCCTCTCTAGATTGGGCAGGCAAGCCTCCAAGCTGTTCCTCCCACTGTCCCCCAGGCGTGGAAGGTTTGCCCACCTCCCCCTCTATGCATTATGAAGTCTTTCCGTGTCCTCAACACTGAGCCTGGGCCCTGGCTTAAGGTCCATACTTAATAAAGTACTCATTGGTGTAGAAGGAGCATTTCACAGCCCTTTGCTTTCTTAGGCCTTCTCTGGCTCTGGAAACAGATTGGATGGGAAGAAGAAAGGCATAGAACCCAGTCCTTCCCCCATTAAGCCTGGAGACATTAAGAGGTGAGTGTGCATGTGGCCCTGGCACCCCAGGGCACATGTCCTGCGGCAGACTCGGGAAGTTCTGAGCCTTCTCCGGGCCTCTGGCCCCTTTGAGAGGTCCTTGGGTTTGGAATCAGGCATTGGGTTTCAGTCCTGACTTTGTAACCTTCTGAACTGGTGCTTCACCCGCTAAACCGTGTAGGGGCCTTTTTGTGACATGTGGGCCCCATCCCAGGTGTCCTGTCACAACAGCTCCGTGAAGTAGGAGGCTCAGAAGATGTGACCAAGAAGGTCCTACCAGGAGGTGTCAAGATCCTGTCCAGACTGGCTTGCCACAGATCGAGGATAGTTCATTTCACAGGGAGTCAGACTACCTAGATGTAATTCCCTACCACGTGTGATCTGGAATCAGAGAACTCGCACCTCTCCCTTCTCTGTTCAAGGCTGTGATGAACCCATGCACCCAAAGAGCAAGCTTGCCCCTTCACCCGCCAGCAGATCAGAAGAGCCCGTCTGTCCCCGGGGGTGGGGGCCCCAAGGGAGGATTGGTGGGTTATTTTTCTTCAATTAATGTGTCTTTCTCCTTCATCTTTCTTCAGAGGAATTCCTAATTATGACTTTAAACTTGGTAAGATCACTTTCATTCGAAATTCACGTCCGATGGTCAAAAAAGTTGAAGAGGTGAGTTTTCCCAGTTGTTACATTCATTAAGGGTGCAAGTTTTTCTGTTGTCTGATCCAGGGCAGGGGTAAGATAAAGCCAAAGCACCCCTTAGACCTGCCTTTTTGAGGTCTCAGATGAGATGGGTGTGGGACCTGCCCCCAGTGCAGAGGCTGCTCAGTCATCCTTGCAGAGATGAGCCTCTCTCCTTAGCAGGGCCTGTCCTCATTGACTCTGTTGTCTGTCGCTGGGGCTCTGCTCAAAGTCTTTCCAGTATGGGTAGAGCCTGCCTGAGCTGGGTTCTGCTGATGTGATCACCCTCAGGGCATAAGGAAGTGATCAGAGGGCATATTTGAGGCTGGAACCCAAGACCTTGAAGCTTGACTACATCACCTTCTCCCATCACCCACAGGGTTCTCACAGTCCAGCCCTATTGGACTTTGTATACAGCTACACTGAAGAGGAAGAAAAGGGGACTAAATTCATAGCATTTCAGTCTAGACTGGGTCAATCCAGACATTTCCATAAGCTGAGGGGTATTCCCTGGCAAAGGAATCGTTTAGGGTGCCCAGAGGCACCTGGTGTTTGCTGACCTCTGGGGAAGGGAAGACTGGGCCCTGCCTTGTGGGGACACAGTTAGCTAAGATTATGGGTTAAATGATCACAGTGAATAGGCCCTTTTAAATCTGTATCCTACAATATTTTTAAACTGTGATGGGTTTACTGTGTCTAGAATATTACATTTGCTATGGGGGGGCAGAAGAAAAGTTAGCTAGGACAGATGCCTGCCCTCAAGGTGCTCACCATTGCCTGTCTGAGCATCTCTGCCTCTTCATTTGGGTGCATTTTCCTTCCTCTTTGGCTTAAGAGGCTTCATTTGAAATAGTTGAAGCTAGGATTATGACATGAGAACAGCCTCTTTATGTGATGGGCAGAATTGTCACCAGAAGACATTGACCTACCTGGTTTGGATCCATGCTACCCGATAGGTGACATCATCTTAGACTTAGGAATAGGTTTGGGGAGGGAAGCATCAGGCATACTGCTCCTCTGCTGCCCATGGGGCCCAAAGGGATCTCCCAGACACCGGGCCAGGGTGGCCCAGTAGGAAGAGAACTCATTGGCTGCACAGTCCCAGAATTCCAAGAGGAGGAATGCCTTCTGAGGCCATCTGTTACAGCTGGTCCATGCATGAGCCGGACATTCCCCACATCTGATGTCTTTGGCCCCCCGGGTCTGATCTGCCGAGTCCCTGGGACTTACTTCTTGGGCCCCTGAGTCTGATATCTTGGGTCCCTGGGTCTGATCTGCTAATCTGGTAGCTTTGTGAGAGAAGCAGGTGAGACTTGGCTGGCATGGAGGCCATTGGCATGCTCAGAGAAGAAGCTCTTCATCCAGAAGCATCCCGTGGATGTTAACAGACAAAACCAGAACACTTTTGAATCCTTTGTATCTGATGAGTGGTAGTCGGAACGATGGCCGCTTTCTTGGTGTGTCATCTCCTTCAGGACCTTCCATAGCAGGCACTCTTCTCTTCTGGAGGAAAGTGCTGCAGATTCTTTAGCCTAAGATTAAGGCCTGCTGCAGTCTGGTTAGCCCTGGAAAGTCAGGACACAGACTTTCCCCCAGACGGGCCATCTCCTGGCTCCCACCTGGTCTGGGCTGCAGGCCCTGCTTACCCCCAGCTCTCAAGCTTTCTCCTCCTTCCAGGCCCACCCCCCCCCCCCCCATGAAGATCCCCCAGCTCAGGGCTGATGGGGGTATGGGGAGTTCCCTGGGGTCTCGGGTGAGCTAGATGAGGTATATGAGGGGGGCCCTCAGGCTCTTGGGGAAGCTGGGGGATTTTCCCCAACATTGACCCTTTTTCTTCCCATTTAGGAGGAAGCTGGAGGCCGATTCATTGCCTTTTCAGGAGAAGGACAGTCTTTACGCAAAAAGGGAAGAAAGCCATGAATTTGGGCCCTGGGCTAATTAGAAAATAAAATAATCTATTGCAATCTCTTGACTTTAGTTACTAGATTTGTCAGGGACAGAAGATATTCACCAGAGGATATTTCATGACCTGCTGTTCGTTTCCTTTAGAGTTTCTTAAGAAATACCTCCCCTGCCTAGCCCAGGAAGCTTCAGGACTTGGTGGCAGTGTGCTTTCTGGGAAAGGACCAGCCAAACTGAACTGTCTCCAAGTCACCGAGGCAGCAGGCAAGCCCTCTGTACCTGCCCCCAGCAACTGGGGGGACCGAGCCCTCCATTGGCTCGGTCTGGGCCGTGGGTCCTTTCTCTCTGACTAATGTGGTCGGAGAAGGACAGTGTGGTTCGCACCTAGAGGGGCCAGGGACCTTCTGTCCATTGGTCCTTTCTTATCCCCTACCTAGAAATGCCATCCACTCTGTGCCATTAACCACGTGGTCACCCTAAAAAGGGTTTCTTCCTGGTGTTTTCTCTTGATTCGTCCAAGCTACCAATCCCCCAGAAAGAAGCTAGTAATTGGTGGCCCCGTCATTGTCAAGGCTGACAGTGAAAGTCATTGTGTTCCCTTAATAAACATGTTCTGTAGCAACTGCCTCCAATGCTTGTAAAGCCTTGGGACGCCAAACATGGGAGCCGAGGTTTGCTGAGGTTTCCCTGGGTTCTTGTCAGCATGGTCATTGTGGCTTTATGACTTTCCTGACTAAACATTCTGGGCCTCATTCGTGCTAGCTGGACAAGAGGACTGACTGCCGTATTCTAGATTCTCCAGTTCGTCTGGACTTGGGTTTTGGCTTTTTTTGTTTTTTTAAAAAATTTAGTATTTTATTTTGTATCCCAATTATATTAAAAAAGCAATTTTAACATTCTATTTTTTCAGATTTTGAGTTACAAATTCCTTCCAACCCTGCAAATTTGACATAGATTGTATGTGTGTAGTTATGCGAAGCACATTTCCATGTAAGTCATTCTGTGAAAGAAAACAAAAAACAAAACCAAAAAATAAAGATAGTAAAGAAAAAGTACCTGTGATCTGCATTCAGGCTCCAGATTCTTTCTCTGGAGATGAACAGCACCTTCACCATGAGTCCCCCAGAATTGCCAGTGGTCATTGTATTCAGGGCTGATCGCTCTTACAATGTTGCCATTACTGTGTACAATGTACTCCACTTTGCATCAGTTAGTGCAAGTCCCTCCTAGTTTTTCTGAGATTTTGCTTTTTTAGCTGTACTATTCTTTAGCACAGCCGTAGGGTCTCCAACATCCTGCCCCAGCTCTTTGAATGCCTCTTTGGAAGGTTCCTTCAGAATCTGCATTCACAAAGGAGAACAGGGAAACCTTGACCCCCGAGCCACATCAGTTTTATTTCTGCCAATGATCTCTTAGGAAGTGCCTGCTGTGTGCCAGGTGAGGGGCATTGCACAGCACATGGTCATGCTTTGTCATCCAGTGGCTCCAGCCATTGGAAGAGGTCACAGAGATTAGAGAGAGATTCTTTTGGACCTTCCAACTGTGCTCAGTCCCTTCTAGCTCATGATCCCTGGGCCTGGCCTAATCCTTGCAGCCAAGCTTGGCTATATTAATCAAATGGGGTTGTGACCTGCTCTTGTGCTTTTCCTTAACCCTCCACCCAAAAGAGAAGGGAATAGCTGAGCAGGCCCACGCATAGGGAGAGCACCAAAGGTCTTCATGAGTAGCGGCAATGTGCCCCTTACTCCTTAGAGGACAGCAGATGGCAGCAGGCACCTTCTTGGAGTCCTGAGTCCTCGTGCTGGGACAGATGATTCCATCTCTAAGTTGAGGCCCAAAGAGGCCTTGCTGGGGTTCTGTGTTCAAAGCCAAGTGGAACTGAGAGTGCAGTGAGACCCCCATGGGAGGCAGAGGCCCCTCAGTCAACTAGAGGCACCTGCCCCTCCTGAAGTACAGTGTTCCCTGGCCTGCAGGCTTTCTGGGTGGCAGCCTTATTATTCAGGAGCTTTGGCTAACTGAACCTTGATGATTAGATAGATAATGAATATTGCCACAGCACTCTTTCCTCTAAGCTACATTGATTGTGTGCTAAGGCGAGCTTTAGTGCCCCTCATGGAGGCCTCTGTCATTTTCACTAGAGAAGGCTAGAATGAGGAGGGATTCTAGCACCTCTTCCTCGCTCTGGTTTTGGCATCCTTAGCCCAGTCCTGCTGCTCAGTGCCTTAGAACCTTGGAGAGGTCACCACCATTCAACCTTGATTTCTTTGGCTCTAGAATGATTGCCAGCATCCGTTCTGACTTAACGCTGTATTTTTTCTCCCCAGCCTTATATTCTTCATCTGTAAAATGGGAATCATCAGGACTTGTCCAAACTGTACCCAGTGTGGAGTACTTTCAGATATGCTTCTGAGGGGTCCCCTAGCACTAAGCCAAAGGGGTCTATTAACCTGGGGTCTATGAACTTAATTTTTTTTCTCATAACAATTTCAATGTAGGGGCAGCAAGGTGGCAGTGAAGTGGCACTGGGTTTGGAGTCAGAGTACCTCAGCTCAATTCTAGGCTCAAACACGTGTTAAATGTGTTTTGCTGGGCAAGCCACTTCACCCTGTCTGCCTCAGTTTCCTCATTTGTAAAATAGGCTGGAAAAGGAAATGGCAAACCACTCCAGTATTTCTAAGAAAACCCCAGATGGAGTCATTGTCAGACACAACTGAAAATGACTGAACAAATTTCATTGTGATTGGTTTCCTTTGTATTGTTTTATGCATTTCAAAACTTTGTTCTGAGAAGGGGTGCCTAGGTTTCACCAGACTTCCCAAGGGGTCCAGAATGCCCAAAGGTTAAGAACTCTAAATCTGGGCTAGAACCCTCTGAAGTGCCCCCCAAATCAACAGCTCCAGCCTTGAGAGTTCCCCTCCTTCGCGGAGAAGAGACACCTTGGGGTCACAGTCTCGCCCGGGTGGTTGGCTCTTCATAAATGTCACATGTGGTGAGAGGAGCTATGCGGAAGAAGGGCGTGGCCAGGCATGAGGAGGTGGGGCTGACAGTTGACGTGAAAAAGCCTGAGAGTTGGCCCGACCAGGAGAAAAAAAGCCTAAGGGGGGGGCCCAAACCTTAGTGTGGGAGTGACTGTGGACTGTAGGGGTGGGGAGAGAATGCCACGGATGGGCGGGGCTAAACTTGAAGGGGCGGAGCCCATGGAGCTTGTCTGAGACGGGAGCTTCCAATAAGGCTAAGGAGCTCCAAACTGAGGTAAGGCAGTGGGCGGGGCCTACCCTGAGGGGGGCGTGGTCGGTGCTGTGGGCCTGGACTTGAGGTTGGGGGTCGCATGCACTGGACTCAAAGGAGAGCCAGGTTCACTTCCCACTCCCACAGTAGTCATTTGTGACTGCTCAGGACCTGCTTCCTATTCTGGGACATGCTGGAAATGCCAACAGCTCGCCTCTGGGGTGGGGGTGGTGGCCTGGAGAGCGTGGAAAAGAAAGGCCCGCGGGTTCTCTCTTTTTATAAACGTTTTAATTTTAATTTAGGAAAATCCACCTTCCACTCTCCATCATAGAAAAATGTGTAGGCGGATGGGGCCTCTAGATGGCGCCATAGTGTGCAGAGCGCCAGGCTTGGAGTGAGGGAGAGTCATCCGAGTTCAAATCCAACCTCAGACACTTACTAAGTGTGTGACCCTGAGCAAGTCGCTTCACCCTGTCTGCCTCAGTTTCCTCATCTGTAAAATAAACTGGATAAGGAAACCCCAGTATCTTTGCCAAGAAAACCCCAGACAAGACCCAACAGTGGGCAGTTAGGCCACGTCTTTAGCCATGTCCCCAAATAGCGTCTTTGTCTCGCTCTGCCCCAGGTTCCATCAGCTCTGTCCGGGGTCCTCTGGAGCCCCTGACAGTCTCCTTGTTTATTCCAAGCTGGCTCCCCGTTTCCACGGCTTTTATTGAAGCCAGCCTTTCCCTAAGGCCTGGACGTTCATCACTGCTCCTGCCAAGGTCTCCACCCTGGGCGGGGCGCAGCCGCTGTCACTATATAACCCCACTGCAGAGAAGGCTGAGGTTCGATCCAAATAGGGGACGCCCGCAGCTGGTCCGAATTCAGGCCTACCTTAAAAGGCCGGCTTTTGGATGGGGGAGTGGGGGGGTGGGGGGAACTTATCTGATCCCAGCCCCCTCCTCTCTGGATGAGCTGAAGAGACAGAAACAGAGGCAAAAGGGGCCATCAGCTAGAGTCAGGGAGCTGGGCACAGGACTCCCAACCGCCTCAGAACCACAGAGAGCTAGCCTCGCTCCATGCTCCTGCCCAGCCCCTGGCACTGAGTGAGAATGCCCCCCGTCCTGGGGGGTGGGGGACACCCTGCCCAGAACCCGAATCTCCTCCCGGAGAGGGGGAGGGAGGAGAGAAGGGGGGGCAGGTATTTATGAAGCTCCTACTGTGGGCCAGGCACTGTGCCAAGTGCTTGACACGTTTGCTCTTTGGGGGAAGGTCTCAATCCGCAGGCTGGCCAGGAGCAGGGGAGACCCCCGGGTGTAAGCAGTAGGACATTACTAGTCACCCGTGTCATCACTCACAGCCCACTGACCTCTGAGCTCCTTGAGCCAAGGGCGGCCCCGGAGCCTAGCACGGTGTTGGCACATAGTAGGTGCCTGATGATTCTCATTGACAGACGCGCCTGAGCATGTAGTGCATAAAGTAAATTCGGGGGAATCGGGGGGAGGGGTGTGAATGGGAAGGGGGTCAGGATGAGCTCTGCCTGAAAGGTGGCCCTGGAGCCTTGAAATAAAGCAGGGATCCAGACAGGCAGAGGTGAGGAGGGAATCCCAGGCATCTGGGACAGACAGTGCAAAGACTCGGAGAGGAGAAACGGAGCGTCCTGCGGGATGATTTAAAGCTAAATCCGGAGGGAAAGAGAGGAAGGGGGAGGGGGGACGAGGAGGATGCCCCCTGTTTGCTGTAAGGCCCAAAAGAAGGAAGATAGGGAGCTCCCCATCAGACCAGGCCTTCAAGCAGAGGCGGGAGAGCTCAGCGGGACTCCAGCGCGCGGACAAGTCTCTTCGGTTCCGGGGCTGGGGCTCGGACCCCAGCCCACAGCAGCCCCTCAGCCCGGGTCAGCGGAGGGCTGCCGGGGAAGGTGACCACCCCCAAGCCCCGCCTCACCGGCCAAAGGATTGGCTGCTTTGGATATGGAAGCTCATTGGTTCCTAGGTCTGTCCATCACCCCACAAGAGCCTTAACCCCTTCTATTGGCTGATACACTGAAGAGGCGGGGCAAGTCAGGAGCTGCAAAATGGCCGACCCTGAAGAGAGCTTATGGAGGGTTCGTGAGGGCGGACGGGGGTGGCTTGAGGGGCCGGGAGAGGGATCAGGAGCGAGGCTGGGGCTGGGGTCAGGGCAAGGGGCAGGACGAGGGCCAGGGGGGAGGCCGGGCAGGCCTGGAGACGGAGGGAGCCGGGCCTAGGACTGGAGACTGGGGGCGGGGCCTAAGGGCTGAGGGGCGGGACTTAGCTTTGTAAGAGAGGAGGAGGACGGCAAGGATTGGGGAGGGACAATGGACTAGTGGGAGGAGCTGGGAGGGAGGAGGGCGTGGCCAGGCATGAGGAGGCGGGGCTGACAGTTGAGATGAAAAAACTTGAGAGTTGTCGGGAACGGGAGAAGAAAAAGAGCCTAAGGGGAGGGCCCAAACCCTGAGTGTGGGAGTGACTGTGGATTGTAGGGATGGAGATAGAATGCCACGGATGGGCGGGGCTAAACTTGAAGGGGCGGAGCCCATGGAGCTTGTCTGAGATGGGAGCTTCCAATAAGGCTAAGGAGCTCAAAACTGGAGGCAAGGTAGTGGGCGGGGCCTACCCTTAGGTGGGCGTGGTCCATGGTGGGGACCTGGACTTGAGGCTGGGGGCGGAGTCAAGGGGGAAACTGACAAGTTGAGGGACTCTGAGGGGACCTGGGAAGAAAGCCGGCTGTCATTAGTCTTTTCAAAACACTTTGGATTCAGCAAACATTGGGAAAGGACCAACTATGTGCCAGCCGCTGCTAGGGGCTGGGGATAGAAAAGCAGAAATATGAAATCATCTGACTTTAAGGAATTTACCGTCAGCTCCGGGGGGTCCGGAGGCCCCAAGTCACTCCTGCAATCACACTGCAGGCGTTTTTGTGGCCAAAATTCAAACCCAGAGCTCTCAGCTCTTCTGTGACTGAAGGGCCCTGAGACAGGCGGGGAGGAGCGGCCCCTGGACACACATCCTGAGAGCCGTCCCCTTCTATGACCACCCGGGGCTGGGACACTCGTCCTGAGCCTTCCCGGTGTCGGCCTTTCCCCTCTGCAGCCTCCCCGGAGCTGCGAGGATTACTGGGCAGAATGGAAGCACTGCCGGACGCTGAGGAACTTCCTTCATCATTACTATACCTACGGGGAGACCCCGGCCTGCGCCCAGTGGAAAAGCGATTACCGACACTGCCAGCAGTGGGAGGAGAGCGAGAGTCCCGAGGCCAAGGTATCCCGGGCCAAAGTCGGGATTCGGTTAGTCTATCTGTCCTGCAGCAAGCCGGGGAGGCCGCGGGTGGGACCTCCCATGTGAACCACGGAGAAGGTCGCTGTGGGGAGCAGGGCAGAGGCCCTCGTGTTGGGGGGCAGGGACTGTGGGGAGAAGCCCAGGGGAGTGGGTCTGGGCCTTACCTTCAGCACGGGCAGGGAGGGGATCAGCCAGGGAATGGGACCACGGGCTGCTTGAAGAGCTCAGCGAATCTAGGGCACTGAGGATGGATCAGAGGATCCTAGGGTGGAGACACCCGGCGTGGGTGAATCTCATCTGCACCTGAGCGGTGGGAGCTCAGTCACCCAGATTCACAGAAAAGGGGAATGTGAGCCTCCTGCCCTGGGCTGTGACAAGAATGAATGATCGTTTATACCAGTGGAACATGCGTGGGACGGGGATGGAAAAACCAATGGGCCCACCGGGAGTGCAGCAGGGCTGAGGCTGGGGGCTTCCAGGCATGGGGGCAGCTGGGGGAGGGGCTTGGAGAAGTGAAAGGCCCCCAAGGGGAACTGGAGTTCTTTTTGTGTCCCTAGCCCCAGGGCTTTGGGGGAGGTTCCACAGCCTTGAGGGAGAATTTGGAAAACAGATGCAGTGCCGGTGGGCCACCTGACTGTCTAGCACCCTTCTGGGCAGGAGGGAAGTGAAGGTTCTAAAGGGGCAACTGAGCAGTAGCTGAGCCACCATCCCGGGGTCACTTTAGGGTCTGATTTTACAGATTGCATTCAGCTCAGCATTTATTAAGCCCCTTCTGTATGCCAGCTTCTGGGGATATAAAGACAAACACAAGCCCAGCCCTCAGAGGGATTACCCTCTAGAACATGTAGTGAGGCTCAGCAGATTGCCCCTGGTCATCCAGCTGGCAGTGTTAAAGTCGACTCTCTTGTGCTTCTGGACACACCCAGAAAGCCCGGGGCCACAAGGGCCCTTAGGTGGGGCTCTCTGCAGATTCCCTGGGAGGTGCTTCTGGGTAGCAGTGAGACCCTAGGCCTTCAGGCAGGGCATAGAACTGGCCTCTTGTTTGTACAGGAGTCCCTCCGCAAGAGCGAGCAGGCCCGCATCCTGGCCAAACAGAAGCATCCCCCAGTGTGGACCATGAGGCAGAGTCCCCCCAGGGACTGGCACTCACCTCTGCCCGGGGAGGAGAAATCCCAGTGAGGGGCCATGTGATGGAGGAGATGGCCTGACTTCTTCAAGGAATGAGTGGACCTGGCCCCACACCAGCCAACAGCTTCTCCAGCTCCCCTTTCTGCCTCTTGCTCGCCATACCCAGCTGGCCAGTCCATCACCTCCAAAGACTAGACACTGCCCAATTGGCTGCTGATCAGCACATCCTTCAGACAGCAATATATACAGTTTCCTGCCCCCTACCACTGGGAAGAGGGAATCCACAATACCAGGGGCTTGTGCTCTGGGGACATCAAGTTGCTCCCCCTCACACGTGTGTGAAAGGGTATGTTGGGCCTGTAGTTACCTCCAAGGCGTCTCCTGTCTCAATCCTGCCATGATACTGGCTTAGTCTGCCTGCCTCACTCTGGTCAACATGCTCAGCACCTGCCTCTGCTCCATGGGGAGCTGCTTTCCCTCCCTGCCTGTGCCATGGCCTGGCCTGTCCACACAGGCAGCAAGTGAACCTAGAGCCCATCTATCTAGTCACTGGGGACACAGGAGGCCAGACTAGACTGCCAGGCTTTGCTGATGCCTCCCCCCACTAATAGGGGCATATGCACTTCATGCTCCACAAAGGGCCAGACTTTTCACAGCAGATTTTAAACGAAAACTGAATATAAATCCATCCCCATCTAAGGTCTCTGTTCTTCACTGCTGTTTTCAGGCTGAGTGTTTCTTTACTTTTGTGGATGTGCTGATATGACGGAAAATGACCAGGCCTGCGCAGACAGCTTGGAACTTCGCTAAGGGTTCCTTGACAGCAGCTTGTTTTAAAAAAATCAAACTACCAGGGAAGACTTTCCTGTTCCCACAGCCTCAACATGTAGTGGTGAACTTTGAACACATTCGTGCTTTTATCACCTGCTGTGTCCCAGTGTCTTTCACATCCAGCCAGGGGTTCTTGGGGAGAAGGGGGCAGAGCCTCCCACAGCCCTGGCAGGCAAGCATGCTTCCCTTCCATGACACTCAAGGATAGGCTGTCCCTGCAGGTGGCGCTCATAGGCCTGGAGCAGGAGAGGCCTCAGGGGCAAGGCCAGGCTTGGGGCAAGGAGGATCTGCTTCAGCAGCAAACCCCATAAGTTCTGTGTCCCAAGTTGTGATCTGAATCTCCCACACCGGGGAAATCAGGCTCAGACGGCCAACTACAAAAGGAAAGCAGGGAACATTAGGCCCAGTGGTGAGGGCCTGAAGAAGCCCAATCTTCTGGTGAGGGCCTGAGGCACCGAGGACATAAAGGCTTGACAAAGCCCCTTCTGTTGTAGACAGGGAGGCAGCAGAGACCACAGTTCCACAGCTCCAACCCACCCATCCTGATTCTCACAATCACCAGGAAAGCGGTGCCACAGCTGGGCAGGCCTCAGTTTCCCCCAGATCTGTAATCCCTTCCCATGTGACCCTGGACAGGGCAGGAGGGACAACTCTAATGTTGGCAGTTTTTAATAGCAAATTGTCCACTTTTTTACAATACAATAAAAATTCATTCAAATACTTAACCATAATATTTACAAGTCACTGTTCTTTTATGAAAAGAACTATTCCCTTCAGGACTCAGTCCACAAGCCCTGCAGGAGGCCCTGAGGCCCCCTCAAATGTACTTCCTTCTGTCTAGGCTGACTCCTGCTAGAATGGGAGCTCCCAGCAGGCAGGACCCCTGTTTGCTACTGTCTGTCTCCGTAGCACAGAGGAAGGTCGCTGAGGACCAGAGACTGTAGCACAGCTGGTCACTCAGGAACTATCATAGGGCTGCAGGACCAAGGCCATGCTCCCAGACAGGTAAGGCCTGGGCTCTCCCAAATAGGTCCGTAGGACAAGATGGACTCCATGTGCTGTGGCAGCCTCAAGCCTGCCCCCCGCCCCCGGTAGTGTGTGCAGTGTCTGGCCTATTTCCTATGGTCCACCTGCACATACACTTTGGTGACATCATTGTACTTGCCCTCAGGAGCCTGGTAGCCAGGGCTGGCTGGGGTATATGTGGGGCCTTCCTTTTCAAAGGGAAACAAGCTCTCATCCCGCCGGGTAGCTGCCTGATAGAGCAGCTCAGACTCAAGGCGCAGCTCCCTCAGGGCCTCCTGCTGGGCCTCCAGCATGGATGTGATCTTCTCTTGCTCAGCCTCATGTTCCTGCTGTTTGTAAAGGGCCCACCTCTTCATGAGAAAGGTCCTTTTCTCACGGTTCTCTACAGGAAGCTGCTGCTCTGGGCGCTGCCTGGGGAGAGAAGGCGGGACACTGTACACCCCACTACACATGTGCGTACACACACCCACTCACACCCACGATCTCCATGCCCCAGCATCATCCTGTTCAGGGCCTAGAACAGACACCTCCCCAAGTCCAGCTAAAAATCTTCGCTTATCCAAGCAACAGGACTCCCATGAAGTGCCCTTGTTCTCCCCCAAAATGAAGTGACCTCTCCCTCCTAGACACTCTCCCAGAACCTTACCTGGGCATCTCCTTGGTTTTACAGACACAGCTTTTCCCATCAGTCAATTCTATGGGTTTTCTCTTTTCATGTAATCTCTACCCCATGCCTCCTCCTTCTCACCCTTTAGCCCTGCCCCCACCATCCCCTCACCACAGGAGCCTTGGACTCCCCGCTGGAATCTGGTAGTGGGTGACCTTCTGCCTAGTGCACTTGGAACCAGGCCTGGCACATCAACTCCCCCTCATTCTAGCTCTCCTTTATGGGGACCTTCTCCCCTAGAATGGAGGCCTCAGGGCGAGGCCTGTCCTGTCCACCCCATCTGTATCGCCAGCACACAGCGGGCACCTACGCCTATCTCCCCTTCTGACTCTCCTGGCTCCCACAGCAAGACCTAGGCTGGAAGGGTGTGCCCTAGCCACTCTGGGCCCACCTCTCCTCCTCCAGGTACTTCAGAGGAGTGATGAAGTCCTCAATGGGGATCAGCTCCTGGGTGGCCTTCTCCAGCTTCTTGATTCTTTTCTTTAGCCGGTCCTTGGCAGCTTGCTCTTTCTTAGGGTCTACCTTCTTCTTCTTTCTGAGAGGCTCTCCTCTAGCAGGGAAAAGGAATGTGAGACAATCAGGCACTGGAACGAGGCGGGGCCCAGCACATACAGGGAACTTGGCCAGTGTTTATGACTGTCCCTTCTGAAAACTGTCTACATTTAATCACAATTGTGAATTAAGGAGAAAGCCCAAAGCCCATGCTAAGCCTGCCATGCCCTGGGCTATGAATACACAGGATCTACACGAAAAAATAACTTCCAGATTCTCAGCTCTTGCTTCCCCTCCAAAGTCCCCTAAGTTAATAGAAGGCATCCAAGAAGACTGACAGCGTCTTATGGACATCTCACATCTCACAGACACGTCTGCTAGGGTCCTGAAATTTAAACCAGTGACTGTAAAAATGGCCAAGACTAGAAGTGATGATACTATAGAGGGACTCTCAAAAGAAACACAGACATGTCCTGTAACCCTGCAGAGCACATGGCCAAAGTCCAGTAGGATGGCCGGTTGTCTATTTCAGCACCTGAAGACACAGAAGGAGCTGATTTTATGTAAGAAACTGTTTTGACCTGAGGAGCAAAAGGCTTACAGTTTTGTGCTCCCACCTTCCACTGAATGAGGAGCTTTGCTTTCAATTCTCACCTAGAATGCACCTATGTTGGCACGTTAGTTGGGGAAGGCCCTCTCCATCCACCCACAAAAGGAAGCTATCATAGCCCCCAAAAGACACTGGAGGGATGCTCAGCCCAACTGACCCCAGGGTCCCATCACCTAAGAGCCCAGGGTGGTAGCTGGCCTTTTGGTCTCTCCACAGACTCTCCCACACTCACAAACCTGAGCACATGTGCAGTTAAGTCTCACCTCACAGGCAGGGCTGCTCGAGGCAACAGCAGAGACGTGTACCAGACATGGTTCCCTCGTACCTGCATGGCAGGCCAGTCCAGCCCAAGACTGCGAATGACAACAACACGGTCAAGACAGTTTTGTGAGACATTCTTTGTCCCAAGTAAACCAGTAAATGAATGACTGGAGTCAGTTCTAATCACTGTTCAGTCCCCCTAACCTGGTACAGGCCTGAATGACTGCAAGCGCTTCTAACAGGGAGGCAAACTCAGGGTTTGAATTTTGTGGTACTACCTGGCTGGCTGGCCATGATGGTCAGTCCCTAAGCTGTGGAGATTCCCGAAGGCCCCTGGGGGGGCTCTGGAACAATCCAGGGGGTGGTAGTAGCTTCAGGTGCAACTGAAGGGCACTGAATAAAAGTATGGGGGCAAGGGAAGCTTTAGGAAAGACGAGAATTGTGAAAAACTGTTGGCGCGTCTCACCTGTTGTGTAAGAAAGTTAAAAGTCCTAGCGATTACCTTGTTTTCCAAAACACAAAATGCAGGTTATAACTGAACAGTGGTCAAGTCCACCGACAGGTATCAACGAGCAAGTGCTGGCAAGTCAGGCAGCAGGCCTCAGGAATCTGCACCCATAACGGCTTGTTCACAATATGACACGAGAGAGTTACAGATGCAATACTGCATGATCAAAATTTTAATGCAGTATTTAATGCACAAACCGACAATAAATTATTAAATTTAAGAGGCATCATTTAAAAAATTATTTTGGTTTCTGAAATGACGCAAATTTAAAAAAAAGTTAAAAGGTTAAAGAAAGTAACAATTTCCAGAGGGGCTAACTGGGTAATTTTTTTTAAAGGGGGCCCTTGGCCAAAGAACTTAGGGAACCTCGACGCTGAGGGATCTCCTGGGCCGCCAGGCGCTGGCCTGCAGGTTGGAGGAACTGAGTTCAAATCCAGCCTCAGGCCCTTCCGAGTTGGGTGACCCTGGGCCAGTCACTGCCCCCTGCCTGCCTCAGTTTCCTCACCCGTAAAACGAAAAGGAAATGACGAACCCCTCCGGGATCTCTACCAAGAAAACCCCAATGGGGCCCCCGAGGGTCGGACACGACTGAACACCGAGGGCCCCCCAAAAAGCGGGGCATGTCTCTCGGGATTCCGCCCCCCCAGGACCCCGCATCCCGGCCCAAAGCGTCAGAGCCGGGGCGGGGGTGCCAGGAAACAGGCCCAGGAAGGCCGAGAGCGAGCGGAGGGGGAGGGGAGAGCGGGCCAAGGTCACCCTCCCACCCCCCGGCCGAGGTCCACGCGGCGCCTCCCCGGCCAGGCTGGACTCACCAGGCCCGGGGCCCCGCGGAGCGTCCCTGCCGAGCGAGCACGCGGACCGCCACCCCCAGCGCGGCCATGGCTCCGGCTCCTCAGGCAGCCGCCGCTACCGTCGGAGCGCTGCCTGTTCTCACCGCCGTCCGCTCCGCTCTCTGCGCACGCGCCCCTCTCTGCGCACGCGCCTAACGGCCTGGTGTCCCGCGCATCCGCTCCGCCGCGCCCCGACGCCGACTCGCTCGCGTTCCGCCCGGCCCGGAGCGGCCGCAGGGCGTGGGGGCGGGGCCTTGCCTGGGGCTGGCGGGGGCGGGGCCTTACCGGGGCGGGGCGGGGCCTCCCTGCCAGCTGCTCTAAGCTCAGGGGTGGCTCTGGAGTTCGGCTCTTCCCCCTCCTCCTCATCTGCCTGAGGGGCCGGCAGCCCACCCCAGCCTCCCACCGCCTCCGGGAGCCACACAGCATCCCGGGGGGGGGGGGGTGGCCCATCCCCCAAATAATGCCTCCCCAGTCTCATCTCAGCCCACCCCCCACCCGTGTCCAGTAGATTGCTGTGGACTTCGTTAGCATCTTGGGCATTCATATTTATTGGAGAAGACAAGTGGGGGAAGGGAATAAGCACTGATTGAGCACCCACTGCGTACCAGGAGCTTGCTAAGCGCTTTACAGATATCACCTCATTGGATCTTCGGGACAACCCTGCGAGTCGGGTCCGTGATCCCCGTTTTACAGTTGAGTCAGCGACATGCCCAGGGTCCGACCTAGCGATCTTAACAGTCGTGTTCTCACTACGATTTATTTCTCCCTGCTCTAGATATTCGAACCGTCTGATATTGAGTGTCACAGAATGTTTTGGAGTAATCTGTGTAGCATTCATGTCTATTCATTACTTTTTAAAATATTCAATTCATCTACAAATCCTTCTGAGCAGGGAGGGAACTGCGCCTTATGAAGCCATAAGGAACAGTTTCGTTCAATTTAATCTGATGAGATGGGGTGATCTATCAAACTGTCACTTGGGTGACTTAGTAGAAAGAGTGACGGGCAAGAAGTCAGGAACGCTTGAGTTCACGTCTCTTACCTACTGGCTGTGTATGACCAGGGCAAGCCTTTAGCCTCTCTGTGCCTCAGTTTCCTCATCTGTAAAGTGGGGATAATGATAGCATCTACTTCCCAGGGTCATTTTGAGAATGAGAGGAGATGATAGCTGTAAAGCACTTTGTAAACTTTAAAGAACTACATAAATGCTAGGTATTGTTATAAGCATAAGTTTATGTCCTGTTAATATGGGTGCTTGATATATTTGTAAGTAATCATCCATTTTCTTTAATTATTCCGTTTTGCTAATGTAGCCCCCTTATCAGGGAAGAGAAGGCTGATGGGAATGCAGGTGTTTTCCAGCTTGTAGAAGACAATGAAGAATTCAGATATGCGAAATCTTAGCAATGAAGAGGAATCATGGGGGTGAGGGGAATGGCAGGGAGAGGAGAGGGACCAGGAGAGCAAATAATGCGCTGGTTCCAGATTGCAAGTGAAGAGGCCACTGTTGAGTGGTATGCAACTAGGAGTCACTTCAGCCGTGGCTGGGCCACTGACCTGCTTGAGGAGCACCAAGCCTGGGAGGATTTTGGTTCTTTTAACCTGCCTATGGCAACTACAGGGACCTGGTGAATTTAACACCTTTCCCTGGCTTCATTACTGCCTGATGAGCTGGCATCACTTACCCTTCATCTAAATAATGTGTTTTTGTCCACTTTTGTTTCCAGATAAGGATAAGTTGATTTTTAGTGCATTTTGAATGATTAGTTGGTTGGTTGGTTGATAGTTGTCTTGCATTTTAGAAGAGGACCAAAATGACATCATTATGTTAGAGTCAAGTCACAGTGTGTCCAACTGTGCTGATCAGATCAATAGGAGCCCAGAATTTTCTACCACAGGTTGGGCACAAATAATCCATGTGAACACTTGGGGTGGATTCTCTAAATTTGGGCATCTTGCATTTCTTTTAAATTTGTTGGATTTTGTGTTGTCTATAAGTATGGGCACATTCCATGTACCAATGGTAAGTGGAATCATCTTTGCAAATGTTTTTATACTTTTTTTTGTCTTTCATCTGCAGGGTGGGATCATGGTCTGCCACAGTAATATAGCCATTTCAGTTCTGTTGTTTTCAGTTGTCTTTTAGTCCTCATGACCCCACCTGGGGGTTTCCTGACAAAAATACTGGAGTAGTTTGCCATTTCCTTCTGCAGATTTTCCTCATTTACAGATGAAGAAACTGAGGCAAACAGGGTTAAGTGACTTGCCCAGGTCACACAGCTAGTAAGTGTCTGAGGTCCAATTTATACTCAGGAAGATGAGTGTTTCTGACTCCAGGTCTGGCTGAGCTAGAAAAGTACCAGATGACTTTGCTTGGTAATTAAGGATGGAAGGAAGGAGAAAGGTAAATTTAAAAAACAAAAAGGAATTTATTGCTACAGAGTCCATTCCTTTGACTAAAAATGGTTGGCTCTCCCACCAGTTCCACATCCCACCCTGACTCTTGACTAGTAGAATAAGATAGTGTAAAAAGAACAAAAAGAAATCCATGGGTGTTCGAAATGATAATAACTCGCATTTGTGTGGGCCACCAGATGGCACCATAGTGGATAAAGCCCTGGGACTGGAGTCAGGAAGATTACCTTTTCCTGAGTTCAAATCTGGCCTCAGACACTTGCTTCAGTTTCCTCATCTGTAAAATGAGCTGGAGAAGGAAATGGAAAACCACCACAATGCCTTTGCCCAGAAAACCCCAAATGGGATCACAAAGAGTTGGACATGAATGAGGAATGACAAATGCGTTTATATAGTCCTGTGAGGTTTATAAAACACTTTATCCTCACATCAACCCTGAGGTAGGTGCTACTGTTATTATGTCCATTTTACAGATGAGGCTACTGAGACAGACAGAGGTTAAGTGACTTGTCCCAGATCACAGGACTTGTAAGTACTTGCAGGGGGGATTTGAACTCAGGACTTGCTGGTTCCATGCTCAGGGCTCCATCCACTGCACCATCCAGCAATATTGGTGAACAGTCTCCTTATGATGATCTATTCCTCCCTGGTTTAGCTATTTGTACCTTATAATCTGATATTAGGAGTGTGACAGAATGGCTTTTCTATTAGACGTGTGCTGGCAAATGTTTTAACAATTGTCTTTCTGATAACGACACACTTTCAAGCCTGACCTGCATTATTAACATTTTTTCCATCACTTTCTTAAATCTAAACAATCCCAATCTTTATATGGAGTAAATTCAGGACCCTTCCCCATCCTGGTTGGCTCCTTCAGGACATTGCAACTTTTCAATGTCCTTAAATAGCACCACGGAGACAAGCCCATTACTCAGACAGGTCTGATAAGGACAGAGACCTTGGGATCATCACCTCCCTCATCCTGGCCTCTGCCCCAGGTTTCATTGATATTTATGACTGTTACCATCATGTCACATCTTCCATTTACATTGAGCTTCTAGAATATGAAAACCCCAAATCTTTATTCTGATGATTTGCTATGTGGTCATGTCTCCCCATCTCCCATGCATATAGCTGATTTTTTTAAACTCTTTGCTCAATGAGTTTTTAGGACATTCGTCTGTCCTGGTCCCTCCCATCCCTTTGTGGCCTATTCTTTGTCTCCTCTGCAGCTCTTTCGTCCTTGTGAGATCTCGTAGAAGGAATGAGGTCACCCTTCTCTTTGCCAAGACTGATTGCCTTATCTGTCATCCCCATGCTCTCACCAGTCTTCAGTCTCTCTGTCTACTGCTTCTTCCCTGCTGCCATCAAGTACACTCATTGCTTCCCAGTTCTTAAAAAACCTTCACTTGACCCATCCATTTCCACTAGCTAGTGATCCCATGTCTCTCCTTCCTTTGGTGGCTAACCTCACTGAGAAAGTCATCTACAATCGACACCTTGACCTCCTTTTCTCTTACTCTGTAGTCCAACTTCCAAGTGAAACTGCTCTCTCCAATTTTATTAACAATCTCTCCAACTGCCAAATCTGGCACCTTTTCTCAGTTCCCATCCCTCTTGACCTCTCTCCATCCTCCTTGATTCTCTTTTCTCTCTAGGTTTTCAGGATATCCTCCCCCTCCCAGTTCTTCTCCCATCTCTCTGACTGCTCCTTCTCTGTCTCCCTTGCTTGATCTTCATCTAGATCACACCCCTCACCCTAGATGTCTCTCAGGACTCTGTCCTGAGCCCTAGTCTGTTCTCCTATACCACTTTATCAGTTCCTATGGATTTAATTACCATCTCTATGTTGATGACTCAAGTCTATCTTTGCTGCCCTAATCTCTCTCCTGATTTCCAATCTGCCAATCTCCAGTCTGTAACAACTTTTCAGACATCTCAAACTAGATGTCCACTAGACATCTTAAACTCAGTATGTCCAGAACTCATTCCCTTTCCCCCTAAATCCTGGCCCCCTCCTACATTCCTGTTATTATGGAGGACACCATCATCTTCCAGACTCATCACCTGGCAGTCATTCTGGACTGCTTCCTCTCACCCCCTATATCCAAGCAGGGACCAAGGCCCAACGATGTCTCCTTTGCAATATCTCTCAAACACACCCCCTTCTGTCATCTACCCATACCCCCAGCCCTTGTGCAGGCCCTCATCCCCTCACCCCAGCAATAGCTGTTGGGGAGCTGCCTACCTCGAGTCCCACCCCCTCCAGTCCTTCCTCCATTCAGCCACCAAAGGGACATTTTTAAAGTACGGATCTGACCATGTTACTCTCCCTCCCCCATTCAATAAAGTCTGGTAGCTCCCTATTACCTCCAGGATCAAATATAAAATCCTTTGTCTGTTTTTCAAAGCCCTTCATGATGATACTCCTTCATACCTTCCCTGTATCTTTATACCTTACTTCCTTAGGCCCAGTGACACTCCTCGCCCCTCCTCGCCCAGGTCCCTCTATCTCCTGACTCCAGGAGTTTCCTTGCTGCCCCCATGCCTCTCCCCCTCCTCATCTCAGTTCCTGCCTCTGGTGGCTTCCATCAAGCCTCAGCAATATTTTGCATGAAGTCTTTCCCAGTCCTCCTGAACCTTAGCGCCTTCCCCCGGAATCATCTCCAATTTATCTTGTCTATATCTTGTTTATACAGTTATTTGCATATTATGTCCCCCATTAGACTATGCATTCCATGAGGCAACTAGGTGGTGCAGTGGATAGAGCACAAGTGGAGGAGTCTGGAAGACCTGAGTTCAAATCTCACCTGGACACTTGACACTCACTAGCTTTCTGACATTGGGCAAGTCACTTAACCCCAACTGCCTCATCCTGGGTCATCTCCAGTCATCCTGATGAATATCTGGTCACTGGATTCAGATGGCTCTGGAAGAGAAGTGAGGCTGGTGACCTGTACAGCCCTCCCTCACTCAAAACAAAGTCAAGTGCAAGTCACATGTCATAATTTCTCTGATGGCAGGGTCTTCTTCGGCAACAAAGGACGAACACACACATGAGTTCCATGATAGCAAGGACTGTTTTTTGCCTTTCTTCATATCCCATCACTTAGCATGGTCCCTGGCACATAGTAGATGCTTAATAAAAGTGAAATGACTGACTTTCCACTTCTCTCTCTTGGTCATCTCATCCCTTCTTCTTAATTCAACTTTCTTTTCTATGCAGATGACTCCAATATACATATCCTGTGCTTGCCTCCATCTGAATGTCCCAAAGGCAACTAAAACTCCACCTATCCAAAACAGAACTCATTATTTTTCCACATATAGAACTCACTCTGGTACCACCTCCCCAACTCCTATTTGAACTGGTAGGCTGAGTGCCCAGAGAAGTGATTTCTACTTTTTTAGGGTTTAGGGACAAACCTAAGTTTCACCTGAAGTTTCTGTTAACATTGTTCATGAGCCCTCACCAGTGTGCTTCCTAACTTAGTTAGCCAATAGACATCAAATGGCTTTTAGAAAAGGGATTTACTAAGAAGGTATCATAAGAAAAGATAGTACAAACATTCCCCTCCAAAACTATGAGCACACTCTCCTACCAATACAATAAGTGTCTGAAGGAAGAGTGGAATCTAGCTTAAGTAGTGAATATAGAGAATATGTGTAAAAAGGGGGTACTTCATGAAACCTGGCTCTAGAATTTTTTTCCCTTTGAAGAGTCCTCATTGAGTCTACTAGAGGATGAGGAGGCAAGAATGGATGTTTTGCTCTCCTGCTCCCCTGGGTTGGTCTGCTCTTGGACTAGGCCACTTCTCTGACAGGTCAGGCTGCTTCCCTGCTGAACTGATCCACTCTACCTACCCCTGTTAGCCCACCACCTGTCTGAGGCCACCCCTACTATTATCATTCATCTCCATCTTCTAGTGGGACTTGTGATGGCCCCTTTGAATCTCCTGAATTCACAAGATCATCTTGGAATATTCATTCACCTAAACTCTGGAAAGAAAAACACAGAGTAACTGAAGTGACATTGTGCTCACAGCCACCACATCCAGGTAGAAGAAAGGGCTCATCAATTGAGGGTAAATTCCATCAATGGGGGAATGGCTGAACAAGTTGTTGTATATGATTGTGGTGGAATATTAATGTGCTATAAGAAATGATGAGCAGGATGCTGTCAGAAAAACCTGAAAAGACTTCCATGAGCTGATGCAGAGGGAAGGGAGCAGAACCAGGAAAACACTGTACTCCATAACTGCAATATTGTATGATGATGTACTGTGAATAACTTAGCTATTCTCAGCAATGCAATAATCCAAGGCATTTCTGAAGGACTTAGGATGAAAGGTGCTGTCCATCTCCTGAGAAAGAACTGGTGGAGCCTGAAGCAGATCAAAAATACTTTTTCATTATGTATTTTTCTTGGATCTTTTTTGTCTGTGTTTTCTTTCACAGCATGACTTACATGGGAATATGTTTTGCATGACTACTCATGTATAATCTCAGTCAGATTGTTTGCCTTCTCATTACGGGGAGGGAAAGAATTTAGAACTCGAAATTTGAAAAAAACAAAAGAATGTTTTTTACATGTAATTGGGAAAAAATAAAATGTTACATTTTAAAAAAAGGGCTACTGTCTCTCCCTTACCCAACTCTTAGAACCAGCTCCAAATAGTCTTGCTTCCCTGGAAACTTCAAAGCCAAGAGACAAAGGGAAGGGTCATGGCTTTGTATGACTACCTAGGTCTGGCTCAGCAACCCATGAGTCATCAGTTCTTCCAACCCACAGCCAATCAAAAGACTTTTCGTCATCATGATGAGACATCCTCTCCTTCCAAGGTTCCACATGGTTACTTGGACTGAAACTAGGCAGGGAGTATCTAGGCAAACTTCAAGGATTGACCCTCATAAGTCAGCTAACTCTCATTACATGTCTGTCCTCAGCAAAAGAGCTGGGGTGCATTAAAAACCCATTATCTAAACCCTTAATCCAAAAAAGTCTTGTGATGATGGTCTATTCAAGAACCTTCCCAAGTACCTTAGACTCAAAAGTCTGAGAAAAAGTCCATGAGGCATGAGTCCCACACACTGCTGCCAAAGTCACTTTCCATAGATACAGATTGGTCATCATGACTCCCCCATTCAGTCACCTGCAGCGGCTTCCTGTTGCCTATAGATCCTATAGAATCTCCTCAATTTGGTCTTTAAAGTCCCTTATGACCTGGTCCTAATTCATCTTTCTAGCCCCAATGGGACAACCTGCATAAAGATACGGAACTTCAACCAAAAGAACATTTCCCCCCCAAAAAATTATGTTCTTCCATTTATGGAACCATAAATCTCTGCAAATTCAATGTGTTGTTTTCAATGCTGAGCTGCTTGTCTTTATTTCCCTCCAACCTTTCTTCTATTGCCTTCTGGAGTTTTTTAAATTCAAATTTTTTTCATTACAAAAATTTATTTTCTCTCCCTCCTACCTGCCCCCCCCCCATATTGGGAAAAATCTAAACAAAACTCTTATAACAAATGTGCTTAGTCAAACAAAACAAATCCCTGTGCTACTAATGTCCCAAAATACATGTCTCGTTCTGTACTTTGAGTCTGTCTCATTTTGGCAGGAGGTGAGGTAGATTTCATGACAAGTCCTTGGGAGTCACGGTTGGTCACTGCATTCATCAAAGATCTGGAGTCTTTCCAAGTTGTTTTACGTGATTGTTATTGCAGAAATTCTTTTCCTGATTCTGTTCATTTCATTCTGCATCAGATCATACGAGTCTTCCCAGGCTTTTCTGAAACCCTTCCTTCACCATTTCTTACAATACAACAACATTTTATCATATTCATACACTGTAAGTTGGTCAGCCATTCCCCAGTTGATTAGGACCTCTGTAGTTTCAAGTTCTTTGCTCTCAGAAAAAGAGCATCTCTAAATATTTTTTGTAACTCTGGGTCCTTTTTCTCATTCTTCAATCTCTTTGGGAGTATAACCTAATAGAACATGTACAGTTTAGTAACTTGTGGGTCTAAATTGCTCTCTGGACCATATATCTCCAGTAACTATACATCAATATGGCTATTTTCCCATAGTGCCTCTGAAATTTGTCATTTTCCATTCTTGTCAACTTTGCCAAATTGAAAGGTGTGAGAAAGAACCTTAGAATTGCTTTAATTTTCCTTTCACTAATCATTGGTGATTTAGAGTATTTGTTTATATGACTGTTGATAGCTTGAGTTTCTTCCTTCAAAAACTGCCAGTTCATGCCCTTTGACCATTTATCAACTGGAGAATAACAAGGAAAGCATTTCTGAGCCTCCTGCTTGTCCGGTGTTTCTATAGGGCCTTCCTTGGTACTTGCAACCAAGAAATAAAGAAAAGAGAAAGGTAAAGATCAAGCTTTGTGTCTGAGGTCCCTGAAGAGCTCCCAAAAGAAATAAGGATTTGAGAGCTACTGAAAGTCATCCCTTCACTTTCATTTGAGAAACCAAACTAATCATATTTGGGTTTTGTGTAGCAGCCTTGACTTGTGGTCACCAAGAAGGTCCAAGGTACTCACTCTGTCCCTCTCCCACTGAGGGGCCCCTTTGCTCTGGGCCCAGTGGAACATTGAGCGCTACAACTAACTGATACTAGGACCAGGGAGAGAATGGCAGTTCTGACCCACTCTCTCTCCCACCAAAAAGCCTCCCAACCACAAACGAAGCTTAAATATAGGAAATTCCCCTGGATCTCTACAACAACATTGGACATATAGATTTTTTCCCAGAGAGTCATGGAGAATCCAACTGGAAATCTAGACCCAACCTCTCTAGGTATCATAACACACATAGTGTGCCCAAGGCTTCTTCGGGGTCCCTACAGTCCTTGGGGAATTCTACCTGGAAGTCTGAGCTCATGCCTCAGCAGGAAAAATAAACTTAATTCCAAAAGAGAGAAAATAGGGCCAGGGATACCCTGAATATAAGTTCAAGGGATTAGGTTCTTTGAGTTCATTACTTAGAGTCTCTAGGTCAACAGGCAAACCTTATTTATGATCCTGTAGTCATAAGGATCTCCCAATAGGGTGAGCAGTTATCATGTGTTTAAAAGAAAAAAAAAAAAGAAAAATGTATGGGGTATCATAATGTGCTTTTGGTGACCTGTTAGGCACCAATATTCTTGCAGATACACTAAGTTTTGGCTCAACAGCCCTGGAGTTGTCAGTTCTTCTAGCTCCATACCCCACTGTATGGAAACATCATCATCACACACAGCAGCAGCCCTGGAGTGATCATGGTCATAAAGTGGTTTCCCCCAAGTTTCCACATGGTCTCCTGGAATAGAGCCAGGCAGGGGATGCCTGGGGATATTTCCAGAACTGGCCCACAGCAGTCCATGCACCCATTTACACTCCTAAATCCACTCCTCCTAACTCCTCAGTCGTGGAGGGCACCATCATCCTTCCCATCACCAAGATCCATGGCCTCCAATCATCCTCAGCTCAAGGATCTCTCTCCCCACTCATCCAATCACTGAAAAAGTCTTGTACATTTCACCTCAATATTTCTTGTGTCTTTTCTTTTCTTTCCATTCATACCACAACTGCCTCCGCCTAGGTCCTCATGGCCTCTAGCCCCCTCAGCTGTCCTGCATCTTGACTCTTTCCTCCAATACCTCCTCTTCACAGTTACCAAACTGGTATTCCCAAAGCACTGGTCAGCCATGGCACTCCTCTGTTGTGGGACGCATTTAGTGCATTCATGTTTATTAGTTAGTTGGTTAATTTAGGATAAAATACAAACTCCAGCTTGGCATTTAAAGCTCTTCCCAGTCTGGCTCCAGACTATCTTTCCATACAGATTATATTTTACACCTCCTCACTCTTGACACTCTGGTCAAACCTGCTAACTATGACTTTCATGATCAAACTGAGGATTTTATATTTTGCACCAGAGGAAGTAGGGAGCTATGGAGCATTGTGGAGTAACGGTATGGTACAATCAGCTCTGGATTTTAAGAATATCCCTTTAGCAGCTTTGTGGAGGATTGATGGAGAGGGAAGAAAATGGAGGCAGTGAGGCCAGTTAGAAAGCTAGAGGACAAGTGAGGGAGGAGGGACTGGATCCATCTTTCTCTCTTATCCACAAGAACACCTCGTCAAGTACTTGACTACAATGAGAGCATCAACATCATCCACATCTGCCAACCAGGCTAGTCATCCTGTCCCAAGAGGAAAAGAGTTTTCTGCATTGTCTTTGACAACCCCTACTTGAGACCATGCCAGCATCTCTGCCAAGAAAAGCCGAAGCAGGGTCACAGAGAGTTGGATGCGACTGAAGCAACTGAACACCGATGACAACGGCTGTTTCTGTGGTCACTTCTCTCTTCTCCTGGTATTTATTAAACATCTCTGGCACGTTTCCTTCTAGAATTTCTCTGGATTCAAAGTCAAGCTCACAGGTTTAGCAGACTACTCTTTCCCCCTTTTTGGAAAGTTTGTCATTCTGTAGTTCTGTGAAACCGACTCTTCCTTTTCAGTAAGAAATGGGTTCAGACGAGAAACGCCTCTTATGACTTCCCTCCTTTCCCCCTTATCTCATGTGCCCTTGACTTCGTGCCCCATCATTTCCTGTTCCCTTAGGTCTCTGATGACACAGTGTCCCCAGTGCTTGCTAAACCCTCTCCTTGTGTCCTTGATAACCCTATAACCCCCATCCTGTCTCCTCCAGAAGAGTGCCCCTATTGCCTCCTTCAAGACTTGACAAAAATGGGTCAAAGGATATGAACAGGCAATTTTCAGAGGAACAAATTAAAGATATCTATAATCATATGAAAAAATTCTCTAAATCACCTTTGATTAGAGAGATACAAATCCAAACAACTCTGAGGAACCACATCACACCTATCAGATTGGTAAACATGACAGAACAGGAAAATGATAAATGTTGGAGAGGATGTGGGAGAGTTGGAACACTAATTCATTGTTGGTGGAGCTGTGAGGTCATCCAACCATTCTGGAGAGAGGCTTGGAACTATGCCCAAAGGGCTACAAAAATGTTCATACCTTTTGACCCAGCAATACTGCTTCTAGGAATGTATCCCCAAGAGATTATAAAAATGAGAAAGGGCCCCACATGTACAAAAATATTTATAGCAGCTCTCTTTGTGGTAGCCAAGAACTGGAAATCAAAGGGATGCCCATCAATTGGGGAATGGTTGAATAAAATACGGTATATGAATGTAATGGAGAGCTATTGCACCATAAGAAATGATGAACAAGAAGACTTCAGAGAGGCCTGGAAGGACTTATATGATCTGATGCTGAGCGAAAGGAGCAGAACCAGGAGAACTTTGTACACAGCAATGACCACAGTGTGAGAGTTTTTTCTGGTAGACTTGGACCTTCATAGCAATGCAAGGACATTAAAAAAAAATTCCCAATGGTTTTCTAAGGCAAAATGCCTATTACTCTCAGAGAAAGAACTATGGAATTCATTTGCAGAATGTAGCAGATCATGTCTGTGTGTGTGTGTGTGTGTGTTACGTGTTGATTTGTTATATGATTTCTTCCATTTATTTTAGTTTGCCTACACAGCATGACTATAGTGAAAACGTATTCGATAGGAAAGTATATGTAGATTCTATATAGAATTGGGTGCTGTCTTGGAGAGGGAGGGGAGTGGTGGGGGATATACCGGTGTGTGGGGGTAAAAATCTAAGTTTTATGGTAGTGATTGTAGAACATTAAAAAAAATTTTAAAAAATAAATAAAAAGACGACAAAAATGCTGCCTTCCATGAGAGGCCTTTCTGGGTCTGATCCTGCATTCCCCTCTCAGAAAACCTTCCATCTAATCAATATTTATCTCGTACAAACATGTAGTCATTTACATGCTGTTGACTCAATTAGAGGGTGAGCTCCTAGAGGACAAAGATTTTTTTGTCCTTGTATCCCCATCCCTAGTGCTAAGTACGTGCTTAACTAATGCTTGTTGATTGACTGAAAAACTCTAAAGAGGAGAAAGTATTCAGGTTGTTCAGTTGTGTGTGATACTCTGTGACCCCATTGGGGGTTTTCTTGGCAGAGATACTGAAGTGATTGGCCACTTCCTTCTCCAGCTCATTTTACAAATGAGGAAACTGAGGCAGACAAGGTGAAGTGACTTGCCCAGAGTCACACACCTAGTAAGTGTCTGAGGCCAGATTTGAACTCAGAAAGAGCAGTCCTCCTGACTCTGGCCAGGCCCTCTGTGCACAATAGTGCTGCCTAGCTGTCCCCAAAGTATCCAGGGGACGAGAGTAACCTTAGCACTTAACACTTAATAAATACTGGCTGATTGATGGGTTCCCTACTCCCTATCTAGCCTTCCTGCCCTGTTTCAAAAGGCTCCTCCATCCTTAAGAAGCCCTCCCTAGTCCCTATGCCCACCAGGGATTGTCCTCCTCTCTTCTCGACTTTTCCCCAGGGGACATCCATGCATGGGGAGGCTATCCTCCACCTTCTTCAAGATCTTGCTCCAGAATGAGGGAAAAGCAATACTTTTTACTTTTCAGGGTCTCTCTCTGGGCTGTTTCAGCTCTAAAGCTCACTCCCAAGGTTCCTTCTGCCTCGCAGGTGTGGATTTTCCTCAAAGCTGAAAGTATTGAGTGCTGATGATGAAGTCCAGCCATAGGTGCCAATCATTGCATGACTTGGGCAGCTGGCTGCAAGACTGTCCTCCTCTTCCCCTCCCCCCCAACCCCACTCCCATCCCCAACCCCAATGGGTCCAGTTTTCTAGGGGAAAAGAAGGGGGGTATCGTTTCTGTCCTGATACAGGCAGAACACTCACTTATTGCCTGTGGAGCTAGTACGTGATAGAAGTAGGGCCCAGGCTTTTCCTATCTTTCCACTCTACCAGGAGGTCCAGTCCAGGCATTTTCCCCCTGTACCATATCAGTCACCACTGTGCAAAATTAAACTTGCTCTTTGTGGGGCTAAGGGTGAGGAGCCCTACTCTGGAGTTACTTTCACATGTAAAGTCTCCTTTAATAGCTTCAAAGTACAGGAAGACTTTTAGGATGATCTCCATATGGAAATGCTTGTGTAATAATAAGAATGCACATTTATATAGTGTTTTAAGGTGTGTCTCGTTGGATCCTTCCAACAGCCCTGGGTAGGTGTGTCATAATTATCTACATTTTACAAATGAGGAAACTGGGTTGAGCAAGGTTAAGTGACTTGCCCATCCAGCTTCATGCTCATCAAACTTTGGGATGACAATAAGCTGTAGCTCACACATTAGATGGCAGTCAAGATCCAAAAAAATCTTGGCAAGCTCGTATATTGGGCCAAATCTCATAAGATGAAATTCAATGGGGAAAATATAAGTTCAAGTTTTATATTTGGATTCAAAAAATTCATCCTAACCAGGGCAGAGGCTGGATGGGCTGTGGATAGAATGGCAGTTTGCCAGCAGCTTGTTGGGGAAAAATCAAGGGGATTTTGTGAACCATAAGATCAAGTGTTTTGAGTTTGATGCAGCAACTTAAAAGACTGACTTGTTCTTGAGCTTCACTGGGAGGGGCAGCATTTCCGGGAACAAGGAGGTGAAACCCCACCATCCTCTACCCTCACCTGGTCTCATCTGGAGAATGTGGTGGTTCAGTTCTGGGTGCCATCATTCAAGATGGACTTTGACAAGCTGGGGAGTGTCCAGAGGAGGCAGCCAGGGTAGGGAAAGGACTCCATTCTACATCCTGTGAAGATTGGTTGGAGGATATATTCACCCTGAGAAGACTAAGGTTGGGGGGGAGCGTCACAATAACTGTGCTCAAGTCATCATCTCCTGAGTAGGGACTGTTTTATTATTTTTATTTGCCCTCCTAGGGCCTAGCAAGGTGATCTGGAGTCAGGAAATCTCATCTTCCTGAGTTCAAATCTGACCTCAGACACTTACTAGCTGTGTGACTTTGGGCAAGTCACTTAACTTGGATTGCCTCAGTTTGTTCATGTGTAAAATGGAGGATCAAATGGCAAACCACTCTAGTATCTTTATCAAGAAAACCCCAGATGGGGTCACAAGGAGTCAGGCATGATTGAAATACTTGAGCAACAACAAAGGACCTGGCAATGATCCATGCTGGTTAGGTGACATGGATTTAAATTTGAATAGTCCTACAAAAGCATTTCATAGGATCATAGACCTTGGACAGGAGCTCCAAGGCCATCTGGTCCAAACCTCTGGTTTTACACATGAGGAAACTGAGGCCCAGAGAGATTAAGTGACTTACTGAAGGGTCACACAGGAAGTCATTACCAGAGGAAGGATTTGAACCCAGGCTCTCTTTCCATAACCCCCATTTCTCCCATCATAGTCCCTTACTCTAAGTTCCACATCTGGAGAAGCTGAACGATTAGTTATGTGGATGCCTGTTTGGGGAGGAGTTTCAGTTTTGTTAGTCATGGAACACAAGGTTGGGTTTTCTTGTGGTTTTCAGTTACACCAAAGGGTCCTTTTGTCAAAAAGAATGCACCTGTCATGCAATTACCTTCACCCCTTAAACGAAGGGGTAGCACTTAAGATATGCATTGTGTATTTATAATGAAAACTTTTTGAGAAAGATGGAATTGGTTAGTGAGGGTGTGTGAGGCAGCAGCAAATATTTCATGGGCTTGGAGTCAAGAACCTGTTAGTCATCTTATACCACATACCAAGATAAGGTCAAAATGAGTACATGATTTGGACATGAAGGGCAAATTAGGGGAGCAAGGAATAGTTAGTTTACCTGTCAGCTCTGTGGAGAAGGGAAGAATTTATGATGAAACAAGAGACAGAGAGCATTACAAAGCAAAAAATAGGTGATTTTGATTCTATGAAATCAAAAAGGTTTTGCACAAACAAAGCCAATGCAACCAAGATGAAAAGAAAAGTAGAAAGCAAGGAAACAATTTTTATAGCAAGTGTTTCTGATAAAGGCCAGTTTCTCAAATATATAAAGAACTGAGTCAAATTTATAAGAAGACAAGTCATTCGCCCATTGAGAAATGGTCAAGGAGGTGAATAGGTAGTTTTCAGAAGAAGAAATCAAAGGTATCTATGGTTGTATGAAAAATGCTCTAAATCACTTTGGACTAGAGAAACACAAACTAAAACAACTCTGAGGTACCACATCACACCTATCAGATCGGCTAATAAGACAGAAATTCCTGACAGATGTTGGAGGGGATATGATGTATTGTTGGCAGAGTTTTGCAGTAATCCAACCATTCTGGAGAGCAATTCGGAACTATGCCCAAAGGGCTATGTCTACTTTGACCCAGCAATATCATTACTAGGTCTGCATCCTGAAGAGATTTTAAAAAAAGGAAAAGGACCTATTTGTACAAAATCATTTATATCAGCTCTTTTTGTGGTAGCAAAGAACTGGAAATTCAGGTGATAGCCATCAACTGGGGAATGGTTGAATAAGTTGTGGTATATGTTGTAATGGAATACTACTGTGCTGCAAGAAATGATGAGCAGGATGCTCTCAGAGAAACCTGGAAAGACTTACACAAACTGATGCAGAGCAGAACCAGAAGTACATTGTACATAGTTACAGCAACATTGTGATGATGATCAGCTGTGAATGGCTTAGCTCTTCTCCACAATACAATAATCCAAGACAATCCCACAGGACTCACAATGAAAAATGCTTTCCGCCTCCAGAGAAAGAACTGATGGAGTGTGAATGCAGTTTAAAGCAGACTGTGTTTCACTTTTTTTTTCTTTTGGTCTGTGTTTTCTTTCACAATATGACTAACAGGGAAATACGTTTTGCATGATCACACATGTATAACCTATATTGAATTGCTCACTGTCTCAGGGAGGGGGGGCAGGAAGGAGGGAAAGAATTTGGAACTCAAATAAATGTTAAACATCGTCTTTACATATAATTGAGGAAAAATAAAATATTATTCTTCCATGAAGTCTTCCCTGTTATTTAAAAAAAAAAAAGAATTCTGTTGGCAATCCAGTATTCTGCCCACTTCCCCAGTTTTAACCCTTTTGTCTGAAATTTTGGGCTCTCCACACTCTTGCACCTAGTCCCTGCCCCCTTTCCCATCTTATTTCACTTTATGACTTATTGTGATAATCCCCCCTCTG
Organism: Potorous gilbertii; assembly: GCA_028658325.1. NCBI lineage: Eukaryota > Metazoa > Chordata > Mammalia > Diprotodontia > Potoroidae > Potorous > Potorous gilbertii. The sequence continues at coordinate 243,085,791 of CM053773.1, forward strand.
CAGCACAGCCTCTAACCAAAGGGTCTAAAATGACTCATCTCTCTCCCTAAAGCTGCCTTTTCTCTCCTGTCTACCCCTACACTCTGGGCCAAAAAGTCCTTCCTCCCTCTCTTAGCATGTTGAATTCTCACCCATTCTTGGTGGGAAAGGAGTGAGCGAAGACATGTTGCTTTATTTTTGTTTAAATACATTTTATTGACATTTTATTTTTGCATCACTTACATTTCCCAGTATATCCTTCTGGCCATTCTTTATAAAAAGTTTTAAAAGATGAAAAAGAATCCAGTTCAGCATAACTATTTGATCCAAAAAGTCTAACACTGTATATAATGTTCCATTCCCTTCCTCATCCTTTCTGAAACCTCACTTCCTCTCTGCGAAAGTGATGGCTTATCTCACAGATGGTCTCCCTAATGCATTGATTTAGACCATTCCAGTAAGCAATCTGTGTTTGTGTCTTATCCCCATGTCATGTTGGACTATGAACTCTGTGAGGCTGAGGAGCTCATCTTATGGAAGCTTTCTGTTCCCTCAGGGATTCATACAGAGTTCTGCACACAGTAGTTACTTAATCAATGTTTGCTGAATGAATCAATGACTCTCAACCTGTGACAGAAGAAAGACTCTTAGTGGATCCTAAAAATTGCTCATTCCCTGAACCACCGCTCTGCTGAGATCCACATGCAGAGAGAAATTGATCCGACTGCAAATTGACCAACTCATCTGCATACTGGAAAGTTGGCACTGTCCAAATCAGAATCAAGCTTGATTCAGGATCCAGCACAGAGAAGTAATAGAATCCTCTCCCTCCTGAAAGGAACCTTAGAGTCAACTAGTACAGCCCCCTCGTTTTATAAAAGTAGAAACTGAGGCAGAGAGAGATTGTGACTAATTTTTCTTTCTTTTTTTATTTTATTGATCTCTATTTTTGTATCGCCTACACTTCCCCACATTTGCTTCACTCCTCACCTCAACTTTCCTTTGTAATAAAGAGTAAGAAGAGAGAAGAAAAAGAAACTAAACAAACCTAATCAACCTCCAAGGTCCACTAGCCACCTCTGACAGTTTCTGCCACATCCCATGGTGCCCCTCCTCGGCTGCATTGACTATAGCCTTCAGGGTCCACGCTTGATCATTTTCACTACACCAGTCTCATTGGTAAGTTTACTTTTTAAAAGATTTTTTTACTGAATCCCAATCCAGACCTTCCCATTTTCCTGTTATTGGCTCAGCTAAGTAACCATGACCTGTCTGCTCTGATCCAGCCTGCTGACTATATCTGATCTTGACTCTGGCCAGAAAGTTTCTGGTTCAGTGTCTCCTCTGCCCAATTACTGATGTGGGGTGAAGCAGAACAGAATATTGAATAGAGTATTGGGCTTGGAGTTAGGAAGATCAATTCCACCTCAGACACTTACAAGTTGGGCAACCCTTGGCAAGTTACTGGCAAGTAGAGGCCTCTGCCTCTACATCTGTAAAATAAAGGGGTGGGACTCAGTGTTCTCTAAGGCCCTCCCCAACTCTTTGTGTATGATCCCATGATCTCAGGTGCATAGAGTAGCCATATGCAATAAAATTCAGTTCCTGCTTTCCTCAGTTTTCTTCATCTGTAAAATGGGAATAACAGTATTTGTTCAGAGGGTGAAGTGGACCAAGGACAGTGTTTTCCATCCTTTCTTTCTTACTCTCTTTGTCTCTGGAGAGTTAATATCTTGTTACAACAATACACAGAGTAGATCATACCAAATGCCAGGCTGGATGAATCAAACGCTGGAAAGAAGGTTGCTGGAGAAACATCATCAATCTAGCAATCTGAGATGTGCAGCTGATACCACTCTGACATCAGAAAGTGGAGACGAATTAAAAAGCCTCTTGATGAGGGTGAAAAAGGAGGATGTAAAAATTGGCTTGAAGCTTACTGTCAAAAAAGCTAAGATCTTGGCACCTGGCCCTGTCACTTCCTGGCAAACAGAGGCAGACAAAATGGAAACCGTGTCAGATTTTATACTCTTGGACTCAAAGATCCCTGCAGATAGCGACTGCTGCCATAAAATGAAAAGAAGTTTGCTCCCTGGAAGGAAAGCTCTGGTAAATCTGACCATCTGTCTAAAAGGCAGAGACTTCACCTTGCAATAGAGATCTCTAGTTCAACCTATGGTCTTTCCCACAGCAGTGCATAGCTGTGAACACTGGACTGTAAGGAAAGCTGAGAGCTGCAGAATTGAGGCTCTTTAATCATGATGCTGGAGAAGACTTTTGAGGGAGCCTTGGACAGCAAGAAAATCAAATCAGTTCATCCTTAAATAAATTAATTCACTGGAAGGTCAAATACGGAACCCAAAACTTAAATACTCTGGCAGAAGACAGGACTCATTGGAAAAGACTCTGATGATGGGAAAGATTGAAGGCAAAAGGACAACAGAGGATGAGATGGGTAGAGTGTTATGGAAGCAACAAATAGGAGCTTGGACAGACTGAGAGATAGTGGAGCATGGAAGGATCTGGTGAGCTATGGACCAGGGGCTTGAGAAGAATCATACACACCTGAACCACTACAACAAAGTTACAATTAGGTCATTTTTTCTAGCTTAAGGCAAATTTAATGACCCCCTCAAGTCCATTCAGTCTCCCTCCTCTAATGCTTTATGGAGTTTATATTACGAAAAAGTTAGGTACAATCACAATTGCTCAGAGCCCCCGATTAGGAAAATTCTTGACATTTAGGTTCTCTGCTTTAAATGTTTTAGAGATTTTTTTCTTCAAATCCCCTGGCTCTGTGGCTGAGGCAAAATCCAGGCCTTTTGGAAACCTTTGGATAAAGAAATTAGTAGAGTATGCTGCAATGTCTGCTAATGGATAGGCACCTAGGGAAGTTGAGGAAAGAGTAGATCCTTTTGGAATGAGTAAAAATAAGAATCATAATATGTATAATTTACTTATTTGTGTTCAAATCAAAGCCCCCAACGAGACTATAAACTCCCTAACAGCAAAACTATTTCATGTTTGCCTTTGTGGCCCAGTGTTTAGTATACAGCTGGTACTTAATAAGCATTTGATGGATTTAATGAGAGGCAGTGGGGTAGAACCTGGGTTTGGAGGAGGATGTGCATATTCCCTCTAATGGGGCATCGTATGATCCATTCTAGTTTTCTCTTCCTCTCCTCAGAAGATTCACCGGGGTCAGGCTGGAGATCTTGAGCAGTGTATGGGCCTCTGCCTCCTGTCTGTCCCACACTCTTGCTACCTGTCCACCTCCTTTTCTGGGCCTACATTTCTTTGAGGACCTCTCTTACGCTTCAGCTGACTTCTGCTCCTCACCCTTGACTCTGTTGTCTGGCTGAAAGAAGTCTTGATTTATTTGACACTGGGATAGTCTAAGATTCACAGACATTTAATAGGAAGAAGAACACTGACCTTAAAAAATTTTTTTTAAATGTTTTTCTGGCTTTGTCAGACCACCTGGCTAAGGCACAAGGGCTCAGGCACTCACCTGTCCCTGTTCTATTTCCATGCATGTGGTTGGACTAGACCCAGTCCTAAGAAGCCTGGTCCATGTAAGAGAGGGCTCTCCTTTCTCACATTCTGCAGCTCACTAGACTCCCTACTCCAGTAACCCTGGGAAAAATTATGTTCTAGGTCATGTCTAAGTCCCTTCCTCCCAAAAAAAGGTTGGAAGAAAAAAGTATTCAAAGGACCCTATGAATCAAGTATGGGACAGGAAATTTATTCCTACCCACAAAACACATGCTAAACTAAAGATGCATTTAACAAGTATTTGTAGGAGTCAGTAATTTAACTTATACCGATTGTTTTGATCTGTTGGGAGAGGCTGATACTCAAACTGCATCAGAACATAAACAGTTTCAAACGGCATAAAGCAGATGGATAATCAGGCTTTGGCTTTGTCTGATCAAGTGATTCCTTTGGGTCATTTTCACTTCCTGTGGCCTCGATCTTGAGTACCAAACTTTCCTAGGAGGCAATTCCCTTTCGGGAGGCAGTTCAAAACAGCCTTCACATTTCTAAGGGAAAAAGTGAGGCAGAGGGGCAGGTCATTTTTGTACTTTTTTTTTTTTTGACATCCAATGATTGATTAGCTTCTTTGACTCAGAAGCCAAGTAGGAGAATCTTCATCATCTTCCAAACAAGACTTGAGTTCATTTTCCATATTCTAAATCCAATGATCTTTCTTCTGTACCACCCTGGTGTAGGAGTCAGGTTTTCCATTTAAAAATGATTACTTTTACTTCCTCTAAGTTCCACAAAGAGAAGTTGCCTGGGGTTGGAGATGGGGAACTGGACTCAAATCTCACCTACTGCCCAAGAGACCTTGGTCATTTGGTTCTGGGTAAGACTTTGTGTCACAAAACAGTTACTGATCTGCCTTGGTAAAGGTGTGGGGGGTGGGGTTCCTCATGGGGAGTTCCTTAGACCAACCCAGATTCTGGTCACCTCCTCTGAGCCTTCATCCTTGGGTAAAGCCCCTGGAGGGCTGGCTATGCCAGTGGAGTCCAAGCTCAGGAAGGTCTGTAAATGTATAGGCACCTAGGGAAGTTGAGGAAAGAGCAGATCCTTTTGAAATGAGTAAAAATAAGAATCAGAATATGTATAATTTACTTATTTAAGTAAATAAGTACAAACAGGAAGGGCTTCAAGGAGAGGCTAGTTATTGACTAGATACTTCTGATGTCTAAGAACCAGCCCACCTAGGGTAGGAGAGGGCCCTCCTCCCTCTCTCAGATTGACCACAGGTGGATGAATTCTTTGGGCAGAACCACTCATGAAAGAGACTAAGAAAAACTGTGGAGAAACCACCAGGTTATTGAAATATGGTAGCTGCTTTTATAAAAAGCTTTCGAGTAGACTCTAAGACATTTCACGTGGGAAGATCCACTCTTCCCCCCTAAAGTCTCAAGGCCAACTGGGCACAAAGGATTGTTCTCCTCCCGTCACCCCTCTACCCCCAGGTCTGTCCCTAAGCTCTTTTGTTTGGGTGAAGAAAAACTCTGCTGCAAGTTGGCTCTCTCTGCCAGTCCCTCTCCAGTCAGTGCTGCTCTGGGTGAGGATCCTGGTGGTCCCAGCTGGGTGCCTTCCATCACCACACAAGCCAAGGTTCAATAGGAAGGAAAAGATGACTTCTTGCCTGATGCTGAAGCATGTCTGAAATTCAGGTTGGTTGCAGAAGCAGGTGTGAATCCCTTTCAATAAACATTGTAAGCTCAGAGCCCTGGGGGATATGCACAGTTTAGATAAGACCATTGCTGCTGCCTATTTACCCTCCTAGAGCCCTCAGGCTGGTAAGAAGATAAGATAAAGACAGAAATAACTATAATGCACAATATTACTTCACCCAGAGACAAATCTTCTGGGCCTCAGAAGAACATAGGATTTTCCTGGGGACACAAACTTCAGAACTGTTTTCAGAATCAGCAGATGCTTCTAGGAAGGCCCACCTCTTCCTTGACATCGCCCACCATGGGCCTTACCTCCTGTGGGCCCTGGCCCCGCTCATCCTAGCGCCAGATTCCTTTCAGTCTCAGTTCCACCTGCCCTCAACTGTCTTTTCTCCTCACCTAGTCTGTGAGTTCCCTAATCTCAGCTGACATCCTTATACTTTGGTCAAATAGTGCATCTTGAAGATAATGACAGTTAGGATCATAGACAAATCCGATAAAAGAGCACTGAATCTGGAGTCTGAGAACCCAGGTGATGTTTCCTCCAGACCAGAGACATCAAATGTGAGGCCCACAGGCCCCAAGTGCAGCTCAAACGAGTCTGAATATAATTGGGAAACATCTGACAAGATAAACGAGAATAGAAAAGACATAGATAATGTTACCGTGTGGTGTTCTAAGTCTCTATGTGCCCATGGGGATCCTTGGGTTCCCTTCAGGGGCCTCTTCTATTGAGTTTGTACCTGCTGGCGGCCATTCTCTCCTTCAACTTCTCCCCTAGATCTTTTGTTTGTTTACATGCTGTATCCCAGAGTAAGCTCTTGGAAGGCAGGCTCTGTTTTTCATATTATCTTTTCCGTAGCACACAGTAGACATTTAATAAATGCATTTCATCCATTCTTTATCTCCCTAGTGACTAGCCTTGTACCTGGTAGGTGCTTGGTAGATGTTTATAGGATTGTATTGTTAAAGGTTTCTCACCACACACCACTTGGCATTGGGCAATTTACTTCCTCTTTATGGGTCTCAGTTTCCTCATCTGTAAAATGGAATTAGGCAATTTCTAAGTTCCCTTCCATTTCAGTCAGTGGCATAATCAGTGGTGTAAAAACAGCAGGAGATTCTCTCTCAGGGGTTTGGCTGAAGCTTCTCTAGGCTGGCCAACCACTGGAATAGCAGACTCCAAACTGGCTCACTGCTTTATCTGCAGGAAATATGCTCCACGGACCCACTATCCCACAGCCAGGCTGGCAACATCCTTCCCTTTTGGGTCCCAGGGGTATTTCTTCTTAGCTCCTCATCAGTTTTTCCCCCACTGTGTGATTCCGGGGCACTAGTCACTGGTACCTTTTAACCGCTTAATATCAGTTAGCTTTTACAAATGGAGATTTACATCTAAGCCACAAGAACAGAAGAAAAAGTATTTCCCCCAATATCTTAGGGGCACGGTGAAGAGTGTCCATTCTCAGCACACTTTCCACATAACATTAATCCCACTTTGTCATGTCCAGATGTGCCATGACTGTTGGACGAGTCCTCATCTCAGCTACCAGTGGCCTGGGTCCCAAAGGTCACTCTTTGCTCTTAGGACACTGATGCTGGGCCAGCTGAAAAACCAGGCACTGACTCGGATGACCCTAATCTGGACGGTTTTGTCTCCTGGCCTTTTGAAACTCATAGGGTCAGAGTCTCCTATCCCTTCACCTACGACAGAAATCCAAAGCAGATCAGGAACCAAGGTCCATTTTTATGAGGCTCCCTAGATCTAGCAGGGAGAAGACCTAAGGTCCCTCTCATCAGAACTGATCAGCACCCTCAGCTAAGCAGTCAGACTAAAAAGGAGGATCTAAACAGAGGGACTGAGGCTAGTTAAGGTCTAGTTTTAAAAATTAAATTTCATGTTTTTCCCACCCCATATTGGGAAGGAAGGAAAAACAGAGCTCCCATTACATAGTCAAGTAAAACAGAATCCCTTCCTTGGCCATGTCCATCCTTTGTTTGGGGCCTGGGTCATATGAGTTGTCCGGACCCCTGGCTGGTCAGTGCATTGATTGATGTCACCAAATGACTTACAGCTTTTTGAAGATTCTCCAAGTTCCCATTCTGAAACTTCAGCTAATCAAAAGGTTACAATTCATTATGGAATTATGCGCTCAGAACAAGTTACAAAATGCCTCCCCTTGCTCCCAAATCTCTACCTGGCTCTTTCATTATGAGTTGTCACAACCCTCCCAGAAGCAGGCTCCCTCACCTCTTCTACATGGAGAGGCATTTGGCACATGTGCCAGACCCCTGTCCTGTATCTACTTCCTGGTCTTCAGTTTTCTCAGCTGGAAAATGAAGGCACTGCAACACCATCTCCAACATCACTTCCAGTTTTCAATCTTATCACCCTGTAAGAGGTCATTGTAGACCTACTATATTTCAATAAAAACTAAAATGGAAGAATCTTTACAAAACTGTTTAGCCCTTGTGAACCCCGTCCCTGTCCCTGTTTGTTTGGTCATTAACTCTTCTCTCTCGTCATCCAAAGATATGGTGGATAATTTCTTTCACACATTCATACTCTGTCTATGACAGCACCCTTTAGTCTAAATGCTATACCTATTTTTAGTTCATTTTGGTATATGGTGTAAGATGTTGGTCTCTGCCTACTTTCTGCCAGACTACTTTCCAGTTTTCCCAGCAGTTTTTATTGAACAGTGAGTTCTTGCCCCAGGAGCTGGAATCTTTGTGTTAATCCAACCCCAGAGATGCTGTTTGCTTCTGTATGTTGTGTGCCTCATCACTGGTCGACCGCTCTAGTTCTTACCCACTCTCAGGTTGTTTGAATGATTACATCTTTGTAGTAGAGATCCTTCCTGATCTCGGTCATTAATTCCCTGGACATTCTTGGTCAAACTCTGGGGCAGCTAGCTGCTCAGGAGAAACTCAGTATCAGTCAGGGATGGCTCCAGAGGAGAAAGTAAGGCTGGTGATTGCACAGCTCTGCCTCAAGTAAATCCAATTTACTTGCATGTCACAGCATCACCTCCTTGATGTCATGATCCTCTTTGAGAATGAAAGATTAACAGTAAGGAACGTCAAGGAGGAGAGAAGAGCCTCAAAATATTGTAGAGTAGCATGATTTACAGGTTCACTAACCCCCACCCAATTCACACTGGTAGGCTAAGTCTCCAGAAGTTACTTGGCTTTCCCCACCTTGGAGGTTTTCAGTATAACCTTGAGGGACTGGGAACAGTTTCTTGGGCTATCATAACTAATGAGCCACCACTGATTTCCTCCCTCCATTGCTTATCAGTGGATTATCAATTAGCAACTTAGACTTAATTAGCTTTTAGAAATGAATATTTACACAAGGAGGCACAACAGTAGGCACTTTTTGGTACAAAACATCCCATTACTTTGGGAGAGGATTCTCGCAAAGGTCCACCCAGAGATCAGGGGAAGGTGGGCTCAAGCTGAGAGAAAGCATTTGCCCAAGGGGTAATTCACAACTCCTGGTGCCAGAAATCCTTCCCTGCCCTTCCTGGAATCCTTATGATCTATGGCTTTCTGCTAGGTCTTTCCTCAGCATTTTTTTTCTATTTTATTCCTAACATAGATATCCCATTATCAGTCACATGTTGGGCACTGTCCACAGGAAGTCCAGGATACTTGGCTTTTCAAAGTTTCCAGGTGGAGGCAGGGAGGAAAAGAAGACAGAGACTGTTTTCCCCTTAGTTCAAAGCAATTCCCTCTCCGAGGCTGCTCCAGGATGACCTCCCCCTGAAACAATCCGAGATTCTGAACTGCTTTATTCTTTTCATACTGGAGACAAATTGGATAACTTCGTCTCCTCTGCCAATCCAGAAAAACTTACTGTGTAGCCTTGGTTCATTTTATCAAACCAAGTCAACGAGCATTTATTAAGTACCTACTATGTGCCAGGCATGATGAAAGAGAGAGAACAAAAAATAAGCAAGGAAAGAAAAATGGTGCCCTCAAGAAACCTCAGTCTAACGGGAGAGAACACTCTCCTGTACTCACATACAAACAAGCTAGAGATAGGCTAAAGTGGAAATAGGCAGCAGAGGGAAGGTCCTGGGATTAGTGGGGATTGGGGAGGCTCCCTGGGAAGATGGGGCTTTGGCTGAGCCTAGAAGGTAACAGATGCTGAGGAACAGGAACAGACGGCCGAGACAAGAGCATTCCTTGACTTTCCCTATGCCTCCTTACTCTTGTGATTATATCGTTTGATCTCAAAGGCCTGGTCATAGTAAAGGAGACAACTTCAGTTACTTTAATTAGCGTGAGTGTGAGTGACTGACTGACTCCTGGAATGACTGATTCAAACAGGGACTCCGGGCTAATGACCTGGTGCTAATACCTTGCTCTTTGGCTTAAACCAAATGTAGGGGCTGGATTTCAATTTCCTGTGCTCTCCTATGTCTTCTCACTACCATAACCCAGACACCCTGGCCCTCACCATTCTAAGGCCAGGAAGGTTACAGGTTACCTCTCCCTCTTCAAAAAGAGGCTTGGGGGGTCTCCAGGTTCCCTGCCAATGGGTCCAGCTCCACCGACTGTGTTCACCCGAGTGTGGGAGCTGGGTTTCCTTGCACCTCAGTCTCACTTAGAAACTAACAGATTAGTTTTTACAAAGAAATATTCACTTCCAAAGGTTTAATCACAAATATATTAATCCCCCTCCCTCTTTCACCCATCATACTCTGGAGGCGGGCAAGGGGATTAGGTTCCTAGCTCAGTTCAGGTCCTATAGAACACTGTCCATGCTCCAAACCCCAACCCACCTTGGACTTGTTTCCCTGGCACCCTAGCACCTCCCAGGGACCCTGCCAGGATGATTGGCTGCACCATTGGCCAGGAATCCTGGTTCCAAGTTACCATGACTTGAGCTTCTGGGTTTACTGGGGCATCATTATAGACACTTGAAACTGAGGGCCAACGAGACAGGGGACCCTAGCCCTATTTCTGGGAGCCATGTGTGCGGTGACTGAGCTGCAACCTGCACCCTCTGGATGCAGCCACAAAGAGAGGGTGCTTCAGCGTGGTGGGCTGGAAAGGCTCAGCCTGTTCTGGCTACAGTCAATCAGAGGAAGGCAGGGGATGCTGAGTGCCTCAGGTTACGAAGTTTGGGCATGAAGGTGAGCCCGGCCCTCTTTGCACTGTGGCTGCCTCCGATCCAGGGAATCCTGCCAGGGGCCACCGTAGAGGCCAGGGCTTTGCCAGCCGGGGACCAAAGTATCTGCTTCTATCCCCTCCTTCACCAGCGGCATTTATGTGCCACTTCTGTTCCGGATTGTCCATGACCCTCTGACCTCACCCCGTAACCTACAGGGAGCCTTGCAAACCCCGCTTCTGGGGCTCCGTCTCACAAGTGTAAAAGGAGGACAGGGTGACATTATTTCTCCACGTTCCTTCCCTCTCCGGACCCACGGTCCTGTGTTCTTGGGAGGGAAGGGACGAGACCCCGGGCTGGAGGGGCCTCTGGTCTGCTTCCAGGGGATCCGAGGGGGGTCCTTTGCTTGTCCCCCCTAGAGAGGGTGCTTCTTGTCAGCGCGCCTGGGGCGGCGCAGCCTTGGGATCTGTAGAGTGTGGGTGCAGTCAAGGGCAGAGACGGCGGGAGACCCTATAGAGGTGTGGGGGAGGGCACGGAGAACAGGGGATGCCAAGGGGTGGGGGGGTCCTTTACAACAGGGAATGTGGGGGGGGTCTTGGAACATGGAATGTGGGGGTGACAGAACTCCCTCGTGGGGAGGCCTGGGCAGAAGGCTGTGTGGCTGGGTGGCCTGGCTGGTGCGGGGTGGGGGCGGGGCGGCCTGGCCTGGTGGGGGGTGGGGGCGGGGCGGCCTGGCCTGGTGGGGGGTGGGGGCGGGGCGGCCTGGCCTGGTGGGGGGTGGGGGCGGGGCGGCCTGCCCTGGCCGGGGCGGGGGGCGCGGTCTGGCCTCGGGGCGGGGGGCGGGGTGCGGAACCCTCGGGCCGGCTGCGCGGTTTCCCGGCGGGGCGCTTTGGCAGGTGCGCGGGTGGCCGGGACTTCCGGCGTTGCCGGGGCGCTGCGGCGGGCGGGCGGGCGGACGCCGGGGGATGCGGCCCGAGGCGGCAGCGGCGGCGGCGGGAGCGCGGGCGCGGGCACGGCGCGGGGGCGCGGGCGGCAGGGCGCGCGGCCGCGGCGGCGGCGGCTGCTGCGGCGGCGGCGGCTGCTGCTGAGGGCGGAGGCGGCGGCGGCGGCGGCGTCGGGCGCGCGGGCGCGGGCGCGGCGGCCTCGGCCTCGGCGGCGGGAAGGAGGCGGCCTCGGCCTCGGCCTCGGCCTCGGCGGCTGCTCGGGCTCGGAGGCGGCCTCGGTCTCGGCCTCGGCGGCGGCGGCCTGGGCGGGCCCGGGCTCGGGCCCCGCGGGCTCCATGGCCCCGGGGCGCTGAGCGCCCGGCCCGGCCCGGCCCCGCCTTGGCAGGCAGGCAGCCCGGGGGCGGCTCGGCCTCGGACCCGGCCCCGGCGGCCGAACAATGAAGCTCCTGAAGCCGACCTGGGTCAACCACAATGGTGAGTGAGCGAGCGGTGACAGCGCGCGAGGCGGGGGGCCCGGCGCGGCCGGCCCGGCGGCGGGAAGCGAGGCCGTTTGAAAAAGGCGCCGGCCGCCCCGGTCCCTGCGGCCCCGGGCGCTTGGACTGTTGGGCCGCGGCCCTTGCCCCGATCGCGGGCAGCCCGGGCCCCGCACGCAGACCCCCGCAGGAGCGGCGCCCCCGGCAGCCATGTGGCCCGAGCCGGTGGTCACCTTGGGCCCGGGGCCGCCGGGGCCGCGGGGGGAGCCCCGGGGCTGAGAGCGCCCCCTGTGGTGGCAACGGGCCGGGGCGGGAGGGAGCCGCGAAGTTTGTCCAAGTGTCCTTGGCCTGAGCGCCCGGAGGTGCGGGGTGGGAGGGCCGGGGTCCGGGGGCACCCGCGGCCGCCTCTCCCGGGGCTTCTTGGGGAGGCCTTCCCGGCCTCCTCCCAGACCCGGGGGGGCTGTGCCGCTGCCCCTGTCTCCCCCGGCCATTCTTCGGCATCTCTGTGCCCAGAGCGGAGCCTCCCGGTGTGTCCTGGTCAGTTCCCCGCGGCCGCCACCTCCTCCGCGGAGCCCTCCCGGACTGTCAGCGGACAGTGTCCGGGCCGCTTGTGGGGGGCTGCTGGGCGGCGGGGTGACCCTTCCCTGTCCGGGCGAGTGGGAGCCGCAGAGCTGGGGCCGGGACACCCTCCTGGCGGGCGCGCTGTCAGCCCGCTGCGTCCGGGGCCCTTCTCGCGGTCCTCTTCCACCTGCTGGACCTTGAGTGCCCCGTGTGGGGCCGGCCCAGCGCTCCCTGCCTGCACCCAGCCCCAGGCCCTGGCCAGCCCGGGCCACAGAGGAGAGAAGGGAGTGAAGGGTGCCCGCCCGTGCCCGGGGAGCTGGCACCCCCGGGAAGCAGACGTTTATTTTGGGTGTTTCGTGGCTGGGGCCTCTCGGGAGCTCGGTTCCGGCCCAGCCCTTTCCCCGTCAGGTAGAGGCAGCCCGCTGGGGGCCCTTAAGCTCAGCAAGGTGTGGATGCCGGCGGCGCTCACTGTGTGCACATCTCTTCGATGCACTGGGCATGTGTGAGAGCCCTCCATCTCCATCTTCAGCTCTCCTTTTGAGGTCACTAGGAGAGTGCTGAGGAGGTGGGCCTTTGTTTCCCGGGAAGGTGGGGTGGCCGGCGGGCGCCTCTTCAGCCTGCCTGGCCTTTTGGGGTCCGTTCGGGGCCCAGGACAGGTACTGCTGGCCATCCAGCTGCGTGTGCTCAGCACTGAGGTCTTCCTGGGGAGGTAAAAGGGTTGACCTTTTTCCTAGTGATTGTGGAGCAGAAAGAGCAGGATTTGGAATGAAAGGACCTGCCTTCAAACCCTTCTGCCTCCTTGGGTGATCATGGCCCTTCTGGCCCCAGGTCTGCGATTGGGGCCAGAGGTTTGGGGGAGGGGCTCAGCAGAAACGCTCCTTACCCAATAGGGATCACTAGGAGGTGATTCCAAAAGGCAGTTTGCTAAAGAGGAGCTGCCGCAGACATCCTTGAAGGGAATTGGAACAGGTCCTGATTCCCCATGCTGCTGAAGGGACTAGTTGTAGATGCAGTCAAGGAATGCTTCTTGGAAGAGGCACGTGAGCTCCAGGGAGCGCAGGAGCCTCTACGGAAAGGCCTCCTTCCATCTGGATGGGCTTTCTGGTGCACTAGGACGCTCCACCGTCATCTCAGTAATTGTAATATGGAGCTGGGCTTGTGAATGAACTTAGGAGAAGGGAGTGTAACACACTGTGGGAAGCACAGGATGCAAACTATTCGTTTTCAGAATGCTGTAGCACTGTTACTATTAGATCTGAGTTCAAAGTGCCTCAGATGCTGTCACCCTGGGCAAATTACTTCACTTGGGTCTGCCTCAGTGCCCCCCACTGTAAAACGAAGATATAATAGCACATACCTCCCAGGTCATGTAGTAAGCACTGTAAAAATCCTTCTTTGCTTGCTTCCTTTCTTGCCTCCCTCGCCTATACAAAATGATAAGGAGATTGGGCTTTTTAGTTGCTGTTTTGTCCCCCCAGGTAACAATACTCAGAGTCCCACATGGTTTATGGAGTGTGTCACGAGCACCCCCTCCAGGGATCTTCACAGTGGCTCTGTGCTTTAAGAGTTAAGCATTGTACCGCCTCTAGTATTTGCAGATGAAGTAACTGAGCCTTAGAGGTTAAGTGATCTGTCCACGATTCCAGGCCTTCTAAGTGTCTGGTGAAGGAGGTGCACTCCGTCCGACCATTCATTTTCCCATTATAGCTCAATTTCTATCCAAGTAATTTAGAGCATTCACAGTAGCTGAGAAGTGATCTGGCCAAAGAAGTGTGGCTGGTGTTTCAGGCCTCACAGGTGTTGAACATGTTCATGTAAAGAGGGTGTACCAGTTTCTCTGGGCAGATGCTGTCTAACAGGTATTTATTAGGTACCTGTTGTGTGCAGGGCCGGGCAGTCCCTGTCCTCAAGGATTTTATTTTCTTGGGGGAGGGGTGCAGTATGGCCCCTTGCATGGCACTTGAGGGAGAGATTAGGGATGGGTTTCTGGGGGGGCGGGTTGGCATCTGAGCTTAGCCTTGGCCAAGGCTAGGGTTCTGAGAGATGGGCATAGGGTCCAGTTTGTTTGGACTGCAACACTCACAGACATAAGTGTGGAAAGGGAACATGAAGACAGAAGACAGGTTGTGAAGGCCCTTGGAGGCCAGGCCAGGCTGAGGAGGAGTTTATCATTTCTCCTGGAGACTTTTAAAAATAATTTAAATTCAGACTTTCTTTCTGATATCCCTGTGCCTTTTAAAAACGGCTGTCAAATTTCTTGTCTCTGTCCCTTTTTCACTTGAGAAACTTAGCAGCCATGAAAGTGTTGCTGAAATATCCTGCAAAAGGTCTTAGACCAGTCACAGAGACTTCGACTTACTGACAGAAGCAGTGTGCCCAAACTCCTCGCCTTGTCAGGTCTGACCTGGCCTGCTGGGAAGCCAGTTGTTTGTCACAATTCCTGCCCCTTACAGGGTGTGCTTGGCACTACAGAATGTGTCCTCGGAAGGTGGCGGTACACTTTCTCTTTGGGAGTCTCCACCAGGATTCAGGAAATGGGCAAAAGTGAAAATGATCTCAAGTCAGAAGAAGGGGCTTGTGTCAAGGCACATGGCAGGAGGCTAGGACACTGGTGGTAGCAGGTCGAATATCAGTGGGCATGTAAAAAACCAGAAGATAAGATGATTGGCAGTAGTCAGTACAGACAGAGTTTAGCTTGGCTAAAGTCAAAGGTGTGTGGGGTGTGTGCTCACAGGCAGCTCAGGTTGGGGACCTACCAGCTTGCTTTGTACTCTAGGACCAAGTCTGAACATTTCCCTCCTGATCTGAGTTCCCCAAATTCCTAATCTGACTTTGGGTCTGAGCAAACATAGCTGTGGACTTGTCCTTGGTTTAAGCTCCAGTAGGCAGCCGTCAGTTGGAGACCTCTGTAGATTCAGAGGCATAGAAATGTGGGCTTCTCTTTAGTCTGGGCTTCTTGCCATGGTCATTATGCTGCAGACTTCAGACAAGGGTGGGAGTTGGATCTGTGACCCTGTTCTGTTGCTTCTGTCCTTGTGCCTTGCTTTGTACACAGGCCAGGACCACCTATGTGCAGATTGCCCCTTCGGTCCCCACTGAATCCATGCCCAGCATTGGGTAGTAAGCGACAGAGTTGCCACTTCGCATCTGTTCCTGCTCCTTGAATAGTGTTCAGCCTCTCTGTGCCAGCCTCTGGTGCCCAGTTGCAGGCAGGTCCTCAGTCCCAGGGCTGGAATGCTTAGCCCTGGAGTGCTCCTGGCTAGATCCCACTCCAGTTTTTGCCAACTTCTGTTTCCCTGAGCTGGTCCAGGCTGGCAAAATGATTCACCATGATTTTTCCTTGGATTTCCTGATCAGGGTTTGGTCTGGTGGGTTTTCTAGATCTTTATGAATGAAGTAAGGGGGAGAGCTGGGTTGTGCACCCAGCATGCTGAAAGAGTTCCTCCCGTTCCCCTAGTATCTTGAGGGTACTTGTGGAGCATTAGGGCTGCCTACCAGATATCTTTTTGCACTCTCCAAAGAACTGGCCCTTTTCTTCCTATCACACAGTTACTTGATTACATCTGGTAATCCTAGTCCCCAAATTTCTTCATTCATTCTATGTTGCTACCAGCTCTCACCTGCCATATGCTTCACCATTACCCTCTGCAGGAGAAATTCATTTCAACTTCTTTGGACGCTTCAACTCCCCCAAAGCCCATGTCTTTTTGTTATACAGCCTGGCCAGCAGAAGGTTGGTAGTACAAAGAGGGACATCTGCTTTCATGGTTTGGCATCATTAGAGAAGTTTTACAGTTTCCTGAAGGCAGTGCTAGCCCCTTTTCCTCCTCCTGTTCAAGAAGTGAACTAAACTTTTTAGTATTTTTTAAACCTTTTATTCTTGTTAGATTTTTCTTGTGTGGGTCTCCTTGAGGGCAAAGCTGGTGTCATCTCTATGGTGCCTTCCACAGAGAGATGCTCAAAGATATTTGGTGAATGGACTTATAAAGTTCACAAGTTTCGCAATAGCTCAGGAACAGGTTCTGGAACAGGGCTCTGGACAATCTGGATGCAGACATTCACATTTAGATAACTGAGATTTAATTGTAATCTCTGCTAAAGTGTCCTATTCCTTTCTGGTTTAGTTCCTTTCCCATGCTGGGAAAAGGTCTTGAATGAGTCTAGTGTAGTAGACTCATTCTCAGTAGACTGAGAATGCCAGAGGAGGGCAAAAAGACAGTTTCATTTTATGAGAAGCTGGAAGTCTGGACGAGATGGCTGCTGCTTGTGACTGGAAGAGCTGTATTTTAGAGCTGCTGTCTCTGTTGCCAGTAGGGATGTCTTGGTTCTGGTCTGTTGGTGATCAGTGGATTCCTGGGTGGTCCCAGGTCCCCCTTTCTTCCTAGTCTCATGATGACAGTGGCTTCATGTGTGCTTCTTTGGCAATTCCTAGCTCAGCAGGTAAAAAGCTTTCAGATAAGCCTTGGGAACCAAAGAGCAAATAAAGTACAATGATCCATTACCTGATCCAGCCTGGTAAATTCATCTTGATTCGCTAATTTACCCGTTCCAAAGGGTGAAAGCAAGCCATTAGTAAAATTAGCCAAGAGCTAAAGATAGTGTAGACAGAATTAATCTGCTGAGAATTGGTGAACTTAATTTTAATCGATGTATTTTGTTTTAAATTACCTTGTGAAATACCAGACGCAAGGACAGCGATAAACCCTGAAAAACTCAGGTGATGAAGCATCAAGTGGCTGTGTGTGATTCCGTGTGAGGCCAGGCCCTTCTGTATTTACTGATTGTTAAAAGAAGCCCAGACTGCATTTTAATTAGTTGGTAGCAAAACTTTGTGTTGTTGCCTATAGGACCTTGTAAAAAATTTAGAAAATCTGTAGTTTTGATATTCTGATGCTGGAGTCCAGTAAATCTAAATCCTTTATTTTTTAAAATGATGTATTTTTTTTTCATTCAGCAAACACCTGTCTTCTTTCCCTCTCCTAATTCCATGTAAGAGATAAACAGACAAAACCCTTGTTATAAACATGTGTAGTCAAGCAAAACAAATTTCTGCATTGGCCATGTCTGAAAAAAATCTATCCATGTATGTGGGTCTGAGTCTGCACCTTTTCTATTTTTATCTCTGGGACCCGAGGCAGAGTTATCCTAGCTGACCAGCCTCCTTCTGGCTCTTCTCCCTTCATTTTGCTCTTGTCACATTCATAGAGTCAGAGCTGGCCGGACCCTTAGAGATCATAAGCCTAAACCACCCCCTCCATAGACCGTTGTTCAGATGATGGGTCCCCACCCTCAGTTTCCAGTCCTTTGCTGGCACAAAAAGAGCCTCCTATTAACGTTTTTGTCCTAATGGGTCTCTTTCCACTTTTGTTGGTTTTTTTTGGGATGTAGGCCTAGGAAAGGTATGATTGAGTGAAAAGCTCTGCAGTTTAGTAGCTTTGAGGGTGCAGTTCCAAATGGCTGGGCCAGTGAAGACACAGTTCCACAGACAGTGTATTCAAGCCCCTGTTCTCCCTGCAGTCCTTCCAGCATTTTCCCTTTTCCATTTTTGGTCCTTGTTGCTGATCTGATTGACTTGTGTCAATACAGGCAGCAGGGTCTAGCAGTAGCTCAAGTGTTGGCCTTGCCCTCTGGAAGATGCAGCTGTGTGACTCTGTGCAGGGGCACTTGGTCTGTCAGCACTCCCTCCGGGCAGCTCAAAGCCTACAGATTTGGGATCTAAAAGTTCTGCTCTGGGTATCCCTTTACGACCATTGAAATCACCTCACACAAGTCATGTGTGTAAAACAACACAGTGTCTACCCCACCTCAGGTTACTTGCTTTGTGCTGTGTTGGACACAGAAGGACGAAGACAATCATCCCTGTCCTCAAGGAGCTTGCTTCTGAGAGGGATGGGGAAGATAATAATGGAGAGAGAAGTAAATAAAGGTCATTTTCAGGGGGGCCACTGTATTGTTCTGAACTCCTCAGCTAGGTGGCAGCATATAACTGGTGACTCGAAGTCCTGAAGCTCTAAGTTCAAATCTTTCCTCAGATTCTAGGTGTGTGACCACCTGTGCCTCAGTTTCCTCATCTGTGAAATGGGCACAGTAACCGCCCCTGCGGCCCAAGGGTGTTATGAAGACCAAAATGAGGTAACAGGTGAAGTGTTTTGCAAACTTTAAGCACAGGATAAATGCTGGTAATAACTGGAGGGTACAAATCAGCTAGTGTGGCTGGGGGATGAAGGTGGGAAGAGAGGATGGGATCCAGGTTGTAGAAGGCTTTAAAACCAGTCTAACCAGGCTAAAGCAGTGTACATTCTGTTCCAGAGTAAATAGGGAGACCCTAAAGGTTTTAGAGCAGAAGCAGCACTATCAGATCTGTTCTTTAGGAAGATTATTTCAGCAGCTTGCCAGGGAATGGATGAAAGAGAGGGGAGACTAGAAGCAAGTTATGGCATAAAGCATTTAATTTTTCTTTTTAAAATTCATTTAAAAATTTTTCAGTTCCATATCCTCTGCCTCCTCCCTTCCCCCTCCCTACATTGAGAAGGCAAGAGAAACAAATCCCTTTACAAATGTGTATAGTCATATAAAATGGATTCTTACATTAAACATTTCAGAAGGAAGGAGGGTGGGAGGAGAGGGAAATATCTTTCAATCTGCCTCTGCATCCATCATGAGGCCTTTGGAGCGTGGTTGGTCATTGACTGGTCAGAGTTCCAAAGTCTTTCAGATTTGTTTGTCTTTACAATATCATTATTGTGGTATACATTATTCTCCTGGTTTTGCTCACTTCATTTTGTGTCAGTTCATAAAATCCCCTGAATCATTTTTTACAGCACAGTATTATTATTCCATCACATTCATGTGCCATTCTTGCTCAGCCATTCCCCAATTGATGAGCATTGCCTTAGTTTCCAAGTCTTTACTACCACCGAAAGAGCTGCTCTAAATATTTTAGTCCAAATGGACTTCATTCTCCTTTTTCACTTTGGGGTCTAGACCTAATAGCGTTCTCGCTGGACCAAAGGATATGCTCATCAGCTAGCATTTATTAAGCATTTCCTTTGTGGCAGCCAAGCAGGGAGACAGATTAGGAGTCTCTTGGAATAGTCTAGGTAAGAAGTAATGAAAGTCTGAACTAAGGGAGCTGTGAGGTGACTACAGGGAAGAGGACCAGATATGCTAGGTTATGGTGACTGTAGAATTTATAGGACTGCACATTTCCAAGTGTATGGGAGGTGAAAGGTTGAGAGTGACTACAAGGTTTTGCTTCCTGAAAATGGGAAGGAAGGTGGTGCCATCAATAGAAAGAGAGAATTTTGGATAGGAAGGGCACATTTAGGAGGAAAAATGAGTTCCCTTCCGGTTGAAAATGTTGATCAGGCCCCATTCTGATGTGCCCAGTGGCCAAAAGGCATGTGGGGTTTGGTTCCTGATGAGCACAAATCTGGATGAAAATGCAAACTGAGCCTCTGTGAACAGATAAGATCAGCAAGAGAAAGAATGTAGAGAGAAGAGAGCCGGGGCAGAGTCCTTGGGGACAGCCATGCTGAAAGGTGAGAGGCATAGCAGAGGAGACTGAAGGCGAGAATAAAAACCAGGAGTTCTTAAGCTGTGAAGGAACCGAATGGGATGGGACTAAAGAGGGACAAGTTAGAGGGAGGCATCCGGGACTGGTGCCTGCCAGGGAAGAAGGCGAGTGATCCAGAGCAGATCGGCGCCGGAGTTCCCAGTTGTCAGTCTTCATGGGCAGAGGGGGAGTTTCCCTACTGGGCATTTGCTTTTCCAATGAAATCACAGATCTGGGCAAAGAAAGAAAGAGAAGCAAGTGGAACTGGCCTCACACTGACCCTTCTTGACCTTAGAGTCCATCATGGGGCCTGGCTCTGGGCATGGAGAGATGAGTGGGGAACAAGGGAGGAGGAGAGCTGCAGGGTAACTTTCAGGGATAGCCGGCTAAGAGAAAGAGGGCTTTCCTTTTAATGGTGGCGGGGACTTGAGGATTATCGTTTTAGGCCCAAAGGGAAGGCTCCAGAGAGCTGGCTGCAGGTGGTGGTGGACGGATTTCAGGGGCAGAAGAGGCAGTGATCCCACCCTGGGAGATGGTCCCTCAGATCCTGTCTTACTTTTTATTTCTGTGTGTCTTTCTGAATCTTTGATGTCCCTCGACTGTTTTCTGTGTTCACTTCATCTCCCTGAGATTTCTGATGCCTTCTCGATGGAGCCTTTAATATTTGATGAACACCAGTGGTGCACTTGGGATAACCATCTGTTTGTACCCTTCCTTCTTCTTACCTGGCTGGCCTGCCTCCTTTTCTAGGCCCTGACAATGAATTATTACTGTTTTTATTCAGGGCTGCTCATCAATTGTTGTAGTATTTTCCAAGGGAGTGTGTTGTAAATTGATAATGTTTCATAGCATTAGTTCATTTTTTTGTGAGGAGGAAAGTGGGGAAACCTCCAGGATGCCACTCTGTTGGGCAGGTGTTGGAAGTACTTAGTAGGCGTGATGGGAAGGGCTCGTTTCTCACTAAGTAGCATTTAACCCGGAGTCAGTCATGTAGTCATTTTCCATCCTCTGGGCTGCCTAGTTCGAACCCTCCCCCAGATAAAACCCCGCCCCCTGAAACCTCATCAGCAAGAAGATTGATTCCACTTGGAGACTCAATACCTCCTGGCCACCCTTGGGTAGGAGCATCTCCCAGCTAATTGGAAACTGGAAATTCCTCCCACGGGCTTCCTTTGCAGCTAGCTCTTCGTCTGGGGTCCACTTCAGGAACTTATTGTTCCATGATGGATGCATACCCTATGCCCCCCAGCTCCCTTTTGCTTATTGACTTCTCCCATTTGATTACAAGCTCTTAGAGGTCAGGGACTGCCTTTGTTTTGGGTGGTGGCTGTGAATTCCTGCCTGAGCCGAAGCTCTGCATGTGATTCTGTTCCAAGGCCAAGCTTGAGTTGGTGATGGACAGAACTCTTTCTTGTGTAGGATTTGTGCTTGACTGCAGGCATTGGCACTCATTTGGGTTGGATGACACTAGGATTATGGAGGCCAGGATTTTACCTAAAATATTGAAGTTTGTTTTTTATTTTTCTGCGTGATGATAGTGTGTGCCCCTGAAACATTTGCTGACAGAAAGTTTCCAGGAGAGCGCTTCCTGGCCCTTTGGATAAAAAGGAATGGAAATGAATGTCCCCCTAGGCCCAGTGCCTTCTGGGCTATCTCGCCCTTCAGCCCATACTTCCTGCATATTGCAGATGGTCTCTCAGTTCTTTAGTTTGAGAGAGTTTCCCCCTGAAATGCCACCTATAAAAAGTGTCTATTTTTTTGACCCCAGGTGCCTCCGATTGGCTACTGTGGGGTAGAGAGCTGCTTGGGGCCCTGGGAGGTTGGGAGACGGGGCCTGAGGCAGGGATCTTCCACTCCCCAGAGCTGCCAGTCTCCTACTTGGCACTAATCAGCCACATTTTGTGCCTATGTCCTTGGAGCCTTCTTGACCCATTCATACCACAGCTACACACTGCCACCATCTCCTCTCCTTGAGCAGCTCTACATGCCTCCTCCTCACTTTTACTCTACGAGGGGACACACAAGTGGCATGTGTCATTTCGGCATGTAGAGCTTCATTGCTCCCATTTGACTCCTGACTTTTTTCTGGGGCAAAGCAGATCATGTGTTTGGTAAGATTGAGGCAAAGCCTGTGTCATTGGAAGGTGTCATTTGCTTTAACTGGACATTTCTTTGATTTTATATATATATATATATACGTATATATATATATATATACATATATACGTATATATATAATTTATATGGTATACATTTATATAATATATAATTTATATATGTATATACATTTATATAAGTTCATTTTCAACTTAAAAAGCTGGAAAAATAAAAACATTTCAATGTACACAGTACAACATATGAAACCATAAATCTCCATTTCACAGTTTACATTTTTGGAAAAACCTATGTACCAAATATTATACATTTTCAAAGCTACCCCACCTTATTGTGCTTCCTTCTGGGCAATTTTTATTTTTTATTCTCCCTCTCTACCCTGCGCCATTAGACACAGATACGTATGTATACACACACACACATATGTATATGTAAAGTCATATTTTACAAACTTATGTTTCTCAGGTCTTTATCTGGAGGTGGATAGCATCATGTTTCACTGGTCCTTAGTAGTTGCTTTGAGTACTTATAATACTCAATCATGCACAGTTCTTAGAACAATTTTGCTGTTACTGTATACAGTGTTCTCTTGGTTCTACTTACTTCACTTTGTATAGTTCATATAAATCTTTCCAAGTGTTTCTGACATCATCCTCATCATTTCCTGTAGCACAGTAGTATTTCATTATAATCATATACCACATCTTGTTCGATCATTTCCTCTCAATTTTCAGTTCTTTGCCACCATCCCAAAGAGAGCTGCTATATGTAGGTTCTTTTCCTTTTTCCCCCGAGCACCTTGGGAAACAGACCTAATAGTGGTAATTGCTCGTTCAGAGGATACACACGGCTTTATAACTCTTTCAAACTCTCCTAACAGATTGCTCTCCAAAATGGTTAGATCCCTTCACAGTTCCACCAAGAGTGAATTAAGTGTCTCAATTTTTCCATCATCTCCAATGTTTGTCACTTTCCCTTTCTGTCATTTTAGCTAATCTGTTAGGTGTAAGATATTTTATACACATATTTTTAAAATGTCTTATTGGCGCCTTTTGTCTTTACACCCCAGTTATTTGTGGATATATCCTCCCCTGATGTTGAACCGTAGCAGACGGTTAATTAATTAAAATTAAAAACAGACAGACAAACTCCAGGTGGCCCAGTGCCCACATTTCATGGCTCCCACCATAGACTGCAGCCCAACAGGTTTGGTGTGCATTTCATCATGTCTCCGCACCAGCCCTGTTGGCATTGTAATTACTCAGTGCTGTCCTTCTGAGCGTGTTCTATTGATTTACCTTCTCTCCGGCATTGCTGATGTTCTTTGGGATGTGTGCACTTCACTCCATGTGAGTTTTTTCATGTTTCAATATATTTTTGATTGATATTTCTTTCAGTGCAGTGATAGTCTGTTCCATTTGTGTGCCACTGTTTTGTTCAACCACTCCTCAGGGCATGGATAGGTACCCATTTTTTTTTATTAATTCTTTTTACATATATATAAAAAAAATAAATAAAATAATTTAATGAATTCTTTTTGCAGACAATGAAAAGTACTGTTGCACTTTATTTTAAGATATGGTAGGTCTTTTTTTCTGCCTTGGGTCATATGTACAAGAGTGGGGACCATTGGATCAAAAGTGATGAATAGTTTAGTTTCTTTACTTCCAGAATTCTGTATTGTTTTCCAGAATAGTTATACTGCCAAACTATTAGTTTGCTTGCCTTCCCAGCCCTGTGAACATTGTTTCCATCTTCTCGTTATCTTTGTCATTTTGGTAGGTTGCACTTCTCTTATTGTTAGTGATTTGGAGCATTCTTTTGTTAGGTTGTTTTTAGCTTGTATTAATATTTTAATAGCTTCTTTTGAAACTGCCTGTTCATATCTCTGACCATTTTAAATGTTGGGGAATGACTCTTGTTATATATTTGTATCAATTTTTAACATCTTGGACATGGAACCTCTATCAGAAACATTTACTGCAAATATTTTCCCCAGTTAATTACTTCCTTTCGAAATATAACTGCATTGTTTGTTCATGCCGAAGCTCTTTATGCATTTGAAGTTGTTTGGTCTTTTGTGATCACGGGTGACCTACTTGTAAGGAATGGTATATCAGATTCACAATTTATTAAAATCAAGAAACCTGGGTTCAAATTCTGACTGTCACTTATTTACTGCGTGACTTGTGGCAAGTTACAGTCTCTAAGCCTGTTTCCCCAACTGCAACATGAGCATAATACTTACACTATTTCATGGAGTTGTTTGGAGAATTGCTTTTATCATCTTTGCTGATTTGATGCAAATTTGCATTTTTCTTATTAAAGATTTAAACGTTTTCATATGGTTGTTGATAGTTTGTGGTTCTTTTTAAAACTGCTGATACGTTTTGATTGTTTACCGATCGGAATAATTCTTAATAGTTTTCTTGTAATTCAAGTTGTGTTAATTTTTTTCTTCAAAGCTTTTTATTTTTATGATACATAAATTATTTTATTCCATATGATTATCTCTATCTCTTGCTTGGAAAGGCTACTTTCCATCTACTCTTAGAAATTTCAGTGATAGGATCTTTTATATGTAAATATCCTTTGGGTGCTTTTTTGAAATATATGGTGCAAGATGCTAAGGCAAACCTTATTTTTGCCAAACTTGCCAATTTTCTCAGCAGTACATACTGAAGACAGTTCTCGTTCCTGTCTTCTCCCCTTACCAAGAGTTTTTAAAATCTTAGTTAATTGTGCTATTTGTTTCTTGAGAAAGGATCAGAGCAGTCCAGGGTAGATCCTTTCCAGATGTGTAACAAAGTTACTGCTCTGTTACTTTATAATTTTGTGCGCTGCTACTGTATTATTTGATTGAGATGACTGTAGCAATAGAACAATGCCTGAAAACTACAGCCTCCTCAGAGGAACAAATCCATAATGAGGTCAGAGAGATCCATCTCACTGCCTAGGTTGGAAAAGCAAGGGATTGAAAAGGCATTTTGTCAAATGTGCATTGACCCCGCAGTATCATTCCTGGGACTGTATTCCCAAAGAGATCATAGAAATGGGAAAGGGTCCCACATGTACAAAAATATTTATAGCAGCTCTCTTTGTGGTAGCCAAGAACTGGAAATCAAGGGGATGCCCATCATTTGGGGAATGGCTGAACAAGTTGTGGTATATGAATGTAATGGAATACTATTGTGCTATGAGAAATGATGAACAGGAAGACTTCAGAGAGGCCTGGAAAGACTGATATGACCTGATGCTGAGCGAAAGGAGCAGAACCAGGAGAATTTTGTGCACAGCAACAACCACAGTGTGTGAGGAATTTTTCTGGTAGATTTAGTACTTCGTTGAAATGCATGGACTTAAAAAATTTCCAATGAACTCTTAAGGCAAAATACCTTCCACATCCAGAGAAAGAACTATGGAATTGGATCGCAGACAGAAACAGACTATTTTCTTTTGTATTATGTTATATTTTGTCTTGTTTTGTGGTTTCCCTCATTCATTTTAATTTTTCTATGCAACATGCGTTTAATAGGAATGTATGTGTCGAACCTATATAAGATTGTATGCCATGTCAAGGAGGTAGTGGAAAATAATCTAAGATATATGGAAGTGATTGTTGAACACTGAAAACAAAATTATTTAATTTATAAAAAAGAAAGAAAAAGAAAAGGCATTTTGTCATACTGTCAGACTGTGGAGCTACAAATGGGTATATCTTGAACCAGGTACTGCCAATAGATAGTGAGCTGGGCCAGCTATGAGGTAGGAAGGGGAGCTTTGCCTTGATTGTATCTGGGAAATTTTGCAGTGCTTTGAGATTTCTCAGCCTAGCTCTGCTACAATAGCTACTTTCTCTCATTGTTACTCCTCAGTGTATCTGAGTTTAGCAGTCCACTCTTGCTCATCTGTGCAACTTTTGTCCATGCTCTCCTATGAGAAGTTTATTTCAGGGTGTCCATCCACCTGGGGTGATTGTTGATACCTTGTTTTTATGCCACCTTTATTTCCACATATACCCCTCTCATACCTAAATGATCTGTCTCAGGTAACAAAGATTTTTTTTTTCTTTTTTTGGAGCCATTTGGGGTTAAGTGACCTGCCCAGAGTCACACAGTCTGAATCTGTATTTAACTCATGTCCTCCTGACTCCAAATCAGTGCCCAGTTCACTGTGCTACTCAGCTGCCCTAATTTTTTTTTTTTAAGACACTCAGTAAAACTAGTTCATATCTCATCCATGTAAGAGATTCCATGGAGCATGTGAACATCTGAGAAAAAGAGGTGTGACTGGACCATTCCTGTGCTTTAAAACCCCCTTCACAATCTGACTGGAGCCCACCTTCCCTCCTTGTTATAATTTCTGATTCCCACATACTCTGGGTCAGCCAAGCTCTCTTTTCTCCCAAGATGCTTATCTCCTCTCTTGGTACTATCTGTCCTCCATGCCTGGAGTGCCTTCTCTCCTCATCTCTGCCTATTCCTCAGAATTCTACTCCAGGCCACTTTCTGAGCTAGTGCTAGTGCTTGCCCCCAGGAAAAGAAAAGTACCTTGTTTTGCCTTTTATATATTTTGAATGTATGCATATATGTGTGAGTATATTTTGATGTGTATACATACATGCACACATGTCACTTGGTCTCCCCTTAAAGAACATAAGTCTTTTGAGTGTCAGGACTGGTTAATTTTTGCCCTTGTATCCTCACAGTTTAGCTATGCCTGGCACATAGTAGGTACTTAACAAATGGCTAGATTAATTTTTCAAAAGACAGATTGCAAGATGAAGAGATAAGGAAAAAAAGTCAGAGAAAGTCCCCAACATGTTGGGTAGATCCTTGGTGGAGCTTTCTCAGAAAACCTCAGGTGAAGAAGGCCTGGGTGAGTGATGAGAAAATCCCAGCAGAGACTCTGGGAATAGGAAATAGGGTCAGACTTTATAATAGAGCTTCAGGCTCGATTTCTTTCTTTCTTTTTTTATTACTGTTTTAAAAATTTTATTTATTTTTAGTTCCACAACATTCAGTTCCACAAGCTTTCGAGTTCCAAATTTTCTCCCCAAGATGGCATGCAATCTGATAGAGACTCTACATATATATTCACTTTAAACATATTTTCACATTAGTCATATTGTAAAGAATTATAACCAATGGAATGAACCTTGAGAAAGAAGAAACAAAACAAAACAAAAAAGAGAGAGAGCAAATAGTCTGTTTCGATCTGCCTTCAGACTCTGTAATGCTTTCTTTGAGTGTGCATAGCATTTTCCATCATGAGTCTTTTGGAACTGCCTTAGATCCTTGTATTGCTGAGAAGAGCCAAGTCTATCAAAGTTAGTGTCACTGAAACTGTGTACAGTGTTCTCCTGGTTCTCCTCCCTTCACTCAGCATCAGTTCACGTAAATCTTTCCAGGTTTTTCTGAAGTCCACCTGCTCATCATTTCTTATAGCACAATAATATTCAATTACATTAATCACACAACTTGTTCACCCATTCCCCAATGGATGGACATCCCCTCAATTTCCAATTCTTTGCTACCACAAAAAGAGCTACTATGAATATTTTTGTACACATGAGTCCTTTTCCCATTTGTATGATCTATTTGGTATACTGAGCTCTATTTCTGTTACGTATCAATTGTTGTTTAGTCTCATGGAGCCTGGGCCATCTGCAGTTGTCCTGATGAATATCTGGCCACTTGACCCAGATGGCTGTGGAGGAGGAAGTGAGGCTGATGACCTAGCACAGCCCTCTCTCACTCTAATCCAAGTCAACTGCAAGTCATGTCATCATTCCCTGATGTCATGGGCCTTTTCATGAACAAAGGACAAACAGCCTCAGTTTCTACAATTGCAAAATGGAATGTCACTATTAACCTTGCACTGTCACTGTGTAAATGGGAGCTCTTATTCTCTTTGTGAATTTTATTTATTTATTTATTTATTTTTTAAATAAATTTATTTAACTTTTTACATTCATTTTCACAAGATTTTGGGTTCCAAAATTTTCTCCCCATTTGT
>CM053773.1:243114252-243186717 GCA_028658325.1 Potorous gilbertii
TAGGGGGGGCTGATGGAAGGGAAGGCAATGGGAGGAGGGAGCAATTTGAAGTCAACACTCGGGGAGGGACAGGATCAAAAGAGAGAATAGAAGCAATGGGGGGCAGGATAGGATGGAGGGAAATATAGTCAGTCTTACACAACATGACTATTATGGAAGTCATTTGCAAAACTACACAGATATGGCCTATATTGAATTGCCTGCCTTCCCCAGGGAATGGGTGGGGAGGGAGAGATGGGGAGAAGTTGGATCTCAAAGTTTAAGGAACAACTGTTGAGTATTGTTCTTGCTACTAGGAAATAAGAAAAACAAGTAATGGGGAATAGAAAGTTATCTGGCCCTACAGGACAAAAGACAAGATGGGGTAAGGGAAGGGAGGGATGAAAGAAGAGAGGGCAGATTGGTGATATGGGTAATTAGAAGGCTCAGTGTATTGGGGAGGGGGGAGGGGACAAATGGGGAGAAAATTTGGAACCCAAAATTTTGGGAAAATGAATCTAAAAAGTTAAATAAATAAATTTACTTAATTTAAAAAAATAAAATAAATTAAAACAAAATAAATGAAGAAAGAAAAAAAGAAAGAAAGAAAGAAAGACAGACAGACAAGGGGGATGGGAAGCCTGCTCTATGGCGACCCCCTGACCCTAGCTCCACCCTGAGATCCCAAGTTGCATGGGCAGGTCAGATAGTCTGAAGAGACTAAAGTGCAGCTTTGATAATGATTCTTTCGTCTCCCACATCTGGGCCTTCAGTGGCTACCAGCACGGAGAATCAGCAGAGTGCCATGATGCTGCCCACCTGGCAATACTTTTAGACCTCAATTTTGGAGACCTCATCTTACCATTTACTATTTAGAGGCCACAAAGGTGGAAAAACTGCTTCAGAAATTGGAG
Source organism: Potorous gilbertii (assembly GCA_028658325.1). Classification (NCBI taxonomy): domain Eukaryota; kingdom Metazoa; phylum Chordata; class Mammalia; order Diprotodontia; family Potoroidae; genus Potorous; species Potorous gilbertii. Next base: position 243,115,146 of record CM053773.1, read on the forward strand.
ATGACCAACGTGCAAGGTCTGGCTTCATTCCCATACTAAAGATGAGATCTGCTGGACTTGTCTCTGGGCCCCAGCTCAGGGCCACACTATGTCCCAAACCCTCAGGATCTACTTGCCTTTTCAGTCTTTAATTTGGCTGATTGGCTTGCTGCACTCAAGTCTTCACCTCCATCCCTCTTATGGAAATCCCATGACTTCCATCAGCTGTATTCAGATTTTCTTAGGACCTCAACTCTACCTTCAGCCTCCTATGGCCTAAAGTAGTCCAAATGGGGAGGAATGGGGAGACGTTGGCCTCATTGAGGTCCTTAGCACTTCTGGGCCCCCTGTCTCCCCTCTCTCTCCTCTCCAGCACATCCTCTGTGAATAAACCTCCTGCTGCATCTCTACATTCACAGGCGTCCTCTGCCAAAAGCCCTAAAATACCTCCAAAAGGCCTGCAGTAACAATTCCCAGCCCTGGCATTCAAGGCCTTCCTCAACCCACCTACCATCTTCTACCTGAGCAGCCCTTCCTTGTACTCGTCCCCTTCACATCTTCAGGGCTCCCTCCATCCCCGACTCTTGTCCACCTCTGCTCATACCATCCCTTCAGGCCTGGCATGGGCAACCCTGCCCCCACCTCCACCTCACAACCCCATCTCCCTTCCTCCTTCACATGCTACCTATTCTATGAAGCCCTCCTGACTTCTCACTTCCTTCTGTAATTTCCCATAACCCTTTTTCCGGATCTTTCCAAGACAGCCACCCCTCCACAGATAACTGGACTCTCTTTCTAGGTCAGTCAGACTGGCCCCTGGGGTGAGGTGTGTCTGCAGGGCCTCTCCCAGCACAATGTCACTACTCTAACCCATCACGGAGGATGAGGGGAGAACTTCAGTGGAAGCCAAAGTCAGAGGAGACCCAGGATCCCATTCAAAGGCCCCTCCCCACCTGTTACACATTAATCCCTCCCCTCTCTGCACTCTCCAATCCAACCACACCAGCAAACCCGTTGTCCCTCCCCTCTCCACACCTTTGCACTGGCTGCACCTCGTACCAGGCACACGCTCCCTCTCCCCTCTCACTGCCAGCTGCCATCACACTCCTTCCCCAAATCCTCTGTATTCATGGTGCACAGCACCTTGACATAATTATACATGTGCCTGTGGTCTCCTCCATTCAAAGGAAAGCTTCCTGCGGACAGCCATTGGTTCATTTTTCCCTCACACCCCTACTCCTCAGCAAATGCCTAACACATAATTCACGTTCCCAAACACTTGTTTCGTGATTAATAAGAGGGTCTAGTCTAAATTCAATATGAACAAATGAGAGTCATCTGGAAGGATAAATCTTCAGAGAAACACTGGCTACACATAACAATGGGCTCATCTTGTCACCGCAGACACCCTGACACCATCAGGCCTTGGGGTAAGTTTTGTTCTAATTAAAACTGAACCTAACTGGGTACTGAAAGCAGAAGGTCCCCTGGAGTCACAACAAGGAAAGGGGCTCACCAACCACCATGAGGGTGAACTCAAAACCCTTCTTGACAGACTTCCTGTGCACCTGGTTCGGCAGATTGGCAAATCCCACGTAGCCTGCTGTCTCAGAAGGAAGCTGGGGAAGAAGACTCCGAATTAATTAGAAGGAAATAGCATACCTAGTACTTGGAGGTCAGCTTGAGGGTGATGCCTTAATGATCCTACGGTCCCACCAAGCCAGACTGATGCTCCTCAGACCAGGTGGGGCTGCCTTTGGGAGGCAGGTACAAGCCCAGGGGCTGCATCACTGCTCACCTCATGCCCACCCTCCCCTGCCAGTCTTCCTAAGGCTCTTCCCCCACAGCCATCTCAATATCCCAGGCAGGGGAGCCACTGACAAAACAGAAAATTGGGGGGGTGTGTGGATTTCAGTCATGCAATGCTCAAAATCGCCCTGTCAGCAGGGCATCATGAAAGCGCTCCAAGGGAGTCAGCAGATGTGGGTACAACATTTCAGCTAGAGGACTGGCTGTGGTGATGAACAACAAGATGTATACTGCCTCCTTCCCACCCCTGGCTCTAGCATCAGGGCTAGGAGAGAAGAGTGGTCATCAGGGGAAAGCCAGGCTTCTGCAATCAAAAAGACATGGAGGAGGATGAGAAGATGACAGTTAGTTACCAGGACAAGGGCTCCCAAGGAACAGTAGGAGGGCAGAGGAGACAGGAAGGAGAGTGTTGACAAGGTCAGACCCAAAGGAGCAAGAACGGAGGCAAGGAAAGGACTATCCAGGCAACCTCCTCCCAGAAGACAAATTCATAAACTCTCTACAGCAATCTCAGGATCCACCAGAGAAAAAGGAAGTTGTAAGGTCTATAGTTACAGACTTCCTTGCATAGGATGCTCATCAAATGGGGAATGGCTGAACAAGCTGTGGTATGTGCTTAGGATAGAATACTATTGTGTTCTAAGAAATGATGAGCAGGATGTCCCCAAAAAACCTGGAAAGACTTGCATGAGTTGATGCAAAGTGGAATGTACTGTGTAGAAAGTCCCAGCAACATTATGGGACGATAGCTATTCTCAGTGATACAATGATGCAAGACGACTGAAAGACTTAGGATGAAAAAAGCCTCCTGGGGCCACAGCTCCAGATCCTGGGCAAAATGAAGAGGATTCATGGAGAGGAGATGTGATGTGGCCTGAGCTGCCCTTTATCCACAAGGGCAAGGAACCAAATCAAGGGCAGAAGAGTTTAAAAGCATCACAGATCTGCAGAGGCTCTGGGAATTAAAGCTGCAGATAAAAACAACGACCCTCACACAGCAAGATGCTGCTGTCCATCGTGCCTGTCCTGACAAGTGCACCAGCAAAGGCAAGCAGCAGTAACGACAAGGGCAATTCACATTTCTGCCTCAAGTCAGGGGTTATGAAGCACTTTTGCCATACTAACCCATACATCCTGCTGACTCCCTTGGAGCACTTTCACAATGCCCAGCTATACAGGGTGATTTTGAGCATTGCAGGGCTGAAATCCACATGCCTCCCATTTTTCTGTTTTATCAGTGGCCCCCCTGCCCATGTGGTTATGGAATGAGTCATGCTTGGTTAGGGAGGGAGGGAAGGCAAAAAAAACTGCTCTGTTTCATGGATGAGGAGACAGACTGAGAAAGGGTCAAGGACTTGCTCACAATCACCTCACCTTTAAGTGTTAGAGCTGGAACTCAAACCCAGACCCTATTCCCACTATTCTGTACTGCTTCCTACAATTCAGTCTGCTCTGGGAAGAGCTCTCACATCCACCTGGTAAATACCCTCAGAAGCAACAGCCAGCTGGAGCTTCCAGCCTGAAAGCAAAGAGCTAGACATGCTATTATTGAAAAAAGCAAACAGGTGTGTAGGAATGTCAATGCCCTTAATTACAAAAAATGACAAGTCTCTTTCATTTTTCTATAACATCCTTTGCCTCAAAAAAGCTTTAATCTTTCTCTTTGCAATCCACAACAAGTCTACCTACTAAAGAAAAAAGAAACCTGCATCTCTTTCCTGACTCTCCATCATTCCAATAATCAGGAGACATACAACAGGCATCATAAAGGTCTAAGAGTTGTTATCAGGATCATTGCAACTTGACAGATTCATTTGAATTAGTGAACTTCTCTGGAAACATTCTTTCTTTGCAGTGACACAATACACTTTTCTAGTATTTAATAACAAAACAAAAAGACTTTACCTTTTTATCTCCTGACTGGGACATGATGAGTCACTCTGAGTTCTGGCCTCTGGAAGACAAAAATCATGAGTCACCTTCAAAGCCGGGCTCCTTCCCAGACATTCAGCACAAGGACCTCAAGCACGAAACAGGAGAATCCACCAGAAATCAAAGACTTACCTTTCTTCCCAGCATCCTTTACTATTACCACCTTTTCCCCTAGCAACCAACAAGGTGGGCTTTGGGGGGGAGGAAAGAGGGGAGGAGAGAGAAGCAAGGTTCAACTCTTCTGAGTTATTTCCTAGATCACTGGAACATCTACTTGCCCAAAGCAGACATCAGGAACCACCAGTGGACCTCCTGTTTCTCATAAATCCAAATCACAACTGGATACTACATGTTAGAGAATCAGGAAGGTCCATCTCTGCCCCCCAACCCCTCCAAAAAAACCCCAAAAGTTACAAAACAGGGACAGGAAATGAGAAAGGAAGAACATCTGTAAGCTTGACTTTTTTTTGACAATTCAGCTACTGGCCAGCAAAGAGAGGAAATGCCTTCTTTAGGACACCTGTGCCTGTATCCTACAGAGCTTTCCTGCTCCTTTGTCCTGGGTCTTCTCTATTCTTGATCAGCCTCGATATAAACAATCCATACCACTAAGCACCCAAGAACCACTAGACACCAAGATGGCATCGAAGGAGTGAACAGAGAAGACTCATGCTCAGGCCTGGAAATTGAAAATAAAAAATTCCCAGCACTAGGCAATCACCAGAGCACCTCCTGTGTTCAAAAGAACATTTGTGCTGGCAGACTGGTTTGAGGATGAGGCCACAACAATTTAATCGGTTTAGGGAAGAACTCCCAGATATGGAAACTCCCTCTCCCAAAGCAGGGCCACCCCTTAGCACCTTCAGACATCGCCAGGGCAGGAGTGTCCAAAGCAAGAAGAAATGGGTCATGGAGAGGCACTTAGGGATCCCTGTATGCCACATGCTGACTGATTTTTAAAAATGTAACCTTCCATGTTTGATTGTATTTTTATTTATTTTGTTAAATATTTCCCAATAACATTTTAATCTGGTTCTGGTGGCACTCAGGAATGTTAAGGGCTGCCTGTCGCCCATGAGCTGGGTCTGAGCCCTTTCCAGGCTGCTCACACCTTTCTCCAGTCCACAGAGTCTCCTTGCTGTTGCTCCCATGTAATCCCCTCTCCCCAGCTCTGCACTGAGCATGTTCACCCACTGCTTCCCACACCAAGCATGCCCTACCTTCTCATCACTGTTTCCTGGCCCTTGCTTTCCTGCTTAAAGTCTTAGCTGACATCCCACCTTGTCCAAGAAGCCTCTGAGTCCTCACTACTCTCAGCAGCTAACTCCAATCTGTCCTATCCATTTCTTGTTTGTACCTAGTTGTTTGTAAGGTAAACTTCCCCCAGCAATAGACTGTGAACCTCCTTGGGGGCACAGTCTGGTTGGTGTCATTCTTTGTACCCCAGAGCCTGGCATGGTGCCTGGCACATAGTGGGCAGTTAATAAATGCTAGCTAACTGATTTTCATTTAATTCACCAAATATGAAGCAAGACCATTTATTTAATATCAATAACAACAAAAGCTGGTATTTATACAACACTCAACTAAATTGAGATTTGTTTGCAAAGAACTTTCTATGCACTTGCCTCTAAGAGATCAGGGCTATTATTCCCCATCTTACAGATGAGGAAATAGACCAAGATTAAGGCACTTACCCAGGATCATGGAGCTAGTAAGTATCTAAGGCTAGATTTGAACTCAGGTCCTCCCAACCCTGTGCACCATCATACCCACTGCCCACTGAGCCAGTCTCTGAGGATACAGCGATGCAATTAGAAAAAAGGGACGTGATACTTAGAAATCCAAAAGGAAGACAGACTGCCCCACAGAGCTTGGGATCTCTGCTTACAAAGAAGGAACGTGACAGTAAAAGCCTGTCTCCTTCCCTATGGCCCCTACACTACCTCACTGTTTCAAGGAATCCCCACTAACGAAAAGTGGCAATGACAATGACTTTCTACAGAAACAAAATTTCTAAAATATTCCTCAACCATATCAGTTGCTTAAACACACAAAGAGCTTGGACCCTCCTTCACCTTCACCCTCAATGAGTGCTGATCCCTCTTGTCCTCAACAACAGTCCTGTGCTAACCGGGAGCCGGCCCTGCCTACTATGTCCAACATACCACCAGCAATGGCGCCAGGTTGCTGGTCTTAGAAGGAGGGCCAGTTAAAAGAATGACGCTGCCCCCCTCCACTGCTACTGGACAGGAACATCATGGTAGACCAAGGGCTGGCCAAAAGGACATGCCAGAAGTGACTCTGGAGGGCTTGGTAACCAAACTGGTGGGCAGAAGTTCTCCCAAAAGCAGGAAGAGAAGGCCAAGTTCCTTTAAGTGCCCAGCCCAGTACAGGCAGCAGCTGCCAGTAGGAGCATTTCTGTCAGCCCATGACACCAAAGGAGAGACCTCACATTACTGCTCTGGAAGCTGCAGATTCTGAAGGGCTGCTAGCTAGGAATGGTGAAAGCTGTACTCTACCCCAGAGGGGCAGAACTACAGCAGAGCAGAGACAGGAACCAGGGCCTCAGTCCCAGGACATGAGCTCTTGCGGTGTCCTAGGCCTCCTTGGCCTCTCAAGGTGATGCCTCCTCCCCTGGGACACCCTCGACAGGAAACTTTGGGGTTCTGGTCTTATATGGAGCTGAATTCCTGAAACTTTCCTCCCCTGGGACGAAGCAGAAGAAATCTAGCCTCTCCTGCTCTTGATGCTGAGGCCGGCCCTGTCCTTCCACCACAGTCCTCCTAGGTCTGGGAGAGCCTTGGAGACCCTCCTCTCTAGCTCAAGTCCCATTCTGTCTACACCCAACACAAATTCCCTGCACAGCATACCCAACACTGGCCCCTGCCAGAGGAGGGGAGACTGGACAAGGGAAAGGGACCTCTATGTGGCCAGTACTAGCCATCTGCCTCAGTTCAATTTATATAAGAAGCATGTGCCTACAGCTCATCTTCCAGCTAGATGTTAGTTCCTTCCCTTGTCATAGCTGTAGCCCTAAGCACGAGGCCTCACATGCAGCACATGCTTTATGACCATTCCTTGAATGGTCCTTTCCAAGTTTCATGCCTGTTCCTCCTCAATGACCAACAATGCTTCCATACAGTCATCTCTACACTCCAGTTGGTGTCTTGCCAGCCCAGCTGGAGGAAGGAGAAACAAGGGAGAAAGGGCTCAGGAAGTAGGGGTGAGGAGAGTTGGCCAAGAGGTCAGCTCTTCGATGTATAATGGGCTCCCCCATAACTTAGAGGAACCAAATTCCTGAGCAGTCATTAGCTTAAAACATCAGGGTAAAATGAGCACCCCAACCTTCCTAGCCAGTGCCAGGCTCTCTCCAATAGGATGGGAGACCAACCCACTAGATTCAAGTCAGCTTCACAAAGCACCTGTATGTAACCGCAAATCTCCCAAGGCAAATATGAGGGAAGGTAGAAGGACTGGCAGACAAGACTGGGGCAGTCACTTACATTCTCTGCTCTTCCAAACTCAGGATGTTAGAGACTGCACATGATCAAAAGGTAAAACCTTGGAGCTGTGCTGACAGCTGAGACTAGGAGAGACCTTCTAAGCACCACATGAGTTGGCTGTCCAACTCAAATAGGCAAAACACAAAGTGATGGGAAAGTAATAGGACACAGGAGGGAAATGATTGCTGTAAGGGTGGGGGAAGGGATGGCAACCATTCTTCTTCCCAGTCCCTGTTAGTGGCATGAGACTTCTTGTACTAAGTAAAGGGCTAAACAAGGGCCTCCCACCTGGCCTCATCCCACACAATCAAATCTTCCTGCAATTAATCATGCCTACTGGGCTAGGCCAAAGGGTGAATCATCTCCAATGACGGAATACATGAAGATCGCTCATGACAAATATCCTAGGGATGTATTACTCATTTTCAAAGCAGAGCTCAATCAAAAAAAAAAAAAAGGTTCATGGTCATTCTTTGAGGCATCACGAAACAGTGAAAAGAGTTGACTTCCAGCTCAGACACTCTACTTGTATGACCCTGGGCAAATCACTTCTCTCTAGGTCTCAGTTTCAACATCTGTAAATGTGAGGGAGTTGGACTAAAACATCTCAAGGGGCCTTCCTTCAAAAAAATCTTTGATCCTATGACTGGATATGAAGAAATTGATGTGCCACTGCAGCTGACTTGAGAAGTAGCCCAAAACTCACAAGATACATAGATGCACCAACAGCATTTGTGAAGCACATGCTATGTGCGAAGCGCTGGGGAAAGAAATACAATGAAGCAGGACTGGTCCCTGTTCTCGAGAAGACAAAGCATAAAGGGGAACTGGGAAATGGGGTCAAGGAGAAAGGATCCACGTTGGGTCAAGATTGCCGGGGAGGAGGCAGAGCATGGCAGTGAGGGCGCTGAGCTGAGCTGAGCTAAGCTGAGAGGGAAAGGAGACCTCCATAGATGGAGAACCCAGCCAGGGCCTCGGCCCTCAACAGCCCAGCCTAAGGCAGAGGTCTGGCCAGGTGGGCAAGGTCAGATGACACACACCCATTGAAATCCCTGGCACCTGCTTGGGCCTCTCTTAGCCCTCATCCTGAGCCAACACGAACAATTCTCAGCAAACGGTAGTTTCACAGCTCTCATCTGGGCTTGTGTCTTACTTTCTATTAGACTCTGTGCTCTCTGGGGGCAAGGGCCTTAGAATTCCTTTCAGGGCTCAGCCAGTATCAATGGATCAATGTTCCATTTTTCCCACATCCCCTCCAACATTTATCATTTATTTTTTCTGCTCTATCTAGCAAGTATGAGGCACTACCTTGGAATTGTTTTAATTTGCTTTTCTCCAAACAATAGTGAATTAGAGCATTTTTTCATACAGCCATAGATATCTTTGATTATTTCATCTGAAAACTGTTCAAATCTTTTGATCATTTATCAGTTGGGGTATAGCTCTCATTCTTATAAATTTGACTCAGTTCTCCACATATTTGAGAAATGAGGCCTTATATCAAAGAAACTTGCTTCAAAATGTTTCTCACAGTTACCTATTGCTAAATGTGTTTCTCTCCATCTCATTTATCCCCATTTATTCTGTTCTTACTCCTTTCACCCTGTCCCTCCTCAAAATGTTTTGCTTTTGACTACCCTCTCACCCAATGTGCCCTCCCTTCTATCCTCCCATCCTCAATCTTATCTCCTACTTTCCTGTAGGGTAAGATAGATTTCTATACCCAATTGAGTATGTATGTTATTCCCTTTTTGAGCCAATTACAATAAGAATAAGGTTGGTTCAACTCCCCCCTCTTCCCCTCTACTGTAAAAGCTTCTTTTGGCCTCTTTCATATAAGATAATAAATTTATTCCATTCTACCTCTCCCTTTTCCTTTTTCTCAGTACATTCTTCTCTCATCCCTTAATTTTATTTTTTTTAGATATTGCTTCATATTCAACTCATACCTGTAGTCTCTGTCCATAAATACTCCTTCTAATTGCCCTAAGAATGAGAAAGTTCTTCTGAATTACAAGTGCTTAAAGTGAAAGTCATTAGTTACTGTTTTTCTTTGAAATAACAACCCTGAGGGTAGCTGAGGCTCCTTCCCCTCCCAGCTTGTTTTATTTTTTTCCTTTTCTATTCTAGTCTATGCCCTGACTACTTCTTAAAGAGGCCTATTCCCTGAATGGGCACTACCTCATTTTCAGTGAGTACCTGAAAAGGTCTCCCATTGCATCCTGGGCCACCTCCAGTCATTCTGATGAATATTTGGTCACTGGATCCAGATGGCTCAGCAGGAGAAAGTGAGGCTGGTGACCTTGCACAGTCCTCCCTCCCTCAAATCAAAGTCAAGTGGAAGTCATGTCATTATTTCTCTGATGTCACAGTCCTCTTCAAAAACAAAGGATGAACTTTCTACATTTGACCCCGGGCGCCTCAAAAACGTCACATGATAAGTGAGAAATGCTTGTTGTCTTGAAAGGGCTAAAATTCTATCAGCTCAGGGCACCCATGTTAGGCCTCCCTAGGATGAATTGAAATCAGTCCCTGTGGCATCAACAGAATTCAGGGAGGGCAAAAGGAATAAGGAATAGGTTCTTGGTGAGATTCCTTATAAAATGCGAGTAAGGATTCACGTTCATTTTTGAGGAACCCCAGGGAAAAACATGCGCACTGACTGGGAAATTCAAAACAGAGCGAGAGTCAGGCGGGAAGACACAAAAACAAAGGAAATATATGCACATCCATGCAGAAAGGAGGAACACAGTGTATATAGGTGTCAAAGGGACCCGGGGGCCAAAACTACTCCCCAGGTATTACACGTGTCTACTAATCGTTGTTTTCCTACATAATTGGTTTCACAAAGTTCCAGATATTAAAAACTCCAGGAATGGTATTTCTAAGGAATTACCTCACAATCAGGTGGAAAAGTTATTTGGCTCCTCGCCCACGTTCTCATTACACATTGTCACACCCTTCCCGACATGAAACAATCACGAAGAAATTCACCTCATTCCATGACCCAGTTGGCTGACCTAGACATCATATAACCTCGGACCAGAAGCATCCCTGGCTGGGGTTATATCAGTCCCCTGCAAAGCCCAACTCTAAGGGAGAGTTGGTTGGTAAGAATGATAAAGAGAGTTCAATGTTGCCCAAGCTCACAGTGGTGTGCCATCACATTCATCACCTTCATTTCAATGGAATACAAAACAGCAGCTGCATTTACACAAATAGCAGTGTTAAATATACACCAAAGAGAAGAGAGCCAATGGGATAAAGAAAAATGTCTTCAAACTTATCAAGTGAGAATTTTCTGTGAAGGGGAAGGATGACTTCACTGGTGTGGAAACACCTTCTACCTGTGCAGACCTGGAGCTCTGTCTTAGACAGTCCAGGGCCCAGAATGACCACCTGACTCACACGAGGTCACCTCACTAGCAAGGGTCAGGTGGAACTCCAACCTCGGTGAGTCCATCTCCAAAGTCAGCCCTCCATCCCTCAGGATGCATCAATACAATGAGGAAGAAAAATCATATATCCCTAAAAAGTCCAAAAAAGAATTTATAGTATTCATTTAAGGACAATCAATATTTTATTAAACACTTCCTGTAAATGGTACATTCTATTGGGAAAGTCACAAAATTTAGGTAATGCATGACTCCTGTCCTCATCTAGCAGACAGTCATTAACTTTAATATGAAATATACCAGTATGCCATGGTCAGTGCAGTAAGGGCAAGACAGGAAGGGAATCGGTAAGGCTTCTGATTGGGGGAGGGCAGGGGGCAGGTGGTCACACTCACAGGATCAGACAGGATAGTTGAGGGGAAACAAAGAATGGGTAACTCCATCAGTACAGGGCACTCTCTACTTCCAGGATCCATGCCAGTTCCATGGACATTGCTGTTTCCTCCACCCTCATGGATCCTAACCCCTCTGATCCTTGGTGGGCCCTTCTCAAGAGTCCATGCAACCAAAAAGGCTCATTATGTGTTGGTCAATCTTCCAAGGTTGGCTAAGGGGGTCTTAAGGAAGACTGGCACTCCACATGCCTAGCCTTCAGGCTCACTTCCACAAGATGGCACTTCAAAGTAGAACACATTTCCGAGCCAAAAGGTGTTTTCCATATGTTCTAAGTACCCATTGGTCCAAAATGTAGTGTTTTCTCATCAGCTGGTACCACACGTGCTAAACTGCTACAGTCCCTCCTCTCTTGGGAATCTTATCTTAGATCATCATCGAATTGGCCTCTCAAGAAGCAAAACCCAACGCTAATTACAGCTCCCACTTACGTAAACACAAAGGCTGCAGCTTGCTATCGTATCATCCTCTGAACTAGCCCATCCAATAAATTAGGAAGGAACCTGGATCATTTCCTTCAGGATATAAGAAGCAAACTTCTCAGGGCCAGTGTGGGATTTTCCTAATGTTAACTACAACAAATCAAAACCAATTATGGGAAATGGATGAGGATTGCCCCAACATGAAGTATTCCAAGGAAAAAAATAATAGGGGAGGGAAGAGGAATAATCTAAATTTTTGAAAATCATTCCAAAAGATGAGTCTATCTGCCAATTCTGAGTAGCCAGAAGCCTCAGAATAATGAAGAAAATAATGGTATAGAGTTTTATGATTCAGAAAATACAATCTTCCCAAGAATTCTGGGAGATGATGTGCATATTATCAGGACCATCTTATAGGAAGGAAAACTGAGACCCAGAAAAGGAATTTGCCTGAGTTCACATAGCTAATTAGGATTCATACAAAGAACATTCTATACCTGGTTAGGCAAAGTATCAGGCACAGTAAGCTAAAGCAAGACAAGCTAGCTAAACCTGCAGAGGTGATGGCCTATGGATGTGGAACAGGGCATATACTATCAGATGTGTTGGTTGGTTTTGCCAACAAAGCCTTCCTTCTCTGGAGGAGGTGGTGGAAGGAATAATAACCATCACCAGACAGTCTGGTAACAACAGCTGCATAAAGCACCTCAGGGATGAGCAAGGCTATTGTGGGATCAGTCACTCCTTCACCCAACATTATTGAGCATCCCTTCTGGATGGGATCCGGGCGACGCCAGGAGAGAAACTCAAACAAAACAAAAACTCAGTCCCTGAAGAGCCTCTGAGCCATCAGATAATAAAACAGGCACCCAGATAACCAAGTTATAAGACCAAGTGTGAAATGAATGGAAGAGGACACAGAAATGTTTGGGAAAAGGAGAAATTCTGTGTGTCTGCCGACAGTTCCTTAGCCGCCCACAGCTCAGACCTGCCAAGAACCCAGATGGCTCTTTAGACAGGCCATTCCTCCTTTTGCCAAGCAGCCCAGCAGAGTCACAGGACTCTGGAGAGGAGACCAATCACTGATGACGTTGCTCGTTCAGAAACTGTGACCCAGACCACAGGTACCAACTGATGGCACCAGAGGTGTGCTAAGTTAAAAGGAGGAATAAGGAAGCAGAGAGCTGAGCCAGGCACTGATTCTCATATGTGGGTGACATTTAACATTATAATCACTGAATAACTAACCCACATTTATTATCTAACCCGTAAAGGGGTTTAAAGTGATTTAAAATGTACTGGGCATGTGACGTCACCACAAAGATCATTTATAGGGACTCAGAACTCTGATATTCCCACTTAATTGTAATACTAATGACAAGCTAATCATTCTTAGCAAAAAGGGCCTGTGACAAGGAGTGCAAGCACATGTTTCTTAGGACTCCAGGAGCCTAGTGTTTGGGAGCTCCAGATTCTCTTTCAGATGAAAAAGAACATTCTTTCCCAAACTGGTCTGTCCAGTTGCATTTTCTATTTTTTTCCTTTTAAGATGACTACACGAAGCAGGTTTCCAAAGTACTTTATGGATACTTGGCTCAAACAGTCCAGTGAATCTGTGTATTCACTGACTGGGGGCCTCCTTCCATGTCTCCAGAACACACTGGCACACTCTGGCCATCCCCCATCTTCCCTTGCCATGGGGACCACCCATCTTCTTTTTCCAGTCCTGATTCCTCCATGATGTTTTAACTCTTGGTCTTGCTTAGAAATGAGATTCCAGGACAAGGTACCTCAAGGTGAAGAAATGCTTCACTCCATCTTGTTATGGTCACTGGTTCACTAAGATAGCTGGATGCCTATGTGGAAGTGATGCCTCTTAGTTTGGTCCCATCCTATCTTTCCAGGTTGATCACATCTACAAATTCCCTCATGCCCTCTAGGATCCAGCCAAAACTGTCCTCCACTTTTGTCCTACCCACCAATTCATTTCCCATCTCTGTGCCTTTGCCTAGGCCATAATCCCCTCCCCCACTCCAGCCCTGGCTAGCAAGTTCTCCCCTTCACTTTCACCTCAGAAGCCCTAGCTCCCTTCTGGACTTGACTCAAGTACGGATCCTTTACAACAAGTCTTCCTGATCTCCCAGGTTGCTGCTGCTGGGGCCTATCCAAAACAGCCCTGTTTATTTTGTATGCAGTCTGTATATATAGATATAGATATATTTATATAGATAGATCGATATTTATATATATATATATATGCTTTTCCCCACAAAAGGACGAAAGCTCATGGAAGGCTGGCATTATCTCACTCTGTCTTGGTAACCCCTGGAGCTTCATCCAGGGCCTAGCACATAACAGACATTTATCAACCACTTCCTGACAGAGGAAGACAAAGCCCTTGTTGGAAAATGAGGGAACAAAGGAATAACGGGGGTTACAGTTACAGCAGGGGGGCCAGGATGGCTCCTCTGAACAGCTGGCGCTGTGTGTCTGAGACCTGTGTGAGCCAGATCATGCTACGTGAGCTCTGCGAGGGCATTACCTGGAGATGCCCCCACTCTGATCCTCTGTATCCAAGGCTCCAAGCCTCCTTTCTAAAACATCCTCCTGCTCTTCAAGGAATGAAGACAAATGCTGGGTCCAGCACAAAGCACACAAACACATATGAGTGAATGAATGAATGAATGAATGAAGCATTGTTCAGTGTCTCCCACATACTAAACACTGAGTGGGCAAATGGAAATGCCAGGCAGGCCCTGCCTACAAGGAGCCCACATTCTGATGGGGAAGGTTTCAGCTTCCAGTCAGATGGAAAAGCCCCAGGGTGCTTGGGGGCAGGCCTCTGGGGGAGTAGCCTTCCCACAGATCAAAGTTCTATCAGTTTCTGATGCTGACCCATTTGACTGTGCCAAGGACTAGCACACGGCACATAAAGCACTGAGCCTAGATTCAAGATCTGAGGTCAAAACCAGCCTCAGACACTCACTAGTGGTATATCCTGAGCAAGCCACTTTACCTTTCTTTATCTCAGTCTCCTCATCTGTAAAATGAGGGTACTAATCATACCTCCTTCCCAGAGTGGCTGGGAGGATCAAATGAGATATTTGTAGAGTATTTAACACAGTGTAAGAAGGTGTGCTCTTTCTTTCTCCATATATACATATATATATATATATATATATATATGTATGTATGTATATATGTATGTATCACATGTTTCTTTCCTACTTTCCATCTGCCTTTCTTCTCTGGATCTTGGGTGGCACCAGCAGGAACAGGGGGGCTCCCCAGGGTGGTGACTGAGAGCACTGAGCTGCAAGGAGTGCTATGTCCAAAGCTCTTGGATCCCGGGTCCTGGGCTGTCTCCATCATGGTTGGAAGGGAGGCAGTGGTCAGGCTGGGAGGCTGGGGGATGCCTTGACTGGCCTGACCCAAGCTGCCTCTCACTCAGGTGCTTTGCTGCTTCAGCCTCTTCACCTGTACAGTGAAGAGACACCAAGTTCCAGGTGACGATATTTGAATCAATTAAAAGCAGATGAATTAGGCTCACAGTTTAACCTGTTTCTGCTAAGGCCCATTCCCACCCAAATTCCAGTCACTCCAAGATCCTGAAGGTAGGTAAGTGAAGATGAGCATGTAGACAGATGCTTCCTTCTCTGGAATTCCATGGAAACAAAGGTCAAGTTCAGCAGCTGCACTGGGAAGGGGCAGGCAGGTTCCAAGTGGCTGCTTCTTGCCCATGAAAGGCCCAGGGCCACAGTGTCAGAGGCCATTGGCTCTAGCTCCTACCTAACCAACAAACTTCTCCAGTATAGAATTCCTGACCTCCCCTAGCAATCTTCTCCCTTCTGGCCACCTCTGATGGCAAGGGAGTTTTTCCTCAAATCGAGCCTAGATTTGCCCCTTAGGAATTTTTGCCTGTCACCCCTAACTCTGTTCTCACCCAAGACAACCAAGCCCAGCAGACACCTTTCAAGAACACAAAGCACATTCATCCCCACCAAAACCTCTTCAGCAGAAGAAATCTGCCCAGTTTCTTTTCCTGATCCTGCCAGAGTGTGAACTTGAGGGCTTTCGCCATCTTGGATGCTCTCCAAGATTCAGTGTTTCCTAAAGTGTGGCACTCCATGCTATTCAGGGTGCTCTGCCCCCCCACATACACACACACTGTCTATCATCCCCTCATCTCTCATGTAATCAGAGGGGCTGTGATCTCAATACTGTGAAGACTCTAATGGTATACACTTGCTATTCAGTTCGTCCTTAGTCATGTGGCAGCCAGCTCCTTTTTCCATTTCAACGGCACCCTTCCCACAACTTCATCTAATGGGCACTGCCAGCCCTCAGTCACCCAGGTCAGCAATCTCTACACTCTCCTCCCTTCCTCCCTCTCACTCACCTCAAGTGTCTAATCAGCCAAATTCTATGATTTCCCAAAAGGCAATGAATTACCTGTAAACAGGGCTTGTTGCATTCTTTGTCTTATACCCTAGCACCCAGCAGGGGAGAGGGTCCAGCCCAGAGAAAGGACATTCATTCATTCATTCCATAAATATTTTTTAATCCCCTACTACGGTGTCAGGCACCATGCTAAGAGCTGGGGACACAGAGAGAGACAAAAGGCAGTTACTGCACTCCAGGAAGCTACAATCTAATGGGGGAGACCACATGCAAACAAAACAAGCTGCAGACAAGATAAAACACACACAAAAGGCCCAATGAACCAATGTCTGCCTCAACAACATTGCTCCCATACATGCCCCCATCTCCTCTTTTCTCCTATCTGGTCCCCCTGCCTCTAATATCTCCCCCTGCCATCTAGCATTTAAAGCTCTTCACCCTTTGGCCTCCACCTACTTTTCCAGACTCATTATGCATTACTCCCCATTATACATTTGACTGTCCAGTTAAACCTCCTCCTCATCCTTGACTCTCCACATCCCATCTCCAGGCCTTTGCTCTTGTGGTCCTCCCTGCCAGGCATGCTCTTCCTCTTCCCCACTATCTCTTAGAATCCCTAGCCTCAACCATTCTGGAAAGCAGTTTGGAAGTGTGCATACCCTTGGTGCCATCAATACCACTGCTAGGTCTGTATCCCAAAGAGATTCAAAAAAAGAGAAAAGAACCTATTTGTACAAAAATCTTGATAGCAGCCCCTTTTAGGGATGGCAAAAAATTGGAAATTGAGGAGATGCCCATCCATTGGAGAATAGCTGAGCAAGTTGTGGTATATGAATATAATGGAATACTATGGTGCTGTAGGAAATGATGAGCTCCAGAAAAACCTGGAAAGACTTATACGAACTGATACAAAGTGAAGAGAGCAGTGCCAGGAGAAGAACATTGTATACAATATTGGCAACATTGTATACAATATTGGCAACATTGTACAATGATCAACTGTGAGTTCTGCGAGAACTGATACAAAGTGAAGAGAGCAGAGCCAGGAGAAGAACATTGTATACAGTATTGGCAACATTATACAATGATCAACTGTGAATTCTTCCCATTAACTGTGAGTTAACTGTTCTCAGCAACACAAGTGACAATGCCAAAAAACTCATCATGAAAAATGCTATCCACCTCCAAAAAAAAATTTGACGGTATCTGAATGCAAATTGAAACATTACTTTTCACCTTTTTTCATGGAGTTTTTTTGGTCTGTGGTTTCTTTCACCACATGACTAATATGGAAAAGTTTTGCATGACTGTACATGTATAACCTATATCGAATTGCTCACTGTCTCAGGGATAGGCAAGAGGAGGGAAGGAAGTAAAGGATTTGGAACTCAAAAATTTTTTAAATGAATGTTAAAAAATGTTTTTACATGTAACAGCAAAAAAATTAAAGTTTAAAAGTAGAGATTAAAAAAAAAACAAATTTCTTCAGGAAAGGGACTTCTCCATTTTTGTCTTTGTACAACAGCAGACACAGAGTGCTTCCAAAATGCTTGACTGATAAATTCAAATCACCTGGCCCTGATGAACCAGAAACCATGGAGGAAAAGAGCAGGAGCTCCTACTCCACTGTTGATCAAGTGTCCCAATTTTTAAGAAAGGGAAAACAAGCTGCCAGTGAGCTTGACTGAGATGCCTGGGAAAATCCTGGAGCAAATCCTTAAAGAGAAGGCCTGCCAACACCTAGAAGGGGAGGAGAGGATAACTAAGAAGTGGCTGGCCTTCTCCAACACAGAATCTCTTCATTTGCTTTCTGGAGAGGGATGCACGTGTCATGAGAGGATGCCAGGGCTGCAGTTCATCTAGACCCCTGGGGGTGGGGAACCTGCAGCCTCAAGGCCCACCCCTGGTCTACACTTTGGTTTGGTTTTTTTGCTTTGCCCCAAAGGGCAAGTGGAAAGTGGAAGATTTAGATGAGAGGTAAGAAAAACTTCCTAAGGAAAGGCATGGAGAAGTCGAATGAGCCAGCCCCACGCACACCCCTCCAGATGCCCCCTCGTCCAGGGCGCTGAAGAAAGGATCTGCCCCATCAGTCTGGAGGTAACTTCCTATCCCGGTTCCATGAGATGGCATTGAAAGAATGCGATTTCAGTGATTAGAAGTAGGAAAGGAGAGTCAAAGGGATACAACCCTGTGTTGTATCCTGGACAAGTCACTTCACCCTACCTCAGTTGTCTCATCTGCAAAATGAGCTGGAAAAGGAAAAAGCAAACTGCTCCAGTAATCTTGCTAAAAAAAAAACAAACCCTAACACATAATAGACTTTGGAACTCTTTTTTTTTTAGCTTGTATGATACAGAGTTTATGGAGATCACAAAAGCTTGCTCCTACATGTCTTAGTGACTGACAACCTTAGTACTAGTTTCATAACCTCTGCTAACTTTCTTTTAAACATTACTGATAATCTTTGGTTTTTACATCACCTCTATTTCCCAGTACTTTCCTCCCTCTCCCTCTATCCAGAACCCTATCCCTTATAACAATATAAAGGAAGGGGAGAAAGTAGCCCAGAAAAACTGCTCAATGACCAACTGAGTCTGATGTGTTCTTCATCCACAGCCCCCAACCTCTGCAAAGAAGGGAGGATGGCAAATTCTCCGAATTCTTCTTTGGGGCCAGGCATAGTCATTAGAGAGTCCTATTTCGTTTCTTTCTTTAAATATACTTTCTACTTATATGGTAGTTACTGTGTATCTTGCTTTCCTGGTTCTGCCTTCTTCACTGTATATCAGTTTATAGAAGACTTTCCATGTTTCTTTGAATTCTTCACATTTGCTGTTTCTTAGAGCACAGTAATATATGCTCACATTTATGGGTCACAATTGGTTGAGTGACGAGGGCTGGGGAACCAGAGGCCTCCAGGCCACATGTGGCCCTCTAGGTCCTCCAGTTCAGCGTTTTGACTGAATCCAAACCTCACCGAACAAATCCCCTTCATGAAAAGTTTTGTTCTGTAAAACTTGAACTCAGAAAAAAGGCTGCACTCAGGTACTTAGGTTTTCCACCCCTTTAGACTTTCCACAGTGGATGAACATCTCTCTGGTTACCAATTTTTACCTACTACAAAAAGTGCTGCGAGAAATACTTTTGTCCTTATTAGACCTTTTTTTCCTTCTTTGACTTTAGCTTTAGGTATATTTCTAGAAGTGGAATCTCTGGACAAATAATATAGACATTTACGCATTTTCTCAGACATACACACACAATCACCCACCTAGTGCATCTAGGCTGCACAGTGGACAGAATGCCAGAACTGGAATCAAGAAGATCCAGTTCAGATCTGGCCTCAGATACTACTAGCTATGTGATCCACTCAACCTCTGCTTGTCTCCATTTTCTCATCTGTAAAATGGCAAAGCACTCCAGTATCTTTGCCAAGGAAACCCCCAATGGGGTCACAAAGAGTCTGAAACAACTGAACAGTAACAATAGTCTGAGAAAGGGGGAAAGGATGTACTTGGAAAGGATGGTGGTGATGCAAAAAGAAAGGCTGGCAACAAAAATGTTTTCAAAAAGAAATTGGATTTTGAAAAGGAGCTCTCCCAAGAAGAATGGATCTGGGCGTGTCCTGGCCACATCTTGATAGCTGGAAAATTGAGACAACAGCCTACTTGCACAAAGGGCCCAAGATCTGGGAGGAAGGTAAGGCTGCACTTATCGCTTCCAAAATCAGGCCAGGCTACTCATTGTGCAGTAAGCCCTTGCGTCCTTGGGCTTTCCGTTGGCGCCCTGGATTTTCCTTTGGCCTGTGCCAGCACTGGTCACCAAACACTTATTAAGCACTGGCTGTGTGCACAGCAGCAGGCCAGCTGGCGGTTCTGGGAGATGTGGAAGTTTGGATCAGCTGTGGCCTTCACCATCCTGGAGCACAGGGATATCCCACCTGCCCCAAGAACTACAGGGTGAAAATACAGGATGAATGCAAGTCGAGAGAGGCAGGAGGGGGAAAGAGGTCGTGGTGGGGGGGGGGTTCACAGCAGGGATGGGGAGGTGGGGGGTTCTGGGCAGAGGCCTGGGGAGACCTAAGTTTGTTTGTAGCCTAATGAGATAAGTTGGACAAGGCTGTCCTGCAGAGGGGCCAAAGGGCATCATGATACAGCAGCAGGTGGGCACCACACAAAAGGTTTAGAACTGGAAAGGACCCTGGAAGCCTTGGTTCAACCGCTTCATTTTATACCTGTCCAAGGACCTGGGTTCGAATCTCAACTTTGCCATTCCCTACCTGTTTGACCTTGGGGTCACTTAATATCAACAAATCTCAGTTTCCCCATAATTGAGTGAGGAGATTGTGATCCAAGTCTATGGCCCTCTGATCACTTTTCCTCTACGACAGAAGGAAAACTAAACCATGAAAATCATGGAGGAGGAAAGCTGGGACAACTGCCATCCAACAATAGGGCTTTGTCAGGCCTTGAGCGTCCACACCTCCCCGCTGAGGTTCCTCATCTACACCAGGCTGATGATCCAAGGCTAGCGGCTGGGCCACTAACCCTAGAGAAGGTCCGACCTGCCCCAGATGAGACTGCCGGGCCCAAGCTCCCCTCCACCCATCCCCAGTTAGCAGGAGGCCCCCCCCTCCACAGGGGAGGAGGCTGGGGAAGGGGTCCTGGGGACCTTCCCAGAAAGTGGGGCATCCCCTTAAGGATGACAACGACAGGAGATGGGGGGGCAGGGCTTGCACAGAGTCACTGGTCCTCTTTCTGGTTCCTTTTCCAAAAAGATCCTTTCTTTCCAACCCTAAACTAAACCTCCCACAAAGGCATCAGGTGCGAGCGGGTGTCCCACCCCGCCTCCCCAGAAGGTAGGAGGAAAGGGGAGAGAGCGGGGGCCCTGGACACTGCCCACCTCCAGCCGGATACCCATCACTTATGGGGGGAGGAGGAAAGTCAAGAAAAAGGAGAGGAAAAGGGAGGGGCGGACACGAGGCCCCTCCCAGGCTTCCAGGCACAGATGTGCCCGCTCCGTGCCAGGTTGGGCCCGGGGCACGTGACACGTTGGGAGCCAAGGAGGGGAAGGGGTTTTCACCCCCACCTCCTGCCCCTCCCCTCCCTTGACCTCTATCACCTGCCCACCTGGGGGCCCCCATGCTCCACGTGCCCCGGACTAAAGTCCCTGCCCCCCCTTCCAGGAGGGCCACCGCCCCGCCTCCTGGCCCCCCTCGCACATCCACCGTCCCAGGCCCCCTGGGCGGGGCTCCCCTCGGACTCTCTCCCCTTCTGGGGCTGGCTGCCAAGCAGCCCCTCTCCCGCCTCCGCGCCTTTACCCAGGCCGTGCCCTCTGCGTTCACCTGGGTCTCTCAGGACCCCGCCCCCGCCCCGACGCTAGGGATGGGAGGGGTGTAGAGATATTGTGGGGCTGGCAGTCTGTGTCCCCCGCAACAGGCCGGCAGCTCCCCGAGGGCGGCGCGGCCCGTCCGGCAGAACCCCTGCCGGCCCCAGCCTCGCCTCCCCGCTCACCTCTCTCTGCTCCGCGGCGGCTCCTCAGGGGGCGGTGGCTCCGAAGCCCGCGCCTCCCTCCGCCCGCCGCTCCTCCAGCTTCCCACAGGGCACCGCGCGCGCCCAGGCCGCCCTTCCTCCACCTCCACCCGGCCTTCACACCGCGCACGCGCACCCTCCCACAGCGGTCGGGCGCGCGCCCCAGGACCTGTCAAGGGCTGCCTGGTCCAGCCCCTCCCTGGCCCTGCTCGGCCCCCCCTAAACTGTGGGCGCCCAGAAATCACCCCCAGAGATTCACAGGGCCGGGGGAACCTTGAGTCCAGGCCTCGAGCCCAACTCTCCATTCTACAGATGGGGAAACTAAGGCTCGGAGCGGGAAAAGTGCCTGCATTCCCCCAAACCAGAGGGAGCCCCAGGGTCCCCTCTCGGTCACACCTAAGGGGACTGAGGGGGGCACTGGAAGGTACTGAGGGAATACAAACTGCCCACCCTGAAATGCCTGGGAGGTCGGAATGTGTCCACCAGGGAGAAGCAGGGGATCCCCAACATCACCATTCCCCGTTCTCCCGCCCTGCACGAATATCCAGGCACTTCAGGAGCCTCGTCCCTTGGTGACCCCTTCGCTGGTGCAGGCATCCACCCCTCCAGTCCGGGACAGGGGCTTCCACTGTCAAGAGGTCCAGATTGTCAGGCTGAGTCTGGGCTTAGAATGGGCGGCGGCAGACAGGCGGTCAGCGGTCACCCCCATATCCAGAGCTCTGCCCAGACCTCTCCTCTGATGCTCAGCCTTGGGGTTTGTGTCCGAGGAGACAGAGGGATGCCAAGGGCACCCACAGGACGGATGGATGGGTGACCAGAGTCAGACACAGGGAAGCTTTGAAAGGCCCCACGCAATGGACAGTTCGAAAGGAAATGAAGGCTGGGTGGGCCCTGTCTGCACTTTATGTTCATTTTGTTGGGTGTTTGACAAGTTCTGAATTAAAACGAAATGTTTGAAGAGTAAGAGCTCCCTGGGGGTGAAGACTTCTTCCTTTTCCATGGTATCCCCACGGTTTAGCAGGGTCTGGCCTGTGGTAAATACTGATTAAATGCTTCTTGGCTGGAGAGAGAAAGGACAGAGAGAGGAAAAAGGGGAGGAGAGACGGAGAGGAAGGTCTCTAGACAGAGAAAGGAAGTAAGGGAAGAAAGAGGGAGGGAGAGTGTGGGAAGGAGGGGAATGGGAAAGAGACATCTCTGAAGGAGGGGAAGAGGAAAAGGGAGAAGAGGAGAGGAAGCAGCCTCATTCTCTCCTCTGGAACCATAAGGGTCCAGTGGACAGAAACAGATCAGGACAGCTAGAGATGGCCCCCATGCAGCGAGAGACCTTGGCCTTTTTAAGTTAAGGTCCTTCCCAGATCTCAGTTTGTCTGAGGCAGCAGATGGGTATGGCAGCTACCCTGGCATCAGGAAGACTGACTTTCTATGGTACATTGGAAAAGGCGCTACTATCAGGATGATGTCACTTGGGCAAACAGCTTTGACTCCCTGGGCCTCAGTGGTCTGATCTATAAAGTAAATGAAGCTGAGCTAGCTGGTCTCTGAAGTAAGTCTATAATTCTAAAACCCAGGTTCAAATCCCACCCTAGATGCTTACCAGCTGTGTGACACTGTAAAAGTTTCCAAACCCTTCACAGACTCGGTTTTCTCATCTATATACAGTGATAAAATAGTACCTCCCTGTCAGGGCTGTCATGAGGATTACATTAGACAGAATACCTTTTTAGAAACTCTGCCTTTAGGCTTAGAGAGGTTAGCATAGTAGAGTGTCAGTAGAGGACCAGAACCCAGGACTAGTAGAATTCTATTTCCACCAGGCCATCCTTGAGCTGGGTCCAAGAAGCTTTTATTAATCACCTACTGCGGGCCAGGCACTATGCCACATTCCTAGAATTTTAAAAAAGTCAGAGAAGTCCCTGCCTTCAGGGAGCTAACAGGGAAGGTGCCTGAAATAGTTTTCACATGCCTCTGTTTGGTGGATTTGTACCCCTGGACCCAAACACATGCAGAGGAGACCCAGCCTAGAGGGCAGGCTGTGACACATGCCAGTCAAATCCTGCCTCTCTCTGGTTAGCAGAGATCCTGTCTCTGTTTCCTCCCCTGACAGTTCCTTCTAGCACTGAAATCGAAGGGAGAGGCCCTCCCTGCCCCCTCTCCTTGGCTGAGCATTCCTCAGGCTCCCTGCGGCCTCCCAATCCTGCTGCTAAGAGAGGGTGTTCCACAAGGCTCTGGTCTACGCCCTAGGTCCTCTCTGGGACCTGATCAGCTCCCACTTGTTTAATGGCCTTCAGATCTATGTGGCCACCAGCTGCCAACTAGAGATTTCAAGCTGGCATCCAGAGGCATCTTAGACTCCCCAAGTCCCAAACACATCTCATTCTCTTTCCTCCACATCTTCCCCTTTCACCCTTCCCTGTTGTCAGAGGCCTCCTTCTGGCCTCTCAGGCCTCTGATGTACTGCCTCATCCCTAACTCCTTACTATGCATCATAGCTCATGACAACGATCACACCCAGCTGGTTGGTTTCCACATCTCTCACATACTTCAATTTAATTCAATAAACATTTATTAAGCACCTACTATGTGCCAGGCACTATGCTCAGCACTGGGGATACAAAATGAGACAAGACAGTCCCTGCCCTCAAGGAGCTCACAATCTAATGGGGAAGATGAACACATACACACAGAGCAAACTTTATACAGGATAAATAAATAACAGAGGGAAGGCACTGGGATTCAGAGGAACTGGGGAAGGCTTCCTGTAGGAGGGGGTTTGGGGGGTGGGCCTTAAAGAAAGTCATGGAAGTCAGAAGTTAGAGCAGAGGAAGGAGGGGGTTCTAAGCATGGGGTCAGCCAGAAAGAATGCCTAGAGCTGAGAGGTGAAGGGTTTGAGAAACAGCCGAGACTGGTGTCCCTGGAGCAGAGAATTCATGAGAGAGGAAGGTGTGAGAAGACTGGAAAGGGAGAAGGGGCTGGTGGTGAAGGGCCTTGAAGGTCGAGCACAGCATTTGGTATTTCGATCCAGGAGGCCATCGGGAGCCACAGCAGTTTGCTTTTCTCAAGACTCAGGCAGCTACTACCTTTGTTCAGGCCCTCACTTCTCACCTAAACAGTTTAATTGGTCTCTCCTCTCTCCAATTCATCCTTCATATTGTTAAAATGACTTCCCTTAAGAGGCACTCCCCTCCACAATAAATGTCAGTGACTCCCTATTGCCTCTAAGATAAAATAAACTCCTGGGTTTGACTTTTAAAACCCTCCACAACCTGACCCTACCTACCTCTCTGGTCTCATTGGATGTCATCGTCCTTCTGATACTCTTCTATTTCCCTGTTAGGCCCTGTTAGTCTCTCCATGTCCAGTCTCATTATCTTTGCACTGGCTGTTCCCCTCTGCCTATAATGCCCTCTCTCCTCACCTCCACCTTCGAGAATTCCCTTCTTCCTTCAACATTCAAGTGCCACCCTGATTCTTTCACACATTTTCTGACCCTCTCCAACTACTTTTACCCTCATTCCCTAGTCTATCTTGTATTTGTTTTTTATTTATTTTCTCCTATTTGTATATTCTGTCTCCTTTGAGAGAATATAAGCTTTTTGAAGGCAGGTGTTGTCTCATTTTGGTCTGGCCCCAGCCCTTAGCAAAGTGCCTGGCATATAGTAGATATTTAACACTTGCTGATTTTAGAAAAGAATTCTACAGTGTCTTCTTTGCTAAGTCATGAGGTCTGCAGGTGGAGACTAAGTTGTTTGTGACCTTTATAACCCCAACACTCTCCACACAGGAAGCACCTACTAAGCGCTGGCTGACAGCGGCTACATCCTGAGCATGTCACAAACCTTGGCAAAACCCAATGGGCTTTGCTCTTCCCGAATCATTAGGTCAAATTAGCCCGGAGAGCAAATCCACAAGGATAGAGGTTAGAGCAGGGCTTATAGACAGCCAGCGCGTCAAGACAGGACAGGAATGAAAGTCTCCTCCATCAGTCCACAGTTTGTTATATGAGGAAAGAGCATGATAGAAAAGGAAGAATGTTGATAAGATTCTACCAATTTGGATGAGATTAAATAAAGCATTTGTTAAACTCTTACTATGTGCCAGACACCATTCTAAATGCTGGAAGGAAGGAAAGAAGGGAGAGAAGGAGGAAGGAAGGAAGGAAGGAAGGAAGGAAGGAAGGAAGGAAGGAAGGAAGGAAGGAAGGAAGGAAGGAAGGAAGGAAAGAAGGAAAAGAAAGAAAGAAAGAAGGTCCCTATTTTTCCAGAATTTACATTCTAATGGGGAAAGATAAAAAGAACTGAAAAAGTCAGGAGAGGAAAGGTCCTCCTTCTCCTATCTCTGCCTTTGCATTGGCCAGCCTCCCTCCCTGCCATGCCCTCCCTCCTCACCTCTACCCCTTAGAATCCTATTTCCTTCCTGATCTGCCTTCCCCCTTCCCAAAAATTACTTTGTATCTATCTTGTATATTGTATATACTTATGTGAATATACATTGTTTCCCTTGATAGAGGGTAAATTCCTTGAAGGCAAGAGATTTCGTTTTGTCTTTGTATCCTCAGTGACTAGTATAGCTCCTAACACGTAAGAGGTGTTGAATAAATGTTCTTGTATTTATTTTTTGTATTTAATTTCTGTATTATGGATATATGGATGGATACATATTATCTTCCATGTTACAGTAAGACAAGCAAGGACTGTTTCATTCTCTTTATTTGTATCTCCATCACCTAGCATGGCACCTGACTCAGAATAGGTGCTTTATAAATTAATGCTTGCTAATTGATTAATTAGCATGTGAGGATTCTAATATTTGGGAATTGTGGATCCTTGAGACAGGGGTATACTGTCATTTCTGCACATGCCTTTAGCTCAGCTAATAAAATATATATTGGGACAATTTCTAAAATGGCCCTCAAACATCACTTTTAAAAATGCCCAGGGTAGTGAGTTCCTCTACAGCTCTCAAGATGTGGCGGCCTCTTTCTGCTTTTCAGTATGCCTGCCAGTCCTGAGCACTGGCCTCCCACCCATCCCTCCCTCCCCACAGTCCAAAGGTGTCAGGGAAGTCTAGGAGCCAACCCTAAGCTGACTCTGCCTCCTTCTTTCCGAAGTCCGGAAGCCAGGAAGGAACTTCTCATTTGTTTACTTACCCTGGGAGGGAGAGGGGAGAGAGGAATATAAATCTACCCTGCTACATTAAATTACACAAAGTCACCAAGCAAATTATTGAAAGGGTTGGCCAAGGGACAAGGCAGCAAATGCAGAAGGGGCCCCTGGATCTAGAGACAGAGGCCCTAAGTTCAGGTCCTGGCTCTCATCACTTGCTGTCTGTGCTGATCTTGGGTCATAGGCCTTTTCTTTATGGTCCTACTAGCCCTTACACAAGCCCTAGGGAAACTGCCATCGCAGTTCTTTCATCAATAAACTAGTGTTACTGAAAGCCTGTTAAGACCTCTGAGCCAAGACTCTGCCTCTGTGCCTCAATTTCCTCATTTGTAGAATGAGGAGCTTGGATGTGGATGATCTCTAAGGTCATATTCACTCTAAATCCTCTTGTGGTTGTTGCAGTTTGTTCTCAAAGAGGACTATGACACAGGGAAGTGATGCTGTGACATACAAGTGAATTGGATTGAAGTGAGGCAGGGCTATGCAGTCACCAGCCTCACTTTCTCCCTCACAGCCAGTGGCCTGATAACGCTCAGGATGACTGGAGATGGCCCAGGTTGCAGTGGGGGACCTTGGCCTTTCCAGGCTAGGATTCTTAACAGGTCTCATTCATAGCCCTGCCAATTCACATGCATGTCATGGCCTCACCTCCCTGATGTCATGATCCTCTTTGAGAACAAAGCAGCCTCTGTGAGTAGAAAAAGAGCTGCCCACTGGGGACCAAACTGGGACTGGCCAGTTGGGCCACACAGCTTTGCTTCCTTCCTCCCTTCCTGCCTTCCTCCCCTCCTTCCTTCCTCCCTTCCTTCCTTCCTTCCTCCCTTTCTTCCTTCCTTCCTTCTTTCCTTCCTTCCTTCCTTCCTTTCTTTTCTTTCCCTCTGTTCATATAGAGTATCCCACCTTTACATATGGGTGCTCTGTCCAAAGGAAATGTAAATTTTTAATCTCTGAAACTTCTTTTCTCCTTTTCTCTTAAAGACCAGACTTTCCCCCAAGTCACTCAGTTTCTCATTGATTGGCCAATAACAGGTCCCAGACCAAACCCTATTTTGTTTGGGCCCTGATTGACTCAGAATGAATGTAAATAGCAATTGTTTCTGCTTTGGCCAGAAACCCTGAGGGTCTTCCCTCCCAGATCTAGTTTTTTTTTTAAAAAGGCCATTCTTTGCTGTGTTTCTTATTACACTTTAATCACAGGCTTTGCCTCAGTCAAACTGAGACCTGTTAAGGAACTTAGTTTGGAAAGGTCAATGCTTCCCACTACATTCTGGGCCATCTCCAGTCATCCTGATCTATATCTGACCACTGGATCCAAATGGCTCTGGAGGAGAAAGTGAGGTCGGTGACTTTGCACAGTGCTGCCTCACTTACATCAAATTCACTTGCATGTCATGGCATCACCTTCCTGATGTCATTATTCTCTTCAAGAACAAAGGACAAACAGCCCATTCAGTGATTAAGGCTAGGTAAGAAATGAAGCAGAGAAAGATCTCTTTTGTCTAGTCAAAAAAAAAATCCTATAAAAACATGTGGTAGGGAATATAAGTAGTACTGTTGCCATTTTACAGATGAAGAAACAGAGGCATGATTAGTGTGTTGTAGCTATGGTAGTCAAACTCAGTTCTGTCCCAGAACTCTTTTCACAATTCCATACTTGGAGTGAACTAGTAGCCTCTGCCTGTGGGACCCCTCCCTCTGATTGGAGGGTGGAAGGCTCCTCCCAGAAGCTCCTAGAAGTCACCTCTTCATTCCCCACCAGGCTTCACAGCTCTGGACTTCATCCTGCTCAGAAGTGGATACCCTCTGCCCCTTTTTCAGCTTCCTCTTATATTCCCCTTTAGAATATAAGATCTTTGAGGTCAGGGGCTGACTATTTCTTGGCTTGTACTTGTATTACCAGAGTTTAGCACAGTTCCTGGCAGATACAAATTAAGAGCTTAAATGTTTGACTGACTGACTGACTTCCAGGGATCAAGGTGGGAGAGTAACATAGAGAGCCTTTATGGAGGATATGGTACTTGAAAGACAGATTTGATTTTGATAGGAAGGATGGAAGAGGAAAGGGGCTTTCCAGGTTAGGGATGCAACATGGATAAATGTATGGATAAATGTAAAAATTGGAACTCATTGGGCATGTTACATGTGCATACATGTAGTGAGGCTACCAGCCTGATTGGAGAAAAGGTATATGGCATATGGACCAGTATAGGAAGCTATTCCCTGAGCAATTAAAAGCCAAGGGACAGAGGACTTGGAGTGGCCATCAGTAAATGTTTGTTGAATGAGTTAATGAATTTGTAAGATTACTGTAGAACATTTTCCCCTCCAAGATGGTGTTTTGAATGATCTTGATACTGATTTAATTATGTATCATTGTTCTCAATTTTAAAAAGTTTGATACAAATAAGCAGAGTAATCTCTATACTGGGGGGAAACCCACAAACCAACATTAGCCAAATACCCATCAGGAGGCGTGGTCTCATCCTTCTGTCTCTTACTCAGCATATCAGGAAAAAGCCTGGTCTTCCATTTCCTTCCTGTTATTAAGGATTAAAATAACTTCTTTTCATTTTAGATTACCTGTCCCAAGGAAATAATGAACTGGGAAACAGGGTGACAGGTCCAGAAAGGTGTTTGAGGAGAAAAGAGGAATCCACCTGGGTAAGAAGTTTCCAAACCTGCAGGCTCCCAAGGCTCTCCCAGGCCTGGCTGTCCCCAGGCCCTCTCACCACGTCCCTCCACCCAGGAGGTTTCTGGGCCTTCTGCTGCTAGAGATAACCTTTGAAATGTAAACGAATTCGTTTTGTATTGTCTGGAACTAGAACAAGGAATGACGTCCCACAATTCATCCTGGGGGAGCAGGAGCAGTGATCGCCAGGGAGGTTCATCAAGATGTCTCCACCCAGTTCAGGTCTAGGGGCCACCTTTGAGGAGACATGCTGACCAAGTGGACCACTTCCAATGAGGCAGTGAGGATTCGAAGGACCCGAAATCACGCATGCCCTGTGCGGACTGAAGAGACAAGGAAGCGTTAGAACCAGATGAGAGCTCTGATTCAAATTCAAGTCACATCAGCAAATATTTATTAAGCACCTATTGTGTGCTCATCACTGCCTTAAGCACTCAGGAGATGTGAAGAAAGGCAAGAAGCAGCCCCTCTTCTCTGGGAGTTTACAATCTAACAGGACCAAGACGACGGACAAGTTACTCAAGCTATTGACAAGGTAAGTTGGAGATGAACTATGCAGGAAGGGTATCAGAATTAAGGGGGACTGGGGAAATCTCCTTGCAGAAAGGGAAATTTGAGGAGAGTCTTGAAAGAAGTCGGAAAAGCCAGGAAGTAGAGATGAGGAAGGAGGGCATTCTAGGCGTGGGGGACAGTCAGTACAAAGGCATAGAGTTGGGAGATCATGAGTGAGGAACAGAAAGGAGACCATTGTGGCTGGATCATATGGAGCATGATGGGGAGGAAAATGTAAGAAGATTGGAAAGGTAGGAGAGGGCCAGGTTGTGAAGGGCTTTGAAAGCCAAACAGCGCATTTTGTATTTGATTCTGGAGGTAATAGGGAGCCACTGGAGATGGTTGAGGAGCAGGGAGACATGGAACAAATCATTTAAAGTATTATGAAAATATTATTTATTATTATTATTAGACTTGAAAAGAGGAGACTCGAGGAACATGATGGTTTCTTCAAGTATTTGTGATTTGATTTGTTCTACTTGGACAAAGGGCAAAACTACGAGGAAGGGGTAGAAGTTAGACAAAGTCAGATTTAGGCTTGGTTGGGGGAGGGGATGTAATAACAATGGAAACTCTCTGAGAGTGGAATGGGCTGTCATGGAGGCAGTGAGCTCTCCCTCACTGAAGGGCTTCAGGCAGACTGGATAGCCAGTTGCAGGGGCATTGGAGAAGGGACTCTTGGACAAGGAAGGGTCCTCTCAGCTCTGAGGTCCTGTGATTTCAGATGCATTCCTCCCAGACTTCCCATTCAGGAAAAGTCAGAAGTGAAAGAGCATAGCCATTCTGTTCTTCTCCAAAGCCATTTCTTAAAAATGGAGGCTATGCTGACAGATGATTGAGGAAACTTCCTAACAGAGGACCCATGAATGATTGATTAGTGGTTGGTTGGTTGTTGTCCATTCTCCAAGAGGACCAAAATGACATCACCATGAGTCAAGATTCAATGTGTCCAACTGTGGCTGATCAGACCAATCCAGCTCAGAAGGTTCTACCACAAGTCAGGTACAAATCGTCCTTGTGAACATTTGGAGTGGATTCCCTAATTCTGGACATCCTGCATCTTCTTTGAGCTACTTCAATTCTGCTTTGCTCCTAGAGCACAGCACCGTTTCTGATGTGGGCACGCCATGCTGAGCGGTCCTGTGCCAGTATTTCTTGTGTGGCATAATCAAATCCAAAGTTCCTGAGAGTGTCCTTGTATCACTTCTGACCACCATGTGAATGCTTGCCCTGTGTGAGTTCTCCATATCTTTTAGGCAAACATAACTTTGGCATTTCAAGCAATATGGCCAGTTCATCAGAGTTGCCCTCTCTGAAGCATAGTTTGAATGCTTGGCAGTTCAGTTCCAGCAAGGACTTCAGTGTCTGGTACCTTATCCTGCCAGGTGATCCTCAGAATCTTCCCAAGACAGTTCAAATGGAAGCGCTTTAGTTTCCTGACATAGCGCTGGTAGACTGTCCATGTTTCATAAGCATATAACAATGAGGTCAGCACAACAGCCCTGTAGACCTTCCATTTGGTAGTCAGTCTAATACCTCTTTTCTCCCATACTTTTCTTTGGAGCCTCCCAAACACTGAGCTAGCTCTGGCAATACATGCCTCAACTTCATTGTCAATGTGTACATCCCAGGAAAGTCCACTACCAAGGAAAGTGAACTTATCCACAGCATTCAGAACTTCTCCATTTGTTGTAACAGATGGTTCCACGTATAGATGGTGTGATGGTGCCTGATGGAGCACCTGTGTTTTCCTGGTGTTAATTATTAGGCCAAAATTAGCACAGGCAGCAGAGAATTGATCCATATTTTGTTGCAACTCAGTTTCAGAGGTTGCATTGAGTGCACAGTCATCTGCAAACAGAAAATCATGCACCAACATTCCCTCCACTTTGGTCTTGGCTTGTAGCCTTTTCAAATTGAAGAACTTACCATCAGTGCAATAGTTGACCTTGATGCCGTGTTCATCCTCATTCATAAAGGGGAGTGTCCAAGGCCAATACCCTGAACTTTCCAAAAACACAAAGAGAATTTTCCCACTGGAAGCCAGGATCCTTCCTCCCATCCTGGAGCAACAAAGGACCAAGAGCAAGGTTTCATCAGAAGAGGGGGGGGCCAAGGGGGCAAGCCAACGACATTCCTAACAGGGAGGGAGTTTCCCAGGCTAAGATGGGACGTGCTCTCTGTGCATCACCAAGCCTTTGTTGTCCCAGGTAAAAGGCAGTTTGACCATTTTTATATAATCATTTTTAAAGAACATGTTTGGGGGAAAGTAAGTACATGGAAATTTTTCAAGGTAAAAAACATTAAATTGAGAAAAAAGAAAAAGCTATAAATTTTATTATTAACCACAATTTAAAACAAGATAAAAATATCGCAAGCCACCGAAAAGAGTCGTAGAACATAGAATTTGGAACTTTAAAACTACCTGGTCTAGTACCTTCATTTTACACAGAAGAAAACTGAGGCTGAGAAATAAACATGATTTGCTCAAGGTTGGGCAGCCTGTAATTAAGAGAGGCAGGATTTCAGTCCAAATATTTTGACTCTAAATCCAATGGTGTTGGACTACATAATTTATCTTTCTGCTAGACTTAGAAATTCCACTTCCCTCCCCCGCCAACTCTACTCATTTTGTCATCCCCCTGCCCAACCCTCACACCTGAGGTGCTAATCCTCCTTGAACATTCAATATGCCCCAGTGTCTACTTCTCCAGAAACAACTGGTAGGTAGAGGCTCATGGCAGGTAGGAGCTCATGAGCTACAATGTTAGGAGTAAACAATCAGCACCTGAGAATCAAGAACCTGAGGGAGCATCTACTCTTCTACAGACCCAACCTATCAGGGCTGATGGAAGCTGGAAAGTAAATCTGATGGAGTGCTATCAAGAGAATATATAGATCTAAGATTCTTCTGCTTAAAGGTTGGGTTTTGATGAGATCACCAAGAATGGAAGAGCCTACAGGGAAAAGAGAAGGGGGCCCAGGACAGAGTCCTGGGGCATACCCCCACTTGAGGGGCATGACTTGGGTGATGATCAAAGAAGAGTGAGAAAAAACAGAAGTCAGAGAGGAAGAACAAGAAGCTAGATACGATGGATTAGCAATAACTCAGATTTCTATAATGAGAGAGAAGTGAATATTTCTCTCATATTAAAAATCAATTATTGAATCCAGTACCAAGATTTTTTCAGAAACCTGTAGGGTATTCAAGATTTTGAACTGAAGAACATTGCTGATGAATGAGATTACCCAAATCACCAGGGAACACGGTTTTTTATCCTGGATGGGAGACTCATCCAATTAGAGAACCTAATTTAATCTAAGGTGAATTCTAGGCTTGAGTGGGAGTAGATCCTTCATCAAGATTGGGGGTGGACTGGGAGTGAGAGGGATCAAAGTCATGGCCCCCAGACCCTCATTCATCCTTCTCATTAATTGTTAAACCATCAGAGTTGATTGCCACTCCCTGGAACACCAGCTCTTCCAAGGGCATATTATCATTGAGTGGTCCATGAGGGGTCTTTGGCATTCACAAGTGTCACTGACCCTTTTATTAATTATCTTCTAGCATGACTAATAAAATGATTAATTAGCCAGAAATTATATCTCTAAAACCTTCTATACATCACAATAATGATAGGAAGTTAACAAAGTGTTTTCTTCACAAGTGAAAGGTATCTTGGTGTGGTAGAGAGTTAAATGCATAACCAGAAGACCTGGGTTTGAGGCTAGACTTTGCTACTTACTTCCTGTGTGACCTTGGGCAAGTTGCTTAACCTGGACCTCAAATTCCTCATCTATAAAAGGAGGTTGGACCAATTGACCTCTAAGGTTCTTTTCAGGTCTAAATCTATGACCCCATGTATGACTTTGTGATATAGAAACGTGAAAATTGTTTTCAGAACTGTAACTAACATGAAAGATTAGCATTTCACCTGAGGTACCAACTTCTATGGGCCTGGACTGCCATGCCCAGTTATCATTGCATGGCATCCTCTCATAGGCCCACCACAGGAAGAGTGCCGGATCACCCTATGCTCCTGATGGGACTGAACCCATTGTCAGACCATCCCCTAAGCTGCTTCTCCCCAAAATAACATCTTTACCCCAAATGAGAGGGTCTCTAGTCCCATCTCCATAGGTCTCAGTTTCCTCATCCCTAAAATGAGAGGGCTGGACTAGATGGCCTCCAATGTCTCTTCTAACTCCCATGATTCCATGACTAGAATCCAGTCCTCCCAGCTCTGAGGCAAATAGCTTTCTTGTTATGTTCCATGTTGTCTCAGTCCATCTCAATCAGTCCCTTCATCATTCCCTATTTACTTCTTTAAGATGCCTATTCACTGAATGGGCATTACCTCACTCTAAGTGAGTACCTGAATAGGCCAAGGTCTCCCATTGCATCCTGGGCCTTCTCCAGTCATCCTGATGAATATCTGGTCACTGGATCCAGATGGCCCAGGAGGGAAAGTAAGGCTGGTGACCTTGCACAGCTCTCCCTCATCAAAACAAAGTCAAGTGCAAGTCATGTCATCATTTCTCTGATGGTATGGTCTTCTTTGAAAATGAAGGACAAACACAGCCTGACTCAGGCTCCCCCTCTTCAAAGCCTTCCTTGACCCCCCTCTAACTGACCATCTCCCTCCTCAAATCCTAGAGTTCTTTGTCCAGATCACCCCTTTACCCCCTTACACTCTAACCTCCTTCATCCCTTCTGGCTTTGTGTCATCTGCCAATTGGATGAACATGCCCTCTACACATTTATCCAAGTCACAGACAAAAAGACAAACAGTAGAGACCTTCTTCCAATTCCAGATGGAGCCATCAGTGGCTCCTCTGAGACCTGCCATTCTCCTGGTTCATAAACTGCCCAGATGGAATATTCCCAGCCCTCATTTCTCCATCTAATCCACAAGAATTACATGAGAGATTTTAGCAAATGCATTTCTCAAATCTATGCAAGTTGTATCAACATTCCTTCACCTGCCTTCCAGGAATGTGATGGGGACCAAATGATAATGTCTGTAATGAGCATAACACAATGCCGGCCTAGGGTTAGGATACGTGCTTATTCCATTCCATTCCCTTAATCTGTAAGTTTAGTGAAAGAGTATCCCCTGCCTCCTTATGGTCCTAAAACATCTCAGTGGTGGGCCAGAAGAAATGAAATATCTACACATAGTTCAAGGGTAAAACTATTATTATAAAAAGGGAGAATTGGGTTATGGCCTAATCTGCTCTTTGAAATTTTTGTTAATTTTTTTGTTTCTACATCACTATCATTTCCATGTATTTCACCCATTCTCCATTGCCTTCACTTAATACAAAAAAAATCAATTCAATAAAACCGACATAGCCTTGCTTGACAATTCATGTCACACTGCATGACCAGGTCTTTCCTTCTCTAGTGAATGGAGGGAGGCACAGTTCCTAATCGCTTCTTCAGAGGTGAAGATTGGCCATTATAATTAGAGTTGGCCTGTATCTGGGGGGCAAATTTTTGATAGTTGTTCATTTTTTTTTCACTTAAAAAAATCTAGTTTCTCATCCCCTTGCCTCCTCCAACCCATGGGGAAATAAAACGAAAGAAAAGTCTTGTACCAATTACGCAGAGTTAAGCAAAATGGATTACTGCACTGTTCAATCTGAAGGACAGATCATGAGCCTATCAACTGAATCAGGGGGCAATAAACATTTATAAAGTGCCTACTATGCGCCAGGCACTGTATTAAGCATTTTACAAATATCTCATTTTATCTCATGCTAACCCTGGGGGAAGGTGCTCTTCTTATACCCAAACTGGTAGGTAACAGACTTCATTATCAGTCGTCTAAAATCTGATTGGTTGACTTAACATTGACTTAAATGTTCCATAGTTATCTGTCTTTACAATGTTGCTGTTATTGTATACATTGTTCTCCTGGTTCTGCTCTCTTCACTTTGCATCAATACATGCAGATCTTCCCAGGTTTCTCTGAAACCATCCCCTACATCATTTATAGCCTGATAGTATTTTATAGCCTGATAGTATTTCATCACAATCATAGACCTTAATTTGTTCAGCCATTTCCCAGTTGATGAGGGCACCCTGCCCTCAGGACCCATCTGGTCCTTTGCCACCACAAAGTATTTTTAATCTTGTGGGTTGTTATCCTGTTTCTTTGATCCCTTTGGGATATAGACCACTTGGTATCACTGGGTCAAAGGGTAAACTCTGACATAATTTTTTGAAAAATAGTTCCAAATTTCTTTTTTAATATTCTTTTTTTAATTTTTAGTCCCAATTTATTTCCTTCCTCTCACTCCTCTTCCAAGTAATATGCCTATTATACATATGAAGTCATGCAAAACATATTTCTACATTAGCTATGTTGCAGGGGGGAAAAGAGAAAAATAAAGTGGAGAAAATGTACTTCACTCTGCACTCAGGATTCCTCAGTTCTTTCTGGAAATGGATCGCATTTTTCATCATGGGTCCTTTGGAATTGTCTTGGATCATGGATCATATAGCTAAGTCTTTCACAGTTGGTAATTAGTTTCAGTGTTGCTGTTATTTTGTGCAGTGTTCTGATTCTGCTCACCTCACTTTGCATCAGTTCCTATTAAGTCTTCCCAGGTTTTTCTGAAACTATCCCCTTTACCATTTCTTACAGCACAATAACATCCTATGACATGCATATATCACAATTCATTCAATTTCCAATTCTTTGCCACCACAAAAGGAGCTGCTATGAATATTTTTTGTACATATGGGTCCTTTTCCCTTTTCTTTTATCTCTTTGGAGTACAGATCGAGTAGCAGCACTACTGAGTCAAAGGGTATGCACAGTTTTGTAGTCCTTTGGGCATAGTTCCAAATTATTCTCCAGACCAGTTGGACCAGTTCACAAGTTTGACCATGTCACCTTACTCACTCAATAAACTCCAATGACTCCCCATCACTTCCAGGATAAAATATAAAATCTTCCATTTGACTTTCAAAACCCTTCCTAGCTTAAACCCTCTCTACCTTTTCAATCTTCTTATACCTCACCCCCAAAATATTCTTCCATCCAGTGATACTGGCCTCCTGGCTATGCCTCATTATAGAGCAAGGGTGGAGAACTTTCAACCTTGAGGTGACATGTGGCCTTCTAGGTCCTCAAGGGTGGCTGCTCTAGATACTCCATCTCCAGACTCCAGGCATTTTTCTCTGGCTGTGCCCCCTGCCAGGAATGTTCTCCCTCCTCATCTCTACCTCCTGTCTTCCCTAGCTTCCTTCAAGTCCCACCTTCTACAGGAAGCCTTTTATCCTCCTTAATGTTAATAGCTTCCCTGATGATTATCTTCAACTTATCCTATATATTTTTTGTTTCTACAGTGTCATTTGCAAGCTGTCTTCCACATTATTCCTCAAGGAACTGGCCTATCTTTTTCCTTTCTTTATATCCCTAGCCCCTCCCCCACTTCCCATCACCCCCCACATAATAGGGGCTTGTTGATTTGACTTACTCTTCTCTAGCCCTAAATCAACTCATCTATTGAAAAAAAATCAAACGACTTTCAACAAAATCTTTCTTTAAATAACCACAACCCCCAAACCCTTCAGCCCTCTGCCCCTTTATGACTACAACAGTGATTTCCTCACCTGATTTGGGTAAGGATTTTTGTTCCTGGGCACAAAGTCATTTTTCCACATTTTTGTTGTTGAAAGTTTCCTATTTTGGCACAGAATATTTTGTGAAGGAAAATGGGGGCCCTGCCATGGAATAAACTGGCTACTCACATTGTGTTTTTAGGGACAGAGAGTAATTTTTGTTGGATAACCTTTATCCCACAAAGTGTTCTCCCTATTGGCTGGAAACCACAGGTTATAAATTGTAGAGAGTTCTCAGGAAGGATCAGGTGGTCCTTTTGCTGCAGATTCCCAGTAAATAACCCATCTCCATTTCCAAAACACAGGCTCTGGGCACCACTGATTTCCCTGTATATCCTGTTAGTCCAGCATGCTGCCTGAAACCTGTACAAACATCAGTGTAGAGGTAGGAGGAAGCATCTCTTAACTGGAACCAAGCTCATCCTCCAACCCCAAGCCCAATGTCTTTGCTTGGCCTTCAAACATGGAGTTAGGGACTTAATACTAGGCTCATAGGTCCGTAAGAGCTGGAAGGAAGGGACCTCAGTGGTCACTGAGTCCACCTCCCTCATTTTACAGAAAAGGAGACTGAGACCCAGAGAACGGCTTTTCCAAGGTCACACAGCTAGTGACAGGGGGTTAGACTCAGGTCTTCTGATTTCAATATAGGGGCAGGGGTCAATGTGAATAGATGCAAAGAGAAAAGGGAGAAAAAGATGATCATTGGGAATGAAAGGTATTCTGCAGCACAGAGTATGTCTAGAGGAATTATAAAAAAGTAGACTAGAAAGAAAAGTTAGTCTGATTATAGAAGGCCTTGAATGCCAGAATCAGGAGTTTATATATTGAGGAGTACTAAAGCTTTCTGGGTAGAAGACCAGAGGGCTACATTTAAAAAACAAAGAATATTTTCCTATAAAACCAAGAGTATCAGGGGAAGAAAGGGGATAGAGAACTGAATAAAGGACAGTATAATCACAGTTACAATTCTGTGGGGTTGAGGGTAGGGTGGTATGAGCCTTGTCACTGCAGGGACAGAGGCATGAGTCATTTCCGAAGCTACCTTCCTGTTCATCTTCACAGGGATGAAGCTTGTACTGCCTCCTCTTTCAGCAGAACTGGACCAGTGGTTATTTCAGATTGACAGATGACTACAAGGTAAATGTGAAGAGAGTGGTCTACCTGGAGAAAAAACCCACCCCACTTCTAGACGTTGGAATCCTGAGGCAAAGCCCTGTTCATTCATCCCATGTTAGTTATAGCTCTATGGGAAAAGTTACTCCATCCCTAACAAGTAAGCAACCAAAGAATTTGAACATGCATTTCTCAAGAGAAGAAATATGAACTGTCAACAACCATATGAAGGAACCCTCCAAATCACTAGTTTTTTGTTATTGGTTTGGTTTTTTTTTTAAGATCAACCCAATATAAATTACTGAGGTTCTACTTGGTTCCCATTAGACTGGAGAAGGTGACAAAAGGTAAAAGTGGTCAATGTAGGAGGTGTGGGGAGAAGATGGGCACACGAATTCTCTGATAGTGGAATTGGGAGTTGATCTAACCATCTTGGAAAACAATTGGAATTATGCTCAAATAAATTACTCAACAATACACATGCTTTGACCCATGCCTAGGCATATGCCCCAAGGAGGTCAAAGACAAGCAGAAAAGATCTCATGTATACAGAAATATTCACAATAACACTTTTTATGGTAGAAAAAGGTTAGAAAGAGAGTAAGCACCCATCTGTTGGGAGGATGGCTGAACAAATTGTGGTGTATACATGCAATAAACTATATTAACATGCCCTAACATGGCAAATTATGAAGAATCCAGAGACCCTTGTATGAACTAATACAGAGTAAAATAAACAGGATCAATGAAACAATTGATGCATTAATCATAATCATTTTCAGAACACATCAAAAAAACATCGGAACAGTAATCAAGGGAGTCACCTGCCATGACTTTAAGGATCCATGATAAAATCTTTCATCAGGGAGGTGGTGAACTATGGTTATAGGATGAGGCAGATGTTGTCAGACATGGCCAATGTGTTATTTGTTACAAAGGAAGTTTCGCCACATCTACAAAAATATTTATAGCAGCTCTTTTTGTGGTGACAAAGAATTGGAAATTGAGGTGATCCCCATCAATTGGGAATGGCTGAACAAGTTGTGGTATATGAATGTAATGGAATACTATTGTGCTATAAGAAACGATGAGCAGGCAGATTTCAGAAAAACCTGGGCTTATATGAACTGATGCAGAGTGAAGTTAGCAGAACCAGGAGAACATGGTACATAGTTACAGCCACATTGTGCGATGACTAACTTTGATAGACTTGGTTCTTTACCTCAGTGCAAGGTTCTAAGACAGCTCCAAAAGATTAATGATGAAAAATGCTATCCACGTTCAGAGAAAGAATTCGAGTCTGAATGCAGATCAAAGCAGACTGTTGGCTCTCTCTTTTTTGTTTTGTTTCTTCTTTCTTATAGTTCATTCCATTGGTTCTAATTCTTCTTTGCAACATGACTGATGTGAAAATATGTTTAATGTGAATGTATATATAGAACCTATATCAGACTGCATGCCATCTTGGGTAGGGGGGAGAAAGGGGGAGAAAATTTGAAACTCAAAAGCTTATGGAACTCAGTGTTGTAAACTAAAAATAAATTAATTTTAAAAAAAGAAGGGTTCATTAGATATTGATAGCAATAGGAAAAGGGCCAGAGCATAATTAAATTTTATTTTAAAGTTCACTCAGGTAGTGGCATAAGGGATAGATCGAATAGGAGATAACATGGAAAAAGGAAAATGGCAGGAGAGGTCTAACATTGGAAAAGGGAATTCAGGGCCAGGAAAGGGAAATGACTTAAACCAGATCACACAGGTAATGAGGGACAGAACTGGGATTAGAACCCAAATTTTCTAGCCTTAAATCCAGTTCATAAAGCTACCTCCCATCTGATTTGTTCTACATGTATTGCACTCCACCCTGGCCCTCAACAATCCCCGCTTTATTTTGTTGTAACCAGAGATAAAGTACTTGGGTTTGAAAAACTTACCCAAGAGAGAAGGCACCTATGAATAGGTGGCCATACAGAGAAACAAAGGGATAGAGGTAATATAGATATGAGCCAATGGAACAGGGATGCAAAGGGATTTGTATTAGCAACATAATCCCAAATTGTGCTTGCAGCTCCCTGAGGGTCAAGATTTCCCTTGGAGGCCTGATCTATAAATCATGTGTGGTGGTATTATAATGGACAGGAGTAACACAAATAGAAATGAACCTATAATCACATCTTATGAACAATCTTGTTTCAAAAACACCAACTTTCGTTTCCCACCACCACAATAGTTTCCCTTAAAGTATTCATTAAATTGTATGTATGGATAAACCAACTAATATAGAGGAAGCCAATGCTGCCACAAAGCTTATAATGCCTAAAATGATGCAACTTACACATCTTTTCTGTCTTACTTTCAGTATTAACTGATAAAAAGTTTGATCAGATACACACAGATACCTTTTGATAGGCATTAAAGCAAACTTAGGACTTATAATTACAGATATAATGTTAGTGTTTGCTGTATGAAAACCAATGTATTCAGTGATAGTACAATTAAAGCATGTTATTTCCCAATCATAAGAGCAAAAATTCTGTCTATATCAATTTGTTTCCCAAAACCCTTAGATCCATATGCCACCATAATTACCTCCTCTATCTTTCCTCCCCATTTCACCGCCCATAACTCAAGGTGGATTATGTACAAAAAGTCCATCTATCTTCCTCTCAACTTCTTCTGTTGCAGTGGTCAGCTGGAGGGTGCCCAGAAGCAGAATGAGTGTCTTCATTGTCCTGTCAGTCTGACGACAGGTTCATTGTGGTCTTGGCCTTTTTTTTTCCTCTTTCTCTCGATCCTTATCTTCTCCAATGTATGGCAGAGGTCAGATGTTTCTTTCCAGTATCCAGGTCGTTTCTTCATCATTTCATGTGGAAATACAAGCATACTCTCGCCCCCATGTTAACTTAGTAAAAGGCTTGACTAGTTTAAGTTGGACCATTATCTGTGTGTAGAGTTGCAAAAACCTGAACAGATGATCAATAACAAATGTTATTGATTTCCCCAGTCAGTGGGTGGCAACAGTGTGACCTGAATATGTGTCTAGTCACATGAAGGTATTTATTCCTTCCAAATTCTGGGACATGTGTGACATCTATTTGCCATATTTCAAGAGGATTGCATCCTCTAAGATTAATGGATGTATTTGATGGAGCTGGTAAAAATGGAGTGCAATGTGGACAAGACGTTACTACAATGCCTCTTGTTTGCTCTCTAGTAATATGAAATTGCCTGGGAAGCATGGTACCTGACTGATGAAATTAGTTGTAGGAATGCTGAGCTTCTAAAACTTTCAGTGTGAGCAAGCTGTCTGCTTGTCTATATCCCTCTAAAATAGGCCCTGGGAGTTGTGTATGGGATGGGACCCAAGATCTTTTGGGATAAGGGATGAAGGCCTCAGCTTCTCAAACTGCTTCCTGCTGAGATTGGATGCAGAGCTGTCCCTGCCTCCGATAGGTCTTATTCAAGGGATACATAGCCTGAGCAGTTATCTGGAAGTTGCTGGCTTGCACTCTGGAAAAGACTAACCTGGCATGGAGGTTAGACAAAGGCCAAACAGGCACAAAAGGAATATAAATAAAGGATAATTTCCTGGGCATAACAGACAGAAAGGAAGGTCAGACAACAGATTTGAATATGAAAGGCCAGATTAAGTGGGAAGATTCAGGAAGACCTGGCTACAAATTTGAGTATGAAAAACCAGGTTAAGTGGCAAGATTACCATAGACAAGATGGCTCACAAGTTATCACTCTTCACCAGCAGAACTGTATTGTCTTAAACGAGAGAGATTTCAGACTTGAACCTTACAACTGAATAGATGTACATCATTGCTATCAGAGGCTAGTTTCTCCTTCTGATTACATTTACTCTG
The DNA here is from genome assembly GCA_028658325.1 of Potorous gilbertii. NCBI lineage: Eukaryota > Metazoa > Chordata > Mammalia > Diprotodontia > Potoroidae > Potorous > Potorous gilbertii. The sequence goes on from CM053773.1 coordinate 243,157,595, forward strand.
TTAGAAAAATTTTTAGAAATTAAGTTGTTAACAAGTTCAAACATTAATTTTAACTTCTGCTTAGGCCATGGAATGACTACGAATTCAGATTAAAAGAGTAAGATCTTTTCAGCTTTATAGGTCATTACATATTAATTTATCAATACATTGCCTAGAAAATGAAAATTTAGTAGACTTTACAAGAGATTTACAATTATTTCTTCTAAAAGTGTTTTCTTGTTTTAAAACAGTTTAAAATTTGTCCTGATGTTAACAGTCACTATACTGTTATAAATAAAATATATGAAAACTTTTTAATGATAGTTCTTTTTACTTTGAAACAAAAATAAGCCTTTAAAATTAAAATCCATTAAAGCTTAGTAGGTATGAAAATGTCCTTAAGCGATATGAATGCCCAAAGTATTACAACAAACCAAATTCTTAATTATCACAGAATTCCTAGATAACACAAAATGCTTTTGTCAAAAAGGTGCAATATATACTATCACACTGGTAACAGTGAAAGATTGATTACAGAAAAACACTACTGCTTATAAAACCCTTTTAAACAATGGGGACATCTTAGGTGAGTCTTAAGTAGTTTACTTAGATTGCTGAACATGTTCTGATTTCAGATAAACATAATATTAGATTTCCCAGTAAGATTACACAAAAGGGGCTCACAGGTTTGTTGGTCACTCGCTATTGATCATAGAAATTTGCTATAGAAAACAAGGGATGTGACATGCAAATAAGACAGAATAAAACATCCTTGACTTTGTTTGAATTCAGATAAGAGTAAAATTCTCCAATTATATAGTATCTGTTTCATAGCCAGACTCAGGAAGTCAGGTGGGAAATATTCCCTTTGAGTAGCTTGTGGTATTTCTCTCAGATACTGATTTAATGCAAACAACTATACTCAAATTCAAACTCAAAACAAAAATATTTATGGTCTCAAATGTCTTTCACCTTAAACAGCAAAATTCACTCATCATCTCAGAGCCAAATAGTCATTCCTGTTCTTATGGAGTTATAGTAAGCAATGAAGATTTACCAGGACTCATATATATAAGGAAATTCCATTAAGAGCTTTCCTTTCCAAGTTTAAAACTTGTCCAGATGTAAAAGCCAATTGCCAAAAATCCTCTCCACATATTACAACTTCTGAGCAAGTCCTGTTCATTGTTTATAATTTGCATAAGCCAATCAAGTCCCTTTCCTAGGGTAGATGACTGTACCTACAGGAATGGTTTCCTAGGAACCTTAGCAATTTTACAAAATAAAGGAGATTAATACCACACCTATGCCTGCCAACAACAAGCATACTGGAGGACTGTTCTGAATGGGTACATCTAAATACAGTTTTCATTTAATTCCTTTCTTTCTACATATAGTAATCAATTGAAAATTTTAGGTTTAGTTTTAAAACAGTAACTCTAAATAACTTAACAATCTTACAACTTTTAAAATGATAGCCAGATTATTTTAACTGAAACTTCTTTAACAGGCAAAGGTGAAAATACCTGGTTTTCCAAATGACAATTACAAAAACCAAAACATTATAAGACAAGGTTAGCAGGACTGATAAAATTTAAAATAACATAACTGGTTTTACAATTTTCCCAACATCTTTTAGTTTCAACAAAATTCAGATTAGAAATTGGTTTCTCTAACACTGTTTCTGGACTGCAGGGGTTACTCAGTTTTTACAACACAAGAATGCAACACTTTAGAAGCACAACAGTAACACAAATAGTGAACCTTAGGTGTCATTAATTACATTTCCAAACCATCACATATAAATATTATTAGTAGAAGACTGGGCTTACTAAAAGTAGGGGCTGATTGGCTTGTTATCTCATACTGCTGTGACCCAACCCCTATCCTCAGGGAGGGTAAATTAAATTCCCTACTATTCTTTAGCATTCTCTTCCCTTGATCTAATCTGGGGGAATAAGAGTTATGATTCACTGTAGTCCTAGCTGGATGATGAGTTGGGACTGCAGAGCACAGAAAATCTTAAAATGGTTCTAACGTTTACTCAAGTAAATTTTACTTCTGTATCCACTCCTTCCTTAAGAACTTCTTTGAGAGAGAGGGCTTTCAAATCTATCAGCTGAAGTGAGGGAGACTTCTGGACAAGTATCCAGTGGCGCCAAGTCCCCTCCATTCTACGGGAGAGTTCAAAAACTATCTCTGCTGAGGTGTCTTTTTCAGATCTATGCATTTTTCCAATTTACCTTAGTGCCAAATAATATAACAAATCCTGATCTGTTTTAAACATCCAATTAGGAGTGACATGTTTCACTTAAAATATGACGAGAATAACTACTTTTTGGCTATTTTCCATTATACAAAAACATCTCTTTTAGGTGAGGCATGAGATAATTAAAATGTTAGTCAGCCTGCATCTCTGATATGAGGGAAAAAGCTTCCCTGATTTCTTCTAGTCTTTCTCTCCACCTTCACAACCTGGCCAGGGTTAGAAAGTAGAAAGAGAGAGAGAATTTTACCAACAACTTTCCAAAACTTTTATGCTTCCCTTAAAACCGCACATGCATTATTTCCTTGTGTACCTTATCTGAAACTGCCTTTAGCAATATAAGATTAGTTTCTCTCTTTCTCCCATACTCCTCCCTGATGCTGCAGTCATCAAGAGAGAAGGGATGAGGAAGGAAAGAGAAAACATGGGAAAGAGATTAACACACAAACACTCACACAGAACATAGAGACAGAATACATATACAGACAATAAGAAAGAATTCAAAACCGAGAAAAAACTGACAGAAATTCTCTGCACAAACTAGACCTATGGTTTGATTTCTTTTACTTTGTTCCAAACATGCTTTGTGAAATTCAAATTTCCACATTAAGTAATCTCCTTCAAGAGTGGCTTTATCTAAATTACACCAATCAGTGGGGCATAGGGCTGTCTGAGAAATGCTGTCTAGAAGAGACTGGATGTAAGGATAACTTGGTCCACAATTGATTGCCCCTTGCTTTAATTCCGGTAAAAATTTAAAATCCAGAATGGTGAATTCTCTTGCAACTCTTCCTGGGGTTAATGGGATCTGGGGTTTCTGAAGTATAGAATGGCAGCAGTTCTGTGGGAGGCAAGGGTTCCAGGGGTGCTGAGACTTCCTCTGATCAGGAATCCACCTCTTCTTCCCCTTCCTCCTTCTCTGCAACTGCCTCTACCTGAGTGTTTCTGCCCTTAAAAAGTATCTGACCTATTGTTAACCTCTTATGAACAGAATTTGCCTTTTGATTCTTTTAACACAGTAAGCTCTCCCTGTAAGCAGGTAATTGTGGAGATTTTACTGTGCCTGCATGAACGTCAGACAAAGTGAAACGCCCCTGGTGGGGTTCTTTGAGGCTTCCCCTTACCTTAATTGCCTTGTCACAACTCGGAGCTGCTTTCCAGGGGGCCACCATCACTGAAAGACAAGTCCATTTCCTGGATCATGTCCCTGTTCCGGCGACAGAAGTAACGGTCGGCCTGCGTCCCGGGCATCCCTACATGGTTAGGTGATGTGGTGAAGAAAGACACAGAGGGCAGGAGAAGAAAGACCAACTCCGTTTATTGATCTGAGAGTCAAAGTATTTATAGACAGAAACTGCAAGCCTAAGTGACATTCTGCTTGTCTCCTGCCCTGGTGATTTAATCAGTCTTATCTTAAAGACTGTGAGCCTAGAGGGCATCTATTTTACACATCCCTTGTTTTCTGTAATTCTCTTGTTTGTCTCTCGGAGATAGCAACATCTGGGGGGCATGGGGGGGCAACCATTCCAGATGATAATGAGATGATAATGAGCACAGTCTCAAAGAACAGTTTCCCGAAAGGTCTATCCTGATCTTGTCAACTGCACTCAACACAACCTCATTGAAAGCATTGGTCAACATGGCTGAAAATAACATGCTAAAATTCATGGGAACAAGCTCACAGCCCTGTTTCACTCCACTGGTGACTGGGAAGGCATGAGAGCATTGTCCACCATCCAGAACCTGGACAAACCTGCCATAATGAAACTGATGTGCAATACTGATGAACTTCCCTGGGCAACCGAATTTTGACATAATTTTCCATAAACCCTCATAAACTAACAGCCTACATAGAAGGCACTTAACAAATGTTGATTGATTGGGGCCCTAGTGACCAGAAGTCAAGACAATAAAACAACCTTTTCTCCCTGCCAGTACTTCTCATATATTTCCGGCTAAGGCAAGAGGCAATCCAAGCTCTTTTTCTCAGACCTCCTCCTTCTTGACCTCTGTGCGGGTCATCTTGACGCTGCCTCCTCCCTCTGGATGCTCTCTCCTCCATGGGTTTTCCTGACACTGCTCTGTCATGATTTGTATCCTCTGACCTGTCTGACTAATCCTTCTTAATTTCCTTCTGTGGATCCCCCTGTCTGTCTCAGCCCCCATGCACTAAGGCACTCTCTTTCCCTTGTCTCCCACATCTCTGTACCTGTTCCTCTTCTCTCTCCTGAGACATCTCATGTCTCTACCTAACTGGCTGCTGGATATTGATGTCCCACAATCATCTCAGACTCAATTGGTCCAAAACAAAACTCATTCTCTTTCACTCTAAACCCAGCCCTTTTCCAAACTTCCCATTTCCATCACTGAGGACACCCTCATTCTCCTGATGGTGTCTTCAACACCACCATAGCTTTACCATCTGGAAGTCCTCCTGAATCACAGCTAGATTAATCTATATAATGTAACTCTATACAATCAGACCCCAACTAAGGGTACAATGGATAGAGTACTGGACCTAGAGTCAGAGAGACCTCAGACACCTACTACTGAGTGATCCTGGGAAAGTCTGTCTCAATTTCCTCAACTATAAAATGTGAATAATAATAGCAGGGTTAGTGTGTGGATCAAATGAGATATTTGTACAGTAATATGCCGAGCTCCAAGTCAGACATTATCATTAGCATTATCATTTCCCATCCAAGTCTCCCACTACCACCCTTCACATAATCTACATTCTGGCAAGCTGCTGTATTCATTTGGCCCACAATGCCTCTGCGCCTTCACTTACATTGTTCGTGTGAGAACCAAAAGAGATGTAGGAGGGGAAGAGATGGGGAAAGGAGGAGGCCGGAAAAGGAAGAGGACGCGTGATAAAGCAGAAGCAAGGGGAAGGCAAGGATGAGGAAGGCTTGGAGCTAGAGCCGTACAGAAGGTGGGAGGGAAAGGGAGACAGGGTGACCCTCTGCTCCTAATAGTCCCAAAGCCGTTTTCCTTTCTTTTATAAGCTTATTTCTCTTACCTTTTCTCTGTTCACATCACTGTTCTCCCTCCCCCCACTCCTCCTTCTTCTGTCTCTCTCTTTCTCTGTCTTCCTGTCTCTCTGCCTCTTTGGGTCTCTGTCTCTCTGTCTCTCTTTGTGTCTCTGTCTCTCTCTCTTTGTGTGTGTGTGTGTGTGTGTGTGTGTGTGTGTGTGCGCCTCTCTGTCTCTCTCGGGCTCTGGCTCTCCTTGCTCTCCTTTCCTCCCTTATATTGATAGAGAATTGGCTACAGAACCAGGAAGATCTGGGTTTCCACTCCACCTTGTTCAAACACTGGCCGTGTGACCCTGGACAAGTCCCTTAAACTCTGCTCCATACAATTCTCTAGGAAGAGATTTTGACCATTTTGCTCATCTGGGAATTCCCCTATGAGGGAGATCACAGGTCCATCCCCTATTCCATACTTATCAGTGGATGTTTTCTGGAGCTCTGGACTGAACTCCCTCTCCTGTCTGAGTCACGCCATCTGCTCCCAAGGGCCAGATTCTTATCTCTGCCTGCTAGCTTTCTAGATCTCCACCTCCAGCCTGAATCTGCCTCCTAAACCTTAGTCTTGAAACGCCAGTGGTCTGCGGCCGCCTCAGCCCCATTCTTCAAGGCTAAATACTTTATCTCCCCCAATACACACTCCATTGTCCCTAATTGCACTGAGGGCGTCCTGCTATTCTAAGTGATGTCCTCCAAGATTGTTGCCCTGGAGTCATCTTCAACTCTTCACTCTCCCTCACTCACCAACACTGCCTTATGCTTAGGCAGCTGATGCCTCAGGGGGTAGAGCAATGAGCCTGGAGTCAGGAGGACCTGGGTTCAAATCCAGCCTCAGGTGCTGTGCTAATCATTTTACAAGCATTATCACATTTGCTCCTCACAACAGTCCTGGGAGGTAGGTGCTATTGTTAATTCCCTTTGCACAGATTTGGATGAAACAGACAGACGTGGGTGACTTGCCCAGGGTCTCATATCTAGCAAGTATCTGAGGTTGAATCATGATACCATTGATAGAATTAAGGAAACCTGGAGGACAAGCCTTCTTCTTCCCCATCTAGTCAACATTTCTCAAGTCTGCTTCCTCTCCACTCTTACCGGTGACCCTAATTCAGGTTCTCCCCATCTTTAACAGAGATTATTGCAACAATATCCTAACTGGACTCCCTGCTTCCAATGTCTTCCCTCTTCAATCTATTCTCCCTGTAGCTGCCAAAATTATGTTCTGGAAATAGAATTCAACCAGGTCACTTCCTGGCTCAAAAGTCTCTAATGGCCAAAAGCAAATCCATCTGTTTGGCATCTGAAACCCTTTACAAGCTGGCACCAGCCTCTGAATTGCCCATCACTCTGTCACAAACTCTTTGTTCCAGACAAACTGGCCATGTGCTGTTCCTTGAACTCAGTACCCCATCCATCTCCCACCTCCATACATTTGCATAGGCAGTAAGTACCCAAAGTCTGTAATGCTTTCCATCATCTTCTCTATGCCTGAGAAACCTCAGTTTCTGTCAAGGTTCATCTCATGAGATATCTCCTATTAGAAGGCTTTCTTGATCTCTTTCATTGTGATATTTATTCCATAAAAAACTTTGCAAATGTTAAATAACTAGATCTAGTTCAGCTATTATTGTATTATATATAATTATTTATATAATAATTGTTATTTTTTTAATTATCATTTTAAATTACCTGAGGACAGGCATGGACCAGTTGTTGTTGTTTTTTTTGTCTTTGTACCCCCAGCACCTGGCAGATTCCTTGGCACATTGTAGGCACTTAATCAATTCTTATTAAATGTCATTGAATAAGTGTGTTCATTAGATAACAATATCTAGTGTTTATAGAGTGCTTTAAGGTATGCAAAAACTTCACATAGATCATCTCATTTAATTTGATCCTCAAAACAACTCTGGCAGGTCCCATTTTACACATGAGAAAACTGGGGCTAACAGTGCTTATGTGACTTGCTCAGGGTCACACAACTAAGTCAGTGTCTGAAGCAGAATTTGAACCTGTCTTCTTGACTCTGAGAATGATGCTACCTTGCTCCCCAGACAGAGGAAGACTTGAAACTGTATGGGATGGGAAGGAGACTAGGGAAAGCTCCTAGAGAAGGTGGTGCATGAATCATGCTTTAGAAGATGGGAAAGAATTCTCCGAATGTCGGTCAGCAAAGCCCTCGGGTGCCAGCCAGTTCGCTGCATACCTAAGTACTCCCTTGAACAACTCATCTGCCTGGGCATCCAGCCAGCCCTACTACCCACCTTTGGAGAGCTGCAATGGGAAGTGTCTTCTCACATCCAACCTTGCAGTTTTGCCCATAGTTCCTGGTGCTGCCTGCCAGGACCCCCAAGAACAAGACTGACCCCTCCTCTAAATGACAGCTCACATTATTGAGAGTCTATACATCTCCATAGCCTTCAGCTGAGTCCTCCCAAGTCATGGATTCAAGGCCGTTGGCTGGACTGATTGCCCTCACCAGACCCTCTCCAGCTTGTACATGCCCTTCCTAAAATGTGGCACCCAGAACTGAACCTATTTACCTCAGTTTCCTCAACTGTGCAGTAGGCATAATAATAGCATCCACCTTGTAGGGTTGTTGTGACAATCAAATGAGATAATATTTGGGTTTTTTTAAAAGCACTTAGCACAATGCCTGGAACACAGTAGGCACTTTATAAAAAATGTTTTTCCTTCCAACACACCAGGTGGAGACTGACCAGGGCAAAGGACAACAGTATTCTACTTATCTGTATGATCACTGGATCTGAGATTTAGATCTCGAAGGCATCTGATCCAGTCCCTAACCCCCACACCCCCATTTTACAGATCAGGAAACTGGAGGGAAAGAGAGGATAAATCAAGGGTCACCCAAGGTGACCCAGCTAGCAAGGGGCACAGTAGGATGCTGAATGAAAAGAGGAAAGGCAAAGGGCTCCTGGATAAAAATGAAACCAATGGCGCCACCGCAGTCCCCCCAAGCCCAAAAAATCCACCTTGGGCTACTCAGGAAAGGGAGTGAGCCATATCTGGGCAAACCCCTGCCAGGTCTTTCCTTTGCCTCCTCAGCCCCTGGGGTGGAGGCTAGGTGTGTGTAACTGAGCCCTGATAGATCTCACAATGGCCACATTGTGACCAGGCCACCGTGATAGGATCTGATGGGAAAAAGTCTGGGGGCCCCTCGAGAGCGGTTCCTGTTGTTTATAGACTGTTTCCTGCCCCCTGAGCTAGGCGGGAAGCCGCAGAGGGCCATTGTGTGGAGGGCACAGCAGGGACTGTGGTAAGGAAAGCAGGATGGTGAGTCCTGAGCAGGAGTCACAGGGCCTTGGACTCCCAGACAGAGCGGACGTGGAATACCATCCTGCTCTGGACAACCCCCTCTTTCCAGACTAGAACACCTCTTAAAGACCTTCCTAAAGACCAAAGGCATCCCCCCTTCATTTTACAGAGAGGGAAACTGAGGCCCCACAGAGTTTTAGTGACTGGCCCAAGGTAACACAAGTAACCGGGGGCAGGGATGAAATTAGAACCCAGGCCCTCTGACTCCAAAGGCAGCACACCTTCCAGAAAGCTATCCTGATCCCTCAAGTTTCTTCTTTTCTCTAAATAGCCAGCTCGGACTATGCTTTTGGGACTCCCTCGTCTATCTATCTATAGTAAATCAATCAATGAACATTTATTAAGCACTTACTTTCTGCTAGGCACCAGGCTATACAAAGAGAGGGCAAACACATCCCCCCTGCCCTCAGGTCACCAGATAGATTGGAGAATCCTTGAGGGCAAGGGATTACTTCATTCTTTGTCTGATTCCTAGTGCCAGATGCAGAGGCATTTCCTGAAAGTTTGCTGATTGCTTGATTGACAAATCTATGATGCAGGGGAAGTAATGGTGAGCTGACTTCAGTCTCTCCCCACTGTGCCCTGTCCTATATACCATGGCTTTTTGGCCCAACCAAATGATCATTGACCATTCCCTGAATGGGACTTGGGTCTCAATGCCTGGTCCAATGCTCTATCTGCCCTATCTAGCTGCTTCTCAGAAGTTGTTCCAAGGTTCTTGGAAGCCTTGCATGAGCTAGTCCCTAATCTGGCTAGGACCCTCCCTCCCTCTCAATCCCCACAGCGCATTGTGTTGGTAGCTCTCAGTGGATCAAGAAGTATTGATGTGAGGTTTATAAGATCTGACACGAAAAGGGACCTTATCTGTCCAGACCCTCTATGTGATGAGCAAGTGACTCTACCCGGGTCATAAATCAAGGAAGTGAAATGGACAGGATGTGAGTCCTCGCTCCCGCACCCATCCCCAGGCTTTGGTCTTCCACATCCGGGCCCTTTTCATGGTGCTTCCCTGAGAAGGTGGGAGGCTGGGGAAGCATCCCTGAAATGCTTTCTTCCTGCTCCCCAAATTTTCCTAGATCCCTTCATCTGGATCTTTCCTTGACCTCTGTCCCTGCTTACTTAACTCTATATAGGTTTGAACCCCAGGGAAAGATGTAAGGCCTCCTAGGGCTGGTGCTGCCTTGTTTGTCATTTTCAGGACATAGTAGGTGTGTGAGTGGGGGAGGGGGAAGAAGGGATACAATGAGATAAAGTGCTTTGCAAATGTTAAAACACTGTCTAAATACTAGTTGTTACTAATATTGTTATTGTATACATCCAAAAACTGCAACATGAGGCTCAGGGATGCTGAAGCCAGCTTGATACTTAGAAAGTCACTTATCCATGTGAGCATTTCTGCAGACGGAATTGTTTACAGGACTTTATTTACAGCTTACTTAAAGAAAGTGACAGGGCAAGTGTTAATAATGCAGATTGGACTTGGAAGTTCAAAAAGCTGGTTCTTAAACATTTACCAGCATCCCCTTGGCAAAGAGGTTAGTAACTAGGGGGAGGATGAGGGAAGGCCCCAGGAAAGGAGTGGCATCCAAATTGACTCTTGGAGAAAGATAAATGGCTCCTACCTCCAAGAAGTGGAGATCCTTAATGAATATGGGTTTAGCAAATTACTGAGGGCCTGGCTGAATCTCGACTCTGGGATTCTGGGAATGGAGGCTTCCAGGCTGTGGCCAGGGACCTTGCCTTATTCACTCTGGCCAGGGACACACAGCTAGTTGGTGTCTGAGATCCAATTTGAACTCAGATCCTCCTGACTCCAGGGCTGATGCTCTATCCAGGGTGCCACCTAGATGCCCAATATTCAACAAAATAAACAAAAATACAATCAAACAGATAATGTTAATGTGTGGTTTTCTAATCAATATGCATCTGTAGGAATTAATGTCCCCTCTTCTCTCTGAGTTCAACACCGTTGTTCTATGAAATCACAGGATTCACAGCACAGATTCAGAATCATCGTCTTATCTGTCATTACCAACCCCAACAAACAAAACCAAATCTTACACCAGCATCAAGGGCGAGAATGCCCCAGGCAACTAAGGAGAATCACAGGCTGGCAAGCCAGGTTGTTGTTCTGTCCTTTCAGTCCTGGCTGACTCTTTGTGACTCCATTTGGGGTTTTCTTGGCAAAGATACTGGAGTGATTTACCATTTCCTCCTCTAGCCCATTTTACAGATGAGGAAATCGAGGCAAACAGAGGGAAGTGACTTGCCAAGGGTCACACAACTAGTGGTAAATGTCAAAGACCAGATCTGAGCTCAAGTCTTCCTGACTCCAGGCTGACTGCACCACCTGACTGCCATGGAAGCCATGGTAATTAGTCACAAAATTGTGCATAAATAAGGCTGTGTTTTCAATGGAGCAGTTATAGTAGAAAAAGTCCGCAATTCTTGGAATGTCATAGACTAATGGTACGTACGAAAAGCATAGAGCTAAGACTGGAGAAATTGTTTGGGAAAGAAAATGAGTCCTAAAGGAAGAAAAGAAAAAAGGTTTCCTTTAATGACAGCAGCAGAAGCTATTTGATGAGCCAAAAAGCTTCCTGAATCCAGGTGGGACCTACAGGGGGAATCCAAGCAAAAATCATGAGCATGGGCTCCTAGACAAGGACCAGGGAGCAACTTGAGGTGGCAGTGGTAGAAAATGGAAGAGTTCCTAGACCAAGCAAAACTCCAGGGAAGCCAGAGTCAAGGACAAAAACTTGGCTCTCCCTCTAGTGAAAGAATTTCCCTATTGACGTTTTGAGTTTCTTCCTTGAAAATTAGTCTGAGCCCCAATAAATCTTTATCTTATTTGTAAGAAATATGTCTGTGTCCAAAATGCTCATTGGCAGTCTTGCTCACTAGGAGATGAACTTCTCGAATGTTTTAGAAGCAAACTTTGGGTGCTCAGAGATTAACCAGGTGAGGACAGAGCCATGACTTACCTATCAATAAGTCTGCCAAGGTGAACCTAGTCCAAATGCTGCATACCCCTATGTATGAGCAGGATGTGCTGTAACCAGCTCAAGCCAGCTAGAGAGGGCCAGTTGGTAAGTGTGTAGTATGTATATTTTTTTTTCACTGAGCTGGTTGTTTAACATTTATCAGCAACCCCCCTCCTTCAAGTAAGTAATACCCCATGGTGACAAATTGCCTCCAGCACTCCTAATGACTAGTCAGGGCAACAAGCATTTATTAACTACCTAGTGTGTATTAGGCTCTGGGGTTATGTAGAAAGGGAAGTGAAACAATTTCTGCCCTCAAGGAGCTAAAGACAACTAAATGCCAAGGCAATGCAAGGACACTTGGTGGAAGGCAGCTGACGTGAATGCAGAGGGGTGGGGAGGCATCAGGTCATTGCTGTTCTTTGTTCTTGAAGAGGACCATGACATCAGAGAGGTGATGCCATGACTTGCAAGTGAATTGGATTTAAGTGAGGCAGGTCTGTGCAAGGTCACCAGCCTCACCTTCTCCTCCAGAGTCGTCTGGGTCAAGTGGCCAGATATTGAACAGAAACACTGGAGATGGCTCCGGATGCAGTGGGAGGCATCTGAAAAGACCCAGAGGAGACAGACGGAGGGAGAAGCTGAGTTAGGAGAGCATTCCAGCCCTGGGGAAAGCCTAGCCTGACTTTACATGTTCCCTTTTACATCACTTGCCTGGTCCAGCCTCTGTACCTTGGCTCATGGCTGGTCCTCATCCCTGAGATGCCCTCATCCATTCTCATACTCCTTGACCAAACCCAGAGTCCTCATCCATTTAAGTTCAACTCTCCCAGGAAGCTCTCTCTGATTGCAGCAGTTAGAAAGATCTTACCTGGAGTTAGGCAAGCCACTTCCCTTCTCTGAGACTTTATCTGTAAAACAAAGAGCTTTGATTGAATGATGCCTGGTATACAGCTGGCTCTTAATACTCATTGAATGGAATTAAAGAGTCAGGTCATATTGTATTTAATGTATGAGTCCCCTATTCCCCTCCTGGACTGTGAGCTCCTTGAGAACCAGGGACTCTCTCCTCTAAACTCCCACCCAATCCGAGAACCAAACACAGGACTCTGCATACAGCAGGTGCTTAATTAATGCTTGCAGGTCAGTCAGATTGGATGGGCTGCTGCTCTTTGAGTGGGGAAACAAGGTCGCTGTGTTTAAGAGGACTGGAACATTTGTAAGGCGGGAAGCAAAAACCTGAGAGTGCTGGTGAGTGGGACAAAACCAGGAAAATTCAAAGTGGGGGCTACTTCCTCCTCCTTCCCTGGTCCAGTGTGAGGGAGGGGGCATGTTGGGCTGCGGATGTGAGACTTCCTCCCTAATGCAGACATGACTTATGAGCTGCAGCCTCTCTGCCCTTCCCCCCACAGCTTAGGGGGTGCCCTGCAGGCTCCTCGGCCCAATGGGGGATGGGGTCATGGACCGGGCCCAGAGGGGGTTGTCTAGCCTTCTCCTAGACAAAGAAACCTCCTAGGGACATGACAGCAAGGAACCCTGGTGGCTAGGCTCCCCATCTCAATTGCTCCAGCTGTAAGTGGCCCTGGACCTTGTTGTCCCCTGTCCTCCGGAGCCCTTTCTTGTTGACTCTATCACATCTTTGGTGATAGTCCTGGCATGGGAAGGGCTGGGCCAAAGCAGTGCCTCTGATTTCTACCACCCTGGGGGCAGGATCCACAACCAAGAGTTTAGGGATTGAGTCTAGGTCCTTGCATCTGATCACAAACTGACCATTGAGTGGTTGAGCATCAAGGGATTAACCCCCCCAAACTGACCCAGGCTGGCCCTTGCATGATAACAATAGCTAATGTTTAAATATCCCTTATTATGTGCCAGGTCCTGTGCTAAGTGCTTTACAGGTATTCTCTCATGTGATCCTCAGGTGCTATTATCACCCCCATTTTACAGATGAGGAAACTGAGGCAAATAACTTTTCCAAGGTCTTGCGCCGAGTAAGTGTCTGAGGTTGGATTCAAACTCCCTGTGGCAGCACTTTGGGTAATGGTGGAAAGAGATCTGGAGTCCAAGCATCTGGGTTCAAATCCTAGCTTTGTCACTTATGAGCCATGAAACTCGGGATGTCACTTCCCCTCTCCTAGCCTCAGTTTCCTCAGGTGTAAATGAAGGCATTGGACTAGAGTCCCCTAACGTTTCCAAAGAGACCTGAAGGAAGGTAGGACCTGGGGTCCATAAGGGTCAGAACAATGACAGCGCTAGATGATAGCGATTTACCAACATGCTCTCATATTATGCCCACAACTCTAGTCCCCATTGTATGCATGGGACAACTGAGGTTCAGAACGACTAAGTAATTTGCCCAGCTAGTAAATGAAGGAGTCAGGATGGGAACTCGTCCTCTCGTCTCCTGTTTCCATTATATCATCTTGTGTCTTATGATCAGAATTCTCAGTCAAAGACAAGCCGAAGACTTGAGTTGGAGAAAAACCTTAGCAGCCTCTTGGTCAATTAGAGATAGGGAGTCCAATGTGGTGATCGAGGGGTGGTCATCAAATCTGGAGGACCTGCCCCAGACACCTTCTAACTCTGCTACTCTGGGCAAGTTACTTAAAATGCTCTGTGCCTCAGTTTCCTCATCTATTAAGTAGGAGTATACTGAAGACTGACTAATATCCCAAACCTTAATAATATTACGGAGCAACATCCTGAAAACACCCTCAGTGAGGGAGGGAACACAGATCATCCAGCTAGTCCAGAGGACCAGCCAGACCAGGATTCATCTCTCTGAGCTCATCTGCCAAGTGGGAGATCAATCAACCAAATAACGAGGTTTTATTACTGCCTGCGTGCAAGGCATTGTGCTGTCTGAAGACACAAGAACAAAGATGAGCCCAGTGCGCAATGTCCCATGGCTCCTGCCTAGGACCTGCAGGATTGAATACCAAGCCCTCCGGCTTCTTCCTACCTCTGCAGTCCTCTCACACCTCCCTCCCCTCCACTCACTCTTCAGTCCAATGACCCTGGACCTCCTTGGGGCTCCTTACACAGGACACCATCTCCCCCACACTGTGCCTTTGCCCCGACTGTTCCCCTGCCTGGAACAGGGGTCTTAGAGGCAGAACAGTAGTGTGCTGGGGTATGGGGAGGGAAGGGGAAGAGACATAAGTGGGACATGCTTTTTCATTTAATCTGCATTTTGAACATTTTCTCCATTCCTTTTTAAGGCTGAACAAAACAATATCATGGCCCGATTTGGAGCATTTGCTGATTTCTGAGGTGTCAGTGTTGCCGATGAAAATTTAACTACTGACTCTGACACAAGCTGACTCCAGCCCAGCCCTGGGGTAGATCTGAGAATTTTCACTTTCATTCTCCTCATTCCTTCAGGTATCCAGACTCCTCTCCTGTCCCCCAGGCACTGTCTTCTCAAACAACTCTTGGAACACCAAATATTTTGGTGTGGGAGGAAAAAAAACCCTTTGAAAGACAAAAGGAAAACTGGTTCTTTCCTTCACCCAAAGTGAACACTCTTGGCTAATGCTGAGCCCAAACTCCCGGGAACCTGGAGTTTAAATTTAGAGTTTCCTTTAAGTGACACCAGGTCACTTTTGTCGTTAGTTCGGCAGCTGTTTCAGACAAATTTTGTTTTTGTCAAATAAGCTGCTTTTTTTTTCTGTGCAATTAATGAGATCCTGTTTTGTTTCCCCTGGGGATGAAAAGAACAATGTACCTGATCCCCAGACAAGCCAATGCCCTTCTGGGGGGGTGGAGGGAGGATGGGGGGAGAAAGGGAGGCAGCTGCTGAGTCTGGGCAAAGTGTGACCCTGAGGAACGAGAGAGAGCAGAACCATAACTGGCATCTGTTGGGAATAAGGGGGAAGGGTGTTATAACTGCCATCCTAGGCCAAGTGTCCATCTCTAGGATCACACACCCCCAACCACACTGGGGGCAAGGGTGGTCTAACTCCCTCCTCCCAGGGTTACTCATTCAGCCCTTTACAGGGGAGAGAAGGACAGTCTGAGCTCTCCTTCACTCTTACAGCCAAGAAGGGCATGGAGCCAGCCTTACAGCTCTCTCTAAGATATCTATAGCTTAGCGACGCACTTCAGCATAAAGACCACTTTCTCTGATCATTCTCAAGGAGAGGAGAACAGTTGTTTTACTTCCTCCAGCTCATCTCCCTCCCACTAAACACTCAGCACACAAAAACCCAACCCCCAATAGCCCAGCAGAACTTGGAAGTTATACAGATCAGAGTCAACCAAAGAATACCCAAGAGTAGATGAGTTCCTGCAAGATAAAATCTCAGCTTCCAAGGAAAAAACTATTTCACCGGGAGTCCATCCCTTGGGGACCAGCTTCCCCCAAGTTGGAGACTCTGTGGAGATCTCTTAGCTGTCGATCTAAAGTACACATGTTCCTCTCCTGCCCACCACCGCGGATTCCTCGTGGGAAGCATCGTCCCTCAAACAGACGTCTCTCAGCCATTCAGGAGTCATAGTCCAGCTCTGATGTTTACACATAACACACACACACACACACACACACACACACACACACACAGACACACACAAATTTTACATACAACTTTTATTTTTAAACTACATATAACTGAAGCCCACAGTTTCTTGCACAATTTTCTGTTCTTTGAATATTAAAATATTTCTTGTTATTGAGCTTTGTTACACTTTTTAAAAAAAAACTCATTTTACTGTCTAGGAAACTGAGACCCAGAGAGGAATGGTGCCCCGCTCCCCCTCGAGGTCACACAGTTCATCAGTAGTAGAACGAGCTCCCTTCATTCAAAATCCAAAGTGGAGAAGTACTTCATCACGTCCCATGCTGCTCAGACCTCCAGGAAGCCCTGGCTGGCAGCTTCAGGAATTTTATAGACACAATTCGGTCTTTACATCACCCTGGAGGAAACTCAGGAAGTAGCTCTCCAGGGCTGCTGGGTCCACAGTAACACGAGTGTCTGGAGCAGATTTTATGAGATGGGCTTGAATTTCCTTAATAATAGCCTAATAACAATTTCTTGCATTTTTATGGCCTTTCACCCTTTTCGAGGGAAGTTCATAACCTTTATCTCCATCATTCTAAGCAGCAATTCCCTGAGAGTCAAGGGAGATGTCATTCCCACTCCCGCTTTTTAGAGAACACAAATGCCAAGCTGTAACTAGGATTGGACAACGGGGTTTTTTCAGGGGAAAACAATAAAACTCAGAACCTAGTTAGCAAGAATGAGTAGTTTAAAATAGGAAGCTGACAGATGACTGTTTTCCTTCCTCCCTAGCTATGCCCTGCCCTACTTCACCCTGTCCCCAGGCATCACCACATGGTCTCTCTATTTCCTCGCCACAGAGCAGGATCCTGGGGTCTTCCTCATCCCTCGAGTAAATTTGTCCGTAAAAGTAAATGTGCAGTTGTTCAGCCCAGACTCAAACATTGCTCTGAATAGGAAACACAGTCAGACAGTAGAATTAAAGTTTCTACAGAACAGGCAACAGTTCACTTTTGCCTTTATATCCTTCCACAGTTGTGTTGGGGTTCAAATGAAATCATGTCTGTGAAACACTTTGGAAACCTTAAATCAATCCAAGTCCTTCACAGTCTTCTTCTTGCAACCTTTCTAGTCTTACACCTTACAGTCCTCACTTCTCACCATTCCTCCATCCAGCAACACTGGCCTCTCCACTGTTCCAGGTACAGGACACTTGATCTTTCAGCTCTGGGCATTTCCTCTGACTGTTTCCATTCCTGGAATGCTCTCTCTCCTCACTGTCACCTCCCGGCTTCCCTGGCTTCCATCAAGTTCCAACTAACATCCCACTTTCTACAGAAGCCTTTCCCAACCCCTCTTCATTCTGTTGCTATTTCCCTCTGTTGAGTATTTCCTGTTTATCTTGTGGATAGTTTGTGCATATATATTTACATGTTGTTTCCCCTCCCCTCAATAGATTGTGAGCTGCTTGAGGACAGGGACTGTCTTTTTGTATCCACAGAGCTAAGTGCAATTGGCACAAAGGAAGTGCTTGATAAATGCTTATTGACCAATTAAAATAAAACTTAAAGAGTAAAAAAATAGAAGAAAATGTAAGATATCTCATAGCAAAAACAACTGGCCTGGAAAATGGTATAAAGCACAATAACTTAAAAATACTTGGACTACCTGATATCTATGAATTTAAGAAAAGATTCTAGACGTATTTCAAGAAATTATAAAAGAAAACTTCCCAGATCTCTTAGGACCAGCGGGTCAAATAGAAGTAGAAAGAATCCACCAGTTATCTCCTGAAAGAAGTCCTCAAATGAAAACTCTGAGTAACAGTATAGCTGAAATGTGGAGTTTCCAGATCAAAGAAAAAGTCCTGCATGGAATTAGAAAAGAATTCAAGCACTGAGGAATCACAATCAGGATCACACAAGATTTAGCAACCACTACTATAAAGCAGCAGAGGTACTGGAAGGCAACAAGAGATATGGGTTTACAGTTAAGAATAATTTACCTAGCAAAACTGAGCATAATGTTGCAGGGACAAAAGTGGACCTTCAGTGAAATAGAGGACTTCCAAGAATTCCTGATGAAAAGACCAGAGTTGTATAGAAACTTAGAAATGGAACATAGGAGTCAAAAGAAAAACAAACAAAAAATAAATATGAGCGAACCACCATAGAAGACTACAAAACAAAGATACACTATTTACATTCTAATATGGGAAGATGATGCATGTGTCCCTTTAGAACACTATCATCACCAGGAATATTAAAGGGAATTTAATTAGACAAGGTTTGGGGGTGGTTTTATTATATCTTGAGATTTTTAAAGAAGAATGAAAAGAGAGAGGAAGAGGAATACAAGAAAACTATTTCGCATAATTAGTGTATATGAGTAGAAATCTATACAAATAAGAAGGAAGGGGCAGCAGCTGACGCTTCAACCTCACTTTTTTCTGAAATGCCCAAAGGAAGGAAGAATATGCACACACACACACACACACACACACACACACACATATACACACAGGTACAGAAATTAGTCCTAAGCAAAACAACTCTAACTGTAAATATACAAATATATGTACAGCTCTCAAAGAGAGCTGCCCATCTGGGTAAGGACCAAGCAAATTATGGCATATAAATGTGATGGAATACTATTGTGCTGTAAGAAATGATGAAAGAGATGGTTTCAGAGAATCCTTGGAAGCTCTGTATGAAAGGATATGGAGTAAAATAAGTAGAAGTAGGAGAAAGTTTTTACAGTATAGTAACGTCATATCAAAACAAACAGGTTTGATACACTTAGGAAGTCTGATCAGCACAATGATCAGCCATGATTCCAAAAGTCTTCTGATGAACCATGCTACCCACCCCCGAACAGAGAGAACAGACTGAGACATTTTTCTTGACATGAAATTTGGAATTTGTTTTGCTTAACTATACATGTTTAGTCTTTCTTTATCAATTGCTTTGGGAAGAAGGGAGGGCAAGTGGGAGGAAGAGAAGGCTGACTTTGGTAAAATGAAATGTGGAGAAAATAAAACAATTTACTTTTTAGAAAGAGGGTAGATTGGAATAGAGAGAGACTTGAGGCAAAGGAACCAATTAAAATTCCCTTGCAACAATCCAGGCAAGAGATCAGAATTTGAGCAATGGTGACAATTATGTCAGTGGAGAGAAAGGAATAGATATGAGAAATGTACAGAGGTAGAAACAGGATTTGTGATTTGATGGGTTGTGAGGAATGAGTGAGAATCAGAGTCAAGAATGACACTAAGCGGATGACACCAACCCAGGCTGCAAGTCTGGGTGAATGTTCTTGACTGTAACAGGAAGTTCAGAAGGTAAGAGAGGTTTTTTTTGGGGGGGGAGGGAGAAGATAATGAGCTCTGCTTTGGATTGTTAGTTTAAGATGTCTGACTCTATTTTTCCAGTTTGTAATTCAAGACTAGAACTCAGGACTAGGGTTGGAAATATAGATCTGGGAATCCTGTATAGAGATGATCATTGAAGCCAGGGGAGCTGGTGACATGATCAAGAGAAATAGCATAGAAGGAGAAGAGAAGAAGACCCAGATCAGAACCAAGAAAGGAATCACATCACATACATATGACAGTATGTGTGATAGTGTGTGTTCATCCTTTGTTGCCCAAGAAGACCATGCCATCAGAGAAATAATGACATGACTTGCACTTGACTTTGTTTTGAGTGAGGGAGGGCTGTGTTGGTCACCAGCCTCACTTCTCCTCCAGAGCCATCTGAATTCAGTGACCAGATACTCATGGATGAGTGAAATTGACCCAGAATGAGGCAATTGGGGTTAAGTGACTTGTCCAAGGTCACATAGCTAGTGAGTGCCAAGTGTCTGAAGTGAGATTTGAACTCAGGTCCTCCTGACTCCTGCACTGGAGCTCCATCCACTGCACCACCTAGCCGCCCCTAAACATGATAACAAAGTGGGCTGAGAAGGAGCTGTCAGACAGGTAGAAGGAGAACTCTGAGAGAACAGTATCATGCAAACCCAAGGAGGAGAGAGTAGACAACAAGAAATGGTGATGGACAGCGAGTGCCAAAGGCTGTAGGGAGGTCAATAAAGATGAGACCACAGGATCTGCTAGTTTAGAAGTCATCAATCACTTTGATGACATAGAAACCAGACTGCAGAGAGTTAAGAGAGTGAGAGGAAGGGAAGTAGAGGCATCTTCTCCAGGAGTTTGGTTGAGGAGATGCAACCTTGAGAGGATGGTCAGGCCAAGTGAGGGATCTTTGTTTCTTTTTGAATGGGAGCCCTGGAGTCAAGAGGACCTGAGTTCAAATGTGACCTCAGGCACTTACTAGCTGTATAACTCTGGGCAAATCATTTAACTCCAATCGCCTCAAAAAATGGAGGAGACCTGAGTTTGCCTGTAGGATCCTCTAGACAGGGAGAGGTTTGGTATTAGAGAGTGGATGGTTAACAGGACAATCTGTTGGAGAAGATGGTAGGGATTGACGTTGGACTGAATAGGGAACACCTTGGTGAAGAGAAGGGTCACCTCATTGTCAGAGACTGGAATAAAGGAGGCAATGATTGGAATAGAGAGCATGAGGTCAGGAGGTTGAGATATGGAAAGGAAGGGAGAGGAGGGAGTCCTCAGCAAATAAAGTGTAAGGAGAGATCCTTATCTCAGAGTGAAGGAAGGAAGGAAGGAGGGAGGGAAGGAGGGAAGGAGGGAGAGATGGAAGGAGGGAAGGAAGGAAGGAAAAAATAAGCATTATTGAATACCTCCTGTGTATCAGGGACTGGGCTAAGTACTTTGCAAATGTTATCTCATTTGATCCTTACAACCATGGGAGGTAGAGGCTATTATGCTTCCCACTTTACAGTTGAGGAGACTGAGGCAAACGGAAGTGAAATGACTTGCCCAAGGTCACCTAGGGAGCATGTGGCAGGGGTGTTGCCTCCCCGTTCTCTGACTCCAGGACCACAGCCCTGGACCAGAGCCATGCTTGAGGAAGCCCAGTGTGGCAATGCTGTCGGGGGGGGGGGGTGGGGAGTGGGGAGAAGGGGAGACAGTAGGGACAGGTGAGTGAAGATCTGTACTAGGAAAGAGGAGCCACCAGGGATGCTATGAACCACACACAGCTGCATAGACTGCTGCTCGGGAAATCAGCAGTGACCAATAAGAGAGAGGGGAAAGCAGGTGGGGGCCAAATGCTCTCTTCTGATTCTGCTGCTTTGTCTCGAATGGGCCTTGGGGTCCAGCACTGGTCCAAAGAGCCAACCTCCCTCATCACTTCCCAGCTTTCCGAGGACTATGCCTGCCTCCTTCTCCCTCCTCCTGGAAGGCAGCATTATGAAAAGCTCTGAATGTTGAGTCCAAAGACCCCAGGGCCAATGCCTGCCTCTGCCAATTGAGCAGGTCACCTGACCCCTCAGGGTCTCAGTTTCCTCCTCTGTAAAATGAGAGGGTTCAACTCTCCCATTCTTTCCCCACTGCCCCCAGTGGGCTTTCTCTCTGAGTCCCCCAGCCCTGCAGTCCTGACTGATGGTCACCTTTGCCCACACTAGTACAAAAAGGCCCCTCCTTCCAAGGACCAGAGCCCTCTGTCAAGAGCCATTCAAGGTATTGTGGAGAAGAATGACCGGAAATCCCTCGCCTCTGGCCTACTGAATCACGGATGGGAATCTCGTCCTCTCTTGCCAGGAAGTGCTGCCTTAGCATTGTGGCCCCAGACGGCAGGTCAGCCAGCCCAGGGAGAGTGATGTCATTCCAAGGGGCTGCTCAGCCTGGCTCCCAAGGCCAGGTAGCCCCTGCCATGCCTTGAGAGGGTGCAAGGGAAGGGGGTGAGCACTGGGCATGTCATTTTTTCTGCCTTTTGTCCCCCTGGGGCCTTCTATGTACCATTTTAAGATCTGAATTCAAATCCAGCCTCACGTACTTACTAGCTGTGTTACCCTGGGCAAATCACTTAACCCCTATTTGTCTATGGGACATACTGGAGAAAGAAATTGCAAACCACTCCAGAATCTTTGCCAAGAAAACCCCATGGACAAACTTGGGACTACACCCTGTTCCAGGGGATTTGGGGCTAATAGAAATTGTAGCCAACAGATAGAATTGTGGCTCTTTGATTGGGGGAGAAGGGAGAGGCATCAGGAAGAGCTGAGTTCAAATCTTGCCTCCAGACCCTTCCTAGCAGTGTGACCCTGAGCAAGTCATTCTCCTCTGTGGGCCTCAGTTTCCTGCACGGTGAAGTGGGGGATAGTAATTTTTGCATGACCTTCTTCACAGAATGTCATAGATGGTAAAATATTTATTTTAAGTACTTTCAATGTGCAAAGCCCTCGGGACACAGATAGAAAGTCCTTAGGGAGGACTACATTCTACTAGAGATGACCCATACTTTGAAGGTGTCAGTCACAGATCAGGTGGTCCCATGGTCCTTTGGGTCAGTGACAAAGGAGATAGTCAGGCTTCTCTATTGATGTCATCTCCACTGAGAGAATCAAAACCATTTCTGATGTTGAACCATCTGATGACAGGGCTGGGGATCTGGGGAGTTAGGGACAGCTGCTGAGGGGGTGAGGGCCATTTCTCTGAAGGATAGCTGCAGGGGACAAGGCTGGGGTCTGGGGTCTTAGGGGAAGCTGCTGCTGCTGTTCCCCAGGGCTCAGGCTTCCAGGTTATTTCTATCAGGGTCTGAGGGAGATGGTAGGTGAGGTGGTTGCCCTGCTTTGACTCATTGGCACAGGTCTCCTCCTGTCTCTCCATTAAGCCCAAAGTGGGCTTGCCTTCCCTGGGGGTGGCAGGTGATGGGCACAGCTGGCCCCTTCTCCACCAGAAATGCTTCCCTGGATAATGGCTATGGGGGATTGGCTGGAAAAGGGGCTGGTGCTGCTGCTGATCTAATCCAATCGCATAAACATTTATTAAGCAACTGCGGTGTGCTAGCTCTGTACTAATAATTTAATGGAGAGGAGGCCAAGTCTCTGTCCTCAAGTCCTTACTGTCTCCTTCGGGAAATAAATCAAGTCCAGTAAAGAAGCATTTACTAAGGGCCTACTGTGTGCCAGGCTCTGCTGCGTGATGGACATAAGACACAGGCAGGACAGTGCTCAGCACTGAGTCAGCACTTAAATATTTTTTCATTCAACCAAAATCATTTATTAATTTATTCACAACCCACCCCACTAAAGAATTATGCCAAGCAGTAGAGAAGTGAGCTGGCACAGATTCAACATTTGGGAAGAATGAGGTCAGTCAGCACTGGAACATGGTAACTGGTAGCTGGGGGGTGCGGTGAGTAGAACATAGGGCATGGAGTCCGGAAGATCTGAGTTTGAATCCAGCCTCAGAGGCTTACTAACTGTGTGGCCCTGGACAAGTCATTTAACCCCTATTTGCCTCGGTTTCTCATCCATAAAATGGTTACACACTAGAGAAGAAAATGGCAAACCATTTCTGTATCTTTGCCAAGAAAAATTCATGGACAAAATGTCCGTGGGATCCCACAGAGTCAGACACAACTAAACAGCCACAATTAGAGTAATCTCCTTCAGGGCAGGAGCTGTTTGGGATCCCTTAGGGAGTTTATTGATTTAGCTTCAAAAAACATTTTATTTATATTTTTATATATTATATAAAAATATAAATAGATAATATAAATAAAATTATATTATGTTATTGTATTTATTTATAATTTTTAAATTATTTACTTATGTAATTTTAATATTCATTTTTAAAATGTTGAGTTCCAAATTCTCTACCCCCGCTCCTGCCCTTCCCCTACCCATGGAGAAGGCAATCGATATATCAATTATACATGTGAAACCATACAAAACCTATTTCCATATTAGCCATGTTGCAAAAATTAAAAAGCAAGAAAAATAATGAAAGTGAAAAAAAATCTACTTCCACTTGCACTCAAAGTTCATTAGTTCTCTCTCTGGAGGAGCATTTTTCAACAAAGTCCTTTGTATTTTTGACGTAGTTTTGGAATGTGATATTCTCTATGTTTCATTGAATTTGGATTTATTTTGTTCAGTATTTCCCAATCACATTTAACCTGGTCTTGGAGCCACTGGCTGGCCACGAGTTTGACTAGACAAGAGCTGACCCTGGATAGGTCCCCTGGCCTGACCTGATCTCTTATCATCCATCCCTCTGCCTACTTTCTTCGTTGATCTGCATATGAGTGGGTGTGGTCCTGGATGGAGCAGATGGAACTCCGGTGAGTGGAGATGAGATCAGAGGGATGACTGTCCTGGTGTAGGACTGAGCTGGACGAAAGGGTCAATGAAAAAAGAAATCAGAGAGTATAAGGGAACATCATCATATTCATATACATTGAATAGACATTCCGTACCTCAACAAGTGTTAAGTAAGCACTGTGCTGGAGAAATAAAGAAAGGCAAAACCCAGTCCCTGCCCTTGGGGAGCTCACTGTCTAATGCAGGTGACAACATGCAGACAACTACAGATTGTGTGTGTGTGTGTGTGTGTGTGTGTGTGTGTGTGTGTGTGCATGCACATGTACATTTATGTGGAAATAACAAAACACTCCTGAATCGTTGCCAAGAAAACTCAAATGGGGTCATGAGATTGCACATGACTGAAAAATGACAACCACAAAACATGTGTGTATACATATATATGCAAAGAGATGGGAGGAGTGTATGTATTTGTTTATGTGTGCGTGTATGTGTGTGTGTGCATGTGTGTGTAAGAGAGAGAGAGAGAGAGAGAGAGAGGGAAAGAGCGCTGTCTTCTATAGAAGTATACAAGGTACAAAGCAAGGGAAGAAGAGAGAGGGCAAGGGCCAAGAAAGCAGAGTGGTCATGGCTGGGGATGATGGGTGGGGAGGGGAGGGAGAACAGGGAGGGCAGCTTCAGACCAGGCTGCCTGCAGCTCTGAATCACTCCAATTCCCTGGGGAGCCCAAAGAGAGTCACACCCTTCCCCATAGCCAAGGTAATGTGGATTTGATTATTTCCTGAGCAGAAAGTGGAAAAGGGGTGGTGGGGTACAGGGGTGCTGTAGGGCAGAGAGCTTGGTCTAGCTCCCGGTGCTGTTGCCGGGCTGTGGGGCTCAGCCAGGGCCTTGGCTGGTCATAGAGGGGCAACTGAGTCATCTTTCAATCCACAAAAAAAGACCAATTCTCAGCTGAGTTGACACCGGCATCCCACAGAAGCAGGGGCAGGGTATCTGCAGGCCCTTAGGATGAAGGGTTGGGTGGTTTTAGGGCAGGGGGGAAAATGCCTGAGCTAACCAGGCCTGGGTCTCCTGACCTCCTTGGAGGCTTACTTTTCTCACCTGCAAAATTGGGGAAATGATCTGTGTGTCAATAAGCACCTACTATGTGCCAGGTTCTATGTTAAGCAATGGACAAACTCACCAGCACAGGGTTGCTATAAAGCTAAAGTAAGGAAAAAAACTATCTAAAGCCACTGGCAACTTGAACTGGTATTTTCTTTTGCAAAGAGGCAGTGGGGAGTGATGCCATGAGGGCTGGCCCTGAACCAGGCAGTCCTCATCCTGGCTGTGTGATCCTGGTCGAGTCACTAACCTCAGAGATCACCTAAATTGTAAGGAGCAAACCTGCCCAGTAGAGGGTGTTTCCTCGTCTTCCTGGTTATCTCTGACTTGAGTTTGAATCTTCCCCCTGATTCAGACTGATTATGTGTGTGCCCCACACAACCAAGCACTTTGTAGGACTATCACCAGCAAAGGTATTAATTTAAATTAGTAAAGCGAGTTGGAGTTCCCTATGCCTATGATGAAACCACCAGTCCTGTCCCAAGTGCGCGAGTGTATGTCAGAACCCGACCTGTAATCTCTGTAGTGTGCCAGTGTGTGTGTGTGAGAACCCTGTAATCTCTGTAGTGAGCCCCAGTGTGTGTGTGTGTGTGTGTGTGTGTGTGTGTGAGAGAGAGAGAGAGAACCCGACCTGTAATCTCTGTAGTGAGCCCCAGTATGTGTGTGTGTGTGTGAGAACCCGACCTGTAATCTCTGTAGTGAGCCTCAGGTGCCTGCGCGGTTATCAGCGCTCCACAGATTGATGGCGTGGGGAGCTAAATGTGGGGGGCGGAGCGCGCTCCCGGATAAAAAGGGGGCTCTAAAGTGTCTTGTGTCCCAGGTGCTTGGGGGTCGCACTGATGCGCTTCACTCAACCACTGGGCCCAGAGGTGCGGGGGGCCCACAGGAGAGCGATGAGGTTGTCTTTGTCCCAGACAAGGAGGAAACCGGATCAGTGTCTCCGGTCCGAGCCGTCTAAGGAACCCGAGGTGGCCGGTATAGGAGAGATCCTCCTTCAGAGCGCTGGGCCGTGGACCTGGTCTTTAACATGGAGAGTGGGATGGCCGCAAGCCCTTCCCAGCACTACTTCTTGGCTCCTGGGAATGTAGGGGACCGGAATGAGAGAGTGAGGTCCGAGGGGCTCGTCGTCGGGCCAGAGCAGGGCTGGGGGTAAGACCAGGCAGCGCGGACACCCTCCTCCATCCACACCCCCGCCCCCCAACGCCCCAGTCACTTTTCCAGAATCCTGTGGGTCGGATTCCCACGCGCTTTTGTTTCTCTGCCCCTAGCTCCGCGTCCCCCCGACTCCTTCCATTGGCTGTGGCCCGCCGCGGTGGTCAGGGATTGGCTGCGCTGGACTGGGAAGGGCGGCCCCCGAAGCTTTAAATGCCAAGCCCCGGGAGATCTGAGCCGCTAGTCTAGAGCTGAGTGTCTGAGAGCCGGACGTCGGAGCGCTCGGGTGGACACGGGAGGGCAGCCGAGCGGACCACAGCCTAGACCCAGAGTAGCAGCCTCAGGGCAGCCGGGTCCAGCAGCGCGCGCTCCCCCGAAGCCCAGGCCAGGGGCCGCGGCCTCTCTCCTCTCCTCCTCCCGCTAGCTGCTTGTCTCTGTGCCTGGGCCATGTCGTCGGTGGCGCTCGAGATCCTGGGGCTGGGCCTGTGCATCGTGGGCTGGGTGGGCATGATCGTGGCGTGCGGGCTGCCCATGTGGCAAGTGTCCGCCTTCCTCGAGAGCAACATCGTGACGGCGCAGACCATCTGGCAGGGACTGTGGATGAACTGCGTGGTGCAGAGCACGGGCCAGATGCAGTGTAAGGTGTACGACTCGGTGCTGGCGCTCAAGCCCGAGGTGCAGGCGGGCCGCGCCCTCACGGTCATCGTGTCTCTGCTGGGGCTCGTGGCGCTCATGGTGACCGTGGCTGGCGCGCAGTGCACCACGTGCGTGGCGCCCGGCAAGGGCAAGGCTCGGGTGGCGGCCGCCGGCGGCGCCCTCTATGTGCTCTGCGGCCTCCTGTCGCTGGTGCCCCTCTGCTGGTTCGCCAACATCGTTATAAGCGAGTTCTACGACCCCACGGTGCCCACGTCGCAGAAGCGGGAGATGGGCTCCGCGCTCTACATCGGCTGGGCAGCCACCGCGCTGCTGCTGCTCGGAGGCGGCCTGGTCTGCTGCGGCGCCTGCTCGGCCGCAGCCCGCGAGGATCTCCCCTTCCCGGTTAAGTACTCGGCTCCGCGACGGCCCACCGTGACCGTAGACTACGACAAGAAGAACTACGTCTGAGCTTCATGGAGGCCGGGGGAGCGCGAGGGACCGGCCCGGAGACCAGGGCGCGGGCGCACAGACCCGGACTGCAACCTAGCGCTGGGCTCTGGGGCTGGGGGCTCGAGGGGGCCCCCCCACGCCCCTCAGACTGCTCCCAGCGCCCGGGAAACTGGGAACCACAGAGCCATCTGAGAACCTATGGGCGGGGAGGGTTTGGGCTACGGACACCTCCCCCACCCCTCGGCCCACCCCTGCAAATATGCAGAACCTAGAATCTGGGTCCAAGGGCCAGCGGTGGGGCCCCAAAGACTGCTCGAGGTGGTCCAGACACCCCCGAGAAACACGGAGAAAGAGTCTGAGGAGCTGACTGAGCATGAGGGGGGAGGGAGCCATCCTGGTGGGCAGCCAAGGTCACGCCCCCCGCCCTCTGCCCCACTTTGCAGCTCTTTCGTCTGGACCCGCCGAATGAAACTGCGCCTTACTAACTCACTACACTAACCCCCGCCAGGCGAAAGCACCCGGGTCCCAGCTTTCCAGACTGTTTATACGAACCAGGACACGGATTTCTCCTTGTTCCCCTCCTATTTTACACGATCCAACTGCGCTTTGGGATCTATGAAGGGAATTGAGGGCATTTCTTTCAAGAATCTCTAAACACTTCTTGGGGCCATAGAGGCCAAGGACTGAAACCCAGGTGGCAACGGGTCTGCTCCCCAACCACCAAGGAGGGGGAGCGTCCTTTGCGGGGCTGTGTGCCCTCCGTCTGGAAGACCCTCCTCTGGGATAGCTGACCCTTAAGCTTGACTCCCCAGCCGGCAGCTATTCGTAGCCAAGGTCTGCCTTGGCACCTGCCCCCAGTCTACTCCGGGGCTAGAGATTTCAGTCCCTAATTTGCAACTCTCCTTCCTTCTCTGCGTCCCCGGGACCCCCTAGCCTGACTCTTCCACTCTGGGAGGATTGAGGAACAGCTCCTCCTGCCAAGTGGTTTGTATTTTTCGAGGTGCTGAAGAAGTCTTAATTCCAAAGAATCAATATTAACTTTGAGAGACTAATTGCCTCCCGCCAGTCACGGGCCGGGACCCTTGCTCCTCTGGCGCCTAGTTGTGGGTGGAGAAGACCAGCTCTTGCTCTCCGGCTGGGCTATGACCAGCGCCCCCTCCCTCTCTTGCTGGAGAGGACAGCTGCTCCTCCCTCCAAAGGGAAGATGGCTTTAGGCAAACTTGTTCATTTGTCTCGGAGTGGGAGGAGGCCGCTGGTGAGACACTGCCTAAGGTGGGGGTGGGATGCCTTGTCTTGGTTGCTCCGGGATGGCGAACTAAGCAGAGCTGGGAAAGACTGCTTCTTTGTCTACCTAGTACTGAATGTTAACTGTGTCATCTGTGTTCAGTAAAAGGTTTCAATGCGTCCCTGTCCTCTGTTTGCTTCCTAATGCATCAGGAAGGCCCAGGTGTAGAATGTGTTGGGGAGACGGGGGGGGGGGGGGGGGGGGGGGGGG
>CM053773.1:243186817-243226573 GCA_028658325.1 Potorous gilbertii
AAAGCCTAGTCCAGCTCAATCCACGTTCTAGGTTCTAAGTTTCCTTCAGCTCAGATGGTCCTTGTTCTAAAGTCGTTTCCTATTCTTTCTCTGTTTAAAAGTCCTTCCACCTTTGACGGTATGGGATTCTGTGGCAGATGCTCCCCAGGATTGCTGGAAAGATGGGGACCTGCCCAGGTTAAGCAGCCCATGGGAGAGCAGTGTGGAAGGAGGAGCCGGTCTGGCAGGGGCACAGGCTTTGAGTGAGGAGGGGAAGGCTGAGCCACAGAATAGCCCTGAGACCAGCAGGCGGTGGCAAGCCTGGCTTTTTGGAGACTAATAGCTCCTTTCTCCACTGTCCCCATCCCTTCCTCTTATCCTCACTCTCAGAGCACTGCTTTCTTCTCTCTGGGTCTTTGTCCCCAGTAAAATGAAAGTGTTAAATGCAATAGCCAACGACAATGATTGATTGAGGATGGAGGGAAGGGCAACCTCAGAGCACAGAGTGGGGCAGCTTTTTGGACACAAGTGGCCAATGGAGGTCAAATATGGGCCCATCCACATTTCTGTTACAAAAAACCAACAGGGATGGGGGTGAGATGAGAGGTTAAACTAAATGGTCAACAAGTCCAAAACTGGCAGAATTGGAGGGACCTCAAATGCCATCTAACGCCAGACTCCTTGAAAAACTTTTGCTTGGGGAGACTTGGGATTATTTTCATCCTTCACTATAAAATACCAGATTGGAGGGCACTACAGAAAGCAGCTTTGGGAATTTTTAGTTGAATTAAGAAGACATTGTCCTATGATTGCTCGTGTATAACCTATATTAGACTGCTTGCTGTTTTGGGGATGGGGGAAAAAAATTTGGAACTCAGTCTTATAAAAAATGAACGTTGAAAACTATCTTTACATGTAATTGGAAAAAATAAAATTCTATTAAAAGTGTTGTCTTCATGAATGTAAATTTGTACTATTTATTTGGAATAATTAATGTCACCTGTAAAAAAAAATGGTTTTCCTTTCCTTCCTCAAAAAAAAAAAATCCCTTATTTAAAATTTTATGGTTTAATTTAGCCTGTGGTCTTGCCTGATAAGTAGCTGGCCTCCAGGGCATCTCAGAGGGTTCAGACTGCTGGCCCAGGCTCCAGGTGGTGGAGGTCATTCTCTGAACTTTTCCATGACTTTGACACTGAGCAACTGTCACATATCCCCAAGTGTTCATCCCCTTCAGGATTTAGAAAGACCCCGCATCTGCTCTTGTGACCTAGCCTAAGCAGTGGGAAGAAAGGGGAGTGGTGTGGAGAGCCACGGTGTCTAAGCTGGAGAAAACTTTAGAATTCACTTAGACCCACCTAATTTACAGATGCATCCCTGAGAAAATAAGTCCCACACAAGCATCCCACAGGTAGTTATTGGCACAGCCAGTAACCTAGGCCAACAAGTCAATGTGCATTCACTAAGTGCTTAATGTGTGCCAGATTCTCTGCACACATTACCACACAATACTAATCCAAGCAGAATGTCAGGCCCTGCTCTGAGAGCTTATATTCTAGTGGGAGAAGATAGTACATAAAGGAATATGGGGGGAGTAGGGGAGTTCCCTGTGGGCAAAGTCCAGAGTCTCGAGTGGAGCCCAGAAAGGAACGGGAATATGGCAGCTTGGGCACGTTCTTTCTCAGGGAAGATCTAGGAGCCAGTGAATCCGAAGGGACCCAAAGGCCTCTGAATGCAAGTCAAGGGTCAGGTGTATTCCTCAGATCTAGTTTCACTTATGGGCAGGGGAAGGGAGTTCCAGAATCCCTCAGAGAACAGTGCAAAGCTGTATGGGTACATCCACACCTCTGCTTATGCCTGCTTTGTTCTAGGTGCCTGGGGGACATCCCAAGGCTCCACCTTGGCCACAAAGTCATTGCTGAGCTAGAGGGCAGAGGCTACTGGGGCATGAGGATAGATCCATTCCACTTAGGCTCCTCCTAACTCCTCCTGCCAGCCCCAGGGAACCCTTTGTAGATGAGCCCTGGACTAGGAGTCAGAGGCTATAGGTGATCAATAACTCATTGCTCAAACTGGCCACAGTTTCTTCATCTGTAAAACAAGATAGAGGTATTTGGTTTCCAAGTCCTAGGACCAAAACATACAAGGGCTAGATTCCCCTCACCCCCACCAACTTCAGTCCCTGTGAAGATATTCCTAGCTTACCTCCCAGAAACTCTGAGGTTGTAACTGCATATTTTATCAAAAGCATTTTATAGTTGAGGAAATTGAAGGGACATGACCTGCCCAAGATCACACAGCCAGGCAGGACTAGAGTTGGGATTCTCAGCCAGATACCCTGCCTTGACCTTTAGTGTGTTTTATATTTCAGAGATCCCCAAAACAAGAGGATTCTGGAAGTATCTGGCCCTCCCTGTGCACCCCCTGTGCCATCTGGTGCCTCCTTCCCAGTGCCCTGGTACTGTAGGGGAGAGAGAGAGCCCAGGTTGGAGACTGGAGGAGGGATCCACAGGAATGTGCTTAGAAACACAGGAGCTTCATAGACAGCTCAGCACATTCCCCAGAGGCAGTGGGGAGGGGGATGGAGGGAGAGACTGTAAGCCTCCCCCACCAAGGATGCTGTCCAACACAGCCCATATCAGACCGCAGTGTTGGAGGTAGGGGGTTAAGAAGCCGGCTATCTCCTTTCCCAGTCCCCTCCCCAATACAACACACCTCCACTCCCTGGGGACCTTCCCTGGACCCCTCCCTATCCCTTGGGGTAAGAACACCGTGTACCAGCCCAGTGCCCACAACAATAGGAACCAGATGGAGGGGAAATGCTGCCTTGTCCACTCTGCCCCACCCTGCCCTAAGCAGGCACCTCCTTGCTCCAGGGTCCAGAGCAGAGCCCTGGATAACTCTGGAGTACATAAAGAGAGAGGAACTGGGAGATGAGACAGAAGAAAGGAAGAGAGGGAAAGGGAGAGGAGGGACAGAGTGGGAGAAAGGGAAGGGAAGGGGAGAGGGAGAAAAGGAGGGAAAGAGAGATGGAAAAAGGAAGTGAGGGAGATGGAAGGGAAGGGTAAGAAAGCTACAGAAGGTCTGGGAGAAGAAAGGATGAGTGTTTGGGGGGAAAGGAGAGAACAGGAGGAAAGGTACAAGGAGGGGCCAAGGAGAGAGGAGAGAGGGTCAAGGGAAGGAGGAGGACCCAAGAAGTCCAGGTATGGGAGAAAGGAGGGGAAATCAAGAAGGTTTTAAGGAATAAGGCAATAAGGGGAAAAGAAGGCAGAGGGTGAGGGGATAGACAGAAAGAGGGAAGGGGACAAGCAGGAAGCATGGGACCAGAGAAAGAAAAGAGGAAAGGAGCGGGTTGGGTTGAGAACCAAGCCACCCGATGGGTGCTGGGTACCAGAGCTCCAAGAGAGCCAGGTTGGTCCTCTCTCAGTCTCTCCCAGGGACCCTCGGCATAGGCCAGCTACCAGTCCAGCCAAAATCACCGTTAGCCTCCAGGGGGTTAGAAGGGCAGCCCCACCATCTGGAAGCCTCTGGAGTGCCAGAACATTTTCTCAGTGAGCCCTCTCTCACTATCACACATCAACTTCTCCTTTTAGGGACTTGGGGCAGCCCGGGATGGGTGGAGGCCACAGAGTCCGGACAGGGAAGCAATCCAGCCAAGCCCAGGCTCTGACACAAAAGCTGTGGTGAAAAAGCCCTGGCTTTCAAGTCCTGGTTCAGCCACCTGTGTGGCCCTGGCGGAGTCCCTTCCTCTCTCCAGATGCCATTCTGTTCTCCAAGAAGCTAAGCCCTTTGAACCTAAGCTGGCTGGGGGCCCACAGAGCGAATCTCAAAGGGTCACTTGGCTCTTACAAGGCAAATATGATTGGTCTCCTCCAGGGTGACAAACAGGCTATAAGGCTAGTGTGGACACCTTTCCCAAAGCTTGCCCTGGAGCTTCCTGTGGCTGCTACTTATCCACTTCTGGGAAGTTAAGGGTGATCCTCGAGGTCCCTCCCTACTGATCCCTCAGACTTTCTTGAGACTGTGGAAAACAAGGCAGAAGGAAACAATAATTGTCATTACTAAGAGTTAGCATTGTTTTAAGATCTGCAAGGTGCTTTACAAATATCTCATTTGATTCCCACAACCCTGGGAGGCAGGTGCTATTGACATCCCCATTTTACACTTGAGGAAACTGAGGCAGATATTGAATGACTGAGATATGCATCTAAGGCAGGATGTGAGTGCATGTCTTCCTGACTCCAAGTCTAGAGCTCTATCCACTGTACTGGCTCTCTGAGAAAGGAAAGAGAAAAGGGACAGAACTTGGAAGGCAAGGGAGGGCAGGAAAAAGAGGGAGATGGAGGAAGGAGAAAGGCGACGGGCAGCTTCCAGATCACCCATGCAAATGCAGCCCTCCTGCTGGCCTGAGCCTGTTATCGCTGGGGCCCTCACGATATCCGGCCTCTGAGAGGCTGCAGAGAGGAAGCCAGGAGGTAAGTGGAGGCCAAGGCAAGTGAGTGACGGGCCCATGGGCCCAAGGCTGCCTTAAGTGAAGGTCTCTGCCCACATGGTGACATCTGTGGGTGGCTGATGCCCTTTTCATCAGTGGCTGGTCCCAGGCAGTCATCTGAGCACAGAACAATGTTATCTGTCTCCCTGCATGCCCAGGGAAGGGGAAAGAGGTGAGAGGGAGGTGATAACTCAGCCCTAAATCACCAAACTCTTGGTTTTTCCCAAGGGCATCTCTACAGGTCAACCATCCCGTACTTTTCCAAAACACATTCACTGGTTGGATACTAAAACCCAACCCCTCTGGGGAACTAAACACATGGTCTGGGCTGTCCACCTCATCCCCAGCAAACGCCCATATCCCACATGATCAGAGGGAGGGATGAACTGGCAACGTTCCAACCCTTTGGCTGACTGCGCCCACTGCTGGCCAGCTGTGGCATCAGATAGGCCGGGTCTGAGCCTGGCTCTACAGAGATCTGGAGGTCCCTGGAGGGGCTGTGATTCCCCCAAGGCCTCAAGCCTCACGGTCTTCATTGTAGGATGAGAGCATCTGTAAGATCCCTGCCAGCTCTGGCTCCTGGGATCCCAGGTCTCAGTCAAGATAAGTCACCACCATGGGAGGGAGGGAGGCATTGAGCAAGTCTTTACCCACCTGGCTGTCAGGTGAGCCAAGAGTGAAAAGGGCTGAAGAAAAACCAGCCAAGTCTGTGGATTCTTCTGAAGGTATGGAAGGGTCAGTGAGAGCCCTGACTTGGCCCCAAACACCTTGCTTCTCCTGTAGATCCGTGGAGAGCCTGGCCAGCTGTTCCTGCTGGAAGCTGAGGTCTCTGACCTGTCAGATCCCTCCAGTGGAGGCCACCAGGCTGGGAGACTGCTTCAAAGACAGGAGCCTAATGGCACCACGGGTCAGAGATTGAGAGGACCCTGGTCTCTGAGCTGACAGGCCCTCCTCGGCTCCAGGTAGGTGACTTCTCTGCCTGACTCTTGCGGAAGAGTGCAGGAACAAAGACAGACCTCAGTCCCCAGGCCAGGCCGCATCTCTACCAGATGAGAACCAAGCAGTTTCTGGGGTCCACAGGAATCAGGCCTGGGCAGGGAATTAAAAGAAGGGATCAAGCCCCAAAGGGCACTTTATTGCATTTAAAGGACAGAATTGCCTTTCCCTAGAGCTAAAATCTTGTTAATAATTTACAGCTGGTCTATAAAAGCATTACAAATGTGCAGCCAATATTTACAATCCAGATGAAAGTAGAAAACCATGCCGGAAGGATTCCAGGAGCTGAAAGAAGAAAAAGAAAAGATAGGGTGAGCCCTGAGCTCAGAGATGACGGAGAGGAAGGATGCAGCACACCCATTTCACTGAGCAAAAAACTAAGAATCTCAGGGGTGCCCTGGCCAGGCAATCTGAGTGGAGGAAGCTCCTTTCATCAGGCTTGTATACAGAGCCTGGCACACAGCTACTGCTTAATAAATGCTTGCTCATTGATTGACTGGATTGCTGGAGATGCCTGCAGAGTTACAGCCAATATCTTTGTGGTGGGTAAGGTTGGCAAAGCCCTTAACGCACATGGGCACATTTGAGCTTCACGACCACCAGGAAAAGACATGCTCTAATGACCCTGTTTTACAGATGAGGAAGCTGAGGCAGACAGTAGTGAAGTGACAAGCTCCAGATCAGTCGGCCAGGAAGTGTCTGAGGCAGGACTGGATCTCTGAGCCATCCTGTAGGCCTGGGATTAGCCAGCCCAGAAGGGGCCACCAGGACACAGAATGGGCTCTCCCTCACTGGGGGTTTTCCCAGGGAAGTGTGGATGACCCCTGGGGGAGATGTTGACCCTGACCTCTGTCAGCAGGGTGACCTCAAGCACATATCTTAGTTTCTCTGGGCCCATCTCCCCATCTGGACTCAGAGTCCCATCCTGTCTCATACCCTTACTACAAGTGGGACACAAAGCAACCGACTTTGCTTCCTTTACACTAAGTTTCCACATCCCTAAAATGGGGATGGAAGATATGATGTACATGAACTGCATACAGACGTACCCATGGTATCATCATCGTTAATCAGGCCCCTCACACTGCAGAAAGGCCTGTTCTCAAGGGATGCTCCCACAGCCCCCAACACTCACCCTCAGGACAGCAGAGAAATCAGTGCATCCAGGAACTTGCCTCGGTCTTCCACCTTGAGCTCAATGACTGAATAAATGGAGGGAACATGGTATTGGGGCTGAGCAAGCATGTGAGGGACAGAAGACTCCATCCCCCACCCAAAACTCACACTCAGAAAGCAGGTGGGCACCTCTGCTCCCTCCCATAATCTCCACATTCCTGAGACTATAGGGGGCTCTAACTGCTGGGTCTTCTGCCCCCAAATGATCCCCACACCCCAGGGGCCACAGGGGCTCTGTCTACTGGGTCTCCTGCCCTCCACACTCCTCAAAAGCTGCAATGTCAGTCTGACAAACCAGGAGAAACCAGGCCCAGGGAAGGGAGAGAACCAGTCTATAAACAGAAGGGCCTGCAGTGACAAAGAGGGTCAGGGACTGAGATTCCTCAGAGTTACTAGAAACAATGACCCCCTCGATGGAGCTGCACAGACACCTGCCATCAAAAGGGGCTTTCTGAAACACTGCGTGAGCTCAGCTTCCATACCATGAAACACAGCCCTGAAGAGTATTGGCAAGCTCCTGGATGCAGGCCTGCAGGCTCTCACTGGATAGAAGGGGAAACCGAGGGCATCCCCCCCTACTCCCGAGAGACTTGCCCAAGGTCCCACAGCCAAGGGGATAGCCGAGCCTGGGCTGGGCCCTGACCCCTGACACACATCTGTGTGTGTCACAGAGGCTGCTGTGCCCCAGGATTCACTGGGAAAGGGAAGGATGGCCTGGCCTGCGGGAGGTCTGCCCCCTATACAGCCCAACACTGCAAAGGCAAACATGCCCAACGTGCTCCCTCTTTTCTCTATCTCCTCCCCTCTCCTTCCTTCCTTCCTTCTCTCTGCATGTCCTAAAAAGACAGCCGCTATTCACAGCACTAGAAGGCGGTTGCTGCTCCTTTGGGGACACTGCTTGGCACCTGTGAGGTGGCTGCTCATGACTGTGGGTCAGGACATGGCCCCTGATCCCCGAGATGTCTCTCCTTAGAGGGCAGCCCCTGTATCCGCAGCAGGCCCTGAACAGGTCCAGGTAAACATGTATAAAAGCCAATCAAAGCCCATGGCTGGGGCAGGGGGGTCCAGAAGGGCCTGAGGGTGTGAAGGGGGTAGCCAGGGCCCAAGCAGGGGAAGCTCCCCACCAAGTACAGCCCCTTAGTGGGCCCCTCTGGGCCCTGTGCCAGCACTTGCCTGAGGCAAGGAACTGCTCTGGAGGCAGAGCCATGGATTAGAGGTCAGCAAAGAATGCACAGCCAGCAGACCCAGGAGCAAGGCTGGTTCTTGGAGTGGACTTTTCTTCAAAAGAAAGACTATGCCACCCCCTCCTGGTCTGGGTACCCACAGCACACAATCCATAGAGGCTCAGAGCAGGGAATAGGACCACAGCCCATAGACTGAGAGGGTTGGGACAGCAGAGAACATCAGATCCATAGGCACTTATGAACAGAGGGTGTCAGAGCTGAGAAGGAGCCTAGAACAGAGGATGTCAGAGCTGGGAGGGAGCCCAGAACAGGGGGTGTCAGGGCAGGGAGGGAGCCCAGAACAGGGAGTGTCAGGGCAGGGAGGGAGCCCAGAACAGGAGGTGTCAGGGCAGGGAGGGAGCCCAGAACAGGGGGTGTCAGAGCAGGGAGGGGCCTTGGGGATTTATCTCTCTATTCCTCCTCATTTTACAGATGAGAAAACTGAGGTCCAGGAAGGCCAGTGACCTACCCAAGGTCACACAGGCAAGGAGCCCAGGACCATGTCCTTCGCCTCCCTGGCACTTTCCCACAGGTCAGTGTACTCTGTGGCTGACAAAGCTGTCCTCATGACAACATGGTAAGGTAGGTAGATTACCTATGATTGCTTCCATTTTAAGGATGAGAAAACTGAAGCAAAGGAAAGCTAAGAGGACCCTCCTAAGGCAGAGCAGGTATACTTCAGGCATGCTTCAGGAGTGTCAGAAACATGTGGGAAGTGGGGAGTCAGCAGGGGACAGAAAAAGACTCTGGACTTCAGGCTCCCATCCTCTCTCAATCCTGGATCCTCCTGGGGAAGCTGGACCAACCATTCTCACTTGCCCTGCTCCTGTCTCTCCCAGGGCCCGTTTCTTGGGGTGGAAGCTTAGGCCACCATCCTGAGGCTTGGGGGGAAGGGTTAGGATGATTCCTTCACTTGACAAACACCACCCTGACAACGGTTCCCGAGGGTGACCCCTGATCCCTGGGTCACCAAAGAGGAAAAGTCTCTTACCAGACATGTCAAAATGATTGTGCAAGGTTCTGGAGCTCGTGCTCTCTGCAGCTTTCTCAAACGCCCTCCCGAAAAAGCTATGGGACAAGGGACAGCCCCACCAGGGAGGCTTCTTTAGTCAGGAGTGCCATGACCCACCCACCCTCTCCTGCCTGGGATCTGCCAGGACTTCTAGGGAGCTCAGGAAGTGAGCATTCCTCAACCCCCTCCTCCTCTGCCTCCTACCCCCCAAAAGAAAGACTAATGGCAAAGGATTCTGGTCTGGAGTCCAAGGACCTCGGTTCACCCCGACTGACTCTGCTACTGACAAGCCAGGTGACATCCCTAGGAGTTGGCTCATGTGTCGATAAAATGGGGCAATTGGCCCAGGATGATCTCTCGGTTTCACCTTGCGCTAAACATGGATCTGCTTGGTCCAAGTCTGCTCTGCTCTTCCCTAAGAGGGGCAGGTTTGATTAAGCGCAGCCTGGCTTCAGCCCCTGGCTTCGGGTTGGGGACCTTAAGGTTTGGTCTTTCCTGTCCCTTCTGGGCCAAGGCATCCTCGGGCATTTAATCCAAAGGAAATAAGCATTAAGGCCTCTGTGAGCCAAGAGGTGCATCACTCAGCTTCCTCCCACAAGCAAAGCTTGGCCGCAGTGAGACACAAGGCACACACAGCCCCCAAGGATCATGCCCAGCTAGCCGGCAGAGGGAGGACCAAGGAGATACTTACTTCTTCTTGTCAGAGCTCTCCGTCTCGGGGGGGATCCCCACCATGATTATGGTGCCGTGCTCCACACTCATTGGGGCTGCCATCACCAAAGGCAGCAGCTTACAACGCTTGTTCTTGGTCTGCAAGCACAGTGATCATGCAGATACTGACCCCTGGCTGACGATAGCGGGGTTGCTGTTCCTGCCAAATTCCCCCCATCCTCCTCCAGGAACCTCATGGGCTCCCCAGGTCTGTGTCCACCTTTCCCCTCAGGCCTTACCCAGGTGTGGTCACACCTAGCACACTCCCAGGCTACCTGCCAGGCTTTGGACTGATCTGTACAAAAGGCAGTCATCAGAGAGCTGGGGAGCAGGGAAGAACCCCCAGAATCCTAGACATAGAGCTGCAAGGGATCCCCAGGGCTGCCTTTCACAGAGAAAAAGGGTAACAAAAAGACAGAGGCCGGATCTCTAAGCAGCTCCTTCCAAGCCTTCCTTCTCACTAGAACATTGTGCCCAGAGAGGGGAGAGACTTGGCGCAGGGTAGGCACACTAAAGGGGTTCCTTGGATGTACAACCATTACGATATCACTGGAAGCATCTGCCAGTGGCAGAAGCTGCAGGTCCCACATCCTGGTTAGTCTTCTAGGCATTTGGGGTACGGCAGGGTATGTGGTTTAGCAGGAACAGAGGCAAGCTGTGGGGAAAGACAGGCTGGAGGCAGATGGCAGGGGACAGCACAGAACTGGGGTTAAAGATCCTTTCACCAACAGAACTCTTCCCAGGGTCGTTCCAGGGGCCCCTCCTCCTTCTCTACCACTTCTTCAGCCTGAAGCCTGGTAGGATGAGAGGAGCCTGAAGTTGCTGTCACCACAGCCAGCACCCCCAACTCTTTTCAAGGGAAGCATTCGTGGCTGCCCCAGCATGAGGCTTCCAAGTGGTCTGCGAGCGCTGGGCCTCTTGGACTTCTTAATGCTGACCCAAACTTTCCAACAATTCTCCCAATCCTCCTCCTCCATCCACTTCCATCCAGTGTAGGAAGGACATAGGTTTGAAGTGACATACTCTGTGAGACCAGGGACAGGTTCTGGAAGGTCCCAGGCTTCACTTTCCTCCAGTATACACAGCTGGATTAAAGGAGCTTTGAGGGGCCTTCTGCTCCAAATCCTCTGACTAGAGGCTCTCAGGAAGACGTGGGCCAAGTGTGGAGGCCCTTCTGTGTTCTGTATAATCTCCCTTTTGTGGATGTATAAGGTGGGATTAACTTCCTGTTGGTTTGTGCCCTCACAGGGACTGGGAACAATGCAAGGAGATAGGACCGAGATCCCCATGAAACAACACCCCAATCTTCCCCCTTTTATGTCACTGATGAAACCAATGCCACCAGCTCCTGTATTTGCATCCCTGGGGGGAAGCTGTGGGCCATGTTCTCCTCTAACTCCAATTTATTGATTTAAATTTTCTGTGTCATTGGAGAGAACATGAGTTTGGAGATGGTGCCGCCATGCTTCCCTGAGGGCATCAATTCCATTCTCTTACTGGTCGATTTAGAGGATTCCAGTCTTTTATCCACATTTCCCCTCGTGGGACAGTTTGGAGTGTTCCACTCTTCTAACCATGTTCCTACTCACTGGTCAGTTTGGGGGCTTCTGTTCTTCTAGCTATGTTTCTCCTCATTGGTCAGTGGAAAAAGACTACATCCAGAGCATCAACAGTTACATTAAGGATGGTATGCGGTCTAAGAGATGGGATCCCTACAGACTCTGCCTGCTTTTCACCACACAGAGATGGTCTCTGCAGAAGGATAACATAAAGAGCCAATGGACATTGCGTATCTCTGACGGTATCATAGGTTGGCAAGGTTCACTTGTTGGTCAAGTTTTTGATTAATCTCACAACACCTCAGAGATCACTGAGGCCAAACTATACCTGAAGAGACTGGTCTCCAGACAGTCCAAGAGGGATTCGGTGGGCCAGTGCCGAGGCCTGTCCAGCTGGGTAGGGCGTGGGTGGAAGGCAGGCTCTAGAGTCTGTGGGGAGGCCTCCAAGGTATCCAGCTGACCATGCCTGAGTCACTTACCTGCCATTCCCAATTCTTGGCAGATCTTTTCGTTTAACCTTTTTTTCTATTTCACATTTTAGCAGGGGAAAAGCCTTCCCTTTTATCAGAAGAACACCTTTAAATTTTCTTTCTTGTCTCCGTTCCCCCAAAATCCCCAGATGCCTCCAGCCCAGGTGTCAGTCCCAAAGGTCTCTGCTCAGCTCCCTGCACACACACGAGCTCACCTTTGATGGGATCTTAGTTTAGCCCTGGTGAGCCGCTCATTTGCTGAATTCCTTCTGTAGGGCCGACTTTTCTCGGTGGGGAGCACATACAAGCTCACTGACTGCCTCGGGCTTCCTGGCACGTTACTGGAACATGGAGACAGGTTTGAGCTGGGCTTTTGTTCTTCACGGAGTTTCATCTCCTCGCCTCCAACCCACATTTTCCTTCTCAGTGGAGGTTTTTCTGGCCCCAGAGGTTATGCTTCCGTTGATCTGCTGAGGTCTGGGGCATCCTGTGACTTTTCCATTGCTCTTTAATCATCTGTATCATCTTCCCAACAAGGTGACTTCAGCATTTGGAAATGGAATAGGAACAGTGTGTGTGTACACCATCCATTCAGAGCAGGCCCGCCAATGGGAGCCATGACACTGCGACGGACCCAGCCCTTACGGCAGCCCTCAGCAACAAACACACTCGGAGCAGCTCTTGGACGTGGGTGGCTGGCCATAGAAACTTACTGCTCAGATACTTGCTAGTTGTGTGACCCTGGGCAAGTCACTTACCCTGTCTGCCTCAGTTTCCTTATTTATAAAATAATTTGACTAAACACACCCACCTCCCAGTGTTGTTATGGAGATGAAATAATATTTGTAAAGGGCTCAGCACAGTGGCCAATACACATTAGATGCTACAGAAATCTCATTTACCTTTACAATCTGGAATGTGCTCAGCATCCTCCTGGTTCTCCACTTTGGTCAGGGTCATCCCATACTCCTCACTCTTTTTAACCCCACAGATTCAGTCCACTGCAACATCTCACTATATCTCTTTATACTGTCTCCCCCAGGCACCCCTTTCTCTCCACTCACACAACCGTCCCCCCTCTAATTCAGGCCACATCACTTTATAAGTGACCCATCAGTCCTCTGTCCTCCAGTGTCTTCTTGGTGCGATCTATCCTCCCCTTGGCTACCTGAGTAACATTCCTAAAGTTCAGACGCACCACACGTCTTCCCTGCTCTGTTACCACCAATATCAAACACAAAGGCCACTAATGGGCATGTAAAGCTGCCCTGGACATTCTCCTCCCATCCACATGCCCTATGACCCAGCGACTCTGGCCTTCTTGGAGATTCTCACACAGAAGAGGCCATCTCCCACCACAAGGCATTTTCTTGGGCTGTCCACCAGGCCTGGAAGGCTCTTCCCCTCTTGTCTCTGCCCTGGCTTCCTTCAAGTCTCCTATTCCACCTTCCACATGAAGTCCTTCCTGGTCTCCCCACTTTACATTTGCCATGAGGGCACCCTATGATCTGTCTCCCTGTTAGGCAAGCAGAGGCTAGTCTGGTCTTTCTTTGGGCCCTGGTGCCTGCCCGCCTCTGGCTCACCTCCCCACAGCACTTACCGAACAAATGAAGGACTGTAGCAGATATCTGCTGAGCAGGCCCAGCGAGGCTGGCTTGGAGAACAGTTTGACATCTGGCGTGCCCTGGGGAGGGAGGAGAGAGGAGCCCTAAGTGGAAACTCAAGTGAGGGAGTGAATGAGCAGGTCTGGCCAGGAGAACGGAGCGACTAAGGTACCTCCATGAGGTAGCAGTAGAGGAAAGGCCCCTGGGAGATGACGAGGTTGGTACAAATGCAGCTGGCCACGGTCTGGTGGATGGCCCGCAGCTGCTTCTTGGCCAGCTCCAGGCCTTGATAGAGCTGTGCCAGATTACCCCTGCAAGGCAGAGCAGACAGACGTGAGCTCATCCTGTCCCTCCTATAAGGAGCTTCTCTGACCACACACAAGTCCTCCCCCAGGAGCCAAGCTGCTGCCAATCTCGAGAGGCCAAGGCTGGGCCAGGCTGGTGCTCAGGTGACCTACAGTCTGGTCCATCTTGGGCCTCCACCTGAAGTCCCTCCCGAGGGGTGGGCCCTGCCAGAGTTTGTGCTAGGATGGAGGCCTCTGGGTCGGGGAGTGGGGGTGGGGGGTGCTGTCCTCTTGACAACCTGGCTACTCCGACTCCAGCTAGCCCTGAGGACCCTGACTCCCTCAGGCCTCCATTTCCTCATCTGTTGTTGGAAGGGTCAAATAACAAAACGTCACCCCAGGCCTCTGCAGACCCAGTGCGCTACGTCAGTGTGAGCAAGAGGCAGGAAGGGCAGGATTCCCCAGGGGGCTGCCCAGGCCCTCCAGTCCCTCCTGGCCTCAGCAGATTCTCGGCATGAGTCGTTGTGGTCACCCCAGGGCCATTTTCTATACCGTTGGTGAGTCCCCCCTGACTGTCATAGTCTGACCCTGGACAAGTCCCTCAACTGCTACCTGCCTCAGTTCCCTCACCTGTAAAATGGGGATAATACCAGTACCTACCTCCCAAGGCTGTTATAAGGATCATAGGAGCTAAGATTTGCAAAGCGCTCAGCAAACCTGATAGTGTTACAGAAAGGCCTGGAGAGGCCACGTGGCCTGTCACTCACAGCCTAAGGGAGCCAGTAGCTGTTCCATCATTTAGTGGCTGGGTGACCCTGCACTAATCCCATCCCTTCCTGGGCTGGTTTCCTCTTCCCTAAGAGGTCCAGCCTCTTACCTGCGACTTGGTCATTTAACACAGGCTACCTGCCGTCCGTGGACCCAGCCTCTATGCCATGTAAAGGCCAAGGAGGATGGCCAATGGCTGCAGCACGATCCAAACACGCCCTTGTGGGGACGGATGTTAGAACTGGATTGTTCCGTGCCTCCAACAGTGAGTAAGTTTCTAAGTACACAGGACCATGGCAGGCAGCAAGACTGCAGGAGGAACTGGAAGCCCACACAGACATTCCAGGCATCAAAGGGTGGAGTCCACAAACCATACTAGATCATGGCCCCAGAACACTGCCGGGTGACAGGCACTGCCACCTGGGCCTTCTGGGCATCTGAGGATTCAGCCTCAGGCAGGTGCAGAAGACCCACACGTCACCACAAATGCAAGGCCGTGGTTATGCTAACTTTGAGGGTTCACCACAACCTTGAGATGATTTGGTTACATTCATGCAATAACCCCAAGGTGAGACAGATAAGTGTGTTCCCCCAAAAGCCCCACGAAAAGGGACCTCAAAATCCTGCTCCTGAGTCCAC
Source organism: Potorous gilbertii (assembly GCA_028658325.1). Lineage (NCBI taxonomy): Eukaryota > Metazoa > Chordata > Mammalia > Diprotodontia > Potoroidae > Potorous > Potorous gilbertii. The sequence continues at coordinate 243,201,728 of CM053773.1, forward strand.
CTCCATTCCCCTCTGCTCCATGGGGCACAGTGTGGTTAGTAAGTGATTCGCCAGGCCCCTCCTCTCCCTTACACTTTCTGCCTTCCTCCAACATCCCTTCTTCCATCCCCACACCATCTGCCTCTGTATTTTCTACTGTTTGCCCCCACATACACACTTTGTGCCTTATTAAAGGGTGATTGCTGCCTCCCTCCCTGCTGTTGGGGTACACCCAAAGAACCAGGAGTGCCTGCCCCATTTCATAAATTAATCAGCCATTCACTTGTAGACACAAGCACTGGGTTCAAATCCTGCCTCAGACACTTTGGAGCTGTGTGACCACAGGCATTCCCTCCATCTCTCTCAGCCTCAGTTTCAGGAAAATGAGGGATCAGACCCATGGCTTCTGAAATAATTCTCCAGTGACCCCACTGGGGCCTCACTGTGCTGTCCCACTGTGGTCATGGCAAAAACAAATCACAGAGTTTGGGGTCTGTGCCTGCGACCAAGAGAGGAAGGCAAAGAGAAAGAAGAGAAAGGAGGGGAAGCTCCCCTGGGCCCAGCACCTGGACAGACTGTCCAAAGCTCTGATGAAGTTGTCCGTCCCGGAGGCGTCCTTCTCAATGCTCTCCAGCAAGGAAGTGGTGGCAAAGACCACGTCACTGGCCAGAAACTTGTTTTTGAACCCAAAGTGGATGCTGAAAGTCTGCACCCGCATATCCTTCATCCTGTAAAGGGGAGGAAAGGAGACTGAGTCCTTTGTGATTGAGCCAGAGGAAACAGGAAACCCGACAGGGGACAATTCAGCTCCAATGCACATCACATCAACCCCCCCCCCCCCACCGCCAAGTGGGGAATGTTGGTACAGATCATGATGGGGGAACAAAACTGGGCTGTAATAAATGGGGGGAGGGGACTCTGAGAAGCCCAAGAAGACTTATAGGAACTGATGCAGAGGAAAGTAAGCAGAACCAAGAGGACTGTGTATACAGTGAACAACCCTGGAAAGACAAAGACTTTGAAAGACTTCGGAACTCCTGAGCAGCGAACGACCAACCAGGATTCCAGACACCTTGTGATGGAGCATGTTACCCTCCTCCTGATGGGGGGTGGGCTCAGGGGCACAATGAGAAACATGAGAGTTTTTGGAAATGGCCAGGGTAGGGATCTGTTTTGCTTGTCTACACATATTTGTTAGAAGGACTAAATTTTTCTTTCTTTTTCAAGGGAGGTGGGAGAAGTTCTCTGTTCTAAGCCCCCTCCCAGCCCTGACATTCCATGTTCTAAGGTCCCTCTGGCTCTGACATTCTGTGATCTAAATTCTTCCAGCTCTGACATTCCAGGTTTTAGCCCCCAAAGGGTAGACTGGCATGGAGAGCGGAGCTGAGCATGTTACTTCCTAAGGCTCCCCAGAGGCAACACAGTGAGAGTCTGAATTATCTGATGAAGCAGATAGGGAGAGTATGGGGTGCAATCTGGAGAGATTTCTACAAAGAAAGGGAACATAAAATTACTCTGGCCTTGTAAGCCTCTGGTCCTGGAAGGTCCACATCCCTGCCAGAGGACTGAGGTCCCCACGAGACAGCTGGGAGTGGAGAAGAGAAGGATAATCTGGGGGCCGGGACCCAGGGACAGCATCTCAGCTCTAAAGCTCATTGTACATACCCGCCCCAGAGTGGGCCTTCACCATAAAATGGGGATGAGGTTTAATGAAGGGTCCTGGTGCCCCCAAAGTGACAGAGACATGACTAGGAAAGAGCTTTGTAAACCTCCCAACCTCATGAAAGTCAGAGGTGGGGAAGCAACTCAATCTTCTCTACCTCCCTGGCTGCCCCCAGCACAGAGAGCTGGAGGGACTTACCAGGGGTCACACAGTCACCAGTGTCAGAGGCAGACTAGAATCCACTATTCTAGCCACCAAAGGGAACCACAAGGAAGAACAGATGTATGCAAAGTACCATGGAAATGTCAGCTCTTGCTGCCTTCACTGGAGATAGAGGCTGGCCTGGGATACATCGAACTCAAACAGCAGCCTGTCCCTGCAGGCTCCATGTTGTCTTAGAAAACTGTGTGTTAACATTATCTATGTTGTGTTGGACTTCATCATTTTGTTAATTTCTTTCCTATTCCACTCTAATCTGTTTGTGCCAGTCTGGGAAACTGGCTGGTCACTGGCAGCCTATGAGTTGGCCACATCTGGTCTGCAGGAAGGGAGGGATGTGTCCAAGGGACTCATCTTGAAGGTGGTAGCCATGGAGGAGGCTTTAGGTTTGATTCAAGGGAAATATTCTTTACCACGAGAGCTGCCCAGGAATGCATGGGCTGCCCTAGAAGGCGGTGAGTTCCCTGTCACTAGAGGTCTTTGAACAGAGGCCACTGCGATGGGGAACACGTTGGACTACGTGGCCCTTCTGACTCTGTAATCTTGGCCTCAAGGGATTCTGAAAGTTGGGAACAGAAACCAGGTCTCCAAAGCTTCCACCTGGGCATAGGGCCCTTCTGTCTACACCATGCCACCCCCATTTATGGAACTTAAAATCCAAGTCTGTTCAAAGGGCAGTCTCAAAACCAGGCCAGGCTCCAGGAAAACAGTCTCTCCTAAATGTAAACAGGCTCCTGTTTGCTTACAGCAGGAACAGACACAATCATTTCACTCAACAATTACACGGAGTCTCAGAAGTCTAAATTTAGATTCAGAATTAGATTCTAAGCCAGAAGTTCCTTCAAGGCTCCATTTGTTTTTGCCCCAGGGGAAGGGGATCCTTGGGCATGCACCTGGAAGCTGGGGCTGGAGGATGTGCTTTCCTCAGGCAATGAGCAGCTTCCAGGGCACCACACAAGAGGGTGAGATGGGGCCTTCCTGGGGCTTGTGTCCTTGGCTTCTTGTGGCAGAGGTGGGGGACTACAGGTGCAGAATGTGGCATTCACTGTCGGCTGGTGGTCATCTTATCAGTGTCTGCCTGACTCCTCCCTCTTAGCTCGTCATCCAAGTTGTGCCTGCTAGTGGGGAGAGGTCCCAAGTCCCTGTCCTGGCACCCTCTCCTCTCCTCTCTCTACATTATATCACCTGATGATCATATCAGCTCCCATAGATTCAATTATCAGCTCTCTGCAGAGGATTCTCAGATAACACTGATCCAGCCCCAACTCACAGACCTCCCGGCTCGCATCCCCAACTGCCCGTGAGACATCTTGAAATGGATGCCCAGCCACATCCAAGCAGGTGCCAAGGCCTGTTGAAGTCACCTCTACAACATCCCTCCAATCCATCCCCAACACGGTGCAGGCCCCCAGGCCCGCACTACTGCAACAGCTGCTGGGGGTGGAATCCTGCCTGCCTCCAGTCCTTCCCCACTCTGGACCATCCTCCAATCAACCGCAAAGGGATTTTCCTAAAACCAAGGTGAGGCCATGCCACCTGTTCCATAAACTCCAGCAGTGCCCTATGGCCTACAGGATCAAACATAAAATGCTCTGCTTGGCATTCAAAGCCCTCCATGGCCCAGCCCCCCGCCTCCTTTTCCAGTGTCCTTACACCTCACTTCCTAACACACAGTCACCATCTAGTGCTCTAGTGACATCCTGCCTGGTCCCTGCCCACGGAGTGACAGAATAAAGTGCTCACTGGGTAATCCCTCTACACGCCAACTACAAGACCCTCCATCTCCCAACACTAGCTGCCCCAGGTCTGGAACACTGACCTCCATGGCTTCCTTCCAGTCCTAGCTCCACTCCCCCTTGCTGCAAGGTGCCTGTTCTGATGCCCAGTGATGCCAGGGACTCTCTCTGGTTGATCCTGCCTCTAGCTGATTTGCCCATCCTCCACCAGACTGGGAGTTCCTCGAGGCAGGGCCTGCCTGCCCTCTGCCCATCTGTACCCCCAGTGCTTGGCACATAGGAAGTGCCCCCTTAACCTTTGATAGCTAGTGGAATGGCCTGCCTCAGACACTGATCAACCAGGGGCTCCAGGCACATCACTTCAACCTCCACCTGCCTCAGTTTCCTCATCTGAAAAGCAGGTCGGTTAGACTCCGAGGCCTTGAAGGTCCCTTCCAGCTCACAGGGATCCTATGAACTTTCTCTTTGTCACCAGGGAGGGGTCGAGGGAGTTACTGTGAGCGTGGATTGGACAATTTTCTTGCCATCGGCTTCAGTATTTTAAAGGAGGGGAGAGAGGAGATGCCCCTGGTAACGAAAGAAGCCCCAGCCCAAGGCCCTCCAGGCCTAGGACCACCCAGAAACCAAAGCCTTTTACCCAAATTTGTTTGCAGACTCTTCAAGGATCTCCTGCAGATTCTCTTTCAAGGAGACATCCATGGCCTGAAACTTCTGCTTCACCTGCTTCAGCGGGAGCCTGGAAAGACAGTGACAATCAGTGACATCCGTGACTCCGGCTGAAAGGAAGAACATTTGTCCCACAATGGGACACCAGGGCCCCAAGAGGACAAGGAGCAAAATCCAGTCATCTCCACCAAGTTGAGGAGAGTGGCAAGAAAGACAGACGGATGGACAGACATCCGCTGGGCTTCATCATCTTCAAGGAGGAGGGAGAAGCTGGGGGCACTGCAGAGACAGGGGTGCACCTGAGGTCAGGAAAATCTGGGTTCAAATCGTGCTGTTCTTTCTCAGGACCCATGTCCTGCCCCCAACATGTGGGCATCTCGAGGATCCGTCCTCACCCCCTTCTCTTCTCCCTTCCATAGGGACCTCACGAGCTCCCACAAGTTCATCTCCACCCTGAGAATCTTCAGTCCAGAACTGTCCATCATCAACTGCCTCTTGGATGCCTCCATGTGGAGGCTCAAAGGCATCTCTGACTTGGCATTCACCCACTCCTCTGCACCCTGTCTATTTCTGTTGGCTCAGAAATGCAGCCCAGAAGTCCCCGCCACATCCCCCTTCCAGGGGCCCCTTCTGACCAGTCCCATGGCCCTCGTCCCCTTTTCCCTGGACCACCATGTGCATTGGCTCTGAATGGGCCACTGGGACCTTGGGTCTCCCCTCTGCGCCTGACAGTAAAGATCCCTCCCTGTTCAATATCCATGACTGGCTCCTCAGTGCCCCCAGGATCAAACAAAATCTCCCATTTGGCACTGAGAGTCTTCACAGGCAGCTGTAATCTATCTTGCCAGGCCCATTGCCTACTTCTTTCATGGGCTCTATAATGCAGCCAAACTGGTCTTCCAATTTCTGTGACCTAACACTCATTTCCCATCACCAGGCCTTTGCACAGGCAGTCTACACCTGGAATGCCCTCTGTCTTTCACTCCATCTTGAAGAATTCCTGAGTTCCTTCAAGGCTCAGTACGTATTCCCTTCCTTCCCCCATGAGGCCTTTCTTAGACCCCCCCCCCCACCAGAAAATTACCCTGGACTTAGTACAGAGAGGTCTGGGCATACGTTGGCTCCCCCAGAACTTAAGTCCTGAAGGGCAGAAACTGCTTCATTCCTACAGCACCTGGCCTGGGGCAGGTGCTAAATTAATGGTCCTCTGACACATCCTGCCCACATGACCCCAGAGAAGTCCTTTGGCCTCCTAACAGCCCGGGCAACTTAATCTCTAAGGAATAAACAGATCACTGGCCTGCTGGAGAAGCAGGGGTGGGATGGGGTTCACACTGAGAGGACCCCTATACTTATCAAATCACAGATCCAGACCAAAAAGGCACCCCCCAAACCTCCACAAGAAGGGCCTCCCATACACCTGCTGTGAGAGAGTGACGCCTGCAACAGACATGCCAGAAAGGCCCCAGATGGGAAGGAACAGACGAGGTGGAGGCCTATGGGTAAGAAACACAGCGTGCATACCCAGACCCGCTCATAGTCAGTTAGTCTGGAGGAACTGCTCTGGCAGTTTTCTTTTTCTTTAAAACTCTCTCTCTTTGTCCCTTTCTGTGGCTCTCTCCCTCCCCCACTCCTTTCTATCTCCCTCTTCTTTCCTCCTTTCTACCTTTCCACCCCTTTTTCCTTCCTCTCCCTCCCTCTCTTTCTTCCATCTCTCTCTTTCTCGCTCCCTTCCTCTCTCTCATCAGCACAGGAGCTCAGGCTCCGACCAGGCCAGTTCTCCCCTCCTTGGGCAGCCTGGGCCTTCTCCCTCTCCCTCCTTGGCACTCGTTCACCAGGTGGGTGCCACTGGGGACCCCATGGGCTTTTGCTCTTCTGCAGCTCAGATCCCACTTGCCCCTGTCTCCCCAGCAGTAGAAGCTAGGGGCCTTCTGCCACCATGCCCAGCTCTTCTCTGGGGAAGGGAGAAGGAGGACAAAACCCTTGTGACATGAAAGCAGTTCCCCATGAAGTCGTTCCCCAGAGTCGAGCTCTCAGCTGTGGCAGAAAGGTCAGGGGTGGGGCACATGGTACAATGATGAAACATTGGACAGTTCTGGCCTTAGCCTTGGGAGGACTCAGCTTGAGCCACAGCTCTGACCTTTCTTAGTTGTGTGTCCCTGGGCCAGTCCCTGCATCCGTCTGAGGCCCAGCCTCCCTCTGGACAGCAAGGCCAATCCCCGCGCTCCTCATCTCACAGTGCAGGGCCAAGGGGAAACGGGTCATTATCAACACTGATGTGACTTTGCAGCCAACTCACCCCATGTCTGCCAGAAATTCCTGAAGCCGCTTCTGGCCCTGGACAGACCAAAGCCTGAGCCTGGCTGACGTGTAGCACGTGTTACAGAGGCTATCATAGAGAGACCAGTGCTGGTACAGGGCCAGGCGTAGGCTAGGACACCACAGGCATTAAGGACAATGCCAGGCCACGTCTGACGGCCCCAGGATCCCCCCACGGGAGGTACCACCTGAGGACAGCCCAATTGTGGAGCTGCCTCGACCTCCCCTCTCCCACCCCCTTGGACTTCAAACACCCACCTCCTCCTCCTGAGCTCCTTCCTGATGACAGCCCTCCCCATAGTGCACAGGACCCTAGGCTGCCCAGAGCAGCTCCAGCTTCCCATTCTTATGGCAGGGGTCACATTGGATAAGTCACATAACCCCAAGCCCCAGGCCCCTATACTCACCTGCCCCATGTGTCTCTTGGCACTGAGCTTGTGGGAGAGGCAAAGTAGGGGCTAACTGCCTAATTCCTCAATTCCCAGGGTACAAGGAAGAGTAATGGGTGGGGGTGGCCCAGCGCCTGCTCGCCCTGCCCTGTACAAGGATACTCATACTCAAAGGCAATCCGCATGCAGTCAATGGAGAGGGAGTTCTCATCATCCTCATTGCGATGGTTATGTCGAGACACGTGCCGCTGCAGAATCCCAATATCCGTCACGTACTTCATTCTGCAACAGAAATGGCATGGGCCATCAGGGATCTCCTCCTCTCCCAACAGGCACCTCCCAGCCAGGAGCCAGGCTCTCCTAGTCTCTCCGAGCCATCTAGCCCAAGTCCCTAGGCCTCAGGCCACAACATCTGCCATACCAAGCACCCCCAGGGAAGACATCCTTACTGAGTGATCTTGTCTTGTATCCACTGGTCAGTCAGCCCAATGATGGCCCACCTGGAAGGAGAGAGGGCATGAGGGGGAGAGGAAGGAGCCCCTGGGCCCAGGCAGGAGATAAAGGGGTCAGGAGACCACTATGTCCAATAGGACAGAAAAACTGGAGAACCTCCCAAATTTAAGGCTAAAAGGGATACAGGTTATTTAGGGCAGATGAGGGAACTGAGTCCCAGAGACAGGGAATGAAGCCAGAGTCAGGATTGGAACCCAGGCCCTGACTCCAAACACACCTGTCCCTCTGATGAGCCAGGCCTCTTGAAGCCTGACATCCAGAGGCTTCCCGCTGAGCCTGACCACAGGGCTCCTTCCTGCCTTGCCCGGGGAGCCGGCCCAGCAACATCCTACCCCATCTTTTGGGCAGCACCAGGGACAGAGAAGGAAGCCCCTGCAGGGGCCCACTTACGTACCACAACATGTCATTGAGATCTTTGGACATGACCCACGCCAAGTCAAACATCACCATGGCCGACTACAAGAGAGGAGAGAACAGGGATGCTGGTCAGTACTAGGCCCCCACCTGAAAGGGCTGGCTCAAGGCTCCACAGTCTCTTGGCCTGGCCACCCATGGGGCTGGAGGATAGGCTCAGGTGTCCCTGCTCTTGCAGCCTCTGTGGCCCCCTCTGCCCAATGAGGGATGGACACTCCAGCAGGGGATCTCTGGTCTCACAACATGTGTGGAAGGTACAGTCACAGGGCTGAGAGCCAACCAGGCCAGGCCAAGAGCTAATCAGCCCAGGTCAGGCAGGGCCCTGTGGAAGGGAAGGCCCATGCCAGTGAAATCCCAGAACCCCTGGGGTGAGGGGAGTCTGACCACATCTAAGCCACGAGGCCAGAGCCAAGAGCTTCCAGCTTCTGCCCTATCAATAACATGGGGGCCACCTCCCACACCATCTGACATTAGTGAGGAGGAGGCCCCAGTGTCTCAGTGACCACAAATAGCAGCATGTTCTGGGAGGGCAGAGAGGGGAAATGAAGTAGTCGCCCAGTCACTGGGGAACTGCCAGGAGAAAATGTGGCAGCAGAATCCAATGGCCCATTGCAATGCTGCAATGAATGAGGAGTGTGAGAAACGTAGAGAAGCCTGGGAAGACCTTTGTGAACTGATCCAGGGCCAAGAGAATGGTCTACAGCAGGATTCCAGTCACAATAGAAAACATCAATTCACAGAGAGGTGGGAGGCTACCAAGAAGCAGACGTGCATATCCCAGACAGCGCTGCCCTCTCAACTTTGCTTCAGTTTTCCTTGGTTTCAAGGGGAAGGAGAGCTAGAGCTGGAAGGGACGCGAAAGGAAACTGAGGCCCAGGAAAGCCAGGTGCCCCCACCCACCAGTGACGCAGGATGCGGGGGCAGGGAGGTCTATGAGGAACCGAGGAAAAAGGCTGGGCCTTCAGGCCTGTGAGACCCCACCAGCTGTACTCACTGAGGTCCCGTGGTACTCATACTGCTCGTAGTCAAAGAGGATTTCTTTCCTGGGAAGACATGAGGGCAGAGCATCAAGGCATGGGAGGTGGGACGAAGCCCAGGGACCCATGAGGGGTGAAGGTGAAGCTGGCCTCCTCCATGCAGGGCAGACGCAGAGGCTGCTGGGCAGTCCTTTCCTCTGCTACCCACAGGGCCCACCTCTCACAGCCTACACTGTGGCAAGAGGCTCAGACTCCCACAGTTGGGAGTCTGCAGACACCAAGTGCAGGAGACGCCAGGAATGAGAGGGCGGCTCAGACACCAAATGGACCAAAGGAGAGAAGGGGAAGGCTTGAACCCTCGTGGCCGGGCCTTGCTCCCCAAGAGAAGGCCATCGAGAGGCTGGGGACAGTGTGTGCCTCCTACCTGCGGGCTTCCCATTCCCTTCGCTGCCTCCTTTTCATCGTCTGCTCGATCACGTCCTGACCATTGGGAAGAAGGGAAGAGACAGTGGTCAGAAAAGCCTTGGTGTTTCCATGCGACTCCAGGGGGCTGGGGCCCTTGGGACTTCTCCAGCAGGGCAGGCCAGCCCCAGGACCAGAAGGTCACCCAAAGACAGCCAGTCATCGAGGACAGGCCAATTCTGGGCAGAGAAGACGAGCAGACATGTTCAGAGCCCTTCATATCATTCTCTAATCTAGCAATTCCATTTGAGGCTCCCAATAGCCCTGCTGGTCATTAGCTCCATTTTACAGAGGAAGAAACTGAGGTGTAGAGAAGGGGAGGGATTAGCCCAGGGTCACCGAGTCATCAAGGGGCTGAGGGAGGATTTGAACTCCATCTATCCTGGTCCCAGGCCCATTGCTGAGTCACAGGATCACATACTGGGAGCCAGTAGAGACCTTGGAGGTCACCTGGCCCAGAGCTCTCACTTAGGGGGCAGTAGAAACTGAGGCTTCATGAAATCACCCATCACAGACCTCGAGAAGGGAGATCATCCAATCCTTCACTTTACAGATGAGAAAACTGAGGCAGGCAGAGGCAAAGTGACTTGCCCTGGGTCACACAGCTGGGAAGTACCTAAGGCTGGATTTGAATTCCACTCTTTCTGACCTCAAGCCCCATTCCCTGGGGAGGAGGATGATGAGGCCTGCACTGATGCCAGGCAAAGAGTGGCCCAGTAGGTAGAGGGCCAGCCCCAGGAAGAAGTGGGTCCTCATGTTGGCCCTTGTGGTGCCCAGGATGCTCTCGACCTGAGGTGGCCCTAGGCCTCCTGATGGTGAGGAGTGACATACCTTCTCTGCTGTCTCCCCAGAGAAGTAACCCAATCTGTCAGGTGGCCTAAAGCCAAATAGAAACGCCTGGAGGACGGGTAATCTTCTCTAGTGTGTCTGTGCCCCAGGTGTCCAGTACAGGACTGGGTACACAGTAGGTGCTCAGCATGTAGCGGCTGAAACAAGTCTGTGCCCGCTTCAGGCACAGGGGCATCTCTCACACCTTCCATGTCTGACTGAGAGGGGACATCCCTGGAACCCCGGACCCAAGGAGGGTCCACAAGGTGGGTTTCATTTGCACATCAATGTTGAAATGCTTCCTGTCTTCACAGCCTCTGGGCTTCCAAACACTCTCCATCCCCAGGTGAACAGAAGTCAGGATCCAGGCAGCGCTTCCCTGTGCCTATAAGTGACTAAACAGGGCTCCCCAGAACTTATGGGGGGACTAGACTCTTAAAGTCAGACTCATGGACCTTCAAGGGCTAGAACTGAGAGTTAGGAAGACCTGGGTTCAAATCCACTTACTGCCACTGACCCTGGGCAATCCCTAGACCTACCCGAGTCTCAGTTTCTGGGAACTTGCCCATCCCTGGCCCCTTCTGCCCTGTAGCAGCACCTCACAGATGGCACCTCAAGAACTTTCCTAAGAAATTGGTTTCCATGGTGATTTTGGGAAATCAGAGGTTGTCTACGGGAAACTCGGCAACACTTCTGGGCCTTGTGATTTAGTCAGGGTCAGGGCTAAGTACCAATACAGACCATCACCCCAAGACACAGAGACAGATGTGCACACACAAACACACACACACATACACACACAAACACACTCAGACACACACACACACACACACACACACACAGCTCCTCAGGGCAATCCTCAGGCCTGAGGGCAGCCTCCAGTCAGCCTCCCATGGCAAGGACCCTCCTCAGCCCAGGAACCACAGGGCATCTTCCCTAGCCCATGAGCACCACTACACACACCTCTTCAAACCGAGTGCGCTTTTCAGAAGGCTCTGACCCCTCACTCTCGTTGTCCGACTTTTCTTCATCATCTTCCTCCTCTTCATCGTCTCTGAAAATGTCGTCGTAGGCAGGGATTTCCAAGTCATCGTCTTGTTTAATGAGCAGCTTTATCTAAAGAAGAAGGCAAGCAGTGAGGGTGAGCAGAGAAGGCTGGCTCCTATTTTCCCTATATAAGGAGGGAGCCTCCTGCCAGCATCTCTGCCCCTTCAAGGGACAAAGAACAAGACCCTGTCTGGTCACAAGTGATCCAACCAGTCAAGGGAACCTTCTGGTCATCTCTACTACAGGATCCCAGGTCCGGAGCTTGAGGGGACCTCAGAGGCCATCTAATACAAGCCCCTCATGTGACAGAGGAGGAAACAGAGGCCCAGGAAGGACAGCGTCAGAGAGCACCGGGTCTGGAGTCAGGAAGACCCAAGTTCAAATCCAGCCTTGGTCACTTCCTAGCTGTGACCTCAGTTTCCTCATCTATGAAATGGGAATAATAACGCACCTGCCCCGCAGGGTTGTTGGGAAGATCATATGAGATAAGCATTGTAAAGGGCATAGTAGGGCCTCAGAAAGTGTCAGCTATGCACATAGTAGGCCCTCTGGAAGTATCAGCTATGCTTCTTAAGGAGCAAAGCTGGAATTCGAGCCCAGGTTCTCTGACTGACTCTAGGTCTCTTTTCATTAACCCAGTAGGTCCACATTTCAGCTCAGGAGAAGATGGCAGTCATGTCATCCTCTGAGAGCATTTACTAAGAACCTGCTGTGTGCTAGCATTGTACCAGACAGTGTCAATTTAACAAAGTTAATTTTCAATAGTATTTTATTTTTCCCAATTACACATAAAGACAATTGTTAACATTCATTTTTTATAAAATTTTGAGTTCTGTATTTTCTCTCTTCTTCCCTCCCCTCCCTAACAAGGTAAGTAATTTGATGTAGATTATATATGTGCAATCAGGTAGAACATAATTCCATTTTGTTAAAAAAGACATACAACAAAAGAAAACCATGAAAAAAATAAAGTGAAAATAGAATGTGCATTGATCCACATTCCAACACCATCAGCTCCTTCTCTGGAGGTGGGTCTACTACTATTATACTTCTGAGAAGAGCTAAGTCGTCACACAATGCTGCTGTTACTATGCACAAGTCTCCTGGTTCTGCACGTTTCATTGCATCAGTTCATGTGAATCTTCCCAGGTTTTTCTGAAATCTGCTTGTTTGTCATTCCATTCACATACCACACCTTGTTCAGCCATCCCCCAGTTTCTAATTCTAATTTCTAATTCTTGGCCACCACAAAAAGAGATGCTTATAAATATTTTTGTACTTGCAGGTTCTTTTTCCTTTTTTATGATCTCTTTGGGATCCAGGTCTAATGGTGATATTGCTGGATCAAAAGGTATGAAGTTTGATTGAACTTTGGACGTAGTTCCAAATTGCTCTCCAGGATGGTTGGATCAGTTCACAATTGCAGCAACAGGGCATTACTGTCCCAATCCTCTCGCATCTCCTCTAACAGTTACCATTTTTCTTTTTTGTCATATTAGCCAAACAGATAGGTATGAGGTGGTACCTCAGAGTTGTTTTAACTTGAATTTCTCTTATCAAGAGTGACTTACAAGTATTTTTTCATATGAATACAGATAGCATTAATTTCTTGATCTGAAAACTGCCTGTCCATATTCTTTATCTTTATCAATTGGGGAATGACTTGTATTCTTATAAATTCGACTCCGTTCTCCATGAGGCCAACAAAGTCTATTTTGAAAATGAAAATAGCAATGATTGAAGAGGCATACTAACACACTGCGGTAGAGATGTGTATGGGTTCAACCATTCTGGAAAAGAATTAGATCTATGCCCCCAAAGTCACTAACCTGTTCATTCCCTTTGACCCAGTAATCCCAAGCTCCAAAGAGATCAAGAAGGAAGAACACACACACATATATATAAAAAACAGAGTAGTTCTTTTTATAACAGAAAAGAACTGGGAACTAAGGGGATGTCCACCTATTACAGAACGGCTAAACATATCACAGCACGTGGAAATAAGACGATGTTACTGAGCTGTTAAAAATGACAAATGGTTCATTTCAAAGAAACCCAGAAGACCATCTGATGCAAAGTAAAGAAAGCAGAACCAGAAGAACCATCTCAACCATAACAACATCATTGGGAAGAACAGCTCTGAAAGACTAGAGATGACACTCACAATCCAAGGATGGATGATGACATTCACAACCCAAGGACAGATGATGACACACACAACCCCAGGATGGATGATGACACACACAACCCAAGGCCCAAGGATGGATGATGACGCTCACAACGCAAGAATGGATGATGACACTCACAACCCAAGGATGGATGATGACACACACAACCCAAAGATGGATAAAGACACTCACAACCCAAGGGTGGGTGATGACACTCACAACCCAAGGATGGGTGATGACACGCACAACCCCAGGATGGATGATGACACGTACAACCCAAGGATGAGTGATGACACTCACCACCCAAGGATGGATGATGACACTCACCACCCACATGCTGAAAGAGCTGATGCGCTAAACACACAGAGTGAGACACACATTTCTGAATGGGGCCAAGACGGCATCTGCTTTGCTTGACTATGAATATCTGTTATAAGGCATGGTATTTTCCTCCCAGTGGGCGGAGGAGGTGGGAAAGAGAGAAAATAAAGGCTCGCTAATTGGAAAGAAAAAAAGACTAACAGTAATATTGATGCCAACATTTTTCTGGGTAGTCATAAGGAACTGGGAAGACAGTGGGTGTTTATTGACTGAGGAATGGATCTAATTGTGTCATAAGCAAAGACAAAGGGGAAGAATTCCCACAGGCTCAGGAGGACTGCCAAGAGCTGACACAGGTCAAAAGAAGCACTAATAATAGTCACCCAGTGGCTCCAATGATGCAATGGGGAGCGACCTGACAAAGGCAGGCGTTCTGATCAATTCAAAGGTCATTTGTCAGTGGGGAGACTTCGTCAAGTCAGGTCTTCTCAGACACAGCCAAAGCAAGGGTTTGTCATTCCACTTAACCATCCTTTGTAACAAGGGAGGGCTCTGTTGGGGTGGGGACATGTCACTGGGCAGTAGCAGCCACAAAAAGGGAACCTCAACAAAACATTTCTTCAAAGAGGGCACTTTTTAAAAAGTTAGCTACCAGCTTCACGTTCTATTTAGTGAAAAAAGTCATTATGCCTTTGCCTATAGGAACCATATATACAGAGGGAAGAATTGCCAAAAACATCGAGACCAAGAAGAACGTATGGCATGTCAATTCTGAAAAAAAATGTGTCAGGGAACACAAAGTTATGGGACGTAATTTATTATTGACAAGTAATGAAGTTAATTAAGAACCAAGTCAAAGAAAAAAAGAAACCATTGGTGCCCCTGAGAGCTCCCATTCCAGAGCACAGTAAGGGCTTTGTCCATTTCCTGCACGTGTGACTGGGTTCACCCTCAGGGTCAGAGAGCTCAGTGACCTGCCAGGGTGACAGCGTCAAACATCGTCTCCCTGTGGACAGCCAGGTCCCTTGTGATGAGCCTCCTCAGCCAGGATGATGCCAGGACCAGAACCCTCCCAGCTCAGGAGAACCTGACAGACCTGGTGTTCCCCCACCTTCAGGAGCCTGGGCTCACACCCATGCTACATGGAGGATGAGGGAAGGGGAGAAACTGAATCAAAGAAAGCCTCCCCTGGCACTATGCCAGTCGTCAGCGAGCCACCAAAACGAGTACCTTCTACTGACTCTTATGGACTCTTAAACCCTCTTGGGCTGGGTTTCAGTAAGCCATTTCATATCTTTAGGTCTCCTTCTCTGTAAAATGGGGTTGGACTAGGTAGTCTCTGAAGCCCCTCCCAATCCTGGACCCACAAGCCTGTTGATGCACTCCCAGAGGATTCACTTACCTGAGTGTCATTGTATACATTCACAACATTAACAGGCCGGTGGGTGTCACAAATGAAGAAAATCTTATCCTCTTCAGGCTGAAGGACATCTAAGAGATCAACATTGGCCCCGCAGTTTATAAGAACAAAATAGTGGAACTGGAAGAAGAAAGAAAATGCCATCAGCCATGAGGTCTGAGAACCTAATACTGCTTCAGAGTGAACAAGGATTCTTGGGTGACATCCGGACCAGGTGCTGTCTAAACCAGAGTGGCCATTACAGCAGGCTCAGCTGGTGAAGGAGAGCTTACTACCTCCTCCTGGGACCAACTCGACTTGTTAGGAAGCATTTCCTGACTGCCCCCTCTCTCCCATGAAGCCTCCCCGCCACAGGCCAGCCGTTCAGACCCTGAGAGGCTCCACGTCTCATCCTCCTAAGGCATGATCTCCAGATCCCATCCTGGCTGCCTCTTTGGGGTGCTCTCCCACTGCTCAATGCTCTTCTCTAATGACAGCCCCAGACCTGTCAAAGGCCTCAAGGCTTGAGCTAACCAGGAAGCCAGACTCATCTTTGTCCCAAGTCCTGAGTCATCTCATTTGCATCATGAATCCCTTGCAAATCTGGCTCAACTTACATAGCATCGTCCTGGGCTTGTATTATTTTTAATAGCAAAAAAAAAAATCAGCTTTTCAGGACTTCCCAACCCTGGTCCAAGATTCTTCCTTGCCCCCTGGACCTTCAAGAAGGCTTGAAAATAAAAATTACTAAGGAAAAAGTGTGTTGTCTACATGTCAAATTTCAGGAGAAGTAAGCTTCTAGAGAAGGAGAACACACTTTTTGAACAGCTAGGTGTAATGTATAGACATTAGAGGGTTTAAATCAATTTTTCCTGGAGTATATTATATTATTCAACTCCTCGATTTCACGCCCTAATTCCTGTGAATATTCCCTGCATCTCAGTGGCTGGCATGTATACTGTCAGAATAATTGCACCTGGGTGGCAGGCACTGTGAGTATGGTCATCTTTACAGGGCACATGCAGAGACTGAAGGGGAGAAATAATTTGCTCAAGGCCCCAGGGATTTGTAGCTGGTCTCCAGATCTGGTACTGTGACCTCTCTGTTCCAAGGGTTCAAGGCTGAGAACCCGGATCAGATCAAATGCTGCTGAAGGATGGACCTGAGGGGCCACAGCCATGATGTGATGAACAGGCTGACATATACTATATGTAACCGGGGCCCAAGCCCTTGGAAATTACACGTGATAGTTTTTAGTGGGGTTTTTTCTGTAAATGTCATCTTAATATAAAGCATCCATACCTGCTCTTTGTGTTCCAGAAATGAGGTTTCAAGTTCCTGCCACCCGGAAACGGGAACCAGAGTATACTGGACATGATCACACTGGAACAAGGCCTGGAGGAGAAGGGTGGGTGTGGTCAGTACCAGCATGAGCACTCCCTCGGATGCACTTGCTCTGGAAGCGGACATTGCCACAGGTGGAGAAGAAGGCCCAAGGAACACCGAGGGGGGGCGGGGGGAGATACAGCATCCTTGTCTCCTACCATTACCTATTTAACACTTAAGTCCTTCTTTTTCCTTACTTGAAAAGATCTCTAATTTCACTGGTTTGGTTAACCCTTCCACCACCAGAGATCTGTCCCTATGTGAGGGCTAGAAGGGGCCTCAGCAGCCAAGTAGTCTAACATGCAGGTGAATGGAAGAAAGTTCTTCTATAATCCCCCTCATCAAGCAGGCAGCCAGCCTCTACCTGAAGACCTCCAGTTGGGGCCCACCCTGAAGCCACCCAGCCCACTCTGGAACAGTTCCTTTACCCTAACCGCAGGAGCTTTCCCACTGTTCCTGCCTCTACCACCTGGGGCTGAACCGAGTCACTTTTACCCTCTTCTACATCCAAACCCTTGATGAGAGTAATCAGACGCTTCCTGGCCTTAGTCAAGGGAAGGTGGAGCAAAGCCATCATCACTCAGTGACCAGGCTTCTGGGGATGAGCCTTCCCAGACTTCCCTGGTCCAGGCAAGCAGGCTGTGGCCAGACCCGAGCTGGAAGTCTTTCCAGCTGGGTAGGGCAGGCCAGCATTTGGGCTCTAAGGCTAAATCCCAAATATTTCCACCTACATACAATGCAAATAATCACAGTCACCAAGTCTTGTAACTGAGGATCACAAGAAAAGATATTAGATTCCAAATGCCTTGAATATTTAACGAGGGATGACCTGCAAATTTTCTTCTCTTTTTGATTATTTCTCAACCAAATTCTTCCCCTCAGTCAATATTCTTTTCCTTTTCCCATATTCCCATTGCAAGAAGGAAAATTGGATCAGCTTACCTGAAGAATTTTGCAGGCACATAATGCATCCACATCCGAAGCAACGAATAGGAGAACTCTCTGTAGCAGTAAGAGTGAAAGAAAAATGGAGAATGAAAATGCCTAGTACTGTAGGGGAATGAATGAAAAAAGCTTGTGCTTACTATCTTGGAACTTGGAGGTTTCCAAAACAAAAGCAAAGGAAACTGCTGCCTTCAAAGAGGTATTTTTTTTTTATTATTTTGTTTTCAGTGTTCTACAATCACTTCCATATAACTTAGATTTTTTTCCCTTCCCTCCCTAAGATGGCATACAATTTTATACAGGTTCAACACATACATTCCTATTAAATACACTATTATTCAATAAGGTACTAGAAATGTTAGCTGTAACAATAAGAAAAAGAAATTGAAAGAATTAGAAAAGGCAAAGAAGAAACTAATTTATCACTCTTTGTAGATGATATGATGGTATACCTAGAGAATCAAGTAAAAAACTATGTGAAATCATAAACAACTCTGGCAAAGTTGCAGGTTACAAAATAAACCCACACAAATCTTCTGCATTTCTATATATTACTAACAAAGCCCAACAGCAAGAGAAAAAGTTTACTTTTTAAACTAAATTAAATTTCATTTTCAAAAGCCAGTCTTCTTTCTCCCACTTCTCCCCACAGCCCATTAAGAAAACAAAACAAAACTTCTCTTACAAGTATGTAGAGTCAAACAAAACAAAATTGTTTACTGGCTCCATCTAAAAAAAAAATAGGTCTCCACCTGCCCTCTGAGATTTTCTCCTCTCTATTCGGAGGGTAGGTAGCATGTTTCATTATGAGTCCTCAAGTGGTTGTTCACTGTGTTGGTGAGTTCCCAAGGTGTGTGTGTGTGTGTGTGTGTGTGTGTGTGTGTGTGTGTACATACATATACATACATACACACACATATACACAAATATGATCTGCCATCTCACCCTTCTACCCTACCAACTTTCCCCTTGGAAGACACAAGAAAAAAACCCCTAGTACACACTCCACAGAGTCAATCAAAACAATTTCCACACTGGTCATGTCTCATCTTGCATCCTGAACCCTTCCACTCTCTCTCAGGGTGGGAGTAGCCTATTTCCTCCCTTGTAATTCCTCCTGTAATCCTGGCTGATCACTGTGCCAATGAGAATTTAACACAGTAATGTGACGTTCATACACCATAGCTCGTCCAGTCATTCCCCAGATTATGAGTGCTCCCTCAGATTCTCATTCTTTGCCATGTCTAAAAGAGCGAGGAACGTTTTTGTGCATCCTTTAAATCTGTTTTGCTTACAGTTACTCCCTCCTTTAATCTATTCTCCCTCTTTCCCCTTCTGTCCTTTCCCTGTATTTCTGTGCTCACCTATCCATGCATGCACATTTATACATACATGTGTGTGCATGTGCATGTATGTGTGTGTACATTCCGCATGTGTACATGTGTGGCCAGTTCAGAGGAGAATGAAGTTTACATGTAAGCAGCTCCTTCAACACCCTGCTTGTTTATCTGGATGTCTGGTAGCATGATATGATGGCTACATAGAACTAGAGGTATTTGTGCACCCTCTTTACATGAGATAATTTCCCTAAGCTTCCTTTCCCTCCCCTGCCCTTTCCTCTTTTTCTCTTTCCACTCTTTTCCTAAGATCATCAAGATAGAACAGAACCATGCCCAGGCCTTATCTAAGTGGACTCCCTCTATGAACTCTGGTCATGATGGCTCAGAGGGGACACATGTATTGTCTCCCTATATTTGAATGTGAGCACTTCATCTGTATGTAGGGCTTTATCATGGTTCATTCATGTTTATCTTTTTATGTTTCCCTTCCCTCCTATGTTTGTAGTTCAAAGTTTCTCCACAGCTCTGGTCTTTTCATTAGGAATGCTCAGAAGTCCTCTACTCTATAATAGATTCATTCCCTGCCTTCCTTATGGCATCAGACTTGGTTTTGCTTGTTAAGTTACTCTTGTCAATACCCTTTGCTTTCTGAAATATTATATTCCAAGCTGACTGCCCCTTCATGGTGGTGGCTGATAAATCAGGTGTGACACTGACCATGGCTCCTCACTACATAAATTCTTTCTTTATGACTGCTTTAAGCATTTTTTGGGAGGAACCTAGAAACTCTGGATTTTGACTAGAATGTTTCTAGAAGTGTTCTTTGACGTTTCTTTCAAGAGGTGCCAGTGAATTTTTTTTTTCCATTTTGTCCTCTCATTCTAAGAGATGTGGACAGTTTTGCTTTAAGATTTCTTGAAATATTGTCTGGGCTCTTTGGACGGAGGAAGGGTGTATGGAGTTCAAAGCAATCATCTTTACATTTTTTCTCCTTGATCTTCCAGGTCTGTTGTTTCTGTTAGAAGATTTCTTCTATTTTCTTCTGTTTTTTTCAATTCTGACTTCTGTTTTACCATTTTTTCTTGTCTCACGGAGTCACTGGTTCCTGCTGGTCCATTCAAACTTTCAGGGAGTCTCTCGCTTGGGAAAGCTTTGTATCTTGTGCCAAACAATTAATTCCCTTCTCAGTGCTTTCTTCCATAGCTCTCATTTCTTTTCCATTTTTTCCCTCAAGCACCTTCATTTTATTTATTAAAAGATTCTTTAAAAATGCTTTTAGCCCTTTCCCTCAAGATGGCGTTGAAGGCAAAGAAGGAAGCCGTTGTGCCCCACAAGACAGAAGCAAAGTTCAAGGCCTTGAAGGCCAAGAAGGCAGTGCTGAAGGGTGTCCATAGCCACAAAAAGAAGATCCCAACATCCCCCACCTTCCAGCAACCCAAGACACTGAGACTAAGAAGGCAGCCCAACTACCTCGGAAAAGTGCCCCTCGGAGAAACAAGCTTGATCACTATGCCATCATTATATTTCCCTTGACCACTGAATCTGCTATGAAGAAGACTGAGGATAACAACACCCTAGTCTTCATTGTGGACGTCAAGGCCAACAAGCATCAGATCAAGTAGGCAGTAAAGAAGCTGGATTACATTGACGTGGTCAAGGTCAACACACTGATCCAGCCTGATGGAGAGAAGAAAGCTATGTCCAACTTGCTCCAGATTATGATGCTTTGGATGTTGCCAACAAAATTGGAATCATCTAAACTGTGTCCAGCTGTCCCACTGCACCTACAATAACCCCTCCCCCAAAATGCTTTAAATATTGCTTCATCACTTCCAAACTAGCTGAGATTGTGCCCAAGCTGTGCTTTTCTCTGAGGCTTTGTTTGTAGAATTCAGGAGTCTCTCTCTTCTGTGTTTGTGTCTTGGGTATCCCTGGCACCATGAGCACTCATTACGGTGCTTTTTTTTTTGGAGGCGGGTCACTTTTCCAGTCTACTTATTGACTTCAGACTTGAGGTTATGGATGGGCTCTCTAGCACTTCTGGAGAAAGGGTCTTGCCTGTTGTTTTTTTCTTCCAGGACTCTAGGATCAGGCTGGGGACCACCCAGGGTGGCCTGATCTAAGGTCAAGTCTGTTTGCTGCCTCCTGCTCTGAGCTCTGCAAATTCCTGACCTGGGTCTGAATCCAAGCAAAAGTAGAATGATGCTGGACTCTATAAACCAGATGAGCAGTTCTGTTGTCAGACCTGTAGGTTCATCTTAGATCTGGGATTCCTGCCCTGGTTCCTTCTCTGCAGGCTGGACTAGACTTGGGGATCAGATCCTGTTCTGGGCCTGGGGTCAGACTCACATCACTGCTGCTGCTGCTGGCTTCTGAACTTCCTCCTTTTTCTGTACACCCCCAAGGCCAGCCTACTCTAAGAAGTCACTGCCATGCCATGGGCAAGTCCCCTTTACATTCCACCATGGATTTGCAACAGGGGTCTCAGCAGTGGGTGACAAAGTTGCCAGTAAGTACCTGTCCCTGTAGGAATGCCCTGGCCTGTGTCTGAGTTCTTGCCCTAATATACAGTCCCTCCTTGGGCCCTGGGGTGAGTATCTGGTGAGGGTCGGCCCTCACTGTCCTCAGACCTCCATCTGTCTTGCTATGCCAAGCTACACTAGATGAAGGACTCACGGTAACTTTTTCTGGATTTCTCCATTAGGATTCAATCCCTTGAATTTTCTGGATATTTGGAGACGTTTGCAAAGAGAAGTTGAAAGTGTCGCTTCCTATCACTCTGCCATCTTAGCTCAACCTTCCCTAAAAAGCCTGCATTCTCAAAAAGGAGTTCAGGGTTCAGTAAACTTTTTATGTAAAGGGTCTGATAGTAAATGTTTTAAGCATGGCAAAGAAGTAAAATTGAGGATATTATATAGATATCTATATAACAAGAGAAATGTTTTATTGATGAAATTTAAAATATAACAATCATTGAGCATATTTTTTTAATGTGGTTCTTCCACTAAGAAGAACTGGAACCTTTTGTGGGGTATAACATTTGGCTTAACTGAGATTCAAAGTTAGTGATCCCTATCATCAAAATTGATTGTAAATGTTCATCCATTAGATTTTATGTATTTTATCTTTGAAAATGTCTTTTCATATGGTAGGCATTGCCAAATAGTGATACCAGTCCACAAGCATGGGACTTTAATTGAGCATATTTATCACTTAGAAGGCATTTGTAGAAGGAGTTTGATCAGACTCTTCTCTTGATTAATGGTTTCCAAATTAGGTAGAAGCTCCTCAAAGGCACAGTGAAGATGGAATATAAATAGAAACATTTCTTTTGCGCATTCATCAAGGTCCAAAAGCTGCAGCTGGAATGGTAGGTTGAGCTCAGAAAATATACTGGCTCTCCATTTTTGTGGAAATAGAGATCCCCATCTTGTTTTCAGTTTCGGCCGTAGGGGAAGCACATAAAGCACCTTGACATTATTCTCGAAGACCCCAAGTACCAGGGCAAGAGTTCGGGAGGCCAGAGAGACTGGGGACATGATGAGGGCATACCCCAGGGTGGGGGTGGTGTCAGAGAAAAGAAGAGAAAGACACGTACATAAGCCAGGTCATGACTTGGCAAAGGATTGGGTGGAGGAGATGACAGAAAGTGAGGAGCTGAGGGCACTCTGGTCACAAGTATGAGTGACTGAAAGGATGGAGATGCCTTCAAATATGGAAGTCAGGAAGAAGGCTTGGAGGCAGGGAAAGAAAATGAATTCATTTTAGATGCTGAGTTGAAGCTGCCTAAGGAACATCCAGGTTGTAGTATCTACTAGGAGTTAGAGATGTGAGATAGAAGGTTAATGCCGAGCAAATAGACTGGAGAATGATTTGTCCAGAGATGGCCATTAAAGTGCCAAGTGAAGAACTACAGGGGGAAGAAGAGAAGGCTGAGGGCAAAGTCTTATGGGATACCCGCAGTGAGCAGGTGTGACCTGGAGGAAGACCCAACAAAAAAGACTGAGAAGAAAGCTGGAGAGCAAAACCAGGAGAGAATGATGTCTCAAAAACATGGAGAGAAGAAAGAATCAAGGAGAAGGGGGGAATTGATGGTGTCCAAGACTGCAGATAGACCAAGGAGGATGAGGAGGGAGAAAAGGGCACTGGATTTAGCACCTAAGATTAAAGTAACTTGGAAAAGGGAAACTCCAGTTGAATGAGGTCGGGGTTAGCTCTGACAAAGAGAAATGCCAGAGACAGGGTGGAGGAGGAGGAGAGTCAGCAGGTGACTGACAGAAGAGAGAGCACACCCTGAATGGCTTCCATTTCTTGTGTAAAATGTGAGGCCAGAGTCTCAGCTGAGAGAGTGGGAGGAGGGGGACCACGGGAGGGTTAGGAAAGATGAGATTTGGAAGTGCTGCTGTGGAGGGTGAGCACTCATAAGGGAGGTAGAGTAGGATCATGGAGCGGCAACGAGGATCCAGGTGAGGTTGGGGAGGGATCCAATCAGAAGAGCTGCGGGATATTCTCCAGCTTCACTCAGGAGCAGGTGGGTAGGAGTGACGATAGTGCACAGGGGGGATTCATTCAAGGGTGGAATCCAAGTCAATTTGATCGCACTTGGTCACTAACTCCAAAATCCAGCCCTGTTTGCACTTAGACAAGCCACAACTCCACGAAATATTCACCATTCACACTGCCTGGGTTCTTCCCTCCTCCGAGCTCCTAAAGAACCCTGCAATTCTTGGAGCCCTCACTCCCCCAGGTATTACTGGAGTTGGACATCAAAGTCTCATCTCTCAGGAGGGAGGAGGAGCTCCTCAGGACAGAACGTCGTATCTTAGCCCTCCAGAGCCAGAGCACATAGCACGCATTCAGGAAATGTCTCTAACAAGAGCTGCCTCTCCTGACTCTTCTTGGGCTAATAGGACTTTAAGTCTGTTTTTATTTGCTTATCTGTACATAAGAGAACACAGGGCATCGGGATCACCAATTTGTACCTAACCCAGCACGTGGGGTGTAGTGAGCACTTCATGAATGCTTGGTCTATTCATTCCTTCACTCAAAGGGCAGTAGGTGGAGAAACCTGGCCCCAGGACCATGAAGGTGCACCTTCAAGACCTGCCTCAGACACGCAGCAGCCTGTGAGCCCCTGGGTACATCGCTACATCCAGGACTGCTCCAGAGAGCTTCTTATCATTGGTGTGATTTTTTTCCCTAATATTATTTTTATACTAGCATGTACCTGGCCCCTAGAGGTTTGAAAAGCACTTTACAGATATTATTTTATCCTCAAACCCTGGGAGTCAGGTTTCCCCATTTTTACAGATATGGAAACTGAGTCAGAGCGTGGTTAAGCGACCTACCCAGGGTCACTCAGTTAGGAAGTGTCTGAGGCTGCGTTCAAACTCAAGACTTCTGAATCCAGGCCCAGTGCCCCATCTACCAAAACACTTCTCTGCCTCTAGCTGATGAAAGTTTCCCCATCTGGAACTTCCCTATATCAAAAATATCAAGGGTCTAGGCTTAGACCTCTGTGTGCACACATCATTTCTCGCTAAATAGAATGTTATCTCCTCGAGGGCAGGGCCATCATTCTGTCTCTGTATCCCCCACATGCAGCAGAGCTCTTGCAGAGCAGGTGATAACAACGAGTTGTTTAATTGAATTGAATTTCTGAAAGAAAGATCCCTCCTCCATCAGCCAGAGAAGTCTCTCCTGCCTCCAAAAGGAGTGGAGACCATTCAGCACCACGGACAGGCCAGGACTAAAGAGGACCCTGGTCTGCCCTCCCCAAGTCAATGCAGGGCTTGGGGAAAGTCACACACACAAGCCACGAAAAGAAGACGTACCCTGGGAGGGACGGGCCCAGAGAAGTTATTAGGCAGTGAGGAGACACAGTGGAACAGACCCCTCCCCTCTGACACCCCCAGTTCTGAGGCCCCTCCCCCTCTGACACCCCCGTTCTAGGACCCCTCCCCCTGACTTCCCTTGTTTTAGGGCCCCTCCCCCTCTGACACCCCCAGTTCTCAGGCCCCTCCCACTCTGACAACCCCGTTCTAGGACCCCTCCCCCTGACTTCCCTTGTTTTAG
>CM053773.1:243227073-243339619 GCA_028658325.1 Potorous gilbertii
ACTTGATTTTCAAAATCCTTTTTGAGCTCTTCCATGGCCTGAATCCATTGGATATCTATTTCAGATGTTTGGGATACAGAGGTCTTGACTCCTATGTCTTTACCTGATGGTAAGTATTGTTCTTCCTCATCAGAAAGGAAAGGAACTAACATTTAATCACCAAGAAAGTAACTTTCTGTGGTCTTATATTTCCCCCCCCTTGTCTTTCTAATACTGACATTGAGACTTTATTTCACATTTATTATAGGTTTATTTTTGAATTTTCTATTGAAATTTTTTATATCTTCATTTCCAAATATTCCTTCTACCCTCCTCATCTCTTATGACAAAGAAAGAAAAGAGGAAACAGAAAGTTCAGAATGAACCAGTACACCATCATTGTCATCACTACACATTTATAGTGCGCATTCTGTGTGCCAAGCTCTGGGCATTCCAAGAAAGGCCAACCCTGAGGTTTCTGCCCTCTGGGAGCTCACCATCAGAGGAAGAGAGCAAGCATAAAGGAAGGACTCCAGTCTGATGGTCTTTGGGGCCACGCTCAGCCATGGACACTGCTCATGATTCCACTTCCTTTTTCTAGTGGGTTGCTCCATTTGTGTCATTGTTGTTTTCAACCATGTTGAAAGGGCTGTTATAACAGCCCTTGTGTCCCAGCTGTAGATGGCAGAGCCTGGAGTGGAGCCTGGGACTTTTCCTCTTTAGACCAGCTCTTTACTCTCCTGGAAATATCTTCAGTTCTCATTCATTTTGTGTTTCTCATAGCAATGGCTAATCAGCCCCTTGGGATCTTTTTATAGTCAAAGAATTCTTGTGCTTGGTCAACTCTGGTGGAGGCCATGTGGGCTTGGTGCCAGCAGCAGGACACATCAGCGTCACCTTCAGTCAGTTGTAGGGACTTTGGAGACTGGAAAGGAACTGAGAGGTTACAGTCACCCAAGACAGCCCAGAGGCTTGTCTGAACTCTGACCCAGTGACCCAGGGGATGTTCGGGGCTCCTGTCTCCTTGACATTGTGACTTTCTTTATCTCTGTTGTAGCAGTTCTTTGATTTTACTGAGTTAAGGGAAAAGTCCAAAGGAAGGTTGTAGTGAAGTGTTTAAACTTGTAAAACTGCCCAAGTAAGAGTTCTGGTTACTGGGAACATCAGGAGAATCTGGTGGTGGGAGGACGCTGTCCACTGCCAAAGGGCATCCATAAAGTCTGACAGGGCTGGGGTCAAGCATGGTAGCTGATCCAACCCTTGGGAATAAGTCAAGTTGGAAATAGTCTTTTGTCTGAATTCAGACCCATTCAGACCCTTCACTCTGGCTTGACTTTTATTTTCCCCCAGTACAATCTGCCTTTTGATTTCTGACCCTCCTGCGCTATTGGCTCATGCTTCAGATGCTGCCAGGGTCTCATCTGTGGCCCTGCCTGCTTATAACTGGGAATGGCCTTTGTCACAGGCAGCTCTACCCCTGGGCATCTGTGACCCAGGCCCAGGCGAGTCTATGCCAGCTGCACCCATGAGGATACAGGATGAGGAGGGGCATGTGGACAGCTCCTCTCCAGGGCTGCCCTGGCCATAGGGAGGACCTAATACTTGGACCAGACTTCAGGGCCTTCCACATGGGAGCTTCTTCTTTGGGAACTGTCTTGTCACTGCCCTACCTGCTTCTGAAGCACCTCAGGGTGAGCAGCTGCTTGCCCTGTTTGTTGGGGAGGGTTGCTTTGTAGGTATAGTCAAAAATAGCCTGTTGCCAGTTCTGATAAACCCGACTGGGGATCAAAGGAGGCGATGTTGGTCTTGATTCTTTAAGAAGGAGGCATGGCTCCAGGAGTAATGAAGCTGTTTCCTCTGTGTCCTGCATGGGCTCCCAAGGTGGATTCCAGACATAATTCAGGCTATGGCTCCTTAAGCTCAGCCCCAGGGCTCAGAGAACCGTGGGCCTGTGGACACTGGAATTCTGCTCTGTTTGCTTGAGAAAACAAACCACCTACAAGAAAACATCTCATCGGGATTGATTAGGGGAACTTGGGGTGCTTAGTCCAGAGAGGAGAAGCCGGGAGGCACAGGAAAGCTCTTGGCCAAGAATCCAGAGGCTTCTTCTACCTCTACATGGTCCCACAGATGTCAGCTCAACAGAAGGAAAAGGCCCCAGCAAACAGCATGTCCTACAGGCTGAGGGGGCCATGCTGGGCAGCGAGGGGACCGTGGCAGGGGCAGCGAGGGGGCCATGGCAGTGGCAGGGGTAGTGAGGGGCTGAGTCAGGAGCAGTGAGGGGACAGTGGCAGGGGCAGCGAGGGGGCCATGGCAGGGGTAGCTAGCTCCATGGCCCTGGGGGGCTTCAGGCAGGTGGGATGTTCTGGAGGGGGCCACGCCTGTGGGGCCATGGCCTTTGAGGGCTGTGATCTGTTTGTGCCTTGTCCTGAATCAGAGGAAGTCATGTTACAGTTGTGTTTAAGATGGTTTATGAAAAGGAATCAAAGCTTAGGTTTGATTTCCTGCTGGGGCAGGCCAGGCCAGAGCAGACTTCAAAGCCCACAGGGAAGGTACACGTGAGTGATGGGGCTTCTGGGTGTCCTAGAACAACAGGAGCCCCCACAATTCAGGCTGGCAGGTCTAGAAATCTTGTCCAGTCCTTTGGAGGGTGCCTGTATTGGCCCTTAGAGTTTAGTCAGGTACACTGAGCATCTTGGTGAATTGTCAGTTTAGGTAGACACTCATAGCTCTCCCCCTCTTCCAGGTCTCCTTCAGGGTTCTATTATGGGGTGGAGGGGGGGTCTGCATTTCCTACCTGGAGCTTGGGGTGGGTGCCAGGGCATACTGAAGAGAGTAGATCACTGAACCGCTGCTGCTGGTTTTACTCCTAGGTGAATCTGGTTTAGGAAAATCCACCTTGATTAACAGCCTGTTTTTGACCGATCTTTATCCAGAACGATATATTCCTGGAGCTGCAGGTACGTAGGACGTGGGCATGTGTTTGTTGATTCAGGCCAGTGGGTGTGAAGGCTTTCAAGAGCAGGATGAGCCCTAGCCCTGCCCAGGGTCCAGTGATGTAGCCAAGGCCTAAGCCCTTCCTCTGAGGCCTCTGGAAGGTGAAAACCAGAAGCACACAAGTTCTGGCGTGTGTGTGTGTGTGCGTGCGCGCATGTATGTGAGAGAGAGAGAAGTTCTGAGGAATAGCCCAGCCTCAGGCAGAGGCCTGGCCCCTGGGAATGTGCAGGACTCCAGACAACCCTTTCCTTGTGCTATCCAAGCTCTTGTTCTGTGGGCCTGACTTCTGCTCTTTCTTTTCTATTGGAGTTAAGTGACTTACCAAGGCTCACACAGCGAGTAAGTGTCTGGGGCTAGATTTGTACTCAGGTTCTCCTGACTCTGGGAGGGGGGGTCCTCCTGCACCACCTCGCTCTCCCTATGCCCTCTGCTCCTGGGGAGCTTACCATGGTCAAGGGAAGCTGGTGTATGTTGAGTAGCCCCTGTGACCTGGCATTGGCCCTTTTGTCTGACTGGGGTCTGCTAGGATGAGGCTGTGGGTGGAGCCAGAAAAGGGGGCATGTGTGTGAGTGGGCCCATTGACTTCCTGGGGGGCTCCTGGAGGACAGCTTGACTCTCCACCTCCTGTCCTTAGAATCCTTCCCTACTGAGCAAACGGTGTTCCATTAAGTGTGTTTTCTGCTTGGGCCACTAGGTGGTGCCGTGGAGAGGGTGTTGAACCAGGAGTCAGGAAGGTCTGAGTTCGAATCCTGCCTTACTTCCTAGCTGGGGGACCCTGGGCCAGTGTTCCCTTTTCTGGGCCTCAGTTTCCTCATCTGTATACCTCACAGGATTGGTGTGGGCTCAGATGGGCTTACACACACAGAGTGATGTAAAGGGGAACCTTGACTCCCAGGGGACTTCTTCAAGCTATTTGAATTTTCATGCACTTCACATGTGCAGTCTGCCTCCAGCCTCCGGAGGCTCTGCTAGCTCAGCTGGTGTCCCACTGCAGAATATGGGGAGGCCCAGCCAGGCCGGGCTCCTTGTCTGTCCTTGAAGGACTTGCTTACTCCAGGGGCTCATCTTTGGATGTCTAGCAGCCAGCAAGACTGCTTTCGGCCCAGATGCTCCCCAAACCCGGGCTGCTGAGGCTCTGGGAAGGAGGACCTGCACATAGGGCAGCCTGTTAGAGAAAGAGGGGCCCTTTGTCTTGGTGGGCTATCTAAACTGTGAACTCTCCGTTTTTTCTCCCAGAGAAAATTGAGAGGACAGTTGAGATTGAAGCTTCCACGGTGGAAATTGAGGAGCGAGGAGTGAAACTCCGGCTGACGGTGGTCGACACACCAGGCTACGGAGATGCCATTAATAGTCAAGACTGGTACGTTGAGCTGGGATGGTGGGTGCCAGACCTGTGATGCCACGGCTTCAGAGAGGTCCTGGTGAGGAGATTCTCTTCTCTGGTGCAGAGGATAAATGGGGTTGAGCTGGATTGTTCCCCAACGATGGTCTTACGAGGGGTTGCTCGCCAACCTGGGTGCTTTCGTTTCTATTTCTGAAGCATGGTCACTGTCAACAGCTGTAGCACCCACATAGACGGATAGAGTCCCCACGTGCCGTACAGTCAAGGCAGGACTCGCGCCAGAAAGCCAAGCCCAGGCTGAGCCTGCTGAGGTCTAGCGGGCGGCCCCACTCTGCAGTGTCAGCATCGGGAGCGTGTCCAAGGTGTGGGTGGGCCTCGAGCCTTCGACCTCTCTGCCTCTCGATTTATCTCTGCCACTTCCTCTGAAGCAGATGTCTCTGCTGCAGTGAGATGGTATGTGGGGGGAGAGGGGCTGGACAGGAAAATGTGGGGAGGGTCAAGGGGAAGGGCAGCCTTACAATTGTGAAGGAGACTTCTGGCTGCAGAGTGTCCGTAGGAGTGTGCTCGCCCTTCCTGCATCTTTGTTGTGGGCCTCCTGACATGTTGAACAGTCATGCTAGGCAGGGGCTGAAAATGCAGAATCACAGCAGCTCAAAGTGCTTCACTTACCTTATGAAACACACCCCCTGTTCCCCCAGCTTTTAGAAAGGCACCATGGGGGAGGACAAAGTGTGCTTGCTCCTGGTCCAGCTGACCCGGATTCAGATCTGGGTGTTTATGTTCTGAGACCCTTGGTTTGCGCATCTGTAAGATGGCTAATAACCCACATTACAGGAAAGTTGTGAGGGTAGTGCTTTGTAAGCCTCTAAGTGCTACCTATGTGGGGAAGAAAGAGGACTTGTATCCTCAGGGCCTTGTGCATTCCTTCTACTTAGCAGGCCCTTTAGAAATGTGTCTTGAAAGGAAATCAGTTGCTGTGATTGTCAGGGGTTTAATGATACTTGTTTTTTCTTAGGAAATTTAATTCATGAAAGGGTGTCTGCCATCGAGTTCTCTCCATTCCCGTGGCCCCAGATGTCTGGGTCACTCAGCTCCTGGTACAGATGGAGACAGAGTCAGCATTGTTTCCCTCTCTCTGTTGCCAAGCTCTCCCCCAGCAAGCCCTCTCCTCAGTGTGGCTGTCCTTGGGCTTCTGGGCACCTGGGGGACAACAACTGGCCTTTGAGTATCTGTCCATATTTCTCTTGACCAGCACCAGTAGCAGCCCCCCTATATCCATTCATGCTCCTATAGTGAGGACATTCCCTTCACCAGAGCTGGTAGCACCCCCCACCCCAGTAGGTGGCATTCATTGTATCTCTGACTGCAAAGATTCAACCCACCCTGAGGCTAACCTTTTGGTGATGAGCTTCCCCAAGTTGGGCCTTGGATAGTGGTCACTGAGCACCCACTTTGTGCTGGGCCCTGAGCTCAGCCTTGGGAAAGCAAATACAGGCAAATACAAGCAAGGAGGAAAATGGCCCCTGCCTGCCAGGAGCTTATATTCTAATGGGATCAGTGCATAAAAGGGGT
This sequence comes from Potorous gilbertii, assembly GCA_028658325.1. Taxonomy (NCBI): domain Eukaryota; kingdom Metazoa; phylum Chordata; class Mammalia; order Diprotodontia; family Potoroidae; genus Potorous; species Potorous gilbertii. Next base: position 243,232,964 of record CM053773.1, read on the forward strand.
GGCAGTGGGGTGGGATGGGGAGGGTACTGGTGTGAGGGCGTGGTGAAGGAGTGTGGTGGGAAACAAAGTGACACTGGCCTGGGAGCCCTTCTTCAGCTTCAGCGGAGGGCTGCAGCAACTTCCATGGTGGGAGTTCTAGGGCATGATTGGACATCTGGGGGGAACTGAAGTTTGTTTGGGCCCCTCCTTGTGTCCATCTGTTCCTGGTCACCTCTGTCCTAGGAGGAGGGCCTTGGGGGCAGCTTCCAGGAGGAGATGACCATGTTGGAGCACACCTAACTCCCAGAAGCCCGCCTGGGATTGGGTCCAAGTACTCTGTCATCATGATTTCAGGGGTCTTCCAAGGTGGCCAGGCAGGCAGCATTATCTCCACTTTATAGATGAAGAAGCCAAGACTCAGGACTGGAGAACGTTTTAAAAGTTTCAGTGAGCCTACAAGGCCTCTGTCTGTGTTAGCTGGAGATGGCAAAGAACCTCAGCCTCTGGGGGCAACTGCAGTACACAGAACGCTGGGCTGGAATCAGGAAGACCTGAGTTCAAATCCAGCCTTTATCATTTACTAGCTGTGGGACCCTGGGCAAGTCACCTGAACTCCATGTACCTCAGTTCCCAACACTGTAAGATGAGGGTGGTAACAGTGCCTCTTCCAAGGTTGTAGCGCAGATAAAATAGCGCTCTCTCTCCTACTTTGCCTCTTGGCTGCCCCTTCTTCTGCTCTCTAGGTCATCCAAGAGTGCTCTTCCCTGCCCTGGGAAGGTGGCAGTGCCAGGGTGATGGGGACGGGGTTGACCCAGTGGAATGGACAGGCAGGCGCTGGGCTTGAGTTCTCTGGGAATTTTCTTTTTAGAAGTCGTTGTACAAAAATAGCTGGCATTCTTTTTTTGCCAGTCAGCAAGCATTGATTAAGTACCTGTTGTATACCTGGCACTGTTGGGGATCCCTTCCCTCGTATAGCTCACCTTCTAAGAGGAAAGAGATCATGCTGAGTGCTGTGTGTGTACAAGACAGAAGCAGCAGTGATTTCAGGGAGGGTCCTAGGCTTCCTAGGGTGTCTAGGAAGGAAGATGAGGTCTGAGCCAAGTCTTCAGGGAAGCTGAGTGAGGTGAGAACATTGCAGCTAGAGAAAGGTACCAGGCTGAGAGACAGACTGTCCTGTGAGGACCCACAGGAGGGCTAGTGCCCCTGGATTGTAGAGTACAGAGTGAACCTGTGTGAATGTGTGGCTATTTGCCTTTGTGGATGGCACATTCACTGAAGAAATGTGTCCTTACTGTAATGGCTACCTCTTAGTGGCTTGGAGGGGTTTATTCTCACTGGAAGTCTTCCGGCAAAGAGCAGCCCACTCTGCGTCACTGTGGGTGGAGTTGTGGCTGAGTGGCCTGTCGAGGTGGGGCACTAGGCCAGGAGTGCAGGACCAGCAGGCCAGTGTGGGTGGCCTCGGCACTCTCACTGCCCCTTCCTGGGTTCTCACTCAGTATTAGTTTGAAGAGGTTCTCCTGGACTCCAATCTCAGCATGTTTCTAGCAATAGGGGTTGTTTTATCTCTCCCAGGGTGTCCCTTACCCCCCCTCCCCCCTCAAGGTGCAACATCTGCCATGGATGTTTCTGGAATACAAACACAACATGTGCCCTTGCTCTGGAGTGTGGACAGCAGAGCTATGTCAAGGCAGGTGTTTCCTGGAAGTCAGGCGGCACTGTGCATTGCTTGCTGGGCCAGATCTGTAGGGGATTTACAGCAGCCAGGCTGGGACAGGACGTGGAAACTGAGCCTGTTTCCACTGAAGTCCAGGCCAGGAATATTCTCCCCTATTGTGTGGGCTTCAGATTCTTCTGAGATGCTCACAAGGATTATCCTGAGCTTCAAGGAGCTGAGGTTTTTGGGGGTGTGGGCACTGCCCCCTTAGTAACTGCCAGACTCATTGTCCTATGGCCATCTTGATGTTGATCCTCTCGGTCTCTGCTAGACCCAGCCTAGGACTGGGAGCCTTCCCACTTGGGTAGAACTCACTGGAGCTTTGCCCTCCTGGCACCTAGGCCTTGGTGAGCCCATTGAGAGCCAAAGGAATCATCTGCCTTTCAGCCTCCCACCTTTCTAGGAGAGTTCAGGATGGCACAGACAAGGCCGGTGCCCAGGTCTCACATGGCTTTGGAAAGGCTAACCATCAGTACTTGGGAGGATGATCACAACTGCTTTCCGAGGCTGCTGGAGCTGGGAAGGGCCTAAAAGCATCATGTTTCAGAACTGGAGGGGACTGGAAAGCAGGAGCTGTCCGAGCTGGGAAAGGCCTTAGGATGGGGAGCCGGCTGGCCCTGGGGGAGGGCTGCCCCAGGCTCTGTTTTACCGATGAGGAAACTGAGACTGAGAGAGGGTCACAACTAGAACATTGGAGCTGGCTGCATTTTCTTTTCTTTTCACAATGACCTTTTTCTTCCTGAACTCAACAAAGACAAACATTTCACCAGCCAACGAACAATAAAGAGGATTGTGTGGGAAAGCCAGAAGTGACTCCTGCAGAACTTGCTCCTGCTTTTCTGGGCATTTTAAATGTCTTTCCTTGAGGCTCTTTCCCCATCACTCTCCCTACCCGTCCTTGCTTGTCCTCCTTGTATCTGGAAAAATAACAGTGCAAGGAATCCGCTCTTCTCCAGAGTGCCTCCTTGGGTTCGGGGGTGCAGCCTGTGTCCACCCACCATGCACCTCTCCATTGCCTTCTGGGTGATGCCTAGCTGTGGTTCTGTGTGTCCAGGCTGCCATAGAGTACACTGGTAGCAGGTCCATATTGAAAAGATGTGAGGAAGATGGTGCCAATGAACATCCCTCAGTGACTTGCCTGTGGTCAAGATAGTAGGTGTTGGGACCACATGAAGCCAGGGCTCCAGCCTCTGAGTCCAGTTCTGTTTTCACAAGACCAACTGTATCTGGGGTTCTGCTGCATACCCCTGTTAGCCTCCCCACCAGCTGCTTAACTCCAGGAACCTGGCTGTTAATTGGGAGGTTGTGTTGGACCAGTCATTTGTCAGAGAGTGGTCCTCTGTTTCTTTCCACCCAATTTTAATATCTCAGCATGAGGCTGATCTCTCTCCCTATGGAAATGAATGCCCAGTTATTCCTGATATAACCCAATGGTGGGGAAAACTCTCACACAATGAGCAGTGTTTTAATTCCCCAACAGAAGCGCAGGCATTGGATGTGGCAGGAGTTTTCATTTTGGGCTTGTAGTTCCATGAAACTGTGCTGTCTCTCCTACAGAATCAGCAAATGTCAATTGGTGGTTGGTGTTTTTCAGTATTCATCTTTTCCTCCATGGTCTTTTTTCCTTTTCTCTCCAGCATTATAATCCTCATTTACGATACACTAAGTGGGGGGGATTGGATTGCCCAGTTACACCAGAGATTTCCTGGGCTGCACTTCATGGAGATCTTGACAACCTTTTCTCCCTCACACTGTAGCTTCAAAACCATCATCTGCTACATCGATAATCAGTTTGAACGGTACCTTCATGATGAGAGCGGGTTGAACAGGCGCCATATTGTGGACAACCGCGTTCATTGCTGCTTTTATTTCATCTCTCCCTTTGGGCATGGGTAAGTAAGGATGGCAGAGACTTTGATCTGAGGCAGTTCCAGGATTTTGGCCACTAGCTGCCCCCAGATTAACGCATACCTTCTGTTGGGGAACTAGGTCATTCCTGGGCTGTCAGCTGGCCAACTCCATTAAGAGCATCTTTGGGATCAATGCTGCTTTTCTGTATTCTTATAGGAATTAAATTTTACTCTGCCATGGTGTTGAGTTATTGCTAGAAAGGATGAACTTTGATGGGAAATGTATAGTTCCTCCCAGAGTCCTTTCAGTCATGATTAAGCATATGAAGGACTGGTTCTTGCCATCATGTGCATTTTTATTCTAGAGCATGACCCTCTCTGCTTCTGACTCGCCTAGTGCTCTCGGAGGGGGGGTTCACTCACTGACCAAGTGTTTGTGTCCTTCTAGGTTGAAGCCCTTGGATGTGGAGTTCATGAGAGCGCTTCACAGCAAAGTGAACATTGTACCAGTGATTGCCAAGGCAGACACCCTGACACTAAAGGAGCGGGAGAGGCTGAAGCATAGGGTAGGTGCCATGTGCGGGAAGCTGTGGCCTCTGGCCAACCCAAGAGCCGGAGCCATCATGAGAGGCTGAGTGGGCAGGCAGTTTGTTTGAAAGAAGATTTTAGAAACCTACTGTACCATCACTCCTAAGCAAGTCTTATAAATTTAGGCCAGCTGTGAATTTGGGAGGTGAACTGTGCTTGTTTTCAGATGCAGGAAAGATGTAGGGGTTTAATGTTCCTTTTAAAGTATTGCAGTAGGTTGAAATGTGGACATAGAAGCAGACATTTCAGTGGAAAGCCTTCAGAATTGGATTGATTCTTCTCAAAGTGTGGATGGTGATCTCCTTGGCCATTTCTAGAAGAAATGAAGGAACTTTGGAGGAACATGTGGTTGAGGTGGCCCTGGGGTTGGGTTTTAAAAAATGGGTAGTGACCCACCAGGCTGAGATGGAAAGGAAGGATTTCTGGGGCCTAGAATGTGTGAGTGAAGGGTCAGAGCTAGGTCAGGGACCTGTTTCTGACACATGGTGGCTGTACTACACTGGACAGGTCCCTCAACTTGTCTTAGCCTGAGTTTGCTTCTATGTCAGTTGTACATGGTGGTACATTGCCGATTATCTCACAGAGAGCTGGGGATAAAGAACCCTGAAGTATAACAGACATAGAAGATATTATTATAGTGGCTATGCCTGATGGCTCTGGTTTACAAGAATTTTTATAGGAAATGATCCATTATAGTAGGCTTCCTTCCCTCTTCATATCAGTCCTTCTTCATGATGCTATAATTAGGCCATTAGGCATCCTAGTGGATGGAGCTCTGGACAGAGTCAGGAAAACCCAGTCCTGTCTCAGGCACTCTGTGGCTTTGTTACCCTGGTCCAGTCATCTAACTTTTGCCTTTTAACATTTAAATTTTTCAGTCCCAGTTTCTTCATTTGTAAAATGAGGATAAAAACATTCCCCACCTTACAGGATTGTTGTGAGTTAACATATGTAAAGTACTTTGCTCGTTACCTGTCATGATTATTAATACTTAATTGCAAACTATTAGTAGAGAAATTTTTACCTGATACTTTGTTGTTAGAGTTATAAGTAAGAGAGAAAACAGGGGACATCACTGTGTACCATTTACACTTCACATCTGTAACAACTTCCATCTCCAACGCCCTAACTTGTGTTGTGTGTGTTTGTCCTTCGTTGCTGAAGAAGACCATGCCATTAGAGAAATAATGACATGACTTGCTCTTGACTTTGTTTTGAGTGAGGGAGGGCTGTGCAGGTCACCAGCCTCACTTCTCCTCCAAAGCCATCTGAATCCAGTGACCAGATATTCATCAGGATGACTGGAGATGACCCAGGATGAGGCAATTGGGGTTAAGTGACTTGCCCAAGGTGACACAGCTAATGAACTCAGGTCCCCCTGACTCCTGCACTGGTGCTCTACCCACTGCACCACTTTGCTGCTCCAGTACCCCAACTATTCTAATCTGAAATGTTCTCTACCACCCTTCCTAAAGTTCTGGTTCATCTAGTGAAACATACACTTGGAAACCTGTAGGATGAAAGGAACGGGGAAGAAGGACTATCTATATGGCAAACTCTTCTGCTATCTTCAGAGTACTTATTTTCCTCTAGGCAGAGTTGGACATGGGACTCTTTCTCATCTTTACTCCTTATAGAATGGCAGTGAGATTTCCAGCCATGTCCTCAAATGGAGGTGTGCTCTCCTCATGGTTGGCTGATAGTGATCCCAATGCAGAATTGCCTCCCCTTTCTGTAGAACTCTTTCTATTAATTTCTGTTGGAACTTTTCTCCCTTTTCCTTGACATCATGTCGATGCCAATGGACTACACAGACTGTCTGTCCATGAGTTATCTCTCACTCTTGACAGATGGCCAGCCCATTTCTTTGGGTTATATCTCCTTGATGAATCCTTTGCCAGTTGATCTTTAGCTATAAGAATGTTTTGATTCAGTGACTTTGCCTTAGAAGTTCTTAATGTGCTATTTGGGAACTTGTTTCTTAAATGTTTTGATAACTTTCAGTAGAATTAGTTTCCCTTATAATCCTGTGTATTTTATATATGTGCAAATATGATTCTGAAAAGGGGCTTATAGGCTTCCCCAGACTGACTGCCTAGGGAACCTAGAGCCAACAAAGGTAAAGAAGCCCTGCTCTACCTTTGGGAAAACCGGGAAGCAGCCTGGCAGAAACTGGACATAGACCAGCATTTACCATGGGCCAAGATTAGCTCAAATGGGCACATGATCTAAACATAAAGGATGATATCACAAGCAAGTTAGAGGATCAGGGGAAAAACGATCTGTGGTTGCAGGAACAGATGAGAGACAGAGAGTATCCTGGGAAGTAAAATGGATCATTAGGATGACCTGCAATTTCAAGTTTTTCACAAACAATACAAAAGCGGCCAAAACTAGAAAGAAAACAGGAAACTGGGGAAAAAATTTTATAGCAGGTTTCTCTGATAAAGGCCTCATTTCTCAAATATATAGGGCACTGAGCCAAATTTATAAAAATAAGAGACTTTGCCCAATTGACAGATGGTCAAAAGAATTTGAATAGTTAGCTTTCAGAAGAAATTATCAGTAGTCATATAAAAAAACTCTAAATCACTATTCATTAGGGAAATGCAAATTAAAACAACTCTGAGGTGGTACTACCTCACATCTATCAGATTGGCTAACGTGACGGCAAATGAAAATGGCAGATGCTGGAGGGGATGTGGGAAAATAGGGACACCAATGCCCTATGAGTGGAGGGTCCTGCCTGGCAGTTGGAAATACAGGACAGGCCAACGCTTAAGAGATGCTTAGGAAATGCAGAAGGGCACCTTTCAGGGCTGTGTAGGTTGGAGCACGTTCTTGAAGATGAATTGTACCTGCGAAGTAGTTGGTGGAGCTCAGAGACAAGGGCGCCTGAGAGAGGAGGAGCATTGGTGTGCAGCAAAGGCTGCTTCACATCTGTGAAGTGTTAACAGAGTCAGAAGAAGGTCACCACTGTTGCCATCAGAGTTGCCTTACATGAGAAGGCATGGAAGGAGTGAGTGCCCACTGTACTAGTGGATGGAGCCTGAAAGAATCTTGTCTAAGATGTAATCCAGCCCAGTCTTAGAACTCTTGGGGTAACCTTGTGAGACCCTATGGGAGGCCTCATTTAAGATCAGTGAAATGGGGTGTTTTTTTCTTAACTAAAAAAAAAAAGTTGCCTTTTTTCTCCCTCTACATTTTACTCTTTTTTCAAAATAAGTTGGTAGTATACCTTTTGTTTTTCCGTCATCTACATTTCCCGCTGTGTCCTGCCTCTTATCCTTCTCTCAAAGAACCATCCCCTATAAAATAAAAAAATTTTGAAAAGGTATAAGTTGAGCAAAACAAAGCCACATATTAAAGAAATTGGCTGAGAAATGTTGTGTCCAACCACCATGGTCTCCCTGTAGCAGATGTTGGGGAGGGGCCTTCTCAGCTCTCCTTTTTAGGGCCAGGCTTGGGGTTTGGTAGCTCTCAGTCTTGGCTGTTTTCTTGTCATTGCCATTTCTCTGAGAGATTGTAGCATCTGTGGTTTGTCCTGCTTCTGGTTACTCTGCTTTGCATCAGTTCCTAGTGAGCTCTTCCATCCTTCTCCATATCCATTGGGCTCATGGTTTCTTGCAACTTTATGTAACAGTTTGTTTAGCCATTCTCCAGATGATGACCATCTGCTTTGTTTCCAGGTCTTTGCTACCACCAAACATTTTGGGGCACATGAGGCCCTTCTTTTCTGTTCTTTTCCTCTTGGCAGCAATTGTATCCACATCTTAACATTTAACATTGTGCTTTGAGAGCCTGCTGTCATTAGCAGCTATCCATGGATTTTCTGTTTTAATGTGGAATTCTCTCCTCGCAGATTAGTCTTTCAGTATTGGCAAATGGTTATAGGCTTTGAACGGGGCATCCTGTTATAAATGGGTGCATTTCTTAGCGAAATGCCACTTAATCCTGCCCTTTTGATGCCTCATGCCCTTGGCACCAGCCTAATTTCAGTTCCAAATAGAAAAAAGAAAGATTAATTTAATTTAAGGGACAAGGCCCACCACCAAGGTCCTTCAAGGCATCTCACCATGCCTTGAGGTGGAGGGGAGCAGGCCTGCTGATGATGCCACTTTTTTCTAGAAGGATCTGAGAAAGCCTTGGGTCACAACCCAAGTCACCAAACTGATGGATTTACCCTGACAACAAAATTGTGGAGAAGTGACATTGAGCCACTTCCTGTTGGGCTGAAGGAATGAGAATGAGGGGAGTCATCTCTGTTCCTTGGGAGGCGATGACACATTTGTATGCACAGGTTTTCTGAGGAAAGACGTGTATTATGTTGTTCCAAGTATGTGTTGCTTTGTGGAGGAGTGTGTCATGTAGTTCCAAGAAAGAAGCGGGTGTGTTTTCTCAGGGGAAGTGACTGTGTATTATTTCAGCTTAGAACGTCTCGGTGACAAGGTGAGTAATCAACGGTGAGAGCTGGGGACTTTGCTGCCACAATCACAGGACCTGATAGGGTTTAGAAGTCGCTGCCATTTGGCGGCCAATCTGAGGCCTGGGACTTTTTGTTTTGATTTTTCAAGCTAGGCCCAAAGTCCTTGAGAAGGAAACTCCGCTCGGAGCTGTTCCTGTTTGGTCTTGCTGGAATTCAAAGCCCTTTTCCCCAAAGTTTCCCCCCCGCAATGGGAAGCTCTGGAGGAAGCTGGCCTGCAGGCATGACTTCATGGGAGGGAGCTGGCACTTGGGTGTTGGCGCTGTTCCTTGCTTTACGTTTCCCAGGGGAAGCTAATCTTCAGAAACACAGAACCTCAGGAGACCAATAATGTGGACGGTAGGAGAAGCAAAATGGTTTCATTGTTGAAGCATGAAATAGAGTTTGTTTTTATTGCCTTTCTTTTATCCCTCAGGAAGGCTCTGGGCTTCACAGCTGTGCTGTGTTATCTTGCGCCCCTGGTTTTGGCTTTCCCTCTATTGTTTCTGCTGCCTTTTTATCCCGGCCACCGCTGACAAGTTAAATGGGCTTCGTGTTTCATGTGCTCGCCTCCTGTTCCCTCAGAGACAGCAGCACTGCCAAGGTGTCCCAGAAGCCCAAGGACCTCCGAGGCTGTGGGGTCTGGCTTGTCTCTGAGCTTCCCTGCTTGGGAAACTGATAGGTTCCCATCATCTCTGAGGAGAAAGGCTGCGTGCTCCTTAGCTTGGCTTCCAGTTCCTGGGCACTTGGACTCCTGCCTCCCTTTGCAGCCTTATTTCTTACCTTTTCTGTTCATGGGCCCTACATGCCAATTGAAACTGAGATTCCTTGACCTCCCTCCATGCCTTTGTATCAGCTATGCTCCATGCTTAGAATGTCCTCCCCTCACCTTCGTTTGCTCCTTCTGTCAATCTCACCTTCTTACACTCACCTTTTCCTCTAACTTGTCTGTGTGTCTTTGGGCCCAGAAGTCTGGAGCAGGGCCTGCCTTATTTGTGTAGCTCCAGCACCTTCTAGAATGTCTCCCATGGAATAGAAACTTAACTAGCCGACGAGCATGAAGACACAGACTCGAGGCTGTCCTGCCTGTTCTCTAGGACTTATTGAGTCAGGATCGATTTCTCTTGGAGAAGATACATCTTGTGGCCTTCGTAGAACTGAACTTCAAAGAGTCCACCGCAGAACGTCTCCCTGCTGGAGCTCAGGTTGTCTCCTCCTGTCTCCTGAGTGTTCAGCCCCATGGCTCCAGTGGGAAGGAACCTTTTCTTAATGTTGAGAAGAGTTCTGCTCTGCAGCTTCTACCAGTGCTCCTAATTCTGGCCTCTGGGGCAAAACAGATCGTGATTTCACAAGACACACACACACACACACACACACACACACACACACACACATACACATATACAAACTGTCCAAGTCATGTCACGAACTGACGTTGAGCCCGTGGGCCAAGAAAGTCCCCATGCCATTTCCCAGTGAAACCTTTGTTTAGCCAAAAGTTTCCTCCACCCTGGAGCAATGCACTAGATGGTTTGAGTTTGTGTATAGAGTTTGACACTTATCCCAGTTAAATTTCATTTCATTAGCTCCAGCCCATCCTTCTAGCTAATTGGGTGGAATGTTTCCTTTCGGGGCAGTCTGGACCCAATTAAGTCCTTTTTCGTTTTGCAAAATGAAGACTCATGTTGCCCTGAAAGGTGTTATGATTTTGTGGGGGAAAGAATGGAAATCTCTTGATGTTTTTTCCCCTATCTTTTATGGCCTTTTTTCATATGAGTGAATTTATTTCAGTACTCTAGTGACTTGTTTTCCTCCCTGTGCACATGCTCTTCACTGGCACAGGTCACAGCTCCCTCCACATCCCAGGGACAAGCCCCAGACCTCAGATGGCAGACACTTGGTCCATCCCTGCACCTGTACTCTGCCCAAAGTGTTAAGTTCTAAAAAGACTCTGGGGAGCTGAATGGACCTTGAGCTCAAAGTCAGCAGTATGTTCACACAAGCCAGTGTGATCTTGGAAGAGGAGAGTAGGGAGATAAGAAGCCCCCCTACACTGTCCTCCACCATGGCTGTTTTGTCCAGGTCTGGACACTGCCATTTAAAAGGGAAGTTGCTGATCTAGAGTGCATCCTGAGGAGTGCTATCAAGATGGTAAAGGTTTTAGAGTCTCTGTTAGAGGAGGAAAGAAATGGAGAAGAGAAAACTTGGGGAACAAGACAGCTTTGATCAATCGTTGGAAAACCTGTCAAGCTGAGATGGGATTGGCCTTGTTCTGTTGGGCCCTGGGAAATAGAAAGGTGAGATGTGCAAATTTAGAAACATTTCCTTCCAAATGTCTATGTGAACTATTTGTGCCTTAACTGGGGTAGAGCCTTCTGAGCTCCTATCAGTCTAATCAGCCACAGCGGGGCACGTTGGGCCTTGCTTCCAAAATAATGATGCCATTTTGGTCTTCAAGCATGAGAACAACCAGGAGGAGTGGTAGAGAGACCAGTTAGGTTCCATGCCTGTGAAGATCTAGGCTAAAGGGAAATGGGGGCTGCCTTGAAAGGTGGCTCTCCTTCCTTGAGGTCTCCAAGCAGAGGCTGGCCTGCCACCTGTTAGGTGGGTAGTAGAAGGGACTCTTGTTCAGCTATAAGGTGGGCTTGATGACCCTGACAACCTTTCTGGCTCTGAGGTACTAGGACACTGACCGTCAGTGGCAAAATGTGAAATCCAAACATCTTTGCAAGATGGGAATTTTCCTTGTCTATTTGAATTTGTAAGTTTTTTTTTTCTAAATTTTATTTTTATTTTCAGTTCCAAATTCCAGCCCTTCCCCCACCTATTGAGCAGACAAGAAATACAATATCCTTTATACATATGAAGTCATGCAAATATCTTTCCATATTAGTCATGTTCTAGAAAAACAAAGCATGAAAAAGAAAGGGAAACAAATACGCTTCAGTCTGCCCCTGAATCTCAGTTTTCTGTCTGGAGCTGGATGGCATTTTAAATCATGAGTCCTATGAAGTTGTGGTGGATCGTTACCTAGATCAAAGGAGTTAATCATCATTAATCATCACTTCATCCTTATTAACAATATTGTTGTCACTGTATACAGCGTCTTCTCGTTCTGCTCATTTCACTTTGCATCATCTGGTAGAAGTCTTCTAGGCTTTTCTGAAATCTGCCTGCTCCTCATTTCTTACAGCATACAGTATTCCATCACAATCATATACCACAGCTGGTTTAGCCATTTCCCAATGGATGGTCATCCCCTCAGTTTCCAGTTCTTTGCTACCACAAAAAGAGCTGCTATAAACATGTTTGTACATACAGGTCCTTTTCTTTTTTCCATGATCTCTTTGGGGTACAGATCTAGTAGGGGTATTGCTGGCTCAAAGGATATGCACAATTTTATGATGCTATGGGCCTAGTTCCAAAGTGTTCTTCAGAATGGTTGGATCATTTCATAACTAACCGATTTTTCCACATCCCCTCCAGCATTTGTCATTTCTTTTCTGTCATATTAGCTAATTTGATGAATGGTACCTCAGAGTTGTTTTAATTTGCATTTTTAATTTGTTTTTAATTTAGTTTGTTTTTAATTTGCATTTCTCCAATTATCCCTGAATTATTTTAATTGAATTTATCATGGGTCACAGGGAATAAATTCTTCTACTAAGGTTCTCCCTTGATGACTTGTTGTGGCGTGAAGATACTGGTGGGCTCACCTCAGATGACCTGCTCTCTTGTATTCTACCCAAGTTGGAAAGGTTTCAAATACTGGTCCCAGGATGGAGTAGCTGGGTGGTCTTATTCTAGGTCTGGCTTGACACTGAATGGGCAAGAGTAATTTTTGAAGATCATTTCTAAAGTCACTGAGTGGTCCTCCTGGGGGACTGAGTGTTCACACCAACAAATAGTGCGCAGATGGATCCCTTAGAATATTGAAGTGTATTGGCTACCAGGGACTGTGCTTTGTGCGATCATTTGTCAGTTGGGGGATGTGGTGGTGTGTAGGCTACATTGTGTGCCAACAGACCCTCGTCTGGGAAGAAGAGCAGATTTAAGGACAGCTGTGTCTGAAAGGAAGCCGGGCTTTGAGTAATGGGGTTGAGGTTGCTGGGGAGAGAGGGCTGGAGTTTCTGGGTAGACTCCATAGTCTCTGGGTAGTGGCCATGCACTTTCTGGGAAGGGACAGGTCGTCAACTTTAGCCTGCATGGGAAATGTTTTTAGTTCATTCAAGAGGAACAGCTGTAAATTCCTGAAAACCACTTAGGGTTCTAGACAGATTATCATCTCTCATTCCCTGTGGACTTTATGGAGATAGGAGGCTTCCAGGAAAGGAAGCTGTACAGTATCTCAGTGCTTTTAGGATGGTAAAGGTTGGCAGACCTTCTCATCTTAGGGAATTTATACACATTCGTACATATTCGTTCATTTATACACATTATACACACATTCAAATATTGAGCCACAAGAACCCACGGGATCACAGTGCCCCACTTCATCATGATAAAGGTCCCTCTAACTAGTTGTCATTATGGAAGGGATCCCCTTGTCAAAGAGCGTGTCCTTTCTAAAGTGTTGGAGTTTGAGTTAAGCTTGTGTTTTTGTGCTTCTTCAGGCATTTCGTTAGTGGAAAAATGTTTGTGGGGTCACAGGTCATTACTTGGTTAATCCTACATGTTGGCATGTGAGAATGTCTGCTCATGGTGCGGTAACAGGAAGGCTTTGCTTTTTCTTTAAGGAGCACCTCTGTCTTATGGAAGGCATTACTACTCAGCTTCATTTCAGCCTGCTCTTATGACTTTTGTCATATTACTATTTTGTTGGTTGGGTATCCTTTAGGTGTGTGTTGTTATGTAGGTCTTTGGAGCTGAAAAGGACCTCAGGAAGTCATCTGGTCCAACTCTGCATCTTTAGGCTTGGCACTAACTGTCCTCCAGGAAAATGACTGTCTGACCTTTTCTCATGTGGTTCTGGTCTCTTCAGGGAGGTCACAAATCTCTGCCTGCTTTGTGCCCTGTATACTTCTTCCCCTCATATTTCTATAAATCCTGGAGACATTCCCTTGGATCTTCAGTGGGATCCAGGGTAATTCAGGATGCCCAGCTAATATTTCTGATGTTCATTTTGTGAGTATCTCCCTTCTCCCAGTCAGGTGTTTCCTTGTCCATGAATCTTTCACCATGTCTTGTGCTCAGGCCATTGTTGGCAACTGGCTCCTGGGGGCCTCTCCTTTGCCCAGAGGGACAGTACAATTTCTTTTGGAGCTGCTCCCAGTTTAGGCACCATCCACAAGGTCTTCCTTCTATCTAATCAAAGCCATACCTGTTCAAAGTGAGTTCAGTGGATAGAGCACTAGCCCTGTAGGCAGGAAGACCTGAGTTCAAATCTGGCCTCAGACACTTACTAGCTGTGGGATTCTGGGCAAGTCACTTAACTTCTGTTTGCTTTATTCCACTGGAAAAGGAAAGGCAAACCACTGCATTTGCCAAGAAAACCCCATGGACAGTATTGGCATGCTGAAGAATCAGACACAACTGAATTACTGAATATGGATAACAACCTGTCAAAGGTTGTTCATGCCTTTGTCATGACGATTTACAGTAAATCTTCAGAGATTGTTTTCTTTGACTGTTCATTTTTTGTCACAAGGGTTTTCTTTTCTTTTTCTTTTCTAGTGGAGGGAAGGTAGGAGAAAAGGAGAAGAAATTTTTCATGGAAAAAATTTTTAAAAAAAGAAACAATGTAAAAAGTGTTGCTAAGAATGAAAAAATAAACACATGGGAAATGACTCTTTCTGCTGCAGGCCATTGAAAGGAGGGCTCGTGTGAATTGTTTTTTGAAGTCTGAGTGAACAAACATTTTCAAGAAGATACGGTTTATTATTTTCAGTTAAAAATTCAGCAGCCACTTATTAAGTGTGTAGTATTGGCCAGGCTCCATGTCATTAATGAGGATATACTGACAAAAAAGAAATATTTACTGCTCTCAAGAAGCTTACATTAAGGAGAGATATGTTTCTATGTAAGGGTGGACCATTTCTATAGAGAATCAAAAGCAAAATATTATGAGTCATTTCCAAATTTAGAAGGTACTAGTAATGGAGGAAGCAAGTGGCACCGAGCCCTAAAGGAATCAAGGTGAATTCAGGGGTGGAGGGAGGGTGTTTCAGACATGGTGTCAAGCAGGAGGTGGGTCTCTGAGTTGGCCAGATGGGATGGAATATAAAGCATAAAGAAAAGTGATATGTCATAAGCCTGTAAAAGGAGGCTAGAGTTTTACTCTAAATGTCAGAGATTCTAGAGGCCCTTGGGAACCATTGGAGCTTCCCATTGGAGTAGGGGAATGATGTAGGCAGCCCAGTACTTTAGAATGTCCCTTTGGCAGCTATGTGTAGCATGGGGAAACATCAGTTAGGAGGTGAAGGCCAGACCCAGGGTGCTTGTATTGTGAATAGAGAGAAGGGGACAGATGGCAGAGAGATTGAGGAGGCAGAATTGACAGGACTGATTGGGTATGGGAGTTGTGTGTATGAAGGAGAGTGACAAGTTGAGGGTGACCCAAGATTGTGAACCTGGGTGAATGGAAAGATCATGGTGGCTCTAATAGAAACAGCAAATTCAGAGAGAGTGCTGCATTTGAGGGGAAAGACAATGAATCTGCTTTGGACATGTTGAGCTTGAGATAACTTAGATGGCTAAAATATAAAGAGATCTGGTGTTTAAAAGCGTAAGGTTCATGTATGTGACCATGCTGAGTAAGTAAGGACTAGAGCAGCCACTTCTGATGTTTCTACATGCTAGGCCAGGCTTTCCTAGGCAGGGGCTAGTGCAGCCTCTCCCATATCACCATAATAGCCCAGGTTGTCCTTGGTAGAGACCAGGGGATGCCTTCTTTCTGGACTGGCTTTATTCTAAGCCCCCTACCAATGAGTCTTCTTTATTTCTACAGATTCTACTGTTGCACAATACTTGACTCAGACTCCTTTGTAGAGTTGTGTCTTGATGCTCTAGTGTTGTTCAGGCTTTTCTTTGGGGGCAAGAGAGACCTCAGTAGGAGAAGGTCATGGTTGTGGCCAGGCCTAGAGCCCCTGCTAATGCCATCTGTCTCCATACTGGTCTGTAAGAATGCCCTATTTCTTCCTCTGCTTCTCCCCTGTAGATCCTTGATGAAATCTCTGAACACGGCATTCGAATTTATCAGCTGCCTGATGCAGACTCTGATGAAGACGAGGAGTTTAAAGAACAAACCAGAGTCCTGAAGGTGAGTGTATCTTTTGCCCTTTGTGCCTTTTTTTGCTGTCTGGATTTGCCAAATATTCTACTCGACAAAATCATGGCTATGCAAATGGAGGGCATTTAGTCTCTGAAGACCTGATTTGGGAAGAGGAAGAAGAACTTCCTGGGAGCCCCTCTGTGCTATGAGTTGGCATTGGCTTCCTTTTGCCTTGTTCCCACTTGGATTCTAGCCCAGGAGGGTTCAGAAGAGCCACATTAAACACTAACATTTCTCTTGGCCTCAAATCCTGGTTCTGCCATTTGCTGACTGGATGACCTCGGGCCTCAGCTTCCTCATCTGCAAACTGAAAGCTCACTAGATGACCTCAGCCCTTTAATATGCTAGCCCTCACAGGCTTATTATCCTAATTTCATAGTTAAGGAAATGATGCTCAGAGAGATTCAGAGGTCCAGAACTGGAAGGGGTCAGTGTTCTTTGATAGATGAGGAAGCAGATTTTTGGAGAAGTTAAGTAATGAATTGCCCAAGGCTGCCTGTAGTGGGGATTTGCATCCAAGTCCTCCCCAATGCCATGCTGCAGTGCCTTGTCCTCCATGGCAGTAGGTTGAGCCTCCCTGTCCTATCCTCACCTCCCTTGTGCTCCGACAAATGCATCTTGGAAGTTTTCTAACAGCCCCTGGGGACCCTTAGCAGCCAACTTTTTGGAATGTACACAGACCGAAAGGGAAGAGAAGGCAAGGAAAGCCTGCCTACTCCTGGGGGGCTGGCCCTCCCTGCCCAGGAATGGACAAGAGTGCTTTGCAAAGCATCCTCCTCTGCTGCAGGTTGGCTTCTAGGAATCAAGCAGAGGGCTGAATTATTGACTGGGGAGAGGGGAAGCAACGTGGCAGGGCATCCAGCCCAGAAACCCTAAAGGTTCTTCAGGTGCTGTCCTTGTGCTATTCTCGCAGGCCTACTCTGGTCTGGCAGCTCAGATCCCGGGGGCCCTGGGTAATGAACCCTAGAACTGACCGTGGACTGACTAGGTAGAGTCTGCTCCCTGAATATGAACGATTTTTCATTGCTGCTGGTATACTCTGTGTCCATTTGTGGATGATGATAGGTGACCTGTGGAGACTTAACTCATTTTTTTTTCCCATTTCATCTCTTCCTTAATCCAAATTTGATGTAAACTCCCTTTAATAATTGACATAGATAAAAATAACAGTGATCAGGGCTGTATTTGTATGGGAAAGGCAGCCTCAGAGACAGGAAGTCCTGGGTTCAGGCTGTGGACTCATCTCTGGCACTGTGACCCTTCTGACCCCCAGATAGCGCTCAGATGAAAAGGAGTAGAGCCACTGCCAGTCAGCATTGGTAGGGGGAGTTTCCTTCCTGGGTATTCCCTATACTAAGGTGGCCATAGGTCAGAACCAAAAGAATCATACACCTGTATAGCACTTGGGAATTTTTTTTTTAATATTTTATTGTTCCCAATTACATGTAAAAACAATTTTTAACATTTGTCTTTTAAAATTTTGAGTTTCAGATTTTCTTCATTCCTCTCCCCTTCCTGATAAGGCAAGCAATTTCATATAAAGCTGCATAAGTGCAAAACATATTTCCATATTAGCCATGTTGTGAAAGAAAAAAAGACCAAAAAGAAACCAAAAAAACCCCCAAAGTTTTAAAAGTATGCCTCAATCTTCATTCAGACTCTATCAGTCCTTTCTGTAGAGGCAAGTGCAACTGCAAGGACCCTGGCATCCATAGGAGAGCCTGCTGGACAGGTTCTTAGATCTGCTTTTCTTAAAAGAAAGCAACTTTTGAGGGGTCAGCAGTCTACTTTAAACAAGCACATGTATCATTCACTTAGTTCAGGGGAAAAGTCAGCACCCTGAACTTCAGAGAAAATACAACAGAGAAATAAAGACCAGCAGACAGGGCTTCCAACTGTCTGACCATAGACAATACCTATATCGTTACCAGAAAGAGAAGCACCAATGTCTGGGTTTTCAAAGTTGTCAGGTTTCTTAAAACGGCTGCCCAGAGTCTCATCTGGCACATGAACCTTCTTCCAAAAAATAAGCCCCAAAGCAAAACCTTCCCTCCGAGTATAGATACTCTTTTCAGGGCTGGAGGGCACGACTTTTGTGACCTTGTGCCTCATTAGTAACAAAAGGTGTCTGAGTCTTATTAATGAGCGGGGAAGATCTTTAACTCTTCCCCACCCACTATTAACCTTACAGCAAGGTAGCATGTTTCATCCTAAGTCCTTCAAAATTGTCTTGAATTGTATTTATCAGAATTGTTACATCATTCACAGCTGATCATGATACAGTGTTGCTATTACCATATACAATGTTCTTCTGGTTCTGCTCACTTCACTCAGCATCAGTTCATATAAGTTTTTCCAGGTTTTTCTGAAGTCTACCTGTCTGCCATTTCACCTTGTTCAGCCATTCCCCAGTTGAAGGGCATTCCCTCGTTTACCAGTTCTTGGCCACCACAAAAAGAGCTGCTATAAATATTTTTTGTACACGTGGGTACTTTTCCCATTTTTATGATCTCTTTGGGATTCAACTCTAGAAGTGGGGTATTGCTGGGTCAAAGGACATGCACATTTTTATAGCCCCATGGGCATTGTACCAAATTGCTCTCCAGAATTGTTAGATCAGCTTACAGCACCACCAACAATGAATTAGTGTTCCAACTTTCCTGCATCTTCTCCAATATTTATCATTTTCCTGTTTTGTCATGTTAGCCAATCTGTTAGGTGTGATGTGGTACCTCAGAGTTGTTTTGATTTGCATTTCTCTAATCAATAGTGACTTAGAGCATTTTTCATATGACTTAATAGCTTTAATTTCTTCCTTTGAAAACTGCCTGTTCATATCCTTTGACCATTTATCAATTGGGGAATGGCTTGTATTCTTGTAAATTTGACTCAGTTCTGCATGTTTTTCAGAAGTGAGGCCTTTATCATAGACATTAGTTGTAAAAATTCTTTCCTGGTTTTCTTTTTCCCTCCTAATCTTATTTGCATTGGCTTTGTTTGTGCAAAACCTTTTCAATTTAATCAAAATTATCCATTTTGCATTTCATAATATTCTCTATCTCTTCTTTGGCCATAGATTCCTCCCTTCTCCATAAATCTATTTTATAAACTATTCCTTGCTCCTCTAGTTTGTTTATAGTATCAGTCTTTATACCTAAATCATGTCCTCATTTGAACTTTATTCTGGTATGCAATGTCAGGCATTGGTCTATGCCTGGATTCTGCCACACTGTTTTCCAGTTTTCCCAGCAGTTTTTGTCAAACAGTGAGTTCTTGTCCCAGAAGCTGGAGTCCTTGGGTTTATCAAACAGTAGACTGCTATAGTTATTGACTACAGTGTCTTACGTACCTAACTTATTCCACCGGTGTGCTCCCCTATTTCTTAGAGCACAATGGTATTCCATTGCAATCATAAACTGCTACTTGTTCACATTCCCTAAGTAGATGGACATCCCTTCAGTTTCCAATTCTTTGCCTCGACAAAAAGAGCTTTTAGGAATATTTTTGTACCTGTGACTCCTTTTCCTCTTCCTTTTATCCCTTTGGGGTACAGACCCAATAGTGGTAATGGTAGTAGAGGGCATGAACAGTTTTATAGTGCTTTGGATATAGTCCCAAATTGTTCTCCAAAATGGTGGGATGAGTTCACAACTCCACCCACAGTGCATTAGTGTCCTGCTTTTCCACATTTCCTCTTGCATTTGTCATTTCTAATAGGTATGAGGTGATACCTCAGAGTTGTTTTGATTTGCATTTCTCTAATCAATAGTAATTTAGAATTTTTTTCATATGACCATAGTTTGCTTTAATTTCTTCTGAAAACTGCGGGTTCATATCCTTTGACTGTCCATTGGGGGATGATTCATATTCTTAGATTTGACTCAATTGTCTACATATTTGAGAAATGAGGCCTTTCCCAGAGAAACTTGCTGTAAAAATTTCCCCCACTGGTTTTCCGCTTTCCTTCAAATCTTGGCTGCATGTAGCACTTGGGAATTTTCAAGGCACTTTAACAGACATTATTTCATGTGATGATCACAGGAGCCCCCCTGGGAAGAAGGCAAGGTGGGGATCTAATTGGGGACCATCTTCTAGATTGAACAACTGAGGCCCAGTGAATGTGGCTTCTCCCTCAGTCAAGGTCACAGGCTGAGAAGGTAGCCCATCCCTCCTAATTTGTTGTCCAGAGCTCTCTTCACAGCACCAGGGCCTGCTTCCTCTGCAGCTGTACACAGAGAAAGGCTCAGTCAGGAACCTGAAGCTGTGTTTGGAGTGAAGGTTTGAAAACATTTCCCTCCATAAGCATGGTGCAAACACATTAATAGTGCAAAAACTTGTGGGGAACCAGAGTTGGGGGTAGGGCATTCCCTCCTGGTTCCTTGCTAGAGGAGAGAGACCCTCTGGACAGGTAGAGAGCCCTTCTCTGCACTTGTGGATCTTTGGGGACAATGAGCATGTCTCAGGCCTGTTAAAATCCTATATCTTAGGCTTGGTTTTCTTCTCTGGGCCTTACAGGTCACCAGGAACACTAGTGCTTTTCTCAGGTTAGCAATTCATTGGAGTCACCGAGGCTGAAATGACCCAGTTCTCCAAAGCTCTTTGGTGATGGCATTGATTGATTGTGGGCTGTGTGGATGGAGTGACCTAGCTTTGGCTGTTTCCCAGGACCTCCCCTCCTTTCCACTTAGCTTTGGTACCAGCTCAACTGTGAAGCCAAGAGAACGAGGAGAGTCACAGAGGCAATCACCAGCCAAACTACAGGCCATTCTGGGTAGCAGAGGCAGCAGCATGAGGTCAAGAACGACCCACCCTGGGAGGCTACTCCTCTCCCCTCTCACTCTCATCAGGTAGACCTGACTGGCTTGTACAGAATTCACTCTTTTGTGAACTTGGCCATGTCCCTTTCCCATCACCTGGTGGTCTCTAAGGACCCTGCCAGCTCTGTGATCTCAGCCAGATAGATCCTGTGCCTTCCATCCATTCCTGTGGAGGGTCTGGGCAGATGTGCCAGAGGCCTACTCTGCTTCTGCCTTCCTCATAATCCGTGGCTGGCCCCTCTTGGACTAGTCAGGCCTGCCCAGAGGGAGAGCTTTTTCTGTGATTTCTCATGCCCAGGGAACATGCTGCAGTGCACACCTGCCATCTTCTCGGTGCCCACTGCTTTTTGGCTTCTCCTGAACCCATCCCAATGCTCTCCCATGACTTGGGTGTGTTTTGTCCCCTCTGGGCAGTTTGCCCTTTGTTCCTCTCCTTTCTCTTGCCTATAATGTCAATTTACTGACGTCTCTTTCCTGCCACCTACAAGCTTTGGATAATTGCTTATTGTGTGCCTAGTAGTGCACTAGGGACCATCCCGGCCTCCGAGGGTTTTACATTCTGTAATGTGATCCCATGAAAAGAAATGAATGTGTGTGTGTGAGAGAGAGAGGGAGAGTGTGTGTGTAAGTGCATGTATGTGTTTCTCTGTGTGTATGTATGTGTGAGTGTTTTTGTGTGTGCATGTGTGTACATATGTGTGTGTGTGTGTATGTATGGTGAGGAAAAGTGAACTGACAAGTGGGTACGTGAGGACGTGTCTTTTGAAGGAGAGTGGCTCTTGTGCCAGTCCTTACAGGGTGAGAAGGGAGAAGGAGGAGAGCCAGCCAATTCCCCAGCTGACCTCCCTGACCTCCTTTACGTGCCCCCTCCTGCATGAAGCCTTCTCCCAGCCCCTGAATCCCAGCGCCTTCTCTCTCTTCGTTAGTTCCTGTTTATCCCGTATGTCCAGCTTGCTGTGTATGTCCTTCCATGTTGTTCCCCTATGAGCTTGTGGGTTCTTTGAGGGCATGGACTGCTTTTTGCCTCTTTTTTGTACGTGCCTGGTGCATAGTAGGCACTTAACAAATGCTTGTTAATTGATTGGTTGGTGTAGAGTGTGTGAAGGGGAGGAATGTGTTGTCAGCCTGGCGAGGTCAGCTGGGGCTTCACAGGCCCAGTAGACAGTTTGTGTTTCATCCCTGTGGCTCTGGGGTCAGCTGCAGCTTCTTGAGCAGAGGGCCGATGTGGTCAGTGGGTCTGACTGATACACCCGTAGTATCCCTTTGGCAGCCATGAAAGGTGGATGATGGAGGGTACCATTCATCTGGCTTTTGAAATAGTACAAGTGAAAGGTCACAACAACTCAGAAAGTGATGTTGCAACCAAAGAGACAGATGAGAGAAGTTGAGGAAGAGGAGTGGGCAGGAGCTGGCAATGGGGGAGGATGCAGGGGCAGTGTGAGGGGGGATCCTGTTTACAAACCTGGGAAGAACTCTGCTGCCTGCCACTGTGATCAGGACGTGGCCAGGACCATGTCTCTGCCATCCTTGCCCTGTCTTCTTGTCTCGTCATTTTCTCAGCCTCTCATGCCATATCTGTGTTCCCTCTCAGAGCTGAGCTGTTAGATGAAGCACACTCTTATCTTCTTCATATCCTTCCCTCCCACTCACTTCTCAACCCTTTTCTTGGTTCCTCCTGACCTCAGCGCTTGGCTGATAATCCCTTCCCTGCTATATCCCCAGCTTTTTCTTATCCCTCATCCTATCTGACCTTTCTACAGCTCTGAACACTGCTGACTGCCCCCTCCACCTGGATACTCTCCTTGCCTGCCTCAGTAGGCCTCTTATTGTCCAATGTACACCTAAAAAATCTTTCTCTAACCTCTTCAGCCCTTGGCCGCCTTGCCTTCACTCTCTTCTTGGGCTCGGCTATCTCTATTTCAGGGCTTCTCAGCCTGGGGCCTGTGAACTTGTTTTAGATAAAATATTTTGATAATTGTATTTCAATATAATTAGTTTCCTTGATAATCCTCAGTATTTTAGGGTACGCATTTCTGAGAAGTGCATAGGCTTCACCAGACAGACTGACCAAGGGGTACCTAAGAGGTTATGACACTTTGTCTAGATCTCTTTTGTGTATAGTTGTTTTCTGTTGTTTCCATGTTGGAATTGTAAGCTCTGTGAGGGTGGTGACGGCTTCTTCCTTTCTCTGTATTCTTAGTGATTAGCCCAGTGCCGGGCACATAGTAAGCACTTAAAATGCCTTTCAGCTTAGCCGTGTCCTTCCTAAAACGTGGTGCCTTGAACAGGGTCTGCCCAGGGCACCGCCTTATTCCTGGAAGCTGTGCCCAACATGGCATCAGCTGTTGACTCGTGACCTCGAGTCCTGCCCTGCTTGCCTGCTGGGTGCTTGGAAAGCTGGTCCTTCTCGCTTGGTCTCCTTTGGACTGGTTCCCTTTCCCTTTATCAGCTCCAGCACTCAGCATACAGTAGGCACTTCATAAATGCTTTCTGGCCGTTTTGGTCTTTTGGATGTCAGTAGTCTCCCACTCTGACAGGGATTATACTCCAAGACTCTTGGATCTCTGCTTCTTTATGTTAGTTCTCCTGGCAGTCTTGGGATCTTTCATAGGAAGCTTATTTGTCACACACACACACACACACACACACACACACACACACGTATAATCTGTCATCTTTATCTGTATCACTTCCCAGTTCAGATCTTCTCCTGAAGTTCAGACTCTTGTTTTATGACGGTCTGCCTCTTGGACCGAACTGCTTGGATTTCCTCTTGGCATCTTAAATGCAACATGTTCAGAATAAAAACAGTTCCCTGCCCCCAAAACTACCTTTCTCCTCAACTTTGCTATCTGTTATAATCAGTAAAAATAATTCCCATTTACATAATACTTTAAGGTTTTGCAAAGTGCTTTACAAATATCTCACTGTATCCTCACAACTCTACTAAGGGGGTGCTGTTATCATCCCCATATTACAGGTAAGGAGACTGAGACAAACAGAGGTGACATGACTTGCCCAGAGACATTGTGCTTGCAAGTATCTGAGGTTAGATTTGAACTCAGGTCTCCCTGACTCTGGACCAGTACCCAGCTGCCTCTTTCTTTTGAGAAGATCATTGCCATTCTGGTTCAGTCAGCTCACACTCATCCTTCTCTCTTTCTTGCCCCTTCCTCCCTGTGGTCTCACCAGTTCTGTGTTGGTGACGTCTCTTTCCTCTGTCCGGTCCTCCCTCATATGGCCACCCCTCGCAGAATCCAGGTCTTCATCCTGTCCTGCTTGGACTGTAAGAGCAGCTCCCTAAGAGGATCCTGTAGCTGGCCTCTCATCTCCCTGTGCCTGTTCTGTCCCCTGACCGCTGGTCTGCCCAGCCCCTTCTGACTCCTGGCCTCTCTTCTCTCTGGTCCGGTTCTGTCCTCCACTCAGTGGCCAAAATCACCTTCCCAAAGCTCAGTTTCTACTTGCTCCATCCTTGCTCAGGAGTCTTCAGAGGCTTCGGGGACATACTCCAGCACCTGTTATTTAAAGCCCCTCACAGTCTGACCCCAGCCCACTTTCCACACTTCAGAGGCAGAGCATTGCAGTGGATGGGGGCAATCAGAAAGACCTTGCTTCACCTCCTACCCTTGGACACTTACTTTCTGTGTGCCCCTGGACAAGTCCCTTTTCTTTGCCTCAGTTTGCTGTCCTGTAAAAGGAGGTTGACTTCAGTTCCTTCCCGGCTATGGATCTGTGGGACTCATTCCTGTTACTGTCCTTTGTGTATTTGCTGTTTCTGGCTGCCACTTGACCACTTTGTGCTCACAGGGGCTCCTTCCTTGCCTTCCTCACTCCCATTCTACCCTGTCAACATCATTGGCCTTCTCTTCCTCCTGCCCAGCAGATACTTGTGGATGCTTAGGTTTGCCTTCTGTTCCTAGGGGAATGTGAGCTTCTCGAGGATGAGGGCCCTGTTCCTTCTTGCTGTCTCCTCTGCACCCAGCACAGGGCCTTGCTTGGTTGAGCCAAACAAGATGGTGACAGGTGGCAGGTAGAGTTCTGGGCCAGTCTCAGTCCTGCCCCTTCGTGCTGTCTGCATGATCTTGGGTGGTTCTTCCCCACTCCGGGTCTTTGCTTCCTCCTCTCTAAAATGAGCCCTGGATCCAGCCTCCTTGGACATGCATGCTAGGGAGCAGTGTGTTTCCCACTCTTCTCTCCTGGCTCACTCTCCATATATGGTGCCTGCCTTCTGCATGCATTCTCACCTCATGGTCTTCTCCTGTAACATTCTATTTCTTTGTTGTTCATTTGTTTCAGTCATGGCCTGTTCTTTGTGATCCCATTTGGGGTTTTCTTGGCAAATATGCTGAACTGGTTTGCCATTTCCTTCTCTAGCTCATTTTACAGATGAAGAAACTGAGACAAGCAGGGTGAAGTGACTTGCCCAGGGTCACTCATCTAGTAACTCTCTCAGGTCGGATTTGAACTGAAGAAGATGAGTCTTTCTAATGTGGCATTTTGTGCACTAGATCATCTGACTATCCTCATTCTAAAATTTAGTGACAGAAAACTGTCAGTCTGACATTTCCCTTGACCATTTGTCTATCCCCACCACTCTTTACCCACCTGGGTACCCTCCTATGGCTCTGTTCTTTGTAAACCTGTAGGTTTTCACTGGGCTTTCCTGATGGGGTGGGGCTTTACTATACTAAAAGTTTTCAAAGTTTCCTCTCTTTTTGGTGTACTGTCTAATGTTTTTCTGTTTTAAAATGGAAATTTGCAAATGTAATTCTTACTTTAAAATACTTCAGATTTCGTAGTTGAAATTTACCACTATTTCTTTTAGGTTTAGAGGAAGGAACTTTGGATTTTGAATCCAGTGATCTGCCTTTGAATCCTGGCTGAACTATTTGTTGTCTGGGTGACTTTGGGCAAGTCCTTTGCCTTCCCAGATCTCATTTTCCTTTTTTGGAAAGGAAAGAAATTTGACTAGGTCAGAGATGTCAAACATATAGCCCGTGGCCCACAACGTCCTGAATGTGGCCTGAGCTAGATGAAAATGTTGTTGGGAAATATTTAACACAATGGATAATGTTCCATTTTAGAACAGAGTCGAGATGTGGCCTGGGGGATCCTGTGTACAATTTAGGGGCCGCCATTTCTATTTGAGTTTGACACCACTGACTAGGCAGTCTCTCAGGTCTCTGGATGTAGTTCTGCTAGATGCTGATGTCCTGAGCACAGATGACTCCTGAAAACTAATTTGTGTTTCCTTTCTCACCCTCTTCATTTAGGCCAGCATACCATTTGCTGTTATTGGCTCTAACCAACTCATCGAAGTCAAAGGAAGAAAGATCAGAGGTCGCCTGTATCCTTGGGGTGTGGTTGAGGTTGAGAATCCAGAACACAATGATTTCCTAAAGTTGCGGACTATGTTGGTGTAAGTAAGACTGCTCCTGGGTTAGTTTTCATGGATGAACTGGGCCAGCAAATGTTTCCTCTGAGTGGCCTTGGAAACATTAGGTCTTCTTTTTTTCATGTGATGTTTTGTGGGCAATTTTTTCCTTCCAGATGCATAAGATGGAAAGTGACTTAATTGCTGGAAAAATGAGGAAGTCCAACTCTACTTAGTTCAGATAAAATGACTAGAAGCAGGAGGTGGCCCTGATTGTGGGGGGACAGCTGGGCTGGGGTCTGCTGTGAGGAGGTCTGTTTCACTTCATATTGTTGGGGACCTCCACTGGTGGTTGCCAAAGCTATGTTCTTCCTCATGGGAGAAGATACCAGGAGAGTCTAAAGAAGGAAGGTTGGGGGCGGGGGGGCGGATAAAGAGGAACACGGGAGAATGTGACTCGGAGAGCACTTTTAAAAAAAGTAATAGTATTTGATTTCTTCCATTTACATGTAAAGACAGATTTCAACCTTCATTTTCGGATAGATTTTGAGTTCCAAATTTTTCTCCCTCCCTCTTCTCCCCCTCCCCAAGAAGGTGAGCAGTCTGATATGGGTTATTCATGGGCAGTCATGTAAAATGTATTTTCACATTACTCGTGTTGTAAAAGAAGAAACACAAAAAACACAAAAACCAAAGAAGAGTGAAAAGTCTGTGTTTAGACTGTGAGTTCT
Source organism: Potorous gilbertii (assembly GCA_028658325.1). NCBI lineage: Eukaryota > Metazoa > Chordata > Mammalia > Diprotodontia > Potoroidae > Potorous > Potorous gilbertii. The sequence goes on from CM053773.1 coordinate 243,259,749, forward strand.
TTCTCTGGAGGTGGATAGTATTTCCCATCATGAGTCCTTTGGAGTCATGAAGGCACGTTCTCAGAGGACAGTGAGAATCCTTTCTGAGAAGTAGAGGGCCTTACCAGACATTGGTTGCAAAGAGGATGTGTGTGTACATTGATAAACTTCCTGGGGTCTATTTTAACTCTTAAGGAGCCCAGATGTCAAATATTACAACTTCATTAAGTATAAATGGTTAGTGTGTCCAGTGCGTAGCCATTGGTGGCTAGTGTAAGACCCATCTTGGGACCTTGGTTTCCTCTTCTGGCCAAGGAAGGGGCTTAGGTGAGATGATCCACCATCTCTATGTAGACTTGACTGTATTTAAGGAGCTGTTGAGACCCCACTGTGTGCTTCCTAGCCAGGGCCAAAACTTTGATTCCCAAGAAGACCATGATCACGGGCAGAAGGGGAGGTGCCCCTTCTTCCTCCCCAAAGTTTAACTCTGAGGGTTTTCTTCTTTGGGCTTACTTTATTTACATTTCTGTCTGCTTACCTGGAAAATCTGGGGAGTGGGCATTTTGTCTTTGACCTTGCTTGAAAGGGTGGGACGCCCAGGCGTGGCTGGAAACCACATTAGTGACCCTTTGCTGCCCTCTAGTGATGCCTAAGGACAGAGCCAGCTGCTCTTGCTAACAGCCCCTTCCTGTCCTTGCAAGATGGTTGAGGGTCCATGAGGGTCTTACTTTACAGAAGGGGAAGCTAGGGTACCGAGTGCAAAGGGGCCAGTAAGTACTGGAGGCAAGATTTGATTCCAGTGCTCTGCTCGTGCTAAAGGGATGGGATCTAATAGTGAGGATACTGGACAGGCTTTTGTCCACAGTCCCTTCTAAGCCGAGATCTGATTCTTTCCTTTTGTGCCATATGTCATGGCTAATGTGACAGTGGTGTATGAGCAGTTTTTGGAAGGCTAGTTACGTGTTTCCATTGTTTTCATTTACAGTGCCATGCATTCAGTAGGTACTTAATAGGTATGTGAATTTGTTGAAAGCACACATGTATACATATGATCTATACTTTCCTTAGAACTCTTTGTGAGAAATTTATGTCTAAACACTTTAAGAAGTGACAATGATAGCTCAGTTCTCTGGGGCTTTGAGCTTTATAAAGTAGTTTCCTTAAAACCTTATGAGAAAGGAAGGTTAAGAATTACTATCCTTGTTTGACAGATGAGGCCATTCAAACACAAGGAAGTGAATGACTTTGCATGGCCACCTTATCTGCTGGTGAGTGGCAGAGCCAGGTGGAGCCCAGAAGAGAGGCTTCAGTGGCTCCCTAATCCAGCCCAGTCCTCCCAAGGATCCTCACACCTGCATACCAGAAACCACCGGGGAGTCAGGGCAGGACACCAAGCACACCCGATAGATACCAAGGCTCTACTCTCAATGCTGGGGAGAGAAAGAGGAAGATGACGAGCTGTTCCTGTGCTCAGGGGGCTTCTGATCTCTTGGCTTCTTGTTTGCAGGTGTATATTATCTGAAAAAAGTCCTAGGAAACTCCTTAGATTGTCAGAGCTAGGAGAGACTGCAAAAGCCTTTTCAGTTTTCTCATATAAAATGCGAGGGTTGGATCCGAGAGCCTGCAAGGTCCCTCCCAACTCTAAATCTCTGAGCCAAAATCTAGTCCATTCTCCAACTTGACGTGATGAGTGTCCAAAGGGAGAGTGATGGCCGGAATGGGCCAGTGCCATGTGAGAGTCGATGAGGGAGGTGAGGGCGGTTAGGTTCTAAGAGATTTATTCTACTTGGTGACAGAAGGCTGAACAAGGGAGAAAGTGGAGAGAGAACAAGCCATCTCTGCATGGAGTTGGCTGCCCTGGGAAGTGATCGGGGTTTCAGGCAGAGGATGGAAGACTCTGGGAGGGCTGTGTGAGAGGCAATTTTGGTGGAGGTGCAAGCTGGATTCAGTGGCCCCCAAGGCTCCTTCCGGCAGTAATGTAACTTAGGGTCCAGCACTTGTGTGAGAGGCTAGAGCTACATCTTCTCAAGGGAGCCATTTTCCCTCAGAAGGCCTGGGGAGAGGATGTTTAGTAGTTACCCGAGGTGTTGGGGGTGCTTGAAAGAGGAATCTCCTTGCTTCACCCAAAAGCACATCTTTAAGGTCTGGCTTGTTAACCTCAAAAATGCCTAGTTGATGAGTCAGAGGATGCATCTCAGGTCTCCTAGTCACAGGATGATGGGGTATATGAGGGGGAGGGCTGCTCATCCACCTTTGGTGTCCATCTGTTGCCCAATTCTCACCTGTGGTTCCAAGAAACTATAACATATGCAGTGGCCACACTCTGGTAATTCTTGGCAGATGGACTTAAACTGGGTTGAAGGGGTAGCCACCAGGCCTCAGACCTGTTGGTGAGTTGGAGGGTGTCTACTCCAAGCAAGATTTTCCCCAGTGGAATGGGTGGATGAGAACAGTTTGTTCTAATGGCTATGAAGGTGACTGAAGCAGGCACTGTGGTGAGCTTAGTGGTCAGACATTGAAGATGCCAAGGTCATCCCCTGCATCCTGGGCATCTCAGGCACCTTGCATCCTCAATCACCCTGACTTTTGTCCTGCCACTGGAAGACAGAGTGAGGTTGGTGACTTTGTGCAACTGCCTCCCTTAAATCTAATATACACATGAATCAAGCAAGATGTCATGAATCTTCTTCAAAAATGAAAGATGAACAACACTGTGAATCCCTGAGAAGAAACTGTTGGAGATGCTCAGAATCTGGACCATCGGTTTTGGGAAGCAAAACAGGACTTTTTCTTCTCTTTTTTTCTTCTTTTCTTTCTCTATTTATTTATTTATTTATTTATTTTTAAATTAATTTATTTATTTTTAGTTTTCAACATTCATTTCCACAAGATTTTGAGTTCCAAATTTTCTCCCTATCTCTCTCCTCCCCCACCCCATAACACCTTGCATTCTGATTACCCCTTCCCCCAATCTGCCCTCCCTTCTATCACACCCCTCCCTTCCCTTATCCTCATCTCCTCTATTTTCTTGTAGGGCAAGATAGATTTCTATACCCCATTAAAAACAGGGCTTCTTAAGACACCAGGAGTCTGAGCAGAGTCACCTCCCAGTTGTTGTGCTGGCTAGTGTTAGTGAGGACCCATCATCTCCACATACTTGGACCACGTTCGTTGGCCTGCTGGTTTGGTGTGGGAGAGGTCAGATGTTGACCAGCAGTGGCCTGGATTAGCCAAGACCCCAGCAGGCCTCTGGCCCACGAGAGAGAGGGGCTGGAGTGGTCATTCATGACCTCCCTGGATCCGATGAAGATTGGAACCCTGTCAGCATCTGTTCACTGGTGGAGGAGCCAGGTTGCCTCCAGATGCCAGCTTTGGACCTTGATTCAGATTGCCCTCTGCAGCAATGCCAGCATCAGTAGGGAGTGCCACTTGATTGCGTCCTCCACAGTGGCCGAGCAGTATTGGACTGAGGGGATGATGGAGGAAAGCAGACTGCAGGCCCCCAGAGCTGACTCAGTTCCCTGGGTTCTTTCTCCCTCCCTTCTGGTCCAGCACCACATCCTATTCCATTCACTGCTTCAAGCCCAACAGCCCAGGCCAAGGCCAGGAGTTTCAGACAAGAGTCCTTGAGAGGCCTGTAATCTTGTAGAAGCCATCTGTGCCACTGATTCCCCCTCATGGCTCTTTCCAGAGTTTCTTGAACAGTATTTCCTGCTGGAATCAGGAAAACCCTCCTGCAAAAAGTGGGATTTGAGCTGTCTTGAGAAGGTGTGGGGTGGGAGGCGGCTCATGGTTGGAAAATGAGTGTGGTATGTAGGAAACTGGGAGGGGCCAAGTGTGACTGGATCATAGAGATGTGGGCTGGGGGTGAGGGAGGAAGACAGGGTGACCTGTAGGAAATCACCTTGGATGGGAGGGGAAGGGGCACCAAGCAGGAGCCTGGCCAGAGGCTGAGTGAGATGTGAGGAGGGTCTGTCCTGGGATGATGGCTGTGAGCAGAGAGATGCTGTGAAGGGAGGTGGGGCAAGAGTGGGCATCAGAGCGGGCATGTGGGTGACTTTGAGTAAGGAATGAGGTCGGCTCTGAGGTTTCAGGCCAGGTTAACAGGTGGTGGCACCGCCCCCGCCATAGCCATAGGAAAGTTGGGAAGAGGCTTCAGGGGAAGATAAGGAGGTGGTCTGTGGTGGGGGTTGATCTCAAGTAGAAATGGATCCCTGCAAGCCTCATATTGACTTAGCAAACCACCAATTGCCATTATTTGCGTGGTTTTCTATTTTCAAACATTTCCCAATTACATTTTAATTGGGTTTGGGACTGTCTTAAAGAACAGTTTAACGCCTGGGGTCTATGGGGCATGCAACTTAAGATCCTTGCTCTCCTTGGCACCTGCTGCTCTGACTGGTTTGAACTCTCAGGATAAACTCCTCACTTCTGATTTCACCCCCAGGATGCTACTGCCATCTTGATTGATTCCCCCTCCTTCAGCCTCCACTGCCCTCCGAATGGAGGGTTGGAGAGGACCAAACTCCTCCCAGTGCCTTCCTTTAGGGAGAGCAGAGATTGCCTTTCTTTTATTAGCTGTATCCCCTGTGCTTGGCACATAGTAGGCTCTTATAATCCATGTTTATGAATTAGATGTCATTTAGGACTGCAGCTCCCATGGGACACTAAGGCTGAAATAATTTGTACAGAGATGGTGGTTGAGTCCAAGGAGTTGATGAGGTCACCAAGTGAGATAGAACAGAGGGAGGAGAGAAGGGACCCGGGCAGAGTCTTAGGGAACACTGAGGGTTTGTGGGTATGAAAGGAATGCCTGGTTAGGAGTAGTCACTCTTTCCACTAGGCAGAGCTGCCTTTGAAAATTCTCTCAAGAAACTTGGAGTGTAGTGCGAGGGATAGGATGGGTACACGGGTAACTGTCGTACAAATTCTAATGTGCAGACTGCCTCGCGGACGTCTCAGGGGAGGCTTCCTGTTACAGAGAGCTTGGGGAATGGAACAGAGGCGGCCTCAGCCCGTCCAGCTTAAGGGAAGGTTGTTCACAGTCCTCTGCTATGTGCAGAGGAGACCACTGGAGGGGTGAGGGCAGCTGGCCACAGGCCTGGGTGGTGTGGGCAGGAGAGCCCTCTAGCAGGGCTGGTGCGGTATTCTGTGAAGTTCTTCATTTGGAAGAATGTACTGTGAGCTTTGACAGCATCTCCAAAGGCAGGGTTGGGGCCAGACCCCTTTGTACAGGGGCAGCCAGCTGTGTTACAAGGGGACAGCACTCACTGGGATGCATGAGTGAAGCCATGGTGGGTCATGGGAAGGGAACTGGAATGAGCCAGAAGAGAAAATGTGGAGTGAGAAAAGTCACTGCATTGATGTCACAGGCATTTCAAATATGTAGGGAGGAACCCGGGTATTTCTCTTCCTCTGCCTCCTGTCCCCCATGGCCTCCCAGAACTGGACACTGCCAGTGTTGCTGCCATATCCCATAAGGGGCCACACCAGGGGCAGCCCGCAGATCCCTGGGCAACAGGTTACAACAGGAACTGATGACTCCAAGGATATCTGGAGGCAAAGAAATCTCTGCCTTCCCATAGTCGGACAGTCCATTCACATGGGTTGGGACCATTCATGGGGCCCATTGAACATATATGCTGCTGAGCTCTGGAGAAACTCCACAGTCTTTAAAAGGATCTTCCAGCAACTACATGAACCAGATGACTAGCTTAGAGCCCTGACCCTGGCTACCCAGCCTCCCTTCCTTTCATTTTGTGTGTGTGTGTGTGTGTGTGTCCTTTTGCCTTCCTCATGACTTGTCTTCTCTCTCTTCGCTCTTCTATACAGGACTACACTCTGTATCATAGACTGTTTTCCTTTTCTTCTGATGTTTTTCCTTTTTTCTTAACTAAGTCTCTAGTCCAGCCCTTAACAACGTATAAATTTTGTTTGTCTTTTTAAAATAAAACATATATAGGGAATTTGCACCAATATATAACACTAAGAACCATTTCCTTGTAGTTTTAGTTCTTTTTGATGGCTACATGAAAAAATGCACCACATGACTGATAGTAGGAAGTTTTCAAATGAAGGTCTACAGAATTTTGTTTCACTTCATGCAAATTGGCAGGAGTGGAAAAAGATAAACAGTCAATGTTGGAGAGGATGTGTGAAGACAGACTCACTGATGCATAGTTGGTGGAACTGTGAAATGGTCCGACCATTCTATCACTTTGGAATTATGCAAGAAAAGGTACTGTACTGTCCATGTTCTTTGACTCAGTGATACCTGTTGGATGCATAACCCCAAGGAAATAAAAGACAGAAACAAAGGTCTACTATGTATGAAAACTATCATGGCAGATAGCATTCCTTATGTTATGGAAACAAGCAAGGTGTCTCAGGATGCCACTAGGTGGTGCCAGAGGGTATAGAGCACTGGGCCTGGGGTCAGCAAGACCTGGGTTCAAATTCAGTCTGAGACCTGTACTAGCTGTAGGACCCTTGACCCAGAAGTTTCCTCAGATATAAAGTGGAAATAATGACTACAGTGAGGTTTTTGTCCAGGATTGTTGTGAAGGTCAGATGAGAGAATAGTTGTAAAACACTTAGTACAGCCTGGCACATAGTAGGTGCTTAATAAATGGTTGTTTCCTCCCCTCCTCAACTGGAAGATGTCTGAAAAATTATGGGACATTGTCATCCAATAAAAAATGATAAAAGTGAGGAACTCAGAGAAGTATGAACAGACTGATCTGAACCGATGTAGGATGTAGGATGAGATCAGTAGGGCTCGGAGACAATGACGGCTCAATGGCCTACTCAGTGATATGAACGGGAAGGTCAGCAAAGGAAACAACCCGTCTTGTAGGAGCAGCTGACATGGACATGGCATGCTGTAAGAATTGCAAGGCGCTCTACAAATATTACCTCACATGGTCCTGATGACAACCCTGGGAGGAAGGGACTGTTATGAGCCCCATTTTACAGATGAGGAAACTGAGGCAGATGGGGTGTAGATAGTGTCTGAGGCCAGATCTGAACTCAGCTTTTCCTGGCTCCAGGCCCTGTGCTATATCTCTGCTCATTCTCATAGTAATGTCAAAGCCAGTGAAGACACTAGACAACAGGTGATGAAGCATCTCTCCTCCCTCCAGGCTGTGTTTTCAGAAATGGTCACAGTATCATTTGTTTTTGCTTAATTGTCTTTCTTTTCACAGAGAGTTTGGTTGGGGTGAGGTGAATTGATGAAACTGCTCTGATGTTAAGTTAAATGTCATCAGTAAAACAGATACATGGTTTTCTGTTTTTTGAGGATGGTCATTGGAGGAGAAATACTGATTCCCATTTCCCATCTTATTGGTCACACTCCCCATCTCTGAGTCTCAGTTTCCTCATCTATAAATTGCGTGTAGTGATTTTGATAGCCCCCTCCTTCACGGTCCTATTGAGAGGTTGGAAGAAGGAACTGTGTTTGAAGCACCAGGCTCACATGGGATGGCTTTGTAACTAGAGGTCTCTCAGTTGGCTTTAGGGTTTTTTTAAAATTCAGTATTTTGGCTCTGAATTTTTCCCCTCTTTGCCCTCTTGAGAAAAACCAAATTGTTACAAACATGGACAGTTAAGACATTCTGGTCAGTCGAGCATTTATTAAACACCTCCTGTGTGCCAGGCAGTGTACTTGGTCCGACGTCTGGAGAGTTGGAAGTTACCACATTTCCTGACTTTGAAGAGACGAGTGATTTCCTTAGAAGTCAAAGACAACTGGGAAACCAGTCCTGATACCAGCTAGTTAGTGGTCGGTGGCAAAGCTTGAGTGGGTGTTTTTTTTAATTAGTTAATTTATTTTTAGTTTTCAGCGTTCACTTTTATAAGAGTTTGAGTTCTAACTTTCCCCTCTTTTCCTTCCCTCTCCCCAAGACAACATACAATCTGATATCGGCTATACATGTACAACCAAATTAACACATTGCCGCATTAGTCATGTTGTAAAGAAGAATCAGAGTAAAGGGGGAAACCACAAGAAAAAAAAGTGAAAATAGTCTTCTTTGATCTGCACTCAGACTCCATAGTTCTTTCTCTGGATGTGGATGACATTTTCCATTATGAGTCTTTCAGAATTGTCTTAGATCCTTGCATTGTTGAAAAGAGCCAAGTCTATCAAAGGGGATCCTTACACAATGTTGCTGTAAGTACGTACAGTGTTCTCCACTTCACCCAGCATCAGTTCACATAAGCGTTTCCAGATTTTTTCTGAAGTCTGCCTGTTCGTCATTTCTTATAGCACAGTAGTATTCCATGACATTCATATACCACAACGTGTTCAGTCATTGATGGGCATCCCCTTGATTTCCAGTTCTTGGCTACTACAAAGAGAGCTTCTATAAATATTTTCATACATGTGGGTCCTTTTCCCATTTTTATGATCTCTTTGGGGTACATGTCTAGAAGTGGTATTGCTGGGTCAAAGGGTATGAACATTTTTGTAGGTCTTTGGGCATAGTTCCAAATTGCTCTACGGAATGGTTGGATCGGTTCACAGCTCCACCAATAATGCATTGGTGTTCCAATTTTCCCACATCTTCAACATTTCTCATTTTCCTGTTTTGTTATGTTGGACAATCTGATAGGTGCTGTGGGTACTTGGGTGGGTATTTTTGCCTGTGTTGGGGGTGCCCAGTGACTAGGGCAGTCAGCCTATGGGAGGAACTAATCAAGGAAAGAGAGAGCCTCTGGGGAAGAAACAGTAACGAATTGGAATTGACTTAAAGAACAAATACACTCATGTGGCCTGTATCCTGGCCTCTTTTTAGGACACACATGCAGGACCTACAAGAAGTAACCCAGGATTTGCATTATGAAAACTTCCGCTCAGAGAGGCTGAAACGTGGTGGCCGGTGAGTGTGGTCTGATCCCTTGGTCTTCACTGCCAGGGTGGTGCAGGGTTAGAGTGGGGCTATGGAAGAGTGTGGTGCAGAGCCCTGGACCCAAGGCAGGTGGCCAAAGTGGAGGACTCCACTCCCATGTGTTCCTTTAAGCCTCTGTCGGGGCTGGATTCCTCCTCCAGGGTCTCTTCTGCACACTTGGATTTGGCCGTTGGCCCACGGTCTTTCATTTCTGACCCCAGGTTCTTCTGGTTCCCTTCTGCTCTGGTCTGGCCTTGAATAACTTCCCCCCAAGTACTTTGAATTTGGGAAATTCTCTTCTGTGTTACTGGGAGCTTCTTTCTGAAATTTTGTGCTATTTAGAAGGTTCAGTTTGATTATTAGCAGACATACACTTGAAAAACAAATCGAAGTAAATGAAATTCACATATAAAGCTTTAAGGTTTACAAAGTACTTTCTTCTCCTAAGAGTTGGATTGGGCAGAAATTACTATTCCTATTGGCACATGGGGAAACTGAGGTCCCAAGAGGATAATGAGGTGGTCCAAGTCACTTAGTGGTAGAATAGGGATTTGAACCCAGGGCTCCTGACTGCAAAGAGCATCCCAGTGGCCACATTGCTTATTAATGATAAAGAACGTCCAGGTCAATGAAACTCTTGGCAGTGCCATCACCATGACTCCCATTTTCGTCCCCCTTTTCCCTGCACAAAGGATACTTTGCTTTAGAAAACACTGGAGGAAGAAAGAGCTGGGCCCAGGAGCACCAAAGGGTGGTTTTGTTTGGCAGAGATCTGGGGCTTCCTGGGCCACAGGATGACCTGGGGGGTGTTGCCCCTGGGGGCCAGCCTCCTTTGGGAGCCTTCAGGCCATGCCGTGATCTTGTGTCTTTCAGGCCAGAGGGGGATGAGGTGGTTGACAAGGACCAGATTCTTCAGCAGAAGGAAGCTGAGGTAAGGACGCCCCACAGCTTTCTTGGGACTCCCCACCCCCACCATTGTGTTTATGCCGTTAAAGAAAGGTCAGTATATAGGATTGGTTGAAAGGGAAATACTCTTGAGGCAGTTTCTGGACAGTGCTTCCCGTGTGATTAGAATTTTATAAACACAACAGAAAAGCTGTTGTGTATCTGGTCTGTCTTTAAATAGCTTCACAATCTGCCAAAAGACGTATTCCCTTCCCAGGATGCTCTTCCTCAGTCCTCGCTCCCTGGGAGCTTCTCACCCAGGGCCCCCTGCAGGGGGAGGGTCTTCACTCTCTGGGGGCCAGGTGCCGCTTGCTCCCAGGAGGCCCTGAGGTGCCCTGCCACAGCCCAGCAGGATCCTCCTTGGGAGAAGTAGCATAAATACTTTTGGTTAGAGGGGATGCATTGACATTTTTCTCCAGAAAGTCACCCCTGTATTACCTCCCAGAATGGGGGACAGTGTTGGTTCAGCTTTAGGTGCATTAGTGTGGTAGGAGCATTGCTCTGGCTCATCCCTTCTTGCTTACCTAGCTCAGATACATTCACATGCACCTGCACACATCCATGCACAAGCACACACACACTTGCACACACACTTGCATGCACACATGCACTTGCACACATCCATGCACAAGCACATACATGCATGCATGTACTTGTACACATCCATGCACAAGCACACACATGCACGCACACATGCATGCACACACACACTCCCTCACTACTCCAGTTAGGCCTCTTGAAATCCTCTTGTTCCAGACCCTTCCAGGGTAGGAGGTGAATTCTTGGCCACCCCCCCCCATCTGTCCCCCAGGCCTTGAGTTCCCACCTTCCTCATAGAATCCTGAAGCTTTGAAGGCTCTGCTGATGTCCCCTAGTAACACTGTCCCCATGTGCTTCTCTGTGGCCACCTTTTCTCTCCTCAGAATGTCAGTCCTTCGAGGGTAGTGACTGCTTGTGTCCTTGGCCCCTCTCCCAGTGCTTTGCCCATAGTAGGAACCTAATAAGTGCTCACTGAGCTGACCCTAGCCCTTGGTGCAAGCTTGATAGCTGTCCCTCCCTCCACTCCATCATTGTCTCTGAACTGAATATCCCATGTGGAGCTCAGTGTGTGCACCCCTAACCTCCTCAAAGGGATTGCAAACCAGACTCCTGCAGACGCCCCCAAAATCTCTCAAGGCAGCCTGGGTTGGCCTGGCCATCAGCAGCTTATAAGGGGCTGCCTTTGCACAAGTAGTGTGTTAGCAGGCAAAGGTGACTCCGGAGGTCCTGCTGCACAGCATCAGTCCAGTATGTTGGACTCCATCTTGGGCTGAAAGGGACCGTGGGAAGTGGCTGGGGATAGTGAGGTCATGCTCTAGACTTCTCATGGTGGTGACAGCTGGAGGAAAAATAGCCAGAGGGGCATGAGGAGCCCCAGACCTCCTGGGGTGCCCCAAGGGGAGCCTGGCCTGCCTGTCCTAGTACCCTCTCTTAAAGAGACCACCCACCAGCAAAGGATGTAAGGGGACAGACAACCCACAGGAGCACACAGTCCTTACCGGTGACCCCACACCAAAGAAACACAGCATGTTGAGGAATCAGCAAAGAATACAAAGGTCTGCTGCATTCCAAGCAGGAATTTTATTCCTTTTTGGAGCCAATCTGAAAATAATTTATTATTATTTGGAACCCTCATGGGAATACAGCTGCAGGGGGATAATAAGCAGGGCCCAGAAGTGAAAGGAAGGGAAGGGGGCTGGATTGTATGTGGAAAACCAGGCAGGACTTTCACTGATCTCAAGCTGCTTCTGGCTAATGATCACCAATATTCTCTCCATGAAACTCCATGGCTACAAGTCACGGAATACCACGGCCTCAAAAAAGTCAAAATCTCAGGTGACTCAGGCAAGGCAGAGCTGCACAGAGGGCATAGGCTGGCTGTATGTTGCCAGTGACCAGCGGTGAGCTGCATGTGAGAAATAGTATAGAAGAACTCCCCAGGCAGATGGAGGGTGGCCCCGATTGCTCTCTTCATGTTCTCTACTACCACCTCTCTGGAGATTTCAGGGCCTGGATTGTTAGGACAGCCAGTGCCTTGTTTTTGACATTCCATGATTTTGGATAATGCAAGACCATCCTGCGCAAGACAGTTGCAGGCATGTCTGTTAGGTCATCAGCTTGGAACTGAAGGAAATTGCACAGCCTTGGCAAAGTGGCTGCTTAAAGGAGAGATTTCTCATCACTCCCCTTTTCTGAATGCAAACAGTGGGCAGGTGGACCAGAGAACTGCAGCCCTGTCCTGGTGGCCCGGGCTCAGGGCTTCTCCAGAGGAGCCTGCTCCTCATTGGAGCTGCTGCAGCTTCTGCTTCTTCTTTGCACAGGACTCTGTATTGATTAGTTTTAGATTGACAGTAATAGCTAGCTGGGGAGCTAGCATCCACTGGCAGCAACATCATCTCCCATCACCAGGGCTCTATCATCTACTGGCAGGTACAGCATCATCACCTCAATTCCAAGGGTCATGCCATCAAACACCACATCCAGCCATCCTCTCTAACTCTGATACATTGCTTCAGAGTTTCAGGTGCTTGGATTGGAAGTCGGGGAGCAAGCTGGCACTTTGGAAATAAAGAGGCCTCCCCAGATAAACCCTGTCTCTCGCTTTTCCCTTTTCCGAGGTGGCCTGTGACAAACGTTTTTGGGCTTGGGAGCTTGTGTGGTATGTGGGGTGGGGCTGAGAGGAAATGGGCTCACATTCTTTGGCCTCTGCTGAGAAAATAAACAGCCAATTCCCCTTCTGTTTTGCATTCTGGCCAGGCTTGGTGCTTCAAGTCCTAGTTATAGATTTACAAGGTTTGCATAACTCCAGGGAGAATTCAGGTCTGAGTCTGTGCCAGAGACCGTCATTCTCAGGCATCTCCTCTGCTAACTAACTTTAATCTCAAAGACCCTGTTTTGGGCTTGTTGGCATCATTAATCTCCATCTCAGCTGCTTTTATAAGACTCTTTGACTCATTTCATCATGTTGAACTCCTGTAAACACTGGAATCCTATTGTCACATTTGGCCTTAGATAGAAAAAGAGAGAGGGGGTGTATAAACTTATTTCCTTGAGCTGTGAAGGAGTTGCCTGGTGGTACTTCTGTCTGGTCTGTAATTCAGGTTACAGTGAGTATTTCTCTTACTGCAGCCAACAGCAGTCTTTCTTTCAAAGTAATCTCTCGGCAGCCCCCCCCCCCCCCCTTTTGCAATCTTAGGAGCCCTTCCTCTATGACCATGGGACCTGCCCTGAAAAGTTTCATAAATCTCTTGCTAAGCCTAAAATGCCCAGGACATATTGAAAAAAACAGTTGATACCATCTTCTGGGCACCCAGTATGTTGGGGGAGTGGGCCTTTGAGAGAAAACTGTCCTTGGAAAGGATGTCAAGAGTGTACCAGGTTTCCCTGAGCACCAGAAGATGCAAAGAGGAGGAAGGAAGGGTGGGTGCTGTGTGAGACCAGTGTGACTGGGTCATGGAGTTTGGGAAGGGGCGTAGTGCTCAAGAGGGCTGGACGTGGAGAATGAGGCCAGATGCTACAGGGTTTGAAAGGCCAACAGAAGAATTTGTCCTTTCCAGCTCTGGCTCTCTGATGCTGGAGGTAATTGGGAGTTTATTAAGTAAGGAGAGACCTGGCCAGATGGGCATTTGAGGAATGTCTCTTGGGACACTGGCCAGGAGGCCTGGGGGATGGTGGAGAGAAAGTAGAGGGGTGGGAGACACACTGATAAAAAATGACAGGGTTTGGCAGTGGATCTACTGTGGGGTGAGAGGGAGGAGGTTCGGGAAAGGCCTTTACTGCTCTGCATCCCAGGGATGGGAGCCAAGGGGAAAGAGAGCTAGGTGCTTTTTAGTGGGGGCCTCACTTCCCTTGTGTGGTCCGTGCCTGGACCTCCCGAAGGAAGGGGCTGCACGAGCTATCCCCCTTCCAGTTTGGCCGCCAGGAGTGCAGCTTCTGGTTTTTTTTTTAATGGAGGGTACAAACAGCCACAAGGAGGCAGCACTTGTGGCTAGAATTGGACCTTTAGTACCATGGCCATCCCCACATCTCCGTTCTAGTTGGAAGAAAGCCTGTTTGGAGTTTCTGTTGGGGGCATGCCACTGCCTACCCCCCCACCTCACCCCCTGCCTCCAAGCAGCACATGGCATTTGTGGAGCGCCCTCCATCTCAGACTGGACCTGGGGTGGTAACCCCTGCCTGCTCCCTCCTGTACAGAAGTGTCCCCCACGTGATTCCAGGCCAGGTTCTCCTCCTCCTCCTTGATTGGTGCCTGCCCTGGGGTCCCCTCTGCCTCCTCCAGGCAGAGCCCATCCAGCCTTAGAAGACTCTTGGCCTGCATTTGCCCCAGTCTGCCAGGGACCCTGTTCTGGCCCTTCTCTTTGGATCTCTGGGGGATCCCGGCCCAGCCCTGTTCCCTTTGGATGATCCTTACATGTCATGGTTTCCATTCTTACTGCCTTCCCATTTTCCTTTGGACATTTTATAGCTTGTGCTTAGACTTCCTACAACATAGGAACTCCTTTGAACCAGAACTCATGTTCTGGCTGTATTTTGAGCAGAGCTGACCTTGTGCTGCTGTTGGGCCTCTGTTAGGGCATCTTTAGACCACCCTCACAGTTTGGATCCTCTGGATCGAGTTGACCTCCTTTGAAATCCCTGTATCCTTTTCATAAAAACTCTTGTCCAGCCGTGCCACATCTTCTACTTGCACAGTTAGTTTTTTGAACCAAAATATGGAATTTTGCTTTTTTGCCTTTTAAGTTTCATCTTACTAGTCACTAATCAGCTGGTCTGTGCCAAGAACTGTGCTAAGGGCTGAGGGTACAAAAAAAGCCAGAAGACAGACCCTACTCTCAAGGAGCTCACAGTCTAATGGGAGAGACAAGGAGCAAACAAGTATATGCAAAGTAACTAAATATACAGTAAACAAAGTAGATAGGATAAACAGGAAATAATTAAGCGGGGGGGGGGGGGGTGAAGCTCTAAGTCACCAGAATTAGAAAGGGTAGAAGGTATGATTTTAGTTGAGATGTTAAGGGAGCCAAGGAGACAGAAATGAGGAGGGAGAGTATTTCAGGCTTGGGGGCAGCCAGAGACAATGTCCAGAATTGAGAGATAAGTGTTTTGTTTGTGAAACAGCCAGGAGGCCAGTGTCACAGGAGCAAAGGTTAAATGTTGGAGAGTAAGGCGTAAGAAGACTGGAAAGGGAGGAGGGTCCTAGGTTATGAAGGGCTTTGAAGGCCAAACAGAACATTTTTTATTGATCCTGGAAGATGTTGGGAGCTTCTGGAGTTTATTGAGTGTGGGTGGGGGGTTGAGGGGGGAAGGTGGAATGACATGGTCCTTCATTGGCTTTAGGAAGATCACTTGGTGCTGAATGGAGGGTGTGCTGGAGTGGGGAGAGATTTGAGGCAGGCAGACTCTCCAGCAGGTTATTGCAATTACGCAGGTGTGAGAGGATGCTTGTGTGGGGGGCAGTGTCAGAGGAGAGAAGGGTGCATATTTGAGAAATGTTGCAGTGTTTGTTAGGGCTTGGTAACAACTGAGTGATGGGGGGAGAGGGACAGCAAGGAGTCTATGGTGACCCCTTGGTTGGGAGCCTGAGGGACTGGGAGGAGGCTCTCCTCTACCCTAATAAGGAAAGTGTGTGGGAGGGGGAAGGGCTTAGGGAAAAGTATGATGAGTGCTGTTTTGGACAGATCAACATATTGCATGTATTTGGACATTTAAGTTGGAGATGTCTGAAAGGCAGGTGGGGCAAGACTGGCAGGCAGCAGAGAGGTAAGGGGCAGAATAGATAAGTTTGAGAACATCAGCGGAGATGGTGATCACATGCAGGGGAGCTCATGGGGTCACCATGTGCAGTGATACAGAGGGAGAGGAGCCCTGAGGGCCACCTGTGGTTAGAGGGGATGACCCAGAGGCAGAACCGCCACCAGAAAGGGATGGGAGGCAGGAGAGAATCAGAGGAGAGAGTGGGAGAGGAGTGCTCAGGCTCCTGTGAGCCATCCCTCCACACTTGTGTTGTCTGTAAATTGGACAGACACCTCATCTATTCTCCATCGAAACCTCTGATAAAAAAAAAAAGACTGTACTTACAGCAGGCATTGCCCACAGGGAGCTTACATTCTGTTGGGAAAAAGCTACATGTGCACAGATCCCCAAACATACCAAAGTAACTACAGTTGTTTCAGGGTTGGGAAAACTGTTCTGATCTGGGTATGATTGACCTCAGATAGGAAGGACCATTTCAGCAGGGCCTGGAAGGCCTGGAGATTCCAAAAGTAGAAGTGCTGAGAAAGGAGAGCATTCTAGGCAGGGACCACAGCATGTGCAAAGGCGCAGGGGTGAGAGAAAGAATATACTCTCTGAGGAAGAGGAGGTAGTATAGTCTGAGTAGAGGGTAATTGGTCTGCAAAGCTAGATGGTAGCCAGATGGTGAAGGGCTCTAGATGCCCAACAGAACCTGTATTTTACCTGACAGACAATGGGGAGACATGGAGCCTTCTTGAGCAAGAGTAGCATGGTCAGCTTTGTGTTTTAGGAAGATCACTTTGGCAGCCATATGGAGACTGGGTTGCAGAAGCAAGAAACTGGAAGCAGGGAAATCAATTGGAAAACTTGGGAATAGTCCAGGCTACGCCTGGTTAGGATATGGACTGGGCTGGCCACAGGATATGGATGTGAGAGATGTTGGGGAGACAGAGTTGACGACCCGACTGCCTGGCTGTGGTGGGTGTGGGAGAGAGAACAGGGAACCTGGGTGACTCAGAAGCAGGAAGAGAATGGAAGGTGAATGAGGGCCCCAGGATGGGGGAGGGACAGTGCCCCGATTCTCAAGCAGGGACAGGACAGGATCTGGAGACAAGAGGCCAGCGAACATGACTAATTCCTCAGAATGCTCTGGAGTAGATCGTTGGAAACCATGGAGGAAGAAGAGGTATAGTGATTACAAAATGGCCTCAACAACAGGCCGTGCCAGATGAGCTTTGTGTCTGTTTCTGACAAGATTACTAAATGAAGAGGTGAGAGGAATCCTGTGAATATGGTTCGCCTAGAATTTAGCCATGTTTTTGATTGCGTACCTCATACTATTTTTGTGGAGATGTGGACTAGCTGTTGTGATCCTGTTCAAGGGAAACAGCGAGTTGCTTCTCAACTGAAAGAAGGAAATACTTATGCCCTGCTGAAAAGAAAAAGAGATTTCTCATCCTTTCTGATGTTCATTCTGTGCCCTGTCTCACACTGGTTATATGCCCAGTGGATTTATGCTTGCATCCTGGACCATTATTCTTGTGAGATTGCTGTACCTCTGGACTCTGGGACTGGGTGATACAGGGGGAGGTAACAGCCACAGTCCAGGTAACAGCCTTCTAGAGTTCCCACGATCACCAGGTTCACTGGGGTTCTGTACATTCTGTAGGCTTCCTGGGCTAAATTCTGGCCAGCTATCTAATATTGGGCATTTTTTCCAGTTCTGACTGATTCAGTGGCAGAATATCTGTTCTCAACAGGCACAGTAATGTTGATGATGGTGGCAGTTAGACTCTTTTGATTGAGAATGGCCAGGCCCAGTTAAAGTGTCTCCTTTCACTCCAAAACAGTAGAATTCATCCGAACTTCACTGGTTTTTGGTTCTCTTACGTCCCTACATCCCTCACTACACAATTAGATTGTCTTAGTACTGCTTGGACGACTGGTTTCAAAGAGTAGTTGTTCATGGCTCCAGGTCAACATGGCAAGAGGTCTTCAGTGGAATAAGTACCCTACGGATATGTATTGTTGGCATTTTTTTAAATCAGTGCCTTGGATAAAGGTATAGATGGCATTGTCTTCACTATTTGCAGATGATCTATCCACTTGTAAAGAGTTATAGTGGGGATTCTTTTTGCTTATGTGTTGGACTAGGTAACAGCTGAGGTCCTTCCCAACTCTCAGATTTTGCAATTCTGTGGGGTTAGGACAAGGGGTGGCTTTGCGGAAAGGGGATGAATTCTATTTTCATCATGTTGAGTTTGAGCTGCCTATGGGACCTCCAAAGAGAGGTGTACAGCAGATTCAGGACAGTTCCTCCTAGTTATGATGGCTGAATCCATGGAACTTATTGGGTCACTGAGGGAGAGAGAGTCCTGAGGATAGAGCCCTCACATTGAGCCTAGATGACAGTTCCGCAGGGGGGACTTCAGAGGCCTGCTCAGACAGGGAAGAGGAGAAAGGTGAGAGCAGTGAAACCCAGGGAGAAGGGGAAGTCAGAAGTGTCTGATGCTGTAGGTAAGTCAGGAAGGATGAGCTCTAAGGAAAGGCCATTGCATTGAACATTATGGAATTGCTGCTGACGTCGGGAGTGGTAGCTTCAGAAGCAGGTGAGAAATGAATGAAGTGATGAGGAAGTGGAGGTGATGAGCACAGCTTTCTTCTAAGATTTTCATTGTAAAAGAGGAAAAATATAGGACGGTCGCTTGAGGAGATCTTGGGGTCTATTTGTGAAGCCCTGTAGGCAGCAGGAAAGAGGGGAGGGGACTGAAGTGTAGAGAGAGCTGCATGATAGAAGAGACTGACTTCTAGGGCACACGAAGGTGGTGGGACTAAGGGCACAAAGGACAGCTTGGCCTTAGCAAGAAGGGCCACCCACCTCTTCCTCAGAGACTAGGATGGGGTGGGATACCTGTGGCGTAGAGCAAAGGGAGGAGAGAAAGAAGGGGGGGGGGATTTGAAGAGCCAAATGTGGGGGAGGGAAAGGAGCTCATATCATATGGCCTTCATTTTCTTGGGAAAATCTGAATTGAGACCCTTGGCCAAGGGGGAATGGTGTGGGTCTAGTGTAGATGACTTGAGGAAACAATAAGTTTGGGAGCTGTGAGCCAGTCTAATCGTTCCGAAAAACAATTTGGATCTACACTCAAAGGTCTACAAAACTGGTCATACCGTTTGACCTAGGGATTGTTATCCTTGGTTTATACCTCAAAGAGATCAAAGATAAAAAGTACCCATATATACAAAAATATTTCTAGCAGTTCTTTTTTGTGGTGGAAAAAAATTGAAAACTAAGGAGTGGCCATCAACTAGGGAATGGCTGAGCAAGTTATGGTCCATGATTTTGATGGAATACCGTCGTGCTGTAAGACATGATGAGTGGGATGGTCTCAGAGAACCCAGTATGAACTGATGAAGAGTGAAACAAGCAGAGTCACGGAACAATTTATACAATAGGAATAATGGAAATTCCATTAATTGTGAAAGCCTTGGGAACTTCGATCTGATTTGGAACCATAATTCCAAAGCACTCATGATGTAAAATGCTGTCCACCTGCAGATAAAGAAGTGATAGAATTAGTGTATCTTGAAGCCTCTCCCCTCTCTCCTCCTCTCCTTTACTTTCCTTTTCTCTTCCCTTCTCCAACGCTAATTTAGGAGTTTGTATGGCTGCATTTTTGTAATGGGCATTGTTTTTCTTGCTTTTTCTGGTGGGGGGGAAGGAAGAAGTAGAAGGATTGCTTAGTTATGGTGAAGTTGAAATTAGAAAACATTACATTTGTAGTGGCATCAGTGTTCTTGAGCTCTCTGAGTAGGAGCTAGGAAGGTGGGTGCTGATGAAGGTCATGGGGACTGGAATTTGGAAAGGGATGAGCACCAGTAGGTAGGGGAGGGGCCCATTAGAGCTGGCCTTATGACATGGGGAAAGCCTAGGTGGGACAGGGTGGTTAGTGGTTGTGGAAGGAGCAGCAGCAGAGATGTGGGAGAGGAAGCTGTGGACACCTCGAGGACTTTCCAAGTTGTGTTTTGGGGGCCTGGAGCTGTTTTCAGTGAGGACAAAGGTCAAGGCCATGGTCATTCCTTGGGGCAGCGGAATTGGAGGGAAGATGGAGGCCATGGGAGATGAATTGAAAGATCAGAGTGCTTGAGGCGGGGCAAGAGTGATGGTGGAAAAGGCAGTGAGCCTGTTACTTCACTTCTTGGGTAAAGATACTTCATAGCTTAATGGCTGGTAGCTACATGCTACTGGATCTAGAGAGAGGGACATGTCTGAATGCCCTTGACCTCTGAGGGGGAAAGCTGCTGAGTGATGTCATCATGGGGAGGCCCTGGAGGGGCCGTGAGAAGCCAGGGACATGCCCGTTCTTCCTCTTGTGTTTGCTCGGGGTCAGATGAAAGAATGTGCCTCCTGTGAAGCCAGGAGGGAGGACTTTTTCTTCCTGGGCAAAAATTGATGGAGTGTGAAAAGAGGAGGCCCAGTGTGGAGGTCGGTTTATTAAGTGTGTGTGGGAGGAGGGTTGTGAGTATCCTCCAGAAAGGTGAAAGCTGTTGGAGTGTTAGGTAATAATGACTGGTGATTGTCACAGGCCCTCGCTTCTAACAGTGTTGTCGTATTTTGGGGGAAGGTCTTTGTCTTGACTTGGGGGATGGAGGACTCTAGAATAAGTTTGGATTTCCCAGAACAAAAAGCCGAGGAATCTGAATATACCCCCAAAGAAGCATTGACCTAACTGGGGGAGTCCGAATCGTGCTGTTGAGGAAGGCCTTGAGAGTGACAAGTCCTGACCCTGAGAAACTGAAGACACAGAGACTATTTGGACACGTTTGGTGGATCGGGGCGAATGTTTTCCAAGAAGGAATGTATGTTCTCATGGGCTTCTTTCATTTGGGCTCGTGTCTGCTGTGGCACAGCAATGGTTAACTCACTAGCTCTAGGGAAATGTCGTATCTAGAGCACCGATATGCCCTGTAAAGAAACCAGTGACACATTTCTTTTCTGGATGGAAGTCCCTCTGTTTGGGCTATGTACTGACTCGGACTTGAATGTATTTTTCTTGGCTTCAATTAACAGGATTAGTTGCACCCTTTATCATTTTTGGTATTGAAGGTATTTTTAACCAACACAGTGAGTATCGTGGGAACATCCTGAGCTTCCCGGCATGTCTGTGGTCCAAGCTCAGCCCTCTTTTCTACCATCCCCCAGCTTGATTGGGGTCTGCCTATTTTTGTCCACTTATGTTTAAAATTAAAACCGAGATAAAACTGGAAAAAGTCAGTGTTCAGTTACAGTTCCCTTTTTCATGGTTCCGTATCAGCTGTCTTGAATAATTGTGTCAGCCAGAGTGTGTGATAATGGGGATAGTGGGCTATTGACCACAGCACGGGAACGGTGAGATTCTCTAGACACTATAGAAAGTCAAAGAGAGGGAGGAAGAAGGGGGTGCCTCCCAGGAGCCCGGAGACACCCAGCTGCGAAGGGGAGGGAGTTCTTCTTTGGAAAGGGCCTGATTTGCTCTCTCCTTAATGAGGCCCCCTCAGTTTTATGAAGACTACATTGCATCTCTGGTCTGGTATACATGGTAATTAATATAATGGACAAAAATGAGCTCTAGCAAAGATGAGACCTCAGTGATGATGATGAAAATATAAAAAACTTGGGGGTTTTAAAACGATTCTACAAATATTGTCTCCTTTGAGTCTTAAAATAATGAGAAATAGTAGTGAAAGTATCAGTATCCCCATTTTATAGTTAAAGAAACTGAGGCTCCAAAACGTACTTGCCTAAGGTAGTAATTGACAGGTCTACGATTCAAACCTAGGTCACAGAATTAGAGAAGTAAACCTAGAAGAGACTTGAGGTATCCCACCTGTAGAAGTCCTTCATTTCACACATGAATCAACTGAAAAGCAGAAGGGAACACATCTATATTAAGCACCTACTGTGTGCCAGGTGTTGTGCTAAGTAAAGTACTTATTTGGTCCATACAACAACCCTGGGAGGCAGGTGCTGTTATGATCCCCATTTTGTAGATGAGGGAATTCAGGCAGAGGTTAAATGATGTGCCCTTAAGTTTCTGAGGCGGACTTTGCCCTCAGGTCTCCCTAACTCTAGATCCAGCTCTCTGTGCACTGTGGCACCTCTTAGCTGTCATATAACTGGATGACCCAGTTGACCATTCAAAGAGTCTCTAGGGAGTGAGAAAGTAGGACTTAGGGCTGATCAGCCCCTGGGATCATCTGTCTACAGGTGGAATGGACTTTGGGACTTTTTTAGTACATGTCCCTTGTTTTGCAGAGTCCCAGAGAGAGGGAGGGACCTGCCCAAGGTCACACATGTAGTAAGGATCAAAGATGGAACTTAAATCCACTGGTGCTTCCTCCAGAACCGGTGCTCATCCCCTTGTGCCACTTCACCCAAATATAATGGGTTTTGTTTTCTGTGGTTTTTGTTCTTTAAAGGAAGGTTGAGGCCAGAGCCTACTGGCTGATGGGTATGGGCAGGACCAGGGGCTCCTTTTTCTCATCCTTGATCTGTCCTGGGCCCTCTTGATCTGAGGCCCACACATCCCCATTAAATAAAGTTTGGCATTGAGCAAGGCAGGAGAACATCGAAGGGGCCTAGACCCTGAGAAGGTTGGAGTATAAATGCAGGAAGCAGCAAGGAGGCCAGAGTGTGTGAAGGAGAAAGTGTGAGGGAGGGAGGAGGATAATCCCAGAAAGGGGGAATGGGGCTGGATCCCAGAGGACCTTATGTGTCTGGGAAGTTTGCGTTTTGTCCTTGGGGCAGCTGTGAGACATGCAGACTCCTTGAGCAGAATAGTGTGGGTCAGAACTGGGCTTTCAGAGTCTTAGTTTTAAAGTTGTGTGAAGAAGGGGAGAGTCCGGAGGCCAAGAGACCAGCTCTGGCTGCTGAAGTGGGGGTCACCAAGTTGTGTTCTCTATTCTGAACTGGGCTCTCACTGCAGCAAGGCAAACCTTTTCCTCCTGCCTGATTGATTCCCTGATGCTCTCTGATCAGAGCCATTCAATACCTCCTCTCTTTCTCTCCAGTGTCCCACTCTATCCCCTCAATTGAGGGTCTTACCTTGTACTTCCCTGAGAAAATGGCAACCATCTGGCAGGGGCTGAATCTGCCATAGACCTAGAGATCTTCCTGGGTCAGGAGGAGACAGGACATGAGCTAGGTTCTCCCTGATACCCACATGGCTTCTCTGTCATTATGAAGTTAATTACATATTTACATATAAAATACTAGAATGCTATTCTTTGAGAATTCTGAAAACAAAGCATGCTCTCAGTCTGTATGGATTGACCCTTATTTGTAATTTGATTTTCCTAGATATTTCAGTTATTAGTATGACTTCAGGCAATCAATCAGTGAAGATCTATCAAACACCTACTGTGTGTCAGAGACCAGAAAGACAAAAGACACTCCCTGCCTTCAAAGAGCTTACAGTCCAATGGGGGAGACCACATGTAAACATATATACAAATGAAGCTCTGTACTAGGTAAATGGGAAGTAATTAACAGAGGGAAGGCATTAGAGTTAAGAGGAGCTGGGGTGATAGCTTAGCTGGAGACTGGAGGGAAGCCAGGAAGGTCAGTAGTTGGAATGGAGGAGGGAGAGCATCCAGCAATGGGAGACAGCCAGTGAGAATGCCAAGAGATTGGGTGCCTTGGTCATGGAACAGCCAGGAGGCCAGTG
The DNA here is from genome assembly GCA_028658325.1 of Potorous gilbertii. Classification (NCBI taxonomy): domain Eukaryota; kingdom Metazoa; phylum Chordata; class Mammalia; order Diprotodontia; family Potoroidae; genus Potorous; species Potorous gilbertii. Next base: position 243,283,042 of record CM053773.1, read on the forward strand.
TCTCAGGATCAAAAAGCAGAAATTGGACAGTAAAGTAGAGAGGTAGTTAGTAGGGCTGGATTATAAGGAGCTTTGACTGCCCTTCAGAGCATTTTGTATTTGATACTGGTAGCAATAGGGAGCCACAGGAGTTTATTGAGTAGAGGGTGACCTGGTTGGACCTTCAGTTTAGGAAAAACTTTTTAGTGGCTGAATGGAAAATGGGCTGGAGTGGAGAGAAACTGAGGGAGACAGACCCACCATGCTGTGGCAGTGGTCCAAGTGGAAGCTGATAGGGGTCTGCACCAGATTAGGGGCAGGGACAGAGGAGAGAAGTGGGGATATTTGAGAGATGCTGCAGATCTGACAGGCCTTGGCACCAGCTTGGATTTGGGGGCTGAGAGGTTGGTTGGTTGTTGTCCTTGATTCTCAAAGAGGACCAAAATGACATCACCATGATAAAGTGAAGTTTCAGTGTGTCCGACTGTGGCTAATCAGACCAATACGAACTCAGAATACTCTATCACAGATTGAACACAGATAGTCTGTGTGAACATTTAGGGTGGTTACTCCAAATTTTCACATCCTAAGTTTCCTTTGTGCTGTCTCAATTCTGCTTTGCTCACAGCACCTTCTCTGATATGGGCACGCCATACTGAGTGGTCCTGTGCCAGTGTCTCCCATGCCCCACAATCAAATACAAAGTTCTTGAGAGAGACCTTGAGAGTGTCCTTGTATCATTTCTTCTGGTCACCATGTGATCGCCTGCCCCATGCGAGTTCTCCATAAAATATTTTTGGCAAATGTACATTTTGCATTTAAACAACATGCCCCACCCCCCCACCCCCATCAGAATTGCCCTCTCTGAAGCATAGTTTGAATGCTTGGTAGTTTAGTTTGAGCAAGGACCTCAGTATCTGGTACCTTATCCTTCCAGGTGATCTTCAGAATCTTCCTAAAACAATCCATATGGAAGTGATTCAGTTTCCTGGCATGGCACTGGTAGACTATACATGTTTCACAGGCATACAACAATGAGGTCAGCCCAAAGGCTCTGTAGACCTTCAGTTTGGTAGTTAGTCGAATACCTCTTCTTTCTTATAATTTTCTTTGGAGCCTCCCAAACGCTGAGCTAATCTCTGGCCATGCATGCATCAACCTCATTGCCAATGTGTACATCCCTGGAAAGTACACTACCAAGGTAAGTCAACTTATCCACAGCGTTCAAAACTTCTCCATTTGTTGTAGCCAATGGTTCCACATATGCATGGTGTGGTAGTGGCTGATGGAGCACCTGTGTTTTCTTGGTATTAATTTTTAAGCCAAAATTAGCACAGGCAGCAGAGAAGTGATCCATACTTTGTCGCATCTCAGCTTCAGAGGCTGCATTGAGTGCACAATCATCTGCAAACAGAAAATCATGCACCAACACTCTCTCTACTTGGTCTTGGCTTGTAGCCTTTTCAAATTGAAGAATTTACCATCAGTGCAATAGTTGACCTTGATGCTGTGTTATCCTCATTGAAAACATTTGACTACATGGCTGAAATCATCATGCTAAAAAGCATGGGAGCAAGCACACAGCCCTGTTTCACTCCACTGGTGACTGGGAAGGCACGAGAGCTTTGTCCATTGACCAGAACCTGGGCAAATGTGCTATCATGAAATTGACATACAATATTGATGAACTTCTCCAGGCAATCAAATTTTGACATAATTTTCCATAAGTCCTCATGACTAACAGTGCCAAAGGCTTTGATCAGATCTACAAAAGTTGTATACAGACCTCTGTTATGCTCCTGGCATTTCTCCTGGAGTTGTCAGGCAGCAAACACCATATCGACTGTTCCTCAGCCGTTTCTGAAGCCACACTGGCTCTCAGGTAGATGACCATCTTCCAGGTGAAGGATCAGCCTATTAAGGAGGACTCTAGTAAGAATTTTGCCAGCAATGACTAAGAGAGAGATCCCCTTATGATTGTCTCAGGAAAATCTATTCCCTTTACCCTTATAGAGATGGACAGTGAAGGCATCCTTGAACTCCTAGGGGATAACCTCCTCTTGCCATATAACCTGGAAAATTTCAGTCAGCTTCTTGATGAGCAATGGTCCCCCTACCTTGTAAATCTCAGCTGGAATAGAATCAGCACCAGGTGCTTTGCCACATGAAAGGAGCCTAATGGCCCTCAAAACCTCTTCTTCAGTTGCAAGTTCAGCTAAGGAGGGATTGACTTCAACCTGAGATGACAGCCCATGGCCTCAGTATTGATTGATGATGGTTTGTTGAGAACACTATGGAAGTGTTCAGCCCATCTCTCTAGGATCATGTCCTCATCACTAATCAATGTGACTCCATCAGGACTGACTAGTTGTGATGCACCATAGGTTTTTGGTGCATAAATGGCTTTCAGGGAATCATAAAAGTGTGTTGGATTGTTACTATCAGCATAAAACTGAATTTCATCTGCCTTCTTACTGAGGTAGGAATTCTACTTTTTTCTAAGACTTGCTGTTATTTTGCTTTTGATGGAATTAAATACTGCCTTCTTAGAGATGGATAAACTATCCTGCTGGTAAATCCTGTAGAGTTCTCGTTTTTCACTTAGCAGCTTCTGAGTTTCCCCAACATTTTCATCAAACCAGTCTTGGTGTTGCAGGTGTTCTGACCCAGATGAGCCATGCAGTGCTGCTGTACACAAAATCTCTGAAAACTGCCCTTCTTTCCACCTTTGGCTGAGAGGTAGTGAGGAGTTGATGATGTTGCCTAGATTGTGAGCCTGGAGGGTTGGGAGAAGGGTGTTGTTTTCTACAGTAATAGGGAAAGCAGGAGGTGGGAAGAATTTAGAGGGCAAGGAGTTCAGTTTTGGACATATTGAGTTTAAGATGTCTAGTGGGCATCTAGTTGGAGGTGTCTGAGAGACAGATGGAGATGGGAGATTGAAGGTTAACAGAGAGATTAGGACAAGATTTGATGGAGATGATGGAGATGATAATTAAATCCCTGGAAGCTGATGCGATCACCCAGTGAAGTATTATTAAGGAAAAGACAAGAGGGCCCAGACAGAGCCCTGAGGGATTCCTACAGTTTGAGGGTGTGAACTGGAAGAAAATCCAGCACAGGAGACAGAGAAGGGATGGTCAGAGAGATGGGAGGAGAACCAGGAGACAGAAGGTCTTGAAAACCTAGAGAGAAGAGTGTCAAGGAGGAGAGAGGGATGGACAGTGTCAAGGGCTGCAGAGAAGTAGAGAATGAGGACTGAGAAATGGCTGCTGGATTTGGCAATGAAGAAAGAAATTCTTGGTTGCTTTGGAGAGAGTAGTTTTGGGGAAAATGATGATGTCAAAAGCCAGATTGTCAGGGATTGAGGAGAGAATGAGAGGAAACGTGAAGGCCTCTCTTGTTGATGACTCTCAGGTTTTTTCAAAGAGTTTAGCTCCAAGGGGCAGAAGAGATGTAAGAGGATAGCCAGGTAGCAGGGACGGAACATGATAATTGAGGACTCGTTTGGAATATACAAAATAGAATCAAGATTAAGATTGTCCCAGCATTCTACAGTACTTGTCTCATGTAGCTAGGCTAAGGAGAGGTCAGTAGTGCAGGGCTTATTGTTCCATTTTACTAATGGGTCAGTTGAGACTTATACGTCTGTCAAAGAGCTACACATGTCAGTTGTGATTTTCTTTTTTAAAAAAATTTATTTATTTTTAATTTTCAACGTTCACGTTTATAAGATTTTGAGTTCTAAATTTCCCCCTCCCTCCCTTGCCCCTTTTCCAAGATGGTATGCAATTTGGTATAGGCTTTTCATGTATGATCATATTAAACATATTTCCATATGTCATCTTGTGACAGAAGAATCATAACAAAAGGGAAAAGCCATAAGAAAGAAAAAAAGAGATAAAATAGTCTCCTTCGATCTGCGTTCACACTCCGTAGTATTTTCTCTGGATGTGGATGGCATTTTCCATCAGGAGCCTTTTGTAGTTGTCTTAGATCATTTCAGCTGAGATTTCCAATACAGTTGATCCAAGAGATCAGCTGTGTTTGAGACACTGCGCTGAGCAGTAGAGATACAAAGGCAAAAAAGAAAAACAGTTTTGGTTTTCCAAAAGCTCGCATTCTTTTAGAAGGAGCCAGCATGTGCAGAAGTGAGTATATGTTGTAAGGAGTGCAAGGGACAGCAGGTGCTGTGGGCCCCATGCAGTCACGTCTGTGCCTTTGCCAGGCCCTGCTCATGTATGATTGTGCAATAAGTTCTCTAGGGTTGGGTCCTATCCCCAGTTTATGTTTCTGTAACTTGTTTGGACATGATTGTTTCCATGTTATTTTCCCCATTATACTGGGAGCTTCTGGAGAGCAGGGACTCTTTTTGCCTTTTTGTATCCCTTGAGTTTAGCAAAATACCTGGCACACAGTAGGTACTTAATTAATAAATGTTTGTTGACTAACTGGATTAAAAGTTCTGCACGATAGAGACTGAATATTTTTTTAATTTTAAAATGAATATTTAATAAATTTTTATGGATATCTTTTATTTTTACATCTCCTAAATTTCTCGTGTTCCTCCCTTTCTCCCTTACCCAAAAGCTATTCCGTGACAAAGAATATTCAAAAAAGGGAGAGGGAGAAGAAAAAGGTCAGCAAAAATGATCAATATATTGAAAAAGTTTGAAAATGCAGTGTTCCACATTGTGGACTTGTGGGTATGAGGTGTGTTCTCAAGGACCTAGCCAGGCCACATGTGGTCTGGAGGCCACATGTGGTCTGGAGGCCACATGTGGTCTGGAGGCCACAGGTTCCCCACCCCTGGGTTATTAGAAGCCTCTCATAAAGGGAAAAGTGTAGACCTTGGGAGGGCTGTGGGGACCATGCTGGGAACCAGTGTTTGTTTCTGCAGGTTTACAAGATAAAAAAGGCCCTTTCAAGCCCTAAGAAGAACAGAGGATGCTGCTGTCCCAGGGAGCATCTGGACAGACACTGCTTCCCTTCTGTTGTTGTCTTGTTTCACATGTACCCACAGATAATACAGTTTTTGGCAACCGTCCCTTGTGTGCTGAGAGCTGCAGCTGTCCCAATGTCCCTGCTCCCTTGTGATGAGAATATCATCCGTGATTTGATATCGTTTATCATTTGAATATGATTCAGATCAGGCTGGGCCCTCTGTTCTCACTGCTCCAGGCTGAAATTGCACCAGTCTCTACCTGAGAGTCCAAAGGGAGCCCAGCCATCCTTGAGCAGCAGGGCCCTGTCCTGAAGGCGCGTCGTGTGGGGCTTGTCTCCATCTGATTCCTTCGCAAGTTATAACAAATCATGAATCACGCTGACAGACAGCTTCTTCCAGAATGTTTTCATGATTGCTCTTTTCTGAAGAAAGTGATGAATCTTCTTTCAGCAGAATAACTCCCAGACACAACACAGGGCAGTCGAAGCTGAAGACCTGGGTTAGCTCCACGCTCTGCCACTTCATTTGCTGTGTAATCTCGGCCCCCCACCCCCCACCCCCGACTCTGGAGCTCCGTTTTCTCATCTGTAACATTTTGAGGTTGGATCAGATGGTCCTTCCAGCTCTAACATTCTTTGATTCTGTCATTTGAATTTGTGTTTTTATGTTGCAAGTTTTTTCCCTTGGGCTCCTCCATTCCAATTCACCTTTCAGTCCAGTGTCAGAATAATTGTTTGTGTGTATAGCTGTTGTGATGTCAGTTAGCTGCTCATAAATCTTCAGTGGCTTCCCATTGTCAGCCATGTGAATGGCCTGCTTTTCTAGCTGGTGATCCAAGGCCCTCACCTTGTGCTACCAGACATTTGTCTGTAGAATCTCAGCCTTGGGAGGGCACCTCAGCAGCCTCGAGTCCATCCCCAGCTGAACAGGAATTCCTTCTGCAGCATCCCTGGCATGTGGCTTTGCAGCCCATGCTTGGAGGACCTCCTGTGAGAAATGCTTTCCCTGTAAGTGAGGGAGAGCAGGAAAGATTGCTCGCTGCCATCTTAGGAGAGAAGAAGCTGGGCTGTGGTTGATGTACCTTAGCCCAAGTCACATGATGCCAAATATGAGAGGTGGGCATCACCTAATACTGCTGATTTCACCTCCAACCATCTTTCCATCTCTGGTTCTCTGTCCCTCAAACAAACCCTGGGTTCCTGTCTTTGTGCCTTCGTACATGGTATTCTGAATGCCTGGGAGCTCTTCCCTGCCCTTTGAAATGCTGAATTCCTATTCAACACTTGAAACCAAACTCAGATGGCACCTTCTCCATGAAACTGTCCCTGCTGCTCCTCAGGCTCCACCCAGCATCATGTTTCTCCTGTCAAACTATATTGTGTAATAGTGTTATCTGTGTTTGGGTCTTGTCCCACAACTGGGTTGTAAGCGTCAAGATTGCAGGGGTCATGAGTCATTTAAATGTGATCTTTCTTCCAGAACTTAAAACACTCCTCGGTGCCATGTAGGTGTGCCATGGCCTCCTGATCATGTAGGAGAACGTAGAGAGCTAAGGAGATGCCTGAAGAGCAGGATGTGAGAGGAGCAGTCTCAGCTTTAGCAGTCTAATGAGCTGGTTTTGTGATTCCCTTTTGTCAAACTTCATTGGTGGCCACATCATGCCTTTATCCTATGGAAGCGTGGTGTTGCAGTCGAGGCCATCTGGTGTGAGCTCCTCAGCTGCCCTCAGCTTCATCTCCCACCCCTCTTCCATCCGTCCCTCGGGCTTAGAGGGTGCAGGAGCCTGAGGGAGCTTCCTTCCAGGCCTACTGTCCTTCCTAGTCACATTGGCCCTTTCTTGAGCGTGCTGAATTCGCTCCCTCGGGCCTCTTAGCATCCTGCTGCTGGGCCTTGGCAGTGACCTCCTAGCTCAGGAGGGCAATGGTGGCATTGAGGGCATGGGGCTGGAGTCAGAGGCCTGGTTTCTGAGCCCAACTCGTTGCCTACTAGTGGTGTGACAGCTAGTCACAGTCACATGTGTCCTTGCAACCTCACAAGGTCACAAGAAAACCACTTTTTGAACCTTGGGGTGCTTGGGAAATTGGGGTGTTATTTTGGTGTTGGTTCTCAGTCCCTTTCTGTCCATCCTGAGGGCAAATTAGCCTCCATAAAACTGCAGTTTGATTGGCGGCCTCTCCCAGTCAGGATCTCCCAGAGCCTGCAGGATCAGGCCTCTGGTCGTTGGTATCATGTTCTTGGCTTTTCCGAATCTAGTTCTAAGCCCCCTCTGGAGTGGTCCTTCCTGTGTTCCTCCAGCCAGCCTCTCTGACCTCCTCATCCTTGCAAGCACAGGGCTTGGGACTTCCTCATTCTCTGCCTTTGCTTATATCTGGGCCCCACTTGGAATATTTTTCTCTCCTTCATGGCCAGTGAAATCCTATCCTTATTTCAAAGCCTACCTTGAATCCTACTTTCTCCAGATGAGGCCAGCCACAAGTAACTCACTGTTTGTGTATGTAGGTGCATGTATATCTTATCTGTCCAACTAGTTTGTACACCCAGAGACTGTTCATTTTACAAGTATTTATTTCCTTGTAAGTGCAAATCACTCTAAGAGGCAATGAAGGAGATAGGAAACCTAGATTAGACTCAGACGTAGCCCCTGCCCTCAGGGAACCACGAAGCTGAGGGAAATCCAGAGAAACAGACTGTGCACTATTACATAGTCAAGACAGAGAACCTTCATGAGGTCCAAGGGGCTTTGTGCAAGAGGCTCTAAAAGTGGCTGAGAGCTCAGCAGATGGGCAGGCTGAGGGAAAGGCCAGAGGTGGGAGGGTGCAGGCTGGTGTGATGAGAGGCAGAGGTGAGGTCGGAGCAGGTTGGAGCAGTTGGGCAGGGCCAGCTTGGGGCAGGCCTCATCTTATTTCTGTCTCTCCCTCGCAACAAACCACTAGGCCACCGCGTACCTGTTAAAGTTGGTAGAGACAGCCGTATAATTCTGTTTCCTTCTTGGTACCTATCACAATGCTCAGCACATAGTAGGGTCTCAGTTAGTTTGACCAGCTGGGTCCTTTCCTTGCTACCACCTTATTTCTCTTTGTCCTTTCCTTCCTAAATTGATCAGAGGAATGGTCTGTACCCATTACCCGTCCATTTCTACAATCTATTTCTCTCTTAATTCATTACAGTCTGACTTTCATCCCTACATGCTCCTCAAACTGCCCTCTTGAAAATTAGCAGTAACCTGTCTGCTGTGTGCCAGGGATAGACAGAAAGTAGGGAAATAGAAATGGGCAAAACCTCAGTCCTTGGTGTTGGAGAGCTCACCACCTGGTGGGGGAAACGTCATGAAAACAACATACAAACGAGCTGCTGTTGGAGAAGGGGGAGTTGATTCACATGGAAGGCGGAGAGTGGCATTGAGGGGGCTGGGGACAGCTTCCCAGAAAAGGTGGACCTCCAGGTGAGATGTGAAGGGAGCTGGGAGCTGCGAGGGGAGAGGGGAGCTGGCCTTGGACCAGTCAGGGTCTCTGAAACTCGTTCTCACTTGGGAATTAATTAATCTTAGAGTTAATGCTACATGAAGCCTTGCAATCGTTATTTCCTGTTGGATTGTTTTTTTAAACATACATTAGTTTTAGGGAAATGTTCTCCTTCAAATATCCCTCTGTATTCCCATGTGTTGTGGTTGCTCTGGCCCACTCTCTGAGGGCCTCCTGAGAGGCACTGGGGATTCTTCTCTGCCACTGGCACCAACTGTATTTAAGAGTCCCAATCCTATTTAGCTGCTTATCATCAAATGAACTTTGATGGAGCAGCTTGAAAGCTGTAATGAGAATAAACATGGACACACTTCCCCCAGTTCATCATCCTGGACCATCTGCGTCTCTGGGGCGGGGAGAGCAATGAGGGTCCCAGTTGAGCTCAGTTTGGACACAGCCTTCAATCCCTAAGGTCAGGTTCTGGTGACCCCTTGGAGGTATCTCCTCTCTGTTCTCATCCTCCTCAGGTTCTGTGACACTTCATGTGTTGGCCAGCTCTGCTGTGGTGAAACTTTCCTCCCTTGACTTTTTACCCTTGCCCTGCCCTAAACCACGTTCAGCACCTCTGACCCCTTCTCTGTCCCCTTTGCCAGCTCCTGTAACTGCTCATGCCCACTCCCCTGGGCCTTTCTTCTTCTCTTGCTGGCTGTGTAAGAATTTTTGAGCTTCCATGCTCCCACTGTCTTTGCAGAGGGACCAGAGCCTCTCCATCTGGGTTCAAGGCTTGACTCTGGGACTTCTTAGTTGTGTGACCTTGTGCAGGTTAGGGAAGCTCTGATCCCAGGTGTCCTCCATCTATAAAATGGAAATAGAAAGAGAGGCTAGTAGAGGGGATAGATCTCTGGCCTTGGAGTCCTTCAGACCCAGAGCTGTGTGGGCAAGGTGCTAACCTTTCAAGGGTTAGGGTTTAAGATTAAAGTTAGAGGCACATTTAGGGTTAGGGTTAGAGTCTGAGTCAGAGGTGGAATCAGAGGCATTTAGGGATAGATAGATGGATGGATGGATGGATGGATGGGTGGATGGATAGATTAGATAGATAGATTAGATAGACAGATAGATAGATGATTAGATAGGCAGGAGATAATCCTGTGACCTAATGGATTCTCAAAGGGATTATAGGGAAAATTCTTTGTTACTTTAGTCTTAAAGAATCAAGCATTACCATGTGGATGGCACCCAACTTCCTTGTATCCAGCCCCTCTCTTTTTGACTTCTCTCTCGTCTCTCCACTTGCTTCTAGGCGTGACTGTCCTGGTGTCATCTCAGCGTGCCTTAGTGAGCTCACTACCTGCATCCTGCCAGTGGTCACTTGGCTAATTCGGTCCACTAAACGTTTATTGTGCTGTGAGCCAAGCATGACACCAGGGCAGGAGAACAACATAGGTAGACACCAAATGAGTGTGTTCAGGAGGGAGGGAACCCTTCCAGTGGGGGCTTCTCCATTTTTACAAGGTTTAACTCCACATGTTCTGGCCTCAGCTCCTGTGTCCTTTCCATTGGGATGTGCCTCTCCACTTGGGATTTTCTCCCAGTCATATTGGAGCGGAGTAGAAAGTGACTGAAAAGGGGGCATAAAGCACCTCCGCTTCCCTGGCACAATGCCTCAGCGGCTGTAGGAAGATCCTCAGTTCTGCTTGGCCAGGGCCCCTCTTGCCTGTTCCATCCACTTCATCATCAGTTGATCCACATTGTTTTGGTTCAGTCCAACAAATGTTGATTAAACATATACCACAGAACACTGCTGAATGGCTCTTGTCACCGTGGGGTTTGCAAGGATGTCACCACTGACTGGCAGTGGCTTCCCAGAATATGATTCACCTGTACTGGTTGGCAGGGTCTAGGAAGGCCTAGGAAACAGATGAAGAAAGGTGTTAGGCCAAGGCCACAGTATCTCCAGAGATAGTCAGCAAGTCAGCAAGCATTTATTAAGTGCCTACTGTGTGCCAGGAACTGTGCTAAGGAGAAGGGCAAAGATGGCACCCTGTTCTCTAGCTCCCTGCCTGACGGTAGAGTTGGAGGGAAGGGGAGAACAGAGATGGGATAGAGCAGAGAGAATCTGAGAGGGAAAGGCTTCTCATGGAAGGCAGAAACTGTAGGCAGAGATAAAGTGGCAGAACATTTCAGGTGTGCCCCAAATGGGGAGATGGGGCATCTTGTGTGAGAGATGGGAAGCCAGGGTCACTGGATTTTAGGCTTTGTGGAAGACAGAAAAGGGTGAAAGCCTGGAAAGGAAGGGGTCCAAGTTAGTGGCCTCAGACACTAGCTGTGTGACCCTGGGCAAGTCACTTAATTTACTTATCTATAAAATGAGGATAATGATGGCATCCACCTGCCAGGGCTGCTCTGAAGATCAGGTGAGATAATATTTGTGAAGCATTTAGCACAGTACCTGGCACATAGTGCTGCATAAGTATGTGAATTCTTATTATTTGAAGGACTTTAAAAATTGAACACAGAATTTTCTATTTGATCCTGGAGATAATAAGGCATCACTCGAGTCTGAGGCAGCTGAGGCACTGGGCTTGGAAGCAGGAAACCTGAGTTCAAATTGGGCCTCAGGGACTTCCTAGTTGTGAGACCCTGGGCAAGTCACTTAACCTCTTCCTTAATCCACCGGAGAAGGAAGTGGCAAACCACTCCAGAATCTTTGCTAAGAAAACCCTACAGGCAGTCTTGGTGAGCTGTGTGTTCATGGGATCACAAAGAATCATCAGACCACTGAGTTTGAGTAGGGAGTTGGTATGGGCCGACCTATGCTTTAGGAAGATCCCTTTGACTGCTGAGTGGAGGATGGGCCAGAGTGGGAGACTTGAGGCAGGCAGACCTACTTCACAAAACTCAGGCTTAGCAGACAGATGGCAGCTTATTAAGTAACCAAAAGAGCAGGAATGATTCCTTGGGCATCCCCAGGCCCCTTGGGTGGATTTCAGGAAGCCTGGGAACCTGGATGAGGAAAAAAATCACATCTTTCTTTCAATACCATTGTTTTCCTGTGAACTTTGTATTTTGTTTTATGCATTTCAAACTGTGATTCTGAGAAGGGGGCTTCACCAGCTTGCCTGCTTGCCCAAGGTGGCCAGGCTGCCACAGAGGTGAAGAGCCCCTGGGAGGCTGTGTTCTCTCACCACGGTTTAGCCATTTAGCAGCTGCCAGGTGGTGACCAGAGCTCTCAGCATCCTCTAGACGGAGCTGCACATTTGGGGGTTGGGGTAGCTTGCCCAGGATGAGGGGGGCTGTGGTGGCACCAGGCCTGGTGAGGGCTTGAGGACCCTAGAAAATCCAGATACCTGTACATCTTCTGCTGAGTTACTCTTCTATGTAATCATAGAGGCCTCGGTGGGGTCAGCACCAGTTTATCCCAACTGCTCTCATTTGACAGAGGAGAAAGCTGAGTCTCCAAAGTCATGGAGAGATTTGGTCTCATAGCACTGAAGGAGATGTGAGTGTTGGGCTCCAAACCCAGTGCTGTGACCTGGGCTGGGACACACCAGTACAGGGGGATGGGAGTCTGAATGCCAGTGGACTCCACAGAACGGAAGAACTTCCCACTGGGGTCTCATTTCAATCCCCCAGGACTGGGGAAGGCCACATGTGGCTTTTCAGGTCCTTGGATGCAGCCTTTAGCTGGGTCCGAGTTTTACAGAATAAATCCCCTCAATGTTCTGTCAAGTTTGGATGCAGTCAAAGGGCTGCCCTTGAGGACGTAGAGGGCTAAATGTAGCCTCAAGGCCACAGGCTCCCCACGCCTGCCAGCTAGGCAATAGCCATGATGGGCCTAGCAAGCTGTGGCTTGTCCCAGGGATGACTGCCACTCCACAAGTGGCATTAAAGCCATTTTTGGAAAAGGCAGTGGGCAGATGGTCATGTAGGGGGACTGAGAAGCAGCAGATGCCCCCCAGGGGGGGCTCCTTGGCACTCCACAGAACAGACTGTAGTACCCTGGGCGGATTCTTTGTGTGGAGCTCAGGGAAAGATGCTGACCAGAAATTGAGGGGATAAAGGCTGGCGGAGGAGTCGCCAGCTGGGAGGGGCATTCCTCAACTCAGGACAATGACAGGCCCAGCCAAAGAGCTCCATTGTGACTGGACCAGGGAGATAGATCAGGGAGTATGCCTATTAAGTGCAGAAGAGGTCATTGCAGGCACATTCAGCTTGCCCAGATACAGAAAGGTGTGTGAGACCAATAGGAAACAAATGCTGCCCCTCTCCCCTTCTGGGTGAGGGATTCTGGTACAATGCCCCAGGTGAAGTTTTGACATCTATGGCAGCCCCTTCTAATCCTTTGGGGAGCAGAATGATGAAGTGTTAGGCAATAGTAATAGTCAAAAACTTTGCCCCACTGCCTTTGACTGTCGTCTCAGAAGGAAGGAGGGCCAAGAGTTCTCTTTCTTGAATAAAAGTACCCAAGCTTCTGAATGCCTCAGTTTCCCTTTGTGCTAAAGCCATCCTTTTGCCTTCCAGCTCCGAAGAATGCAGGAGATGATTGCGCAGATGCAGGCCCAGATGCGGATGAAGCCCGGGGATGAGTGAAGGCCACCATGGACAGCAGCACAAGGTAACTTTCTTTTTTTTTTCCTTTCCAAGTTGGACGTGCCAAAGCTTTATGATTTTTCAAGCATGTGGTCTTTTTGCTCTCCATAATAGAGTGAAAAAATTCTATAAATTTTTTAAAACAAAGAAAACTTGTAAACCTCAGTGCGGGTGGGACTTGGAGATGGACGTGGGCTCAGGTGCCCGGTGTTGGTGGGGCTTGGAGAAAGACATGCTCTCAGGCATCTGGATTCCAAGTTAGTGGTGGTGTTCTGGAGGAGCGGTCTGGCAAGATGCAGGAAGCATCCTAATACAAGCTGGGACCCAGCGATCCAACAACTTCAGAGTACAAATGCTCCAGGGAAATAAGTGAAAAGAGAAAAAATGTTGGTACGAAGGCATTTGTAGCTGCGCATTAGTAATAGTGAAAAATCGGAAACCTTGATGTGTCCAACTCTGGGACACTGACTCCATAGACCACTGTTGGTCTCAGGACAAGGAGCAGACCCCAGGTGCATGGTCCCTCCATCATCCTGCCAGGTGAGCCAGGTAGAAGGAGGCTAGTGGTAGGGTGGTCTGCTGATAGCACCAGCCCAGCTCACACTCCATCCACATGGATTTAGAACCTGATGTCAAAGGGGCTTGAGAGGAGCTTGCAGGTCAGCGTCAACCCATCCATCCCCTGGAGCCAGTCTTCAGCCAAGCCCCTCGAGGCATGAGCTAGACTGGTACCCAGCTGATGGACTGCCTGTCATCCCTGGGTGAGTGCTGGGACCTTTCTCATTTGGAAGGATTGCCAGCTCTCCTGAGTTGGCATTGCCATGAAGGGCTAAGGCCGGCTCCTAGGCTTCCCAGGCCCCCTCACAGGTCTGCTCCTAGGCACCCCCCCAACTCCTGCCCCCTAGGCCTCAGGGGCACTTCAAATGTGAGAAATGTGCAAATTTTGATGAAATAGCCCAGGAGGACCAGAGCACAGCTAGGCCTTTTTCTGCCCCTCAGGTACAAATGTGGTTTTTCTAAAGTGCTGATCATGAAGCGATCAGAAAATCCCTGAGACTGAAGGGGCATTCCAGGGAGCTATTGACAAGTTGGCATGGATACCTGTGGGTTGATTTAGTTTTGTTTTTAAAGGTTTAGAGCTCATCGTTCACTAGCTTGTTTTTTTCTGTAAAGTTACTTGAATCCTTCCAAGCCTTGGGAGGAATCAGCATTTTGTCTCTGCACATACAGCTCCTGGCCTTACCACTTAGGAGAGCAGCCACCTACCACCCCTCATTCCTCACTCGGCTTCTGCTCGCAGCTTCTCCAGCTTGGTAGGATGGGCAGGGCTTGGGCCTCCTTAATGTGGCCTTCAAGGCCTTAAGGTCCTCTCCATGCCACGTTAGGGTACCACGGTCACTCAGGTGAAGGTGCTGGGGCTCCCAATTGTAAAAAATACATGAATGAGCAGACAGAATCAGGAGCATTCAGGGAGGCCCCCCATTTCATGTATCCCAGGAGAGTTATAGCAACAGTGCAGTTGAGGAATCTCGTCGCATCATGTGAGCTCTAGAAAACAATTCAGTTTTTAATTTAATTAGCCTTCCCCAGGTCAGCAGGAGGATGGCATGAGGTGCTGAGGGGCCTCTGTGTCTCTAGGCTATTGTGAATGACACTGTCTCAGACTGTTGTTATTCTACAGGTACGAGAATGAAAAGCGCCTCCCAAAGATTGCTTTCGTTTTTCTTGAATGACTTCCAAGACCCCACTCATTGTTGACTAGGTTTTCCCAATGTTCTTGTTTACTAATGACTTTATACTGTTGGTCCTGAGCCCAAGTAAGCCTGTAACCCTCTGTTCATACTGGGAAAACAAAGTGGATGAAAAATATGGCCCAGATTTAGATGGACAGATGAAAGGGCAGCCCGTCCATTGTTATACATGTCTTGGGGAGGTGTAGGGTCTAAAGTATGGGGCAGAGGTGGAGCTGAGATTGCATCTGGGAAATGGTATAGCCCTTTGGTAGGCCCCACCACTCACTGCCCAAAGTCCATCTCTAAAACCTTTTTTATAAAAGCTTTATCATATCATTTCTAACAAAATAACTGTAGCTCGTTTGCTCTGTTTCTCCTGGTGTTTGCTTTGCTTTGGTTGCCATTGTTGACATGTGCATATGGCGCCTCCATACTTGGGCAAGTCATGCCTTCTCTGTAGGCCTCAGTTTCCTCCCTTGTATAATGAAGGGATGGGGCTTGACTGCTCTGAGGTTCCCCTTCCTGGGCCTCGGATCCTGGGCCCTGTATGTGCAGTCGGGCTTAATGGTCATCCGATGGATGTGCTTGGCATGTGTGGTTGTCTGATGCTCCTGTCCTCACTTCGTGGCACTTGGTGTAGTTTTTCCCATTTGTCATTTTAGTGGCACATAACTTCTCTGTTGTGTTGATAGAGCAGGGCCCTCAGGACTTGAGGCATGAAAGCTGTTCCTCATTTACTGTTACTTCAGATAAAGCCACTAGCCATCATTTTGGGTGGGTTGGTCACTTTTCCTCTTAATGTCGCCCTTAGGATTTAGTGAGAGCATGCCCTTCCCCCCCACCCCTAGCCAGGATGGGATTTCATTTCCCCAGAGGAATGATGAGATCAAGAAAGGTGACTGAATCTCATTTGGACCCTTTCCATGGTGCCCTGGGGGTCACAATCCTGGGTCATATGAATGCTTTGGATATCCTTGATAACTGCCAATTTAATTTCTGTTGAGCTGCTGTGTATTTCCCAGGACTTTTGATAAGGGGCTGACCATTCAGCAGCTCTTGGATCTCATCTTTGGTGCCTCTTAGGTGCTGGATGGCATTCAGGCTCTCACTGGGCAGGCTGAGGATACCCTTGTAAGCTGTCAGCACCTGTGCCCTGCATCAGTTCTCAAAGCAGTCTCTTCCTTCTCACCTGGGCCATTTTCAGATTGTTCCCCTCCACACACAGCTGCCATCAAGGCTTCCTGAGGCACAGGTCCCAGCAAATGTCCCTTAGGGGTCTGAGCAAACAGTGCCATGTCCATGTAAAGAGGAGGAAACATTCTTTCACAGGAGGAGACGTGAGAAATTCCTATATTCTTGCCTTTGCCTTCTCTCTCTAGGAAAAACATGTCTGTTGGGCAGCCAGCTTCTGGTCCAGCTTGGCATACTGTGTGTCAGATATTTCAGAAGGGGACCTGATTGAAGTTGTTCTTGTCATTCCCCGTGCTTAAAATTCTCTTTAAAAAGAATTGATTTTCATTTTTATGAACACAGAAATGAGAAGAAACCCCATAAGTTTGCTATTTTTCTGTGCCTTTCTTTCTCATTGGTCATGTTGTCAATTTTGGGTTCTTCTGGAATGTAAATCCTGAATCAGATGGATTCTCTTCTGCCAGATGACCTTGGGCCAGCTGCCTACATTCCCGATGGGAAAGAGAAGGATTCTGCAGCTTCCTCTTGAGTCTCGGCCGCCATCTTGAGGCTCTCTTGACATGACTTCAGTTTGGAGCTCTTTTTCCCACAGAAATGTGCAGACCAGGGTAGCCTCATTGAATTGTTTTTCCTCTTGGGGATGGAGATGTAGTGGATTCCCACTGTCATGGTGATAACCCCTATTTCTCTAAGACTTGGGGATTTACAAATGGCTGTCCTCACAACAGCACTGTAGAGTAGAATGTGTAGGCATTATCTCCATTTTTGGTTACTTGCTCATTTTCAGTTGTGTCTGACTGCTTGTGACCCCATTTGGAGTTTTCCTTCAGCTCATTTTATAGATAAGGAAATGGAGGCAGACAGGGGTGAAGTGACTTAGCCAGAGTCACACAGCTAGGAGGTGTCTGAGGCTGGATTTGGACTCAGATTTTCCTGACTTCAGCTCAGTGTTTCTTCACTGTGCCACCTAACTGCCATTTTACAGGTTGGAAAACTGAGTCCCAGAGAGGTGAAGAGTCTCAAATAAGGATAATAGCCCACATGAGTATTGGCTTCAGGATTGCAGCACTCTTTACATGCATTTTCTCTTTTGATGGCTGCAGCAGCCCCAGGAAGGGAAGGTTATTGTGATCCATATTTTACAAATGAGGAGACTGAGGCTGGCCAAGGGAGCATATGTTGGCTTGGAAACTTTTGTCTCTGGGACCTTGGGCAGCTTCTTTCCCTTTTCTGGGCCTCAGTTCCTCTATCTGTCCAGTTGGAAGGTTGAAGCAGGGGAGGTCTGAGGTCTCTTCCAGCTCTAAAACCCTGTGCTCATCTGTGATTTGCCCACAGTATCAGACTTAGGGCTTGTGCCTCTTGGTTTCAGTCTGGGGATCAGTCCACAGTCCAGACATGGGCTCTCACCATCATAAGCCTCAGAGGACATTTCTTGACTGAGTTTCCTGCTCCGAGTTCCAGATTTTAAGCAGATAGCGATCCTGCTGACCACATGGACTAACCTCTCAATGAAAATATGCAGCACTAAGATTGAAGCATAAACACTTCAGGACTGGGGGTAGGGGGTGGGGGAGGAGGAGGGTTGGCCCAGTTTTGTAGACAGTAGCTGTGACTCAGTAGTTTTCAGCTATTTACATAAATGGCAGCTGTGAGAGCCTCATTTTAAAAGAATGAGCGTGATTATTTGGTCTAAAGAGCTTAGTCTGCATTAAGCTCATGGAAACTGTTCTTTCGGATCTATCCAAACTCTCCTAATTGAGATTCCTTCCCCCCGCCCCCCAGTCCCACTCCTTGTCTTTCCCTCTTGGTTCCTTCCTTGCAACCATTCAGGAGGTGTAAGCATCTTGTCCACCATCACTTAGGCTTCCTAAGCAGACACAGAGCTGTGCATTTGTTTCCCTGGTTCCGGACATCTGCATGCATCTGAGATTGAGAAGCACTCAGAGTGCTGGCCGCCTGCCTTCTGTTTGCATCTGGATTTCATAGTCTGTAGTGTGGAAAGTACCACGTGGGGGCAAAGACAGGAGTATGCTGAAGTTCTCTCCCTGTGCTGTGCGCAGCGTGTTGTGTTGGAGTACAAGCCCCAAACTGTGATCCAGGACTTGTGTCTTCCTAGCTCTGCTTCCTCAGCCTCAGTTTCTTTCTCTGTAAAAAAAAAGAGAGTTGAATGAGCTAGATCCCCAAGCTTCCTTGCAATTGCAACATGTAGAAATTCAAGAGCCAAAAAGCATTTATTAATTACCCTATATCTGTTCAGTGTTGAAGGAGATTCATAGTTGAGGTCAGACACTGTTCCTGCCCTCCTCTTCCTTACAGCCTGTCCTGAGGATAAGGCACATAGACAGAGTCAGCACAGCAGAGAATGGCTGAGTCACGTCTGAGGGGCATGGTGATTTATTGTTGGCAGAAGGACCAGGGAAAGTTTCATGATGGCCTTTGAATTGGACGTTAAGAGAGGTAGGAGTCAAAAGGGAGACACCCACTAGGCATGTTTGTGATCCTGTGCTGGGGCTAAGGGGAGGGGGGTCAGAAAACTGGAATGGTCCCTGCCCTCTAAGAGTTTCCATTCTGCTTGAACACCATGACATGTGCCCAGAAACTGAAAGCAAGAGGAAGGAGAGGAACAGGAAGACTTCAGGAGAAATAGGCTCCTGCCTCGAGCCTTGAAGGAACACTAGTGTGTGAGACATGGAGGTGAGAAGGGAGTGCTCTCTAGGCCTGTGAATGACTTGTGTGAATGCACAAGACAAAGAGGGTGGTGCAGCCTGCCCAAACATGATGCTTGGGAAGAGGAATGATGAGAAGAAAGGAAGGAGAAGGAGGCAGAGTCTAGGCTCTGGAGGGTCACACTAAGGAATTGGCTCTACGTCTTTCCACTGTGCTGGAACCAGTGGCCATAGTTTACATCATGACATCAACTCGTGAGAATTCTCATGCTCCTTGTTCACACTAATCAGGACCTGGCAGTGTTTGAGTCTGTGGGCAAGTGTGAACCACTCAGAAAACTTCAGTGGCTTGTGCCTCAGGAAGCTGATGTTGGCAGCTGTGTGGGGAGGGCACTGTCTGAAAGTGGCCCAGGTGAGAAGGCATGAGGTCCTGTATCAGGAAGGGTGCTGTGGGAGGAGGTGGATGGATAGCGGCAAGAGATGATGTGTGGAAGTAGTAGCAGTAAGACTTAGCAATTAGATGTGGGAGAAGGAAAAGCCAGGGGTGACAACAGTTAGAAACCTGGGTGACAGAGACTGTAGAAATTGGGGAGCTTTGAAGGAAAGACAACTTTGAGGGGAGACATGATTCTATTTTAGTGCTTGTGTAGCACCTTTTGGACACAGGAAGTTTTTGGTGCCTGTAGTCCAGGTGAAGAAGTGAAGGCATTTTACATTTCTAGTGGGGAAGGAGTTCCTGGTGTGATGGTCTAAGGTTGGGTTACCTACTGAGAGAGTGGGGTGTGGCAAAGACAGGGAGTTTGAGAAGAGAAGGTTTGGAACAGCTGTTGAAGGGAATGGGATGGAGAGTCAGTCAAGGAAGAATAGGTGTTTGTCATACCTCGGTGAGGGCCCAAATGAAAACAGATAACATGAACTTGTTTTCAGTCACTCAGGAGTACAGGTAGGGAAGGTATGTGGTAGGAAGGATCCAGGATTCAGGATAGATTCAGGGTTTGACCAGTAGGACAAGAGGCTGAATGAGAAAGGAAGGACAAGGGAGGCCAGAGCAGGAGAACAGGGAGGTCTCAGGGAGGACAAAGGATTTCTAGCAGGCGTGAGGCAGGAGAAGAAATGAGGAGATTTTGATAAGAGAGGGGAAGCTCTGAGTTAAAAAATCCTGGAGAGAGCACAATTGGGGGTGATGATGAGATCTGAGAAGGGACCATCCTTGTGGTACCTTTTTATGCATTGACTTAATCTCTTTCTAGAAACTCCATAAGCCAGGAATGCCTTGCCTCCTTCCCCTTCCCCAACACACTCAATGACCTTCTTAACATCCCCTTCTCTTATCACATTTCCCACATGTGCCCCACATGACACAATGCTTACGTCTCTTGTTTTCAGGTACAACTATGAACATCTTTTCTGCCTCTTATACCATAAATCCCATGTAGGCAAGGGCTGTCTGCTGAGACATTTTACCCTTCTAGTACCTAGCAACAGTGTATTGCACACAGTAGGTGCTTAATAAATATTTATGGAATTGGAAAATGTGAGAAATCTGATGTCAGGTAAATGAACTTCTGACTTGTGGCTGACATTAATGGTTCTCTCTCTCTCTCTGAGACTTGGGATGGTCAGAAGGCTGTGGCGCCTCCAGACTCTGGACACTCTGAAAGCAGTCTCAGCCTTGTGGGTCATTGGATTTGGTGACCTCCTCCATCCAACTGCTTCATTTTACAGGAGGAGAAACTGGGGCACACAACTGGGAAGTCATTGTACCCTGGTAATAAGTAGCAGGACCAGAATTAGAACTAGCCAGCTTCTTTGACTCCAAAACCAGTATTTTTTTTGAGAAATTAATGGACATGTTACATCATTATCTACAATTGATCAGTTTCCTAAGCTGTTCTCTACAGTGGAGTTTCCTTAGCTTAAAAGAAGTCACCAAGTCTCAGGGACAGAGATTTCATCCAGTCCTCCAGTGTCAATATGATTGTGTCAATTTGAATTCTAATACTTTTTAGTGTTGCTTGCCTTTGTGTTATGGTGATCATGTAATGTTTTCTTAGCCCTGCATGACTTTGAACAGGTTTCTTTGAATTTCTCAAATTCTTTGTTTTTAATTCATTCATTCCATGCTCGTTTTTGCCAAACATTGTGCCATGTGTTGGGCACTCAAAAAAGTCCCTGACCTTAGGGAGCTTGCCATGGGGGCAGGGAGAGAATGTTTGCACAGGTTGGAGAAGTAAAAACCCAAAAAGTAAATACAAAATAATAGGTGGTAGGCACTCTAAAAGACCTTGTTCTTGACCTGAGATTTACCAGGAATCTTGGAAGTCTGTGAACCAGAGGTAAGGAGGGTGTGCCATTTAACCTGGCCCATATGGATTTGACTTATTCGAAGGCACTGAGATAGGAGATGGAATTTTGTGTAAGAGCAACAACACAAAAACACAGTCCTTATGTTTGGACTTGAATTTGTGAGGGAGAATAATGTGCAGTTAGCCTTGAAAGTTAGGCTGAAACCAGCTCAGGAAAAGCTTAAAAGCAAGGCAGTGGAGTGCCTGTTTTATCCTAGAGTCAGCAGGGAATGGCTGAAGCTTCTTAAGCAGGAGAGTGGTGAGGGGAGGCCTGTGCTGGAGGACGAACAGTTTGGCAGCTGTGTGAGTTGAGGGTAGATTGGATGGGTGGAAAAAATAAAATACTACTTAAAAAAAGAATAGGGGTTTGTTTCGGCACTGTGATCTTCTGTTTTATTTCAGTATCACAGTCTGTCCAGCCCTTCCACAACTGATGAACACTTATCTGGTTTTAGGGTTTTTTTAATTAGCATAAATGGTGCTACTGTGAATATTTTGGCATATATGAGATCTTGCCTCTGTCTTTGGCTTAGGGTGAATGCCCAGTGTTAGCAATGCAGGATCAGGGGAGTAAACAATTTACTTTTCTCCATATTTCCGAATGTTACACATTGGCAAGACAAGTTCATGACTGTGCCAGTGGTGGGGAGCTCCAATGTGGATGGCAGTCCCATTTGTCACCTTTGCCCAGAAGTGAAACCTCATGGTTGTTTCCCAATCATCCATGGCCATGTGGAGCATCCCATGACCAAGTATGGATCCCTGGGGGCTGCTCCCCTGGCAGCCTCCTTCTGAGGCAGAGCCATCTGGCTGCATAATCTTCAGGGCCAACCTATCAGCCTGTTCTGAATCTACCCACATCTCTTCCTCTTTCCCACAAAAATAGCTTCAATCAGCCACAGTTTACAAAGTGCTGAGAAGGCTGTAAATTTGGGTCCTCTGCGTTCCTTCCATGTGCTATCTTATCACCTTCCATAAAAAGGAAACAAAGAGAGGTCAGAAGGATGAGGGCTTCATGAAGCTGCTCAGCTCCTTAGGATCACCATTCCTTTAATAAGAAGGATAAGAATTTGGCCAGAATTTATGTCAAGCTCAGTAGCACAATTTGCAGATTCATTTCCATTCCATTTTTAAAAATGGGGGCAGAATTTGCCTTTCTCGTCCATTTTCTACACTCTTTCAGAGTCCCGACAGTGGCTCAGCAGCCATATCAGCCCGTTCTTCCAGCTTCTCAGGATGTTTCAGGGCAGGTGACCTGAATTTACCAAGGACAGCTAGATACTGTCTTGCTGTCTCTTTATTGACATGGGATATCCATCCCTCCTTCCTTGCCTCACTTTCATTTTCCCCCAAATTCCTGACCGTCCAGACTCAATCAGGGCAAATCAGCATGACTACAGACACCTTTTGGAATGACAGGAGTCATCCATGAGTCCTTCTGGAGAGATGGAGGACCACAAGGCCTCTCCTTTGCCCTGCACCTGTGTGCTAAGTCCCTCAGGCCTCCCCATCTGGTCTGCCTCCACTCTGCAGACCACATTCTCAAGGACCACTGAGCATTGCTGTGCCCACAGCAACTGAACTTTCAGAGAAGTATTGCCTTTTCTGTTTGTATCCACAGTCCTTGGCACTGTGCTTGGCACATAGTAAGCATGTAGTAGGCTTTTTAATATTTGATTGGTCATTTCAGAAGCTTTTGGGAACATCAGAAATAGTAGGAAAAGAAAGTCAGAGCTTTCCTGTTTTTTCATCATTAGTTCTCACCATGCCAAGCACAGTTCATATCCTTTCATTGATCTCCCCCATTTCACCAATATAATTTTAAAAATAAATTTTAGAAAACTATCTTTGCCTTTGCTTTCCCCCTTTAGCTCATTCTGAGTTTTAGTGGCCGTCGTGTTGTTTTTACAGGACTCTGTCACCTTGGGAGTCATCCTTCTGACATAGTTTTTTAAGTCAGTTGGTCAGCAAGCATTTATTATGTGTTTAGTGTATGCCAGGCACTGTGCTCTGGGCTGGGCCTACCAAGAAAGACAACAACCAGTCCCTACTTCAAGGAGATTACATTCTAATGGAGGAGACATCATGAAAATGAATAGGGACAGAGAAAACATAAACAGAGTAGGTAAAGATGGTGGTGATAGAGGGGGCCCCCTGAAGAGGCCTCCTGCAGAAGCTGGGACTGGAGCTGAGTCAGGAAGGAAGCCAGGATATGGAAGGTTCTTTTGGAGTATGGCTCACCTTTCCAAAGAAGGAAGCCAGGAAGCCAGAATATGGAAGCTTCTTTTGGAATATGACTCACCTTTCCAAAGCCACATTACATTTGTGCCTCTCAGCCTACCCCATCGCAGTGCTACCAGTCAACTCTGAGGGCTAAATCTCTGAGACTGTGGGGCTGTTACTGGTTCTATTGTAAAGCACCAGGAAATTATGAAAATGGTCCTGTTGGCAGCATCTGTCGTAAGGACAGTGGTGAGGAAAGCATAGGCGAGCCCAGAAGTAGGAGATGGAGTAACTCATTGTTGATGTTTATTATTTTTACATAGCATTGTGTTTGACCTTCTGATCTACAGAGAGAGCTAACTTATCCACCAGAAAGGACCCATCAGTGATCTCTTACATTTGCAGAGCATTGGAAGATTGACTGCAAGGAATTTTGCTTTCCTCCCAGCCCTGATGTAACTTGGTCATGTCCCTAGGACTGTGTATAATAATCACCTTTTACTTTATAATCACCTTTACTTTATATCCCCAAGAATTAAGTAGTTCAAGCCTAGGTTTCCCCATTTTATAGCTGGTGAAACTGTGGTGGGAGAACAGGGAAGAGACTTAGCTAGAGTCTATCAGAGCTGGGATTTGAAATTCATGCTTCTGACACCCAGCACCACTTATTCAGCGTCTAGTGGGTCATCAGTGTGAGTGAAA
This sequence comes from Potorous gilbertii, assembly GCA_028658325.1. NCBI lineage: Eukaryota > Metazoa > Chordata > Mammalia > Diprotodontia > Potoroidae > Potorous > Potorous gilbertii. The sequence continues at coordinate 243,306,874 of CM053773.1, forward strand.
AGTGAAAAATGGAATTGTATTTGCCTTGCCCATGAAATGGGGACATCCACAGATCTTGAGCATAGTAGACACTTAATACATATTGAGAGAGTGAAGCATCAGTGGCACCTGAGATGAGGTGATGTATTTGTGGGAGCCCTTTGTAAACTGCCACTGTACCTATTGGTGGCCCCATCACCCTCATTGCCATCATCAGTGAAGCCTTCCTAGGTGATTCTAAGAGATGATGAAGATGTAGATGATGGGTTGCAGGAGAGTTGCCAGCATGTCACATAACAAGACAGGATGGTGGGCAAGTCTAGTGTCTTATACTTGGTATTCAAACAAGCCTTGGCTCACATGAGTACAGGACAGGAAACCCAGGTCGAGACAGTGATTTAGGTGAGGGTTTTTAGTGCTCTCTGCAAACTCTCTGTAAGTCAGCTGAGTGACTTGGCTACCAGAGACACTGGTGTGCTCATAGGCTGCATGGACCCAGGCCCCTTTGGGGGAGGGGCATCCTTTGATGTCTCAGCCTCAGTTCCCTCCTATCTAAAACTCGGGGGACAGATGACACAGCCTCTCAGATCCCTCCCAGCTTCAAGTTCTATGACCTTGCATCTTGCCCAAGGCTGCACAGCCCCAAAATGGCAGACCCTGGATTCAGCCCTGGATCTTGGGATGCCTGGTCTTCTTTCTCTTTCTCCTGCACCATGCAGAGGAGTCAACAGATTGGCCTATGCCATTTGTTTCCTTTTCCCTGCTTTTTCCTAACTTACTATGGAGTTTTTCTAATGAAAACAGCAAGTGTGGGTTTCTCAGACAGGCTTTGAGCTGAATGATTTTTGCAAGATTTATGGAGTTGTTATGGCAACCAGAGCTCTAGAGTTGTGGCTTGTGCCTGGGCAATGTGATGAATGACATCAGTCTTTGGGGGAAGGGTGGTGGTGCCAAGGCTGAAGTTGTGGCATCTGACATGTATCCAAAGGGAGGCTGAGCCCAGGAGACCGTCAGTTGTCTGGCACTGCTGGGGTTTGTGGAGTTCAATAGCAGTCATCCCCACTCATGACATTTCTGGATCTCTTTATGGTGCATAAAGGGCTTGGTCCTCATTGGCTCATTTGGTCTTCATGGTAACACTTGGAGGCATGTGTGCTGGAGGGATTTTTATCTCCATTTACAGATGAAAACACCAGAATTCAGAAGCAGTGTTTCCCGCCCATGATCATGCTGCTAGGAAGTGCATGGGGCAGAATTAGAATCCAGGTTTTTTCCTGACCCCCAGATCCAATTTAATTCACCTTGCACGGATGAAGCTCTGCTGTTGATGGACACTATGCCCGGTACTGGACATACATAACTCTTGGGGGATGTGATGCCTACATACAAATGTAATCCAAGGTTGAATGTGATAGGAATAAAGGGGAAATTGTTGGGTCACAGGCTTTTTTTTTTTTTGCATGAAAAGGATCTTCGAGTTCATTTAATCCAACCCTCTTGAGACCAACAGAGGTTATCCAAAGTCACCTGGGCAGTAGGCAGAGTTCAGATAAAGGATCATAGGAAGGTTTGAGGAGGTTGAGACCTCATTTAGTTGGAGAGAATAGGGAAGGCTTTCTGGAGTAGGGGAGTGGGCAAAAGTTGGACACCAGAAGAATATAGATTTCCACAGACAGAAACAAAGAGAGATGATGTGGAGTGTGACCTACAAGAATTCAGAGCTGAGAAAGGATGGATCAAGATCCCTGGACAAACTATGTATGAAGTCAGTTCATCAATATGCATTTATTAAGCACAGATTATGTGCCAAGCATTGGGCTAATGCTTGTGTGTGTGTGTGTGTGTGTGTGTGTGTGTGTGTGTGTGTGTTTGTCCTTTGTTTCCGAAGACCATGCCATCAGGAAATGATGACATGACTTGCACTTGACTTCGTTTTGAGTGAGGGAGGGCTGTGCAGGTCACCAGCCTCACTCATCCTTCTGAGCTATCTGAATAAAGTGACCAGATATTCATCAGGATGACTGGAGATGACCCAAGATGAGGCAACTGGGGTTAAGTGACTTGCCCAAAGTCACACAACCAGTGAGTGTCAAGTGTCTGAGGTGAGGTTTGAACTCGGGTCCTCCTGACTCCTGCATTGGTGCTCTACCCACTGTATCACCTAGCTGCCCACACTAGGCTAATGCAGAAGGAGCAAAAAGGGGCAAAACTAGGAAAGAGAAGCAATGTGAAATAAGGCTCTGGACCTCCAAGGCTTATGGTGAGAATCAAGAGATAATAACTATAAAACACTTAGCACAATACCTGGCCCATAGGAAATACTGTCTCAGTAAGTGGCGATGATGGTGATGATTGGGACAGAAAAATGAACGACTGTCAAAGAGGAGTAACAAAAATTTTGCAATAACGTGAAAAAGAACATAATTTCTGTTCAAGCCAGATGCGTTGATCTTAGAGATGGGAGGCAGAGGGTCTACTGAAGGATAATACAGGTCTTCCAGAAAAACATGGCAAGCCCAAAACCCTCAACACCCTAATGCAAGAAATAATACAAGAAAATTCTTTAGAATTTATACAGAAACAAAATGCAGGTCCCTTCCAGGAAAAAAAACAAAACTAGAACTGTGCTGGAGACTGCAAGATGCCTTGTGGCTAAATTGAGCAATTCAGTGACAAATAGCAAATTCTGCAACTGATCAGGAGAGTCACCCTCTATATAGAGGAAAGAAAATGCAAGTGACACAAGATTATTCTGCAACCACCAGAAACCTCAAGAAGGAGTGGAATACTGTGGTCCAAAGAAATTCAAATGCAACCAACCCATGGTGACATACCTGCAAATCCAAGCCTAACTACCAATGAAAAGATGGACATTTAATTTTTAAATTAGAACTTCAAAGCATTGCAAGAAAGAAAATTAGACCGCAACAAGTTACTTAATTTCAAACACTGCGAGTAACAAAAATACACGAAAGATAAACAAATACAGTAACCAAGGACCACTGCAACAGAGTAACAACATAGAAGCCATTCAGAAAAAGAAGTGGAATAGAGGTGATAATGGAAAAATAGGCCTGAAACATCAGGGGCTAAACTTCGCAACACCCTGCCTTAAGGCAAATCGATATTTCCATGGGACTAAATATCAGAATGGAAGGGTACGTTATTTGTTGATATGGTTCTAAAAATGCCAGCAATAGCAGTAAGACAAGAGAAGGTAGATAAAGGAATAAGATAGATAAAAGAGGAGATAAAACTATTCCTATTTGCTGATCATTTACTTAGAAAATCCTAGGGATTTGGCAGAGATATTTGTTGAGACAAAAGCTTCAGCAAAGTCACAGACTACAAAATAAACCCTGAAAAACCACCATTTTCTATATAATATTAACAAAATCCAAAAGGCAATAATAGAAAGGAAAAGCTCATTTCAAAACACTACAGATAGTTACAAAGTGCTCCTTAAAGAAATAAAAAACAACTTAAATAGCTGGAGTTCTGGGAATATACAGTGCTCATGGCTGGGATATACCGATATAATAAAAATGAAAGTACTACCAAAGTTAGTTTACCCTTTTGATACTATGCCAAATTATCCTTTATATAACTCAATAAAATTCATTTGGAAAAACTCTCAAGTAACAAGGGAAATCATGGGAAAAAAAGCAGAAATAACACTTCTAGACCTCAAACTATATTACAAAGCAGCAGTCATCAAAACCATTTGTTCTTAGTTTAAAAATAGAGAAGTCGATCAATGGAACATACTAGACGAGGCAGAATAAAAAACAATGGAACTCAGTAATCCAGTATTTAGTAAGGCAGAAAAAATAATTTACTTAGGAAAACATTTTCTATTTAATAAAAACAGATCTTATGCCTGCCACAGTTATGGGTAAGAGATGTATTCTTAACTGAAAAAGAAGGAAAATTACAAAAGATAAAATAGATAACTTTGATTACATGAAACTGGCACAGATAAAATCAATGCACCTAGGATAAGAAGAGAAGTGGTTGAATGGGGAAAAAAATCTTTGTGTCAAATTTCTCTGATAAGAGTTTGGTATCTTAAGATATATAAAAATATACATATATGCATATGGTACATGTGTATAACATAAAACATGTACATATATATGTTACAAGAAACCATTCTCCAATAAATAAATCCTGAAGATATGAATAATAAGATCTCAAAAGAAGATTGGAAAACTGTTAACAACCATGTGAAAGAATGCTCTAACTCACTAATAATAAGAGAAAAGCAAATTAAAACAACCCTGAGGTTTCACCTTACACTCTCAAGTTGGCAAAGATAATAGTATTTATATATAAAAATTTGCAACTCTCTTTACAAATATCTCATTTGAGCCTCCCAACAACCCTGGGTTGATGATATTTTTAATTCCGTTTTAGAGATGAGGAAAATAAACTGGTCACTAAACTTCCATAGTATCATACAGCTAGTAAGTTTCTGAAGCCAGATTTTAATGCAGGTCTTCCTGACTCCAGGTTTGCTGGTATATCCACTGTACCACACAACTGCCTCAAAATATGGAAGAAAGTTGTCAAAAAGATGATAAAAGATGTAAATAATCAATGTTGGAAGGATTGTGGGAAGATAAACATACTAATACATTGTTGATGGAGCTGTGAGTCAATTCAGCCATTTTGGAAAGCAATTTGGAGTTATGCAAATAATATGACTAAAATATTCATACTCTTTGACCCAGAAATTCCATTCATAGCTTGTCCCCCAAATCAGTCATTGATAGAAAGTCCCTACAGATACCTACACACAGAGATATGCGCGCGCTCACGCACACACACACACACACACACACACACACACACACACACTCTAGTACTTTATGTGATAGCAAAGAATTGGAAACAATTAATGTCCTTCAATTCTGCCCCATTTGATTGTAAGCTTCTTGAGGACAGGGACTGTCTCTTGCCTTTTGGTGTATCCCCAGTACTTAGCACAGTGCCTTACACATAGTAGGCACTTAATAAAGTGTTTATTGATGATTGGGAAAAGATTAAACAAATTGTAATGCATAAATGTAAGGGAATACTACTGTGTTGTAATCAGTGTGATGAACATAGAAAAGCCTGGGAAGATCTCCATGAACTGATGCAGAGTGAAGTGAACAAAGCCAAGAAAACAAAACCTGATGAGTACAACAATGTAAATGGAAAAAAAAACAACCACAAAAATAAAGTGAATGTTGCAGAATTACAAAGAACAAGAAAGGCTTGAGAGAAGAGAGAGAGGCAGTGGTGGGAATTCCAGGAGGATTTATATGTTGCACATATTTTCAGACTTTTTGATATAATAATCAGTTACATTGATTTTTTTCCTCTTTTTTTGCCTTAAAATATTGTTTGCTGGATGAGATGGCTGTCTGTGGGAAAACATACCGGGGAAAGTTAAATAAAAAAAGACATCAAAATTGTTTTTAAAAAAATCAACCAGATTTAAAAATTTTTTCTTTAATATTTTCTTTTTCCCTACTTACATGTAAAAACAATTTTTATCATTTGTTTTTAAAACTCTGAGTTCCAAATTCTTTCCCTTCCTCCCTCCCTACCCTACTTTGCTCATTGAGAAGGTAAGCAATTCAATATAGGCTGTATGTTATAGGTAGTCATACAAAATATTTCCATATTAGTCATGTTGTGAAAGAAAACATAGACCCCCCCCAAAAAAAAAACCTCAACTCCAACCAACCTCAAGACAAATAAAGAAAGTATGCTTCAGTCTGTATTCAGACACCACAAGTTCTTTTTTTGGGAATGGATAGCATATTTCGTCTTAAATCCTTCAGAGTTGTCCTAAATCTTTGTACTGCTGAGAATAGCTAAGTCATTCACAGCTGATCATCTTAGAATATTGCTGTTACTTTGTGCACAGTACATTTCACTTTACATCAGCCCATGCAAATCTTTCTGAGAGCATTCTACTCATTATTTCTTATAGCATCCTAATCACATACCACAATTTGTTCTGTCATTCCCCAGTTGATGGGCATCCCCTCGATTTCCAATACCTTACCACCAGAAAAGAGCTACTATAAATATTTTTGTGCATATGGTCTTTTTTCTTTTTCTTTTTTATCTCTTTTAGGATACAGACCTCATAGTGGTATTGCTAGGTCAAAGGGTATACATGGTTTTATAACCCTTTGGGCATAGTTCCAAATTACAGAATGGTTGAATTAGTTCACAACTCCACCAACAGTACATTAATGTCTCATATTCCTCACATCCCCTCCAACATTTGTCATTTTCCTTTACTGTCCTAATAGCCAATCTAATAGGTATGAGGTAATACCTCAGAATTGTTTCCATTTGCATTTCTCCAATCAGTAGTGATTTAGTTTTTTTTTTTTATATGGCTATAGACAGCTTTGATTACTTCATCTGAAAACTGTTCATTTTTTAAAAATCATTTATCAATTGGGGAATAGCTCTTATTTTTCTAAATTTGACACCATTCTGTATATGTTTGAGAAATGAGGACTTTATCAGAGAAACTTTCTTCAAAATTTTTTCATAATCACTATAGCTAAGTGGATTCCCCTCCATCCTATTTCCCACCCCCATTTATACTACTATCTCTCTCTCCTTTCACCCTGTCCCTCCTCAAAAATGTTTTGGTTCTTGAAAGTCAAATTTTCTATTCAGCTCTGTTCTTTTTGTCAAGAATGTTTGAAAGTCCTCTATATATCTCATTGAATATCCATTTTTCCCCCTGAAGGATTATATTCAATTTTTATGGGTAGGTGATTCTTGGTTATAATCCTAACTTCTTTGTCCTCTGGAATATCATATTCCTAGTCTTCTGATACTTTAATGTAGAACCTGCTAAATCTTGTATTATCCTGACTATGGCTTCACAATATTTGATTTGTTTCTTTCTGGCTCTTTGAAGTATTTTCTCCTTGACCTAGGAGCTCTGGAATTTGGCTTGAATATTCCTGGGATGTTTCATTTTGGAGTCTCTTTTAGGAGGTGATCAGTGGATTCTTTCCAATTCTATTTGACCTCGTTCTAGAATATCAGGCCAGTTTTTCTTGACAATTTCTTGAAAGATGATGTCTAGGGTCTTTTTTTGTCATGGCTTTCAGAAAGTCCAATAAGTTTTAAATTATCTCTCCTGGCTCTATTTTCAAGGTCAGCTATTTTTCCAATGAGATATTTCATACCATTTTCTGTTTTTTCTTTTGGTTTTATTTTATTGTTTCTTGATTTCTTATAAAGTCATTAGCTTCCATTTGCTCAATTCTAATTTTTAAGGAATTATTTTCTCCAGTGAACTTTTGTACCTTTTTTTCCATTTGACCAGTTCTACTTTTTTAAAGAATGTTTTTTCTTCAGTGAATTTTTGTGCCTCTTCCTCCATTTGCCCTTGTCTGTTTTTTAAAGTGTTATTTTCTTCAATATTTCTTGTGTCTCCTTTACCAAGCTGTTGACTCTTTTTTCATTGTTTCTTGCATCATTCTCATTTCTCTTCCCAATTTTTTCTCTACCTCCCTTACTTGATTTTCAAAATCCTTTTTGAGCTCTTCTATGACCTGTGACCAATTCCTAGTTTTCTTGGAGGCATTTGATTTAGGAGCTTTGAATTTATTATCTTCTTCTGAGTGTATGTTTTGACCTTCCTTGTCACCTTGGTAACTTTCTATGGTCAGATGTTTTTTCTGTTGTTTACTCATTTTCTCAGTCTATTTCTTGACTTTTAACTCTTTATTAAAGTAGGGTTCTGCTTCCAGGTTGGAGGATGCATTGTCCTAAGCTTCAGGGGTTTTGTGCAGCTGTATTCAGAATTATTTCTAGAGACCTGTAATTTTTCATTTCTTCCAAAGTGGTATGATCTAAGGAGAGGTGTGTTTACTACTCTCCTGCTCTGTGCTCTAGTCTGTGAGTGGCAAAAAGCACTCTTTTCTGCCTTGGAACTGTGAAGAGGGTCCCTGCTCCACTGCAGCCAGAAGCTTTGGTGTGCTAGTGCTTTTTCTCACCCTGGGACTGCCACCCAGTACTGTGACTCAGACCCAAGTGTGAGCAAATCAACAGAGTCCTGCCTCAGTGTTAACATAGTGACCCCCTGTAATCTCCTTCTGACCAGTTGTTCAAACCCCTTACTGTGTGTGGGCTAAGAGTTCTAGAAGCAGCTCCTCTCACTGCTGATTCAGTGACTTCCAAGGCCTGCTCCTGCTGGGGCCTGATCTGCACTGGAGGTGTGACAGATCTTTCTTGCCAACCTTTGTTGCCAAGTCTTTGTTGCAGAATTATTTCACCCTGTCCTTTTGTGGGAATTGCTGCTCCAGGAATTGTTTTATTGCATTATTTAAAGGTATTTGGAGAGGTTTTGAGGAGAGCATAGGTCAGTTGCTGCCATCTTGGTTTCACCCTTCCCCACACCCATCAGCTAGATTTTAGAACAACGTAGACCTCTGAGCTCAGATCCTTTCTCTTCAAGGTTCTTCAAAGCAGTTGGGCTTATCAGTAGATTGATAAGGAGCCTTTAGGCCAGAAAGACTTTGGTCCTGGGCTACTTCTGGAACACCTGTACCAGAGTAACACTGTGGAGCACTGGAAAAGTCATTTATCCTCTCAGGGCTCTAGGCAACCATCTTTGACTACAAATTGCAAGAACATGCCAGTCTGCATTGTGAGAGGGAGTTTCTTTGCCTGGGAATTCTCTGTACCAGTTAAATCACAATCTAGTCCCTCGTTGTAGCTTAATGATATCTTCTGTTTCTGTGATGTTCTGCAGTTCTGTTATCACACCCCAAGAGTGAGACAGAGCATACTTTTCTCCTCTTCACAGATCTGCAGCATGAGAGGGTTAACATGGTTCAGAAGAAGGATCCTTGGATGTGGTGTGCCAAGGCTGGGAGCCAAGCCCTGGTGCTACTGATCCCTGCCTGGATAGCCACTCTCTCTGAGTGGTTATTTTCTCACTAAGGGGTTATTTTGTAGAGCAGGAAACTGGTCTGAGGATGGTCATGACAGGTCCAAGGTCACACAGGTAGTGAGCAGAGCTGCAGTGCAACTACAAAGAGAAAGCTGTGATGAACATTTGGGAAAGTGAAAATTTGGAGGGTCAGGGGCAGCTCCCTTAAAAGAGACAGTGCCCAAGAGTGTGCTGCCTGGGAGCTTGGGGGAGAGGCCAGGCAGAGCTAATCCCAGTGAGATCTGACAGGCCCCTGGCAGGAAAAACAGCTTTTCCCAGGGCATGTTATAAGGGCAGGGGTCACAGGCCTGGCTAATTATGCATTCTCTTGTGAACCTAGCTTGTTTTTCCTCAAGCTTTGCCCCCTGTCCCAATTAAGTTGCTGTAAGGCCGTGAAAGGAACCTTGGCTGGAGACTGAAGCCATGTTAGGAATCTTTAGTAATTCACTCTGTTACCTCCCATTCCTATTGCCCATTAATATCGATAGATGGCAGAGGGATAGTTTATACCACCTCTGCTCAGTCTTTCTAGGGTCCTACAACCAGGTAAGATAGCCTCACCTCATCAGACTGAAGGTCTCAGGGTAACAAACTGATGCTAACCTCAGCTAGGTGTGGGAAAAGGAAGTTGGCTAAGCACAGTGTGGGCCCAGCAATAGCTGTTTGATGACAAGCCTGGCTAAGCAATTGAAGTTCATCACTGGATCTTAATGCTTTTAAAATGGTGGTGACCCATGAAGCAGATAGAAATGCAGAATGGCCCAGAGCCCTGGCCATTCTTCCCAATGGGCATGATCACGGAGTGGTAGAAAAAGCAGTGGGCCGAGACTTCCCTTTTTCAATCTACAAATGTTAATTTAATCGTCAATGCTCTAAGTGTGTGAGCACTTTCTAATTACCAGCTTGATGCACTTGGAGAGGACCTGAACCTCCTCCATATTGACATTCTTGTCATAAATGAAACCAGAAGATGCAAAGCAGTTACAGCTCAGTGAAGGAACGGCTTACAAATTCTCGTCCAGAAAGTGAATCAAGGATTTGGCAGGGTTGGCTTCATTGTATGCCTGAAGCAAACAAGAAATTTCCCTTCGTAGCACTCGTGGTCATCTTGCCTGGCAGCACTCCCTATGGTCGTAAGCAGATAGGCCACCGTACGTGTGCCAGCGTCTGCTGCAGTGATGAAGAAGGGCAGACATCCCATGAAGATCCTACTAAAATCCTCCTAGTCGGGCAGCACAAACATGTATGCATGGGAATGTTGCTCTGAAGGGGAGGCTGGCATGGCAAAAAGCAGAACATGCCTTGCGAAGAGGACATGAATGAGAGCAGAGGCCCCTGAGGAGTTTCCATTCTGTCCATCACAATTCGAGAAAAGAGTAGTCAGGAGATGGTGGGAGGCACTGGGAGGGAACAATGTGACAGAAGGTTTGATCGAGTCTGTCTTGGACAAGAAATGGTGAGAGCCAGCCCAGACTCCACGGCATGGGTGGTGCAGGTGACTGAAGAGGGAAGAGGTTTGAAGCAGATACTGCAGGAGTACAGCTCAGGTCAGACCATGGGACAGACATTTGTAGCAGACCCAGTGAGCCACCATTCAGCTGGTGTGGATGTGGAAGCAAGAAGTTGGTCCGTGGGGCTGATTCAGCATTGGCCTTTGGAGAGGGATGACTGGGATAAGCAGGATGAGGAGATGTGGAGCAAGGAAACTGAGGCTTTGCAGACCGTTTCTTTTCTGCGCCCCTCCCCTCACCTCCCTGCGGGCCTTGTCTTCACAGCCTTCCAAGTGACCAGGACTTGAGATGTAAAGACTAGAAGAGGCCTGGGGTGTGGTGGCACATGTCCACAGGTCCGTAATTATTGCTCTGGAGTGAACCTCAGTAAGCTAAGCCCAGCTATGGTGAACAGGGGGCACCAGGCTGCTCAAGGAGGGGCAGGCAAACTGACCCAGCTCGGAAATGGTCAGAGCTCTTGATAAGATCAGTAGCAGGATCAGACTTGGGAGTGGCCACTGTCCTTGCAGCCTGGGTAAGTTAGGGAGACCCTGTCTCAAGGAATCTGGAGTCTAAGGGTTATAATAGAGCATTTAACTCAAAACCAAACTCAGCTTTAAGAGCATTCAGTAACTCCAACAGCCTTTCCCTCAAGGAGTTTCTGTTCTAATGGGAGAAGTCTGAAATGGGGCAGGGGAGGACATTTAGAAGGTGGACAGCATGGTCCAGGGATGCCCAGGACATGGGATAGAAGCCTTGTTCTGAGCTGCTTCTCTGGTAGCTGAGAATCTGGTGAAAGAAGAGGAGGAGGAGGACAACTAAAGCACATCTTCCTTCCTCCTGATCGACAGGTAAAGTGGAATAAAGTGAGAAGGGAAGAGGGCCAGGTGAGACCCCTGAGGGATGCCTGTGGCTAGGAGGAGGATCCAGCAAAGGAGGCAGAGAAGGAGCTGTCAGAGAAGGAGGAGGAGAGCCAGGAGAGAGAAGAGGAGTAGATCTGAAACCTAGAGAGAAGAGAGGGTCAAGGGGGAGAGAGTGATCAACAGTGTCCAAGGCTGCAGACACACCAAGGAGGAGGCCTGAGAAAAGGCCACTGAATTTGGCAGCTAAGAGATCATTGGTTACTTTGTAGAGAGCAGTTTCAGGGGAATGATGAGGTCAGAAACCAGATGTAAAGAGTGAAAGAGTGAGAGGAAAGTGGAGACCCCTGCTGTAGACAGGCCTTCTCCAGATTAGCCACAAAAGGCAGGAGAGATGTGGGATATCAGCTGGTAGGGATGGAGGAGTCAGTCCTCTGATGCCTTTCATCTCCAGATCCAAGCTCCTCTGACCTTGTGGTGGGTACCATAGGCAGAGGATTAAACAGGAGAGGTTGAAGTTATTGGGGGAGTATGAGTCAAGTTTCCACACCAGCCTTCTTCCTTTCAGTGGTAAGGTCCCAAGCTTCTGTGATCCTTTCCACCAGGCAGGTTGGGAGCTCAGCCATGCTGGCCAGCCCTGCTGGTGTAATAGTGTCCTTCCCGCCTGGCGTTCTTGTTGTCCTCTCTGACACTGGCCTCCCTCAGGATTTGGTTTTTCTAAGTCATCATCTGAGCCTTACTTTGAAACACTCTGGGATGTGGTCATCCCTTTCTAACTCTCCCAAAATTTAAAACCAAATTAATTGGATGACCCTTAATATTTTTTAAAAAATAATTTTAAAGTAAGTTTTTTTTTAAAAAAATGTTTTATACTGGGATGGAGAACCTGTGATCTTGGGGCCACATGTGGCCTTTTAGGTCCTTGGATGGGGACTTTTGACTGAATCCAAGTTTTACAGAACAAATCCTTTTATTAAGGAAATTTGTTCATGAAGTTTAGGTTCAGTCGAAGGACCACATGTGAGGACTTAGAGGACCACATGTAGCCTCAAGGCTGCAGGTTCCCCACCCCTGGTTTAGAGCTCCATTAAAACCCTGTCTCTTTGGTGTTTCATTGTGGCCTGGAGGTGACCTGAGTTCTTAAAGGCATCAGCAGTAAAGCAGTCACAAGCTCTTGGGAGTACTGATGGAGGCCACACAGGCACAGGCATGGTCATCTGAGGGCAACCCAGAGCTGGGCAGGGAGCTCATCACCACACCAAGGGATGACTCTTTTCAGCCACAGAAACTCAGGAAACCTCAGTCAATCCACAAGGGTCAGAGGAGGCCCACAACTGAAAGTGTTGCCTCCTCTCCTTTAAGAGAGTAGGCAAGGGCAGGTCAGGGGATTGAGGCAATTGGTGTCAAAGCTCCAAGAGAAACTGGGAAACTGAAGATGTCAGAAAAAAGGCAGGACTCTCCTGAGCTCTCCAAAATTTTCCCTCCAAACAACTTTAGATAACACCTCAAACAAATTCTGGAGCAACAGAACCCACAAAAGGACTAGGTGAAACAGTTGTTTATCTCAAGACAATTTAGAAGGTTAACAGGAAAGGTCTATTGCACTGGAGTGAGAGTGGGACTCAGTCCAGCAAAAGCTGTATCAGTACATACTAGGCCCCAGCAAACTAGCAGTAGGCCCTGGGGTGACTGAATCAATGATAGCAATGGTGTCTTCTAGACCTCTCAGCCCACAGACTGTAAGAGGGATCAGACCACTGGTCAGAAGGAGATTACAGGAGTCCCTTTTCTGGCACGAGGGATAGGACTCTGTTGCATTGCCCATCCTCAGATCTGAGTGGCAGGACCTGGACCCAGGAAGACCAGGACCAGGAAGAGCACTAGCACACCAGAGCTTGTAGCTCCAGGGGAGCAGGGACCCTGGTCACAGTTGCAGGGTATAAAAGAGTATTTTTGGTCACTGAGAGACCAGAGCACAAGCCAGGAGAGTGGTTAAACACACTTTCCCCTAGATCATACCACCTTGAAGAAACCAAACACTTACAGATCCCCAGAATTATCCCTGAAAGCAGTTGCACAAAAAAAATCTGAAGCTTGGGACAGTGCCTCCTCTGCCCCTGAAACTTTAATATAAAGTTAAAATTCAAGAAATAGACTGTTAAAATGAGAAAACAACAGAAAAATATCCTGACTATAGAAAGTTACTGTGATCAAAACACAAAATCAAAAGTTAACAAAGTCAAATCTACCATATCTAAAGCCTCAAAGAAAAATATGAATTAAACTCAGGCCATGTAAGAAATCAGAAAGGGTTTTTAAAATCGTATGAGTTATAGAGGAAAAATTGAGAAGAGACATGAGAGCGATGTAAGAAAATCACGAAGAGACAATAGCTTGATTAAAAGAGGCACAAAAAAATACTGAAGAAAATAACACCTTGAAAAGCAGAATTGGCCAAATGGAAAAAGAGGTACAAAAGTTCATGGAAGAAAATAATTTCATAAAAATTAGAATTGAGCAAGAGGAAACTAATGACTTTATCAGACATCAAGAAAAGTAAAACAAAATCAAAGGAATGAAAAAATAGAAGAAATGTGAAATATCTCATTGGAAAAACAAGAGACTTGGAAAATATATCCCTGAGAGATAATTTACAACATATTGAACTATCTGAAAGCCATGATAAAAAAAAAACAGCTTAGACATTATCTTTCAAGAAATCATCAAGGAAAACTTCCCTGATATTCTAGAACCAGAGGGTCAAATAGAAATGGAAAGAATCTACCAATCACCTCCTGAAAGAGATTCCAAAATGTCAGAGAAAATATCACAAGTAGCTAGAAAGAAGCAATCAAGTATGGTGGATCCACAGTCAGGATTACACAAGAATTAGCAGCTTGTACATTAAAAGGTCAGGGGGGCTTTGGAATATGATATTCTAGAGGGCAAAAAGAGCTAGGATTACAGCCAAGAATTACCTATCCAGCAGAACTGAGAATAGCCCTTCAGGAGAGGACATGGATATTCAGTGAATTAGAGGACTTTCAGGCATGAACAGAAAATTTGACTTTCAAATACAAGACTCCAGAGAAGCATAAAAAAGCAAACAGGGAAGAGAAATCCTAAGGAATTCAATAAGGTTAAACTGTTTGCATTCTTACATGGAGTTATATGAATAGATGCTCTAAATCACTATTGATTAGAGGAATGAGTTAAAACAGCTCTGAGCTACCCCCTCACATTTATCAGTTTGGCTAATATGACAGAAAAGGAAAGTGGCAAATGTCGGAGGTAGTGTGAGAAAATTGACCCACTAATACCCTGTTGGTGAAGTTGTATATTAATTTAACCATTCTGTAGAACACTTTGGAATGCTGCCCAAAGTGCTGTAAAATCATGCATACCCTTTGACCCAGCAATGCCACTACTGGGTCTGAATCCCAAAGACATTTTGAAAAAAGGATAAGGAACTATGTGTACAAAAATTTGGAAATTGAGGGGATGTCTGTCAATTGGAAAATGGCTGTTGTATATGATTGTGATGGAATACCATTGTGCTAAAAGAAATGATGAGCAGGTGGATTTCAGAGAAACCTGAAAAGACTTACCTGAACTGATGCAAAATAAAATGAGCAGAACCAGAACATCATATATAGTAACAGCTACATTGTTCAGTGATCAACTATGAATGACTTAGCTCTTCTCACCAATACAGTGATCCAAGGCACTTCTGAAGGACTTAAGATGAAAAATGCTATCCACCTCCAGAGAAAGAATTGATGGAGTTGAAATGTAAAATGAACCATCCTTTTTCTTTACTTTCTTTATTTTTCTTGTATTTTTTTTGGGGGGGGGAGGGTTTTGGTCTGTGTTTCCTTTCACAATATGACTAATCTGAAAGTGCTTTGTATGATTGCACATGTGTAACCTATGTCAAATTGCTTGCCTTCTCGATGAGGGGGGGAGGGAAGGGAGGGAAAGAATTTGGACCTCAAAACAAATGTTCAAAATTGTTTTTATATGTAATTGGGGGAAAATAAAGTCTTAAATTAAAGAAAAAACAAAAAGCAGCTGGGGAGGCTTCTTTTACCTACTTGGTGGAATTTCAGTGACTGTGCCCATGGGAATGATAGTCCTGTATAGTGAGAACTTCAATTTGGCAACTATTAACTGAGTGCTTCTTGTGCCTAGGACCCCTAGGGCTGTGTCAGAAATGCATACAAAGATGAAACAAAGCATTGATTTGCCCTCAGGGTTCTCGCCATCCAGTAAAAGGGATGGGAAGTAGGCATAGTACCCATGATGCCAGGCAGAATGTGGAAAGAACACCAAATTTAGTCCTAAGATCAAGTTCCTGTTCAGCCACTGCCATTGTAGACTGGTCATCACTTCTCTTGAGGGTTCATTTTTTTCATTTGTAAAAAACACTGGACTTGAGATCATAGAGACCCAGTTGGAAGAGGGCTTGGAGGCCATTGAGTGAAGCCCCCTCATCCTATCCACCAGGGAGCCAAGAAGCAGTCAGGACACAAGAAGCACTGGGACTGGAGCTCAGATTGAAGCTCTTCAGACTTCTCCTCCTGCGTCCGGGGCTTGACTCTCTGGATCAAAGAACCCCGGTCGACTTTTGGTTTCTTCTTCGAGTTCTTGTCAGTAGAGCAGGCTGCCACAGTTCACTCCTTGTCCTAGGTGGTTCCCTCACCTTACCTCTGGCCCCAGTCAGGAGCTAGTTTTAGGCTCTTGTTTGGGATTTAGGCAATGCCATTTCCAGGACTGAGATTCTTTGCAAAAATAGAAAGAACAGACAAAGCCAAAATAATACAAAAACCTCAGAGCCCAGGAAAATAATGTAGAAAACTGCCCTGTCCTACCTCTGGCCGGGGCCGGGCTAGGGTTTGATCCAGGGATCCTCTGAGAGCTCCAAAATGCTGGGGAAAGTCAGAAAAGACCATTTTGGGCATCGTGCCAGGTCCAGAGGTGACTAAGGGCAGGACTGGGAGGGGCATATCCGTGTGTCTCATGGAGAGCAAGCAGGAAGGGACCTTAGAGACCATCTGCTGCAAGCCCCTAATATTCAGAGAGGGAAACAGAGGCACCTGGCAAGGTTATTCAAACCAGACAACCAGAGGCGCATTAGAGGCCTTGAACATGCTTCCCCAAATTGTCCAAAGTCCCAGAAGAAGTGACTGGCAGAGCTGTTATTCCAAACCAGGTTTCCCACGTCTGAGTTCAGTCTCTCCTATGCCATCCTACTCCACCCCATCTCTGTCCAGCACCAACCTTCTGGAATACCAACGACCAAAGCATTTCTTTTCTACCTAACAGTCTTTTAGAGATTTCAGAATCACTCAAAGAAGGGTCCAAGTAGTTCAGCTCAACTTGCTCATTGTGTAGATGAGGGAAATGAAGACCAGAAGTGACATAACTTACCCAAGGTCATGGCACCAGTACACGCAGAGAGAGGACTTCAACCCAGGCCTTTGGAGTCATCCCTTTTGACTTGTCATTAGAGCATTGAACTGAGAGTCAGGGAGACCCGAATTCTGGGCCAGGCTCCAACATTTCCATTCAGCTGTGGGGATCTGGGAGAGGTTCTAAAATCTCAGCATCTCCATCTCTTGATCTGTCAATTGGTCATAACCAGTCTCTCCCGGTCTTCATCCAAGGCTTATTGTAAGGACCGAACCAAATAATAGATTGAGAAAGCTCTGTAGGAAACTGTGAGTGCCCCTTATTGTAAGGACCGAACCAAATAATAGATTGAGAAAGCTCTGTAGGAAACTGTGAGTGCCCCTTACACGTGTGTCTGTGGAGATCATATGATTGTGAGAGATTAGGGATGTGTGGTTTCAGAGACTAACCTGCTTCTCCCATGAGGCTTTGGAAAATGAGAAATTAGAAATGGTTGGTGTTCCCCAGCCCAGACACTCAGTCGACTGAGTCTGGGGCATCAACAAAAGCCTCAAGGACCCTAAATCGGAATTGGAGCTTGGAGGAACCATACAGGTCGTTGGATCCAGCTCCCTTATTTTGCAGAGGAAAAGACCTGAGGAGCAGAGAGAGGAAGCCCCTGGTCCTAGGAGCAACAGACCCCACAGGCTAGGCCCTCTGATGCCAACCCTAGGGTTTTTTCCTCAGTTCCCTGGGGCCCTGTTCAAGGGCAAGAAGGCCAGGCTCTCCTGTTCCCCTACCTTGGGCAGTGGAGGCAGTGCCAGCCTCTTTGCCCCTTACATTAGCAACTGCTTTCTCAGACCTTCTCCCCGAGCTCTTCCCCTCCAGTCCTAGCCTCCATCCTCCATGGCAATGACACCCTGCCTGAGCTGGGGGCCAGGGGGCCATTAGGAAACAGCATATCTGCTGCCTTATTCCATTTTTACCACTCAGAGACTCTACGTGCAAGCATTGGTTGGCAGTGTTGGACAGGTATTCTCTGGATAAGTAAGCGTTAAAGCAGACAGCGTTCCTCCCAACTCTGAAACGTTACCCCCCATCATCTCGGCAGCTGGACAGAGCACTGAACCCCAAGTTAGGATGAGTTGGGTTCAGGTCCAGCCACTGTCCTCAGACACTTAGGAACCTTGTCACTCTGGGCAAATCACCTAATGTCTGCTCCAGCTTCCTCCTCTGTGAAATGGAGATCGTAACAGCACCTATCTCCCATGGTTATTTCGAGGATCACATTAGATAATTATTGGTAAAGTGCTTTGCAAACTAGAAATGCTCTTATTAAATTATCATCGTCAAAGCTCTCCTTACTCAGAGTCTGGTTCTTCTCTGAGGCACAGAGGAGACTCTCGTCCATGGGACACTGGACTAGATTTGGAGTCATGAAACCTGAGTTTAAATCGTGACCAAACTTCCCACTCCCTGAGTGTCCTTGGGCAAAGTCACTTCACCTCTCTAGTCCTCTGTAAAATCAGAGGGTCAGACCAGGTGACTTAGAAAGCCTCTTCCAGCTTGTAAGTCTCTGGTCCTGTAGCTTATCGACTAATTCACTTAGAGAGGTGAATGACTGATAACTGCTGGAGTACGGCCCATCTCTCCAGTCTCTTCTGGCTCCCAAGTTCAAGGACTCTAGGAGAGGTGGTTGTAGACTTAATAGTACAAACAGTATTTTTGACATGGTTTCATTCTGTGAAAAGAATGATCACAAATGTGGGTGCCATGGCAGCAGAAACTGGCTAATTCAGACATTCAACATTGAGCACGTGGAACCAAACGGAGCTGGTTTCCCTACCTTGGGGGATGGGTTTTAGGCCATGTTTATGTGTTCATTGGTTGCTTTTGTTGTGTTTTTAGTTCTGTCACCCTCAAAGAAAACTTCAGAAGGTGTAGCTCTGGAAGAAAACATTTCGGTAACTGTTAGAAATATTGCTATAGCCACTAGCATGGCCAGGTCAGGTCACAATGGAACAGGATCCATCTCACCAAAATGCCAAGGGGAAGTGCGGTACAAACTGAGAGCAACTACATCAGCTGGCAAGTGATTGTTTCAGAGCCACTTTATTGGTTCTCAGGAAAAGCGAACCTTCAGAGGCCTGGCAGGTGGAAACCTTGCATTCCTCTTTGGGGTGGGAGAGGCTTCTTAGAGTTGGGAGAAGAGTGAGAAACCGATATTCTAAAAGCCGTTTCTGTGAAGAAGAAACACTTCTCATGGACAAGACAATATAAAGACTGGAGTACTAAAGATGGGGAAAGTAATTTTTACTAATGAAACTTATTTTTTCATTCAAAATTTACCTGAGACTGAGATAAATGTGTTTCACTAATCAAGGATAAACTTGGAAAGTCGTAACGATAACTTGATTTATCTCAGTTGATCCTCCAATCTCAGAAGGAAGTGCTATTATTTTTCCCCATTTTACAGATGAAGAAACTGAGGCAGGCAGAGGTTAAGTGACTTGCCCAGGGTCGCACAGCTAGTTAGTGTCAGGCTATAGGCACTTTGGACAGAGGTCCTTTGGTATACTTAATGTCCCATAGGATGTAGTTTCATGATGAAGAATTTAAAAATTAAGTGTTAAAATCTTGTGAACTCAATGCCAGTCATGCCAAACAAGTGACAACAACAAAAAGAAGACAAGTCTGCCTAGTAAATGTTTTTAAATATGAAGAGAGTTTAATGCAGTGAATTCATTGTGTTAAGTCACTGCCTTTAATTATTTCCGTTTGCCCACCAATTTCCCTAATCTGACTGTGCCCACCATGGGCCTCCAAACGGGCTGTGCCCAACACCCTACCATGGTGCACCAACTCAGCTGTGCCCACCACTCCAACATGGGCTTTTCTCCTTGGCAGGGCCTCGGAGGGGTTTGTTGAGTGAATGAAGGAGTCAGTGGGTGAGTGGCAAGCTCCAGCCCTCACGCTCGGATTCCAGGGATCTGTGGTTTCCTTTGCCCAGCACTTCCATGGTGTGGACAACTATGTTCTTGAGTTCTCGAGGTTAAAACCTTCATCCCTTCTGCTGTCTGCTCTTATGGTGATGAGTCACTCTAGATGCAGTCTCAGGGTGGCAGACTCAGGCTTCCAGAGCTTGGATTTTTCCAGCACCATTTTCCAAGAATCAGTTCCAAATGTGAGGAATCTGGGGGACGCTGATGGAGAGAGTCTGCCAAGAGAAGGCCCCAGGTATCAGGGAGTACTTGTCCTACTTTGTCGGGCTCTTGCCCAGGCGGATTTCTAGGTCAGCATATTTCCCATTGACTAGCTCTCGTCTCTCCCTTTGGCTCATCTCTGCAGCCTCCAGCTTTCAATGAGGAATTGTGTTTTGCTTTGTTTTTAATGCATAATGGAAGAATTGTCAGCTCTGAGGCAGGCTGGCTATGGATTCTTGCCTGAGTTCTTCTCAGGAGCTTTGGAAAAACAGTAAGTCAGTGAACATCCTTCTCTTTGCTATGCATCCCAACCCAGCCTTGTCTCTGGGCACTCTCTGCTCTGGACAAAGAGTGGTCGTGGGCAGAGAGGAAAGAGCCCTGTGTGTTGCTTCAGAAGGACTGGTTCGGGGAAAGTTTGGGCTGTTAGCAAGCAGGCATGGAGGCAGCCTCACATTTTGATCCCCTACTCCTGGCAGTAAGAATGCTTGTAGATGCACCCCCAATATAATGGGGTGCATTTGCTTCTTGCCACATACATGTTCTCCTGGGCCAGCGTGAGTGACTTGGGAGCTGCAATCTTGGGGAGAGCTCCAGAATTGATGAGATCCCAGACCCATCTGAGCATGTGACAGTTCTGTACGTTTATGGAAAATCAAATATAAATAAAAATAATTTTAAAAGGATGACATAAAGATGAAACAATGTTTGATCCCATTATCAATAGAGAGCTAAACCACTGAAATTTATTGGACAGAGAAATGTCATGATTGGCCCTGCACATTAGGAAGATCACTTGACTGGTTGTAATAATGCAAATGGAATTGTATTGTCCCCATTTCTCAGAGGAGGAAATTGAGGCTTCAAAAGATGGAGTTGGCTAGACTCCCAGGGCCAGGCTCCCAGAGCTAGGCCGAAGACTGAGTTCTTGCATTCTTTCCTCTCTCCTCCTTCTCTCTCTCTGTCTCTCTCTCCCCCCCACCCTGTCTCTCTCTCTCCCGCTCCCTGTCCCCTTCAGAAACTCACTTTCCTCACCCCTACCTTCCCACTATACCACCTTGACCATTATGTCATATGTGGGTGCTCCCTCCTCTGGCATCTACCTGTTCTCTATGACTCAGTTGGATAAGGAGCAAATCCTTCTGGCCTTGGGCTGCCCCTTGGAGCCCCCCAGCCCCGCACCTCACAGGTTTTTTTCTTTGAAGTCACTCTTATGGCAGCCAGGCCACAAGTGTCTGCTGTCCACTGTCACAGGGTGCCCAGGTGGTCTGTTAGAGGCACAGGTGTGGCCTCCAGGCACCCAGGGACCCTTGTCCTTGAGGCAGGGGAAAAGGCTCACACATGAACTTCAAAAGTGACTTTAGCACCCGGTAGCTGCCATCAATAATATGTTGTATCAATAGGCGATAAACACTGATTAAGCACCTACTGTGTACCAGGAGCTGTGCTGAGCTCTGGTGATACAAACAAGACAGTGCCTGCTCTCAAGGAGCTCACAGTTATAGTGCATCCAGCTGAGAAGAGAGATGCCTGAACTTAGCCCCCTCCCTAAGTGGAGGTTTGGAGTTGATGCTTCACCGTGCAGTCAGAGGGACAAAAGGGATGTGGGAACCTACCACGGGCTGATGAAATTTGGTAGGATGATGAGCTTTTGCCAATAATGAGCTTCCTGGGAGACATCAGAGATAGTGTTGGAGCCAAGAGGAGAGACAGAGCCAAGGGGCCTGACCCAGTGGGGAGGGCTCCCAGAAGGTCAAGTGTGTGCTGAGCCTCAGAGGATGGTCACGGGAAGGGGATGATGATTGAGGGAAGCTACACATTTGTGAAGGAACTGGTGTACTGGAGAGACAGTGACTAGACCCCTGGACTGTCCTTGGGGAGGGGGAAAGGAGGGGATGAGATGAGGCCAAGAAGAGGGAACTTAGACGTGATCCCCTGGGCATTAATAATATCCTGATGCCCCCTCTGGCATCCAGCCTTTGTTCCTTAGTAGGAAATATAGAACTTTTCCCTGGTTTTAGGGGTCTCTTGGGTGAATCCCAGTCCTATACTGGAGAGGACCTCCAAGACTGAGCCAGAATTATCTCTCCCTCCTCCCCATAAAAGGGTCATTCATCATCTAGAACCTTGAAGAGTCTGGGGAGCGGACCCTAGTTCCCTATGAGACCATCCATCCTTGTGCACTGCAGAGTGCTGATGCCTCCTGCATGTGGTGGCCCTGGGTCTGGTTGAAGGCAGTCCAGGCCTGGAGCCCCTCTCTGCCATCATCTCTGACTCATGGGCTGTGTCATGGGTTGCACCGGGAAGACTTTCCTAACTGGGGGTTGTCTTCTCTTCTCTCCTGCAGACGTCCATGATGCTCTGGGAAACGGATCGGCGCTTTGCTGTCATCTGCCAGACCCACCAGCTTATGAGGAGCCCTGCAGGATGATGGCCCAGATCCTGCCTGATCTGCACAGAAGACATGGCTCCATCTTTGTGATACTCTAACCAAAAAAAGAAAGAAATGTACTAAAGTGCAAACCCGTCCAGACTTCTTTCTCTTAGCCACTCGCTTTTTTTCATTCTTTCTCTAATAGGGCCTCTCATTTCTTGCTGGCTACGTCTCTTTTCTGTGAAATCATGTGTTGCTCTTTCTTGGGTTCATGGTCTCATTGATAGGAAAAAACTGCTCTCTCCTTGCACTGCTTGTGCCAAAGGGAGATGGGCCACTTCGGAACATGGGCCTCTGTTTTCAGCTGACAAGTCTGCACTGGCATTCCCTGATTAACCGTGCTTTCTCTCCGAGATGATTGTCTCTGTACCATCAGACAGTGTTTTCACAATTCCATTTGTGGTATTTTTCCACAAACAAATCAACAAATAACAGTTGTAAAATGCATAGATATCCACCATGTCCTTCTGGGACCTTCTACCATCTGCTTCACAACCTGGGCTGTGTTCCTGCTGGAGGGTCACCAGGCCCCCTCCTTCTCTCGGTCCTGTGACCCTGTGATGCTGGACCTTGCAAAGAGATGGAGGCAGTTTAACTCAGACTGCAGCATGTAGTGCCTTGTGTCCAAATGCACCCAGGCAGCTGGGCCAACCACCTTCTGTGCCTTCAGCAACCTCCCTCACGGGAGTCTTTCCCAAGGAATGCCTCCTTGATCTGAGCTAGCTCTTTACAAGAAAGGTGCTCCAAAGCTGCTCAGGGGGTGACGTCACTGAGTCAGCCTTACTATGCATAGTCAGGGGACCTTTGGTTCTGGGCACCCTCCTGGGACATTCCCTCCCTCTCAAATGCTTTCTAGGCCCACCTGCAGAAGCAATTATACCATTTGAGGGATCTTGTCTGCTTAAACTGGACCATTTAAAAACTTCACTGTGGACTACACACTAGTTTGGAGACATGTGCTTGTGAGTTAAGCTGCCTTCCCCACAAGTGAACCTTTTTCTTAATCAATCATGTGCCTATCCTATCTGCCTTTATACCATTTCCTCTTCCTCCTACTCTCCCCTGAGCTCTGGAAACAGGCAAAGCCTGAGCATGGTAGCTGAGGGAACCAGGAAACAAGTCAGTCTGTAACATAAAGGAAACCCCCAGACAAGCCCAGCCAGCCCTTCGGTACCACCCCACCAGGATGGGGGAAACATTAGTTTCCTTGAGAGCACATGCAGCCCTGGGTCGGGTCATTTGGGACTCTGTGTTTGCATACAGTTCAAGCTTAGGGCCAGCCAACACTGCACCTCTTTGGTCTTTCCTATTCCTTGTGTTTCATTTAGGTATCTGGTCTAGGGCTGTACCAGAATGAATTCTTCCAAACAGTAGCCTGCGGTACGTGTCTGTACCATGTGAATGCCATGGTGCTTGACCCTAAAAGCCTTCTGTGTAATCCTACTTTCTGGGGTTTGTGACTTTATAGAATATACTTAACCTTATTAAAAAGTTTCTGTTTCACTTGGTGAGTCTGCTACTTTTGTCTCACTTGGCTTCCTTTCCATTCATAAAGTCTCCCATTGGCCAGCTGGCTAACTCAGACCTCCAGCTCTTTGGGGACCATGAGTGGGAGCGGGGAGAAAGAACCCCAAAGCCCAAGGAAAGAGGTCATAGTTCAGTTCATCCAGCATCAGTGAAGCGTTTACTGTGTGCTGCTCAGTGTGCTACGTAAGTGCTAGGATCAGATTCAGAACCACACACAGCCTCTGCCGACAGTGATCTAACACTGCCAGAGAGAGGCACTGATACAGCATTCACTCAGCCAGGGAATACAAACTATCTAGACAGTCATGTTTTGGAAGGGGAAGAGGAATTGCTACAAAGTACAAATTGCTACAAAAAATGAGTCCACCAACAAAGTTTATTAAGTATCTACTATGTGCAAGATGATACAAAGAGAAAATATTTAACAGAAGCGATCCTCGAAGAACCTATAGGAGAAGTCTTCTCTGGAAGACTTATGGACATGTGGAAGAAAGGAGGTGGTGGTTTGGTGGAGTACTGATGGGGTTTGAATCGAAGCTTGAAAGAAAGCCCAGGAAGCTGAGAGGCAGAGAGAGAGACAGAGACAGAGAGGGAGAGATGGGGGAGAGAGAGAGAGAGAGAAGCTAGGGCAGGTTTCACATGCATGAAGGAATGGCCAAAGAGACTCGAGAAGGTTGGGAGAAGAACCAGGCTAGAGAATCCAGGAGGAAGTTGATCAACAGAGTGAAAGGCTACAGAAAGGCAGTTTAAAAGAAAGTGGCAGTTAAGAGATGATGGTTAACCTTTGCTATGACCATTGTTAGGAGCAATTCCAGTTCATTGGTGAGGCCAGAAGCTAGATTGCAGAGGGATTAGAGCTGGAAGAGACATAATGGCGCCCTAATCGCCATGGCTTTCTCAGAGTTTAGCCATGGAAGAGGAATTATCTTGAGAACTGTAGCTCGCAGGGATGATAGGATCAAATGAAGGTTTTTAAGAATGAGGAAGATATGGGCATATATTTGGAGGCATCTGGGCAAGATCCAGTAGAGACACTGAAGACAGAACAGAGATGATTTGCTAGGGGAAATGGGAGGAAAATGGTGCATGTGAGGAGGGAAGGGGTTGGCTTTTACAAAAAGAAGGGTCATGTCTTCATCCAAGACCAGAGTGAAGGAGAATTCAGTGGGGAAAGATGTCTAGATAGTGTGAGATTGGGAGAATGGAAGGTCTTAGCAACTGGCCTTTGTTTTTCCTTTGGGGAAGTAGGAGATGAGGCTTTCAGTTGAGAGACTTGGTTGGTGGGGAAGGATGTTCCAGGAGGTATGAAGGGAGATTAGAAGGTTTGGAACAGATGCTGTGGGAGAGTTGGGTAGTTAATTGACTAGGGAAAAATATATTGCCTTGTTACAGTGAGAACCTAGCTGAGATTAAAGAACATATTTCTAGTGAACCTCTTCAACTTGTGTTTATGATTTACCTAACTCCTTTCAGCAGCATATTAGTGATGGAAGGTATTCAAGGTTAGTTGGGGCTTGTCAAGGTGTGACCAGCAGTAGGACAAGGGGGTGGGAAGTAGTAAATTTAAATGGATTCTCCGGGGATCAAGATAGGGAAAAGTTTGTTCCATTTCTGTGACCTGGGCCCTATTCTTTCTCTACAAGCTCTTAGAATGGGCTTGAGGATCATGTCTATGCAAGTGTCTGCCAAATCTACATATCCAGCCTTCTTCCCTCCTCAGCTGATACCAGATAGGCATCTCAGTCTCACTATCTTCAAAAAGAATGTGCCATCTAACATCAACCCCCCTTTAAATTATCTGAATTTGCCTATTTTTTGTTGTTGAAGAAGACACCACTAGTCTTCTGTCATGGAGATTTGAACTCTGGGTCATCCTTGATTCTTTCCTCTCTCTCAGTCCCTGATTCTAATCAATTTTATCTTCACCTCTCTCCATTCCT
Organism: Potorous gilbertii; assembly: GCA_028658325.1. Classification (NCBI taxonomy): domain Eukaryota; kingdom Metazoa; phylum Chordata; class Mammalia; order Diprotodontia; family Potoroidae; genus Potorous; species Potorous gilbertii. The sequence continues at coordinate 243,332,660 of CM053773.1, forward strand.
TTCTCTCCACTGAGTTCAGGTCCTGTCCCCCAGACTATTGTAATAGCCTCCTCGTTGACTCCCTGCCTCCAGTCTTTTCCCAGTCTGATCCATGGTCCCCCAGCTGTCACATTGAAATTCCTAAAAAACAAGCCTGATGTCTCCCCCAAACTAGACATTCTGTTGTTCCTTTTTTCTCTAGAAAAAAATAAGCCATAAACTCCTCTGACATACAAAGCCCTTCACAAAATGGTTCCTGTCTCTCTCCAGACTTTTCACCTTATTCCCCTGCACATATTCTTCAAACCGACCCACTTGCTGACCCCTACCTGGACATCTCCCATCTCTCGCCTCCCAACTCCACGCATCAGATGCTCTCCTTCCTCATTTCCATCTTTTTGAGTTCCCAGCTCTCTTCAAGGCTCAGTTCATAGGATCATAAGATCAAAGAGTCAGAACAGGAAGAGACCTTAGAGAAAATTGGATCGGAGCCCAGAGGGTTAAGTGATTTGTCCAAAGTTGCACAAAGAGAGGTAAGATTTGAGCACAGGTCTTCTGACTGTGCCCCCTCCCCCTTCTGACTTCTGCTAGTGCCTTCCCTCTGTGTTCACCTTCTGTCTCCTCTATCTTGTATGACCCTTGCTATTTACACATGGTATGTCACCCCCTTCCCCTAATTAGGGGCTAAACTCCTTGAAGGAAGGAGCTGTTTCAGCCTCTTTTTTGTATCCCCAGTGCTTAGGTTTTGTTTTTATTTCACCTCAATTTCCCTCTGTGTCTCTTTTCCCCATTTCTAGAGATCTATCCCCTATAATAGGGAATATTTATTAAATGCTTGCTGGCTGACTCATTTCCCCAGAACCAACCCATGGTTTTTTTTCTCAGAATAACAATTTTTTTTTTGTGGAAGAACCATAATGTTTCTGGACTCCAAACTCCAAAGGGATGGAAAGTGACTGCAAACAGAATCAATGAACAGAGAATGACAGACTCTTCAGATTAGAATAGAGTGGCCTTTGGATATTGCAAGGACAAGGGGAACTGAAGCAACAGGGAGGGAGAAATTTCTGAAGTCAACGACATGCGGGCATGCAGGATTACAAATCCACCTTGACCCCAAAAGAGCTCTTCTGAGCCCTCCTATGGGCTCCATGCGGTTGGGCCTATGAAAGATCTGAGCCCAGTAGGTCAATAGTGTAGACATAATTAACTTCAGAGTAGCATGAAATGGTGAATCTTGTGGTTTGGAACTGTAATAATTTGAAAGTGAGACAATCTCTGGTGTAATGGGGGAGGATGGTGGCTTTTCCTACGGAAACCACAGCAAATATGTGAAGAGAAGGCTCCAGATATGACCTCTGCTTTCAGGTATCTGAAGAAAGATGAGTCGGTGCCAAAGGGCAGAACTGGTAGTGAAAAATAGAAGCTGCAGAAAAGTGTAAGGAAAAACAACCTAAGAATGAGGGGTGTCCAAATGTGAAATTGACTTTCTTGAAAGGTAATGCTCTCCCTGTCACCAGCGATACTCAGGCAGAGGCTGCTTAGTGGAGGTAACTGTAGTTCCACGTTACAGTTACAACTTTGGTGAAGTTAGAGGTAAGTATAATGTATATGTCATAGATTCTGCATTCAGATATCACCTAGGCTACAGGTTTCATGGGGAGGGGACCATTTCTTTCTAAGCTTTCTACCCAAAAGAAGGTTATAAGCAGTGTCGCCTCATTTCAAGAGGGGAAGCAAAAGGAAATCCAAATCAAACTTGGCCTGAATCTCAATGGAGCCACAGCATTCCAAGAGCTGAAACTGGTAGGAGGAGGTCATGTGAGATTCTTTGAAAAATGCAGCCACAGAGATAATGGTTCAATAACCCTTGGATTATTAAAAAAGTATGGGAAGCTTAAGATAAAGAGGTGTATGCTCACTGAATGTATTTGCCTTGGGCTTGTAGTATGTTTTATGCAAGATCTGAATCAATCATTAAATACTTATTAAGCACCTACTGTGTGCCAGTTACCATGCTAAACCCTGGGAATGCAAAAAGTTGCAAAAGACAGTCCCTGCCCTCTAGGAGCTTCCAATCTAATGGAGGAGCCCATATGCAAACAAATACATACAAAGCACACCATACAGAGGATAAATCATAATTAAAAGGAAAGGAATCATTTGACCAGGTGTCCCAAGGGCTCCTATTCACAGATGACACTGTACTATGATCAGAATCTTATTAGGACTCCTCAGCAGTATCACCCACTGTGTGCCACATCATCCATTAAACACACACAGACACACACAACTGTTCACCCAGCAATGCAGCCATGTTGTTTGGTGACAAATCTTGGAATGGGGCAATTTCCAAGGAGTCAAATTTACAGGGTCCAAGGGACAACAGAGGGCTAGCTGCGTGTTGGATTTGAGCAACCAGCTACATTTTTCCAGTGATGACCTTTGAGCAAGAGGTTGTATCAGAGACAAAAATGCAGGAAGAATCCATGATTGCCTCAACATAGTGGGGCAGGGGGCTCCCTTCCTGCAGCTCACAACTCAGCTATGACTCACTGGAGAAGCTAGAGAGAATTGTCTTCACTCACACAGATGTTCAAAGCCCAGGATCAGATGTGAGATTTGAGTCCAAGTCTTCTGACGCCAAATCCAGCACTACCCACCATCCCAGGCTATTTCCAGTATATAAGGAATATCAAAAAATATGAGTGGTGGGAAAAGAAGATGGGGAGATTGAGAAATGATAAGAAGAGCACACTCTGATGTTGAGTAGACATAGACCCACAGGATGGGATGATGTAGACCGTTGTGATCTGCATGGAGGAGTTACTCACATGGAGAAAATCCCACATCCATTGAAAGGTATGTAAATAAGGAAAAACTATCTACTAATGATTGATCTCCTTAAGTGGGATGGATGGGCTGCCTTGGGAGGAAGAGACCTTCCCTTCACTGGAGAATGGAGGATGTTAGGTGGAGGCTAGTTAATGGGGAAAGCTCTGTGCTTTTACTAACCTGTGCTTGAGTTTTTCCCCCTGTTAGAGTGAAAGGTTTTTGAAGGCAGGGACTCTGTCTTAATAAAAGTTGTCACTTCCCCTTCCCCCAGCAGCACCTACTGTAACATGACTTCCTACTCACTGCCCACACTTAATATTAATTGCAATCAATAAAATTTGAATGAAGAAAAATTCACTCCAATTAATAAGTGAATCATTGTTGTAGAAGTGAATTCCCTTTTCCCGAGTCTCTGATCCTCATGAAATGAGACCATGAGTTCTCTTTGAGAATGATGACTGGACTGGAAGAGGACATCCTTCTGACCAGTCCGCTCCTCCAAGGAGATCTCATTTGCAGTAGATCTGCAGAAGGTTGATGGGCCCTTAGCGGCAGAGCAGAAGGAACCTTAGCAGTCCAATGACTTTTACCATACCTCAGACAAGGGGTGGTCTCTGCTTGTATGCTTTCAGAAATGGGGAAACAGATGCCTCCCATGGCAACCCATCCCATGGATAGTCCTGGTGTTTAGACTTCTCCATGCTTCCTCCCCCAAAATCCAATCTGGTGGTTCGCATGTATTAAGTGCATGTCATGTGCTAGGACAGATAGGTGGGGCAGTGAATTGAGTCAGGAAGACTCTTCTTCCTCAGCTCAAATCCAGCTTCAGACACTTACTAAGCAACTCACTTCACCCTATTTGCCTTAGTTTCCTCATTTATAAAATGAGCTGGAGAAGGAAACCAGTCCAGTATCTCTGCCAAGAAAACCCCAAATGGGGTCATGAAATGTCTTATGTGACCGAAAAATGACTGAATGTGTGTTGGAACCACAAAGTTGAAAGAGCTGAGCAGTTCCTGCCCTTGACAGATTACATTTTAATAGGGACAATCTGACACCACACAGGCAGGGGTGGTTTTGATGTGACGTGATAAAAGCAAAGGAGAGATTGAGACCGCCCTCCTTGAGAAGTCTTGAGGAGGGGCTGATTCCACTACAAGGGGGTGGAATAGGCTTCAGAAAAGAAGCCATATATGAGAGGCCTGAAGGAAGAGGGGAATTCCATCAGAAGATGCTGCAGAAAGAATTTGCCCACCCCAGTATCTGGAGCCAAGCAGGATGAGCGTATCTGCTCCCCCAGTAAAAACCCACCCCATAAATGGATAGTGACTGAATCCACACAATTCTTCTCTAATTCAGGCAAAAGGGCCCAGAACCTTGCTCTGTTTATCCTACAGCATAGATCTGAGTCCCTTCGCCATTCCAGGGCCCCTCCTCAGGAGACATCAGTAAGGGCTGGGAAGTAAAAAGAAATAAGTCCATTAACCACCAAGCATGGTGGTTGGCTTGGCTAAATTTGATATCAGCCCTGACATCCAGTCAATGCTTTGCACTCAGCAGGTGCCTAATAAATGTTTGTTACCTTTGAACAAGTGAGTGCTGGGTCAGGTGTGGGAGACAAGCCCATCCCAGCCACTGAGCCCCAAGATGATAATCACAAGATCCTGTTTCTAGAGCTGGGAGACATCATGTAGTCCACCCCCCCTCATTTTACAGAGAAGGAAACTGAGGCCCAGAGAAGAAAAGAGACTTGACCAAAGTCACACTGGTGGTTAGTGTCCTGATGGGATCACCAATGAGTGTTTAAGTCTGATGTCCCTGTTAGATATGACAGGGGACATCACAAGATCAGACTTGGAACCTGCCCTCAAAGAAGGTAGCCTAGCTGGAGAGGACACTGATAAATGATACTGAGTAGTTGGAAAGGGTTAGTATCAGCTGGGACCACCAGACGAGTTCAGAGGAGAAGGAAGCTCCTCAGTGGGGGCTAGAGAGGTTGGGGAAACCTCCAGCCAGGCCCTGTGGAATGGATGGATGGATGGATTGGTGGGTGGGTAGGGGGATGGATGAATGAATGAGTGGATGGATGGATGGATAGATGGGTGAATGGATGGATGAGTGGATGGATGGGTGGGTGGGTAGATGGGATTTGAAGAAGGCCTGAGAGGCAGAGAGAGCATTCTAACCAATGAGGTAATGGGAACAGAAGGGACATCACAGCCAGAAAGTTAGATAGGATCTTGGGTTGCAGAACCTAAGTTCCTTGAGGGCAGGCATCCTTTTATTTTTCTAGCCCTAACCCCTAGCATGGAGCTTCTTGCCTTGTATTGACTTGGATTAAGCTACGCAAGGAGAGATCCCGCCCCCTGCCATACTCTGTCCTGGTCAGCCCACATCCACATCTGGAGAGGTTTATTCCTAGGTTGGATCTAATGCTGGAACCCCTGGGACCCACTGACCGTTACCAGATATCTGACCCTGAACCAGTCACTTTGCTTCCAAGTTTCCTTATCTGTAAAATAACAACGACTTTCCCTGCAGTATCTAACTCACAGGGTTGTTTCAAGGTTCAAAGGACAGAAGCAAGGTGTTGTATTAGACAGAGAGGTGACCTTGAAGCCCCAAAGACCTGGGTTCAAATCCCACCTCTGACGAATTCCTGTGTGACCCTCTGTCCTACTCATCTACATAACTGCAAGACTGGAAGTGTCTACCTGAATTGGTAGAGGGAGCTTCTTCACCTGAAAGTCCCCATTACAATCCATAGGTCTAGTCCCTGGCCTACGAAATCTGTTAATCATTTGTATTTTCCTGCATTGGTGGAGTACTCACACTAATGAATTAGGGGTCCCGAGCACAATGAAGTTACATAATAATTAGTCCAGAGAGACAGTGTAATAGTAGACACTGCAGGAGCAAAGTGCCACCCAACTAGGGCTGATTGCTGTTAGCACAACTGGACTGCACGGAGCTGATGAGGAGGGGCGGGAGCACTTCCTGTCCGTGAAGTTCCCCGAATCACAGCATCTTCCAGGGGGTAGGGAACTCCTGGGCCAGCTAGTCTAACCTGTACCTGAGCAGGAATTCCCAGCTCTTGGGATGTCATGTTTAAGCTGAGCCTTCCAAGGGTGGTAACCCAGCAGCAGGAGCAGTGTGACTCAGGGGGTAGAGAGCTGAACTTGGAGTCAAGAAGACCAGAGTTCAAATCCAGCCTCAGACACTCAGTATCTGTGTGACTTTGGACAAGTCCCTTACCTAAACGGGTGGCCTCAGTTTCCTCACCTATGAAACAGAGACAATAATAGTACCTACACCCCAGGGTTGTTGTGAGCATCAAATGAGATAATGTCCACTTTGCAAATTTTATAGTTCTCTCTCTCTCTCCCTCTCCCTCTCTCTTTCTCATCTCTGTCTCTCTCTGTCTCTGTCTCTGTCTCTCTCTCTCTCTCTCTCTCTCTCTCTCTCTGTCTCTCTCTCTCTACATATGTGTGTGTGTATATGTATATGTATGTATGTATGTACGTCTGTCTGTCTGTCTCTATTTTCAGTCATGTCCAGCTATGACCCTATGGCCCACAGCATGCAAAATCTTTCTGTCCTGCACTGTCTCCCAGAGTGTCTCCAAGCTTACGTCCATTGCTTCCATAATGCTCTCTATTCATCTCATCCTCTGCCATCTATCCCCTTCTCCTTTTGTCTTCAGTCTTTCTCAAAATCAGGATCTTTTCTGATAAGACCCCTCTTCTCATTATGTGGCCAAAGTATTTCAGCCTCGACTTCAGAATTTGACCTGTCAGTTAATAGCCTGAATGAATTTAAGTATTGACTGATCTCCACATATATCATATGAATTATTTTTATTACTTGTCTCTCCACTAATAGAGATTGCCACCCTTTGCCTACGGCATCCCCTCCAGTCTTGGGCTCCAGATGGAGACATGTACAATCAAACCTGATGTTCTGGGGATATTGCTAGGATCATGACCGTGAGGAAAAATGGAAATCATCTGGTCCTCCGAGTGCTCCAGGAGATCCTTGTTCATAGTGGTGGGGGTGGGGAGGAGACTAAGACCAGGGTCAGGGCCAGGGCCTGTCTCTCTCTTCGCCAGAGAGATTCCTTCTCGGGGGGGGGGGGGGGGGGGGGTT
>CM053773.1:243339719-243596606 GCA_028658325.1 Potorous gilbertii
CATCTGATTGACCCAGTCCAGGCCCACTCATTGCAATAATAGTTAAATTGACATAGCAACTTCTAATGTATGAAGGGCTCTGCAGACATGATGCCAATAGAGTCTCACAATAGTCCTATGGGGTAAGTGTTTCAAGTATCATCATCCTCATTTTACAGAGAAGAAAATAAAAGTCTCTGGGAAGTTCCTGACTTGACCAAGGTCACACTGCTAGGAAGTGCCAGGCAAGATCTGAACCCCGGACTTTCTGGCTCCAAGTCCAGTGCTCTAATCAATATTGTCTTAAATGAGTGTCCAGCAGAAAAAACCTGAAACACATACGCAATTGAATTTAACAGTCTGTAAGGGCCGTATACTAGGGGTGGGGAAAGGGACAGACCACAAATATAAGCCCTCAAGAGGTTTATATTCTACTGGGGAGCAGTGCAGAAACTGCCTCCAGATGCTTCAGTGACCACTGTCCCTGACCCAGGGTCCAGGGTCTCAGTTTTCCCGATGGGTAGAACAGGAAAGCTGTGAGGGCCCTTAGAACATAGGATGTCAGAGCCGAGAAGGGCTGGAGTCTTTTTTTAAAAACAGGGAAACTGAGGCCCAGTCTGTCAACATTGAGAAGAGATCATTGCCGTGGCCTGGTCCTGGGGGAGAGGTGCCAGAGGCAGTCTCCGGCCTGCCTGCAGATGGGGGTGACAGCCCCTCAATGCCCCGCCGGGCACGGTCTGGGGCCGCGGGGTGTGGGGAGCCTCGCGTGGGCGGTGCCGTGGTTAGGCGTGGGCTGAGGTGGGGGGGGGGGTTGCGGGAAGGCGGGGCTGGAGCGCGGCCTGCTGATTGGCTGGAGCGGGCGGCGGCGGAGCTGGCTCGCGGTCTGCTGCCGCCCAGCTCCGCGCTCTCTCGTCTGTCTGGCTCCGCAGCCGCCGCCGCTCCCCTGCGCTCCCAGCCCGGCCCGGGCCCCCTCCCCTCCCCGCCGCCGCCATGAGCACCAGTCTCCGCTACAAGAGCAAGCTGGTGAACCCAGGTGAGCCCGGGCCACCTCCCTGCTCCATCTCTGCCTTCTTTCTCCCCTGTGCCCCTCCATCCCTCCATCCCTTCATCCCTCCATCCTTCCATCTCTGCCTTCCTCGGGTGCTCACAGTGTCTTTGTCTATTTCTCTCCATCTCTACCCCTCGTCGCCGCCTTGGACCCGGACCCGAACCTGGACTCTCCACAGTGGAGGAGAAGCAGGTACGTGGGCGCCGTTGCCCGTCCTTCCCCCTGTCGTCGGTCGCGACATTCCCTGTGGCCGCCGCGCCCTCCTGACATCAGCCCCAGATGTGGAGGCAGGGAGCGGTCTGGTCCTCGCTGGCCACAGCCCAGCTGTGGGGATGGGAGAGGGGCGACGTCCTGGCCTGCCCTACCCTAGAGCTCCACGCCAGATGTGGAAGGGGTCTGCCTCCGCTCCGGGCGGCCTGGGGAAGGGCTGAAAGGGAAGATGCTGTGGGCTCCAGTCCCAGCCCCTCTCCCCAGCGACCTGCCCTGCCCTGCCCCCTCTGGCTTCAACCCAGCTCAGTGTGTGTATTTTATGAATATTGAGTGGGGGGAGGGGAAACGGACCTGGTCCTCGGGAGCTTTGGCCCCTCAATGTATGCGAGCGGGAGGCTGTCCCCAACATGGTGGGGGGGGGGGCGGGCTGTCCTGCCCTGCTCCGAGGTACCACCAGGGCTTGGGATGCCCAAGGATACCTAGACTCCCAGGTTCTGCCTCTCCCTGCCCTTCCAACCCAACCTTCCAACCTCCCTCCGTGGCCGACTTCTGCCCAGATGTCTCTCCCCAACCCCAGCAGGACCCTCCTTCCGCACCCCAGTTGGGTCACGCGGAACGAGGGGCGCTTGGATTTCGAACCGGGCCCTCTTTCTGCCCCTGGATTCCTGCCAGGCTCTGTCCTGGAGGGTGGGAGGGTGGGTATACAGTGTCAGAGCTCAGATGCGAGTAGATCTGACTTTTCATTCTCTAGGAGGAGACGCTCAGCCTCCCCTCTTCCCTTCCCATCACCTATTCCTGGGGCTGTTCCCTCCCCACCCCTTTCCCCCTTTCCAGGACATCAGTGGCTTGGAGTCAGACCATCCACCTATTCCTGGGGCTCTTCCCTCCCCACCCCTTTCCCTCTTTCCAGGACATCAGTGGCTTAGAGTCAGACCATCTCTGAGAGGCTGATGACAAAGGTAGAGGCCCTGGCTTCTTCTCTGAGAAGTAGCCCCCCTCCCAAGTGGGTCCCCAGGGCCTTGGGGGCCACCATAGTTGGATCAGACTTCCCTTCAAGGATGAGTACTGTGGAGATGGCAAGGGAGAATGTCACTGGGCAGCAAGTTCTCTGTGGCCAAGCTGTGCTGGGATCCACTGAGGCTCCCCATCCACCCCAAGGGCTTGGTTTGACCCTCTATGGGCAGATAGGAGGGAAAGGGCTCCGGGTTGGGGATCCTTCTCTTTGTTAGCTTGGTAAAAGCAGCATGCAGGAAGGTGGCCTCCGAAGCAGAGGACCCGGATTCCAGCCGCAGCTCTCACCCTTCCTAGCTGTGTGATCCTGGGCAAGTCGTTTCATTTCCTTGGGTCCCAATTACTCTCCAGTTACCCCTTGTGTAAAACAGAGGCAGTAATACTTGTACTCTCTGTCTTGCTAGAGGATGAAGAGGAAAGTGCTTTGCTTTTGTCAACCTTAGAATGTTACAAAAATGGTGGTTACAGCAGTCCCAGCAAGCTCTGTGTGCATATGCATGTTTGTCTGCATTTGACACATGGGGAAAATGAGGCACATGACGCGAAGGGACTTGCAGAAGTTTGTGCCTTTGGAGTCAGGAGCGGAACCTCAGAGGGGAGGGGGAGGTTTAGCATCTTTGTGGAGTCGTGCCTTTGCCTGGCAGGAGAGTGGGGAGCTAGGACAGTGGAGCCTTCGGGGTGAGGACGCCTCTGCCCAGGTGGTAACCATGGGGACCTCTGTGAGGATGGGGATTGGAGAGGGAGAATTACCCGCTTGAAAGAGCATCACATCAGGAAATCTGGCCAGCTCTGCTCTCTCTTGCCCCCACCTTTCCATCAGCAGCTTTTGTTCCTTGTTCCTAGGTCAGGCAGAAAGGTAGACAGTTCTGTGAGTGCCAGACCCAGTAGACCAGGCTCCTAGGCCCGCAGCACCACCGAGGAGGGGAGTGTCTCAGTGGAGCCATTCAACGTCAGGAGCCCAGGGAGGGATGGAGTGAGGGTGTGCCCCTCATCAGCTGCCAGTCCTGGCCTTTCCGCGTGGGGGTACGCCCCACAGTGCCTCTCCCCTGGTGGATCGTGGGAGCCAGAGCCAGGAGCCTGGGGCTCCAGTGTGAACTTGGAAGATGTGGGGAAGTCAGGCTGGGGAGGGGCTCCCCAGGCTGGGGCAGGGAGGAGCTTGGTGGCAAGATCCCCAAACCTGCCCGCGGTGCTTGGAGAGAACAAAGCCCTTAGCTTGGAGACACTGGGGAAAAGGAGCGACCATTGTTTGGATGAAAGAGAAAGTGCTGGCTGGCGGCGCTGCCAATTCTCTTAATGGGTTTGTCGGAACCGTTGTCTCTGGTGGGTGGCAGCTTCTCCGTTCTGGTCCCTAACCTCCCCCCCCACCCCCAGCCCTCCTCCCAGGCCGCCAGGGGCGTAAACAGAACCGCTGTCTTTCTGCTAGGCTTTGGGAGCGCCTTCTTTCTCAGGGGAATGGCAGCAGTCGCGTCCTTCCGGCTGACACCGATTTGGTTCAAGGCTTTGTGTGGCTGAGCCTTAGACGCAGATGGCTACAGCTGGAAGGGGCTGCAAGAGGTCACCCTCTCCATTATACCCAGGGCTACTCTCTTCTCATTCCCATTGGCTTATCATTCATTAGACACAGAAAAATAGGCACCCAGGGCTTTGGTCTCCTGTCTAGGGCAGCCCTGAGTATGGCGTGCTAGACCTAGGGTCAGGAAGATCTGGGTTCCAGTGCAGCTTCAGACAATTACTAGTTATGTGATCCTGGGCAAGTCATTAACTTCTATTTGCCTCAGTTTCCTCAGCTTTAAATGAGGCTAACACCAGCACTTGAACCTCCTAGGGACTGTTGTGAAGACCATAGGAGATGACATTTGTAAAGCCTGACACATCACGGGCACTTGTTAAATGTTTGTTACCTCCCTTCCTTCAGTGAGGAAAGTGAGACAGCAATCATTATGTGACTTCAGAGGAAGTAGATTGGAATCGACCTCTGTGACCCTGGGCACATCCTTCCCCCTTTCTGAGGTTGGACTATGGCCACAGATTTCCAATTCTGGTAGATTTCCAGTTCTAGATTCCAAGATCCTGTGTTTAAGCCAGGAGAGCCCCTTGGCCCCATCTCGTGGATCTTCTCCTTTGACAGATGGAGAAACGAGAAGGGAAGGGGTTTGGCCAAGGTAACACAGACAGGAGTTAATGGTGTGAGATTTTAACCCAGGGCCAAAATCTAGTAGTCCTCTTGCAGCGGAGAGCTTCCATCTGGCCGTTGTTGGGCTAGATTTTGAACATCCGTGGTAGGACTTTGGGTGCCCTGTGATCTGAGTGCTGTCCATCCCCCACACACACCTGAGGCAGTCTCCTGAGATCTGAAGAGATCCAGGAAAACAGTGGCCTTTCATCTTAGTCACCAAATATTTATCAGGCACCAGCTGTGTGCCCAGCAGTCACACTGGGGTTTTCGCTGCCACCTAGAGATGGTAGACAGGAAAAGCCCCGCCTCATTTTCCCCAACTGATTCAAGGGAAGTGAAGGAGACTGAGAGCTGGACAGCGATGAGTCTGGGGAGAGGCTTAATTCCCTTCATCATTCCTCTTGAATGATGGCCCCTTCTTTAGCCTTTCTAGGGCTTGTGCAGAGTCCAGGTTACCAGCCTTTAAGCAGAACAGCCTCCCCAGGAGTCCTAGGATGGAGCCATCTGGGTCCCCATTTCTTCTCCCAGCTTCCCCACTACCTGCGAAGATCCCCCTCTCTCCAGCTAGTGAGGCTGGCTCTTAAGTATGTCTGGATAATGGAACAAGACTGGCAGAGGATCCAGAGCAGATATACAGAAATGGGGATTGTTAGGAGACTCCAGGAGGCAACCTGGTATGGTGGAAAGAGTGTTGGCCCTAGAACCCACCTTTGACACATTCTATGTGTACCCTTGGACAAGTGATTCTCTGGGCTTCAGTTTTCTCACGTGTAAAGTGGAATTGGATCAAATGGCCCCTGAAGTCCCTGGAAATCTATGTGCCAGAGGCCCCGAGGGTGTGAACACAGAATGGGGCTGCTTTCCCAAAGGCTGCCTCCCATCCCTCTTAACCTCCAGGCTTTCTGTGGACTTGGCCAGTAGGCTCTGAGATGAGCTCTGGGGCAGGACCTCAGTCACTTGAGGCACCCACTAGCAATCTTAAAAAACAGCTTTGACTAGAGACAGAGAGAAGGCAGTACACTTCAGTGTAAAACAATGCCTCTAGAACCTTCAGACTGCCTTCCAGGCTCAACTCTGCCCATTTGACCATGGACAGGCCAGTTAACTCATTAAAATGAGATGAGTCCAGCAGCAATGAAGTACCTACTGTGTGCCTGCAGGCCCTTCCTGCTGTGACTGGCTGCCTCTACAGCTGTGATCCCCTGGTCCATTGCAGGCTGGCCAGCCAGAGGAATCATTGGGGTTAAATCCTGATGGTATATGAGTGTGGCCTCTGCAACTTCAGCAGGATTTTGTTTGGCCTTCTGTGGAAAAGGGGCACATTCACAGTCTTGGGGCAGAAGGGGGAGGAGGAGGACCAGGCTGGGAACAGGATGGTGTGGACCGACAGGAGGGGGCCTGGGGCATGAATCTGGAGGAGACTGGATCACATGAAGGTGGGAAGCAGGGCTGGACAAGCAGGGCCAGACAAATGGGGTGGGTTAGCTCCAATTTATCCTGTCTCTGTTGATGCCAGGTATTCCTTGGGGGAATGGGGTGAGCATGGGGGTAGGTTGAAGATGCTCTCCTCCAGACCATAACATATAGTAGGTGCTTGGTCAATACTATTTGACTAATGAGGTACTCCTTGTGTGATGGGGTTTGAAGACCCTGCCCTCCAGACTTCACAGGCTTCAGAGCCATAAGAGACTCTGCTTATAGCTTAGTGCCTTCAACATAGAAAGAGCTTAAGAGACATCTGCTGGTTAACTGACTCTCTAGGTCATCCCCTCCATTTCAGAGATGACAGAAATGACTTGGCCAAGGGCACATGGTTATCAGGTCAGAATTCCATAGAAAGGAGTCTAGTCTGACCCCCTAAACCTGCAGCCTGCATGTGACAGAGAGCTCAGTAACTCCTGAGGCAGCCTTGGGCCATTTCTCATAAGCCTCTTTGGAACGTCCGCTTGGATTGGGTAGCAGGGAAGACCTGAGTCCAGGTTCTCAGGTGCCATATCCAAAGTTCTGGGTGCTCGGCAGTTCTGGAGAACAGGCTGCAATTCAGGGGTTTGAGCCTGAGGCAGGGCTTGGGGGTGGGCAGAGGGAGTTCTCTGGCAGGCCTTCTCAGCCTTTCCCATTCGCTTCTTCCATTGGCTCCAGTGACAGCGCATGGACCTGTCTGTGTTGTTTTCCCTCTCTTTTTCTCAGATATATGTTTTCATTGGTATAGACAAGTCCCAGTGAGGAAAGACCCTTCACTGATGCAAATCTCAACCCATGCTGCAATTTAGTGTTTTTGAAAGTTGCCCCGAGGCCCTGAGAGGATAGGTGGCCTCCCCAGGGTGGGAAGGGGGCTTTGAACCTGGCCTCTGTGTGACTGACTCTCTCCTTGGAAGCTTGGTTTTTGAGACTCCTATGTGCAGAGCCCAACACTGGCAAGGATGAAGGACACGGCCCCTAAGCAGAATACCAGGCCTGGTAGAGACTCCCAATCAGAATCCCTTTTACACCCGGCAGGTGTGTGGAGACTTCCGAGGATGGGGAGCTGATCCCCTGGTGCTGGGGCGGCCAATTTCACCTGCGGGCACCTGTCATAAAGGATAATGCTAACATTGAAGATAGTGCCTCGTGGTTGGCAAGGTGCTTTACAATGAAATGTGTTATTTTCTTTGACCCCGAGAGAGATAGGTTAACATCATGGGGCCAGAGAGGGGTGCCAGAGTGCACAGATCTCTGAGCCTGGAGTCACAAAACCTGAGTTAAAATCCAGCCTCAGTCACTTATAGCTGTGTGACCCTGGGCAAGTCACTTCACTCTGCTTACCTCTGTTTCCTCATCTGTAAAATGAGCTGGAGAAGGAAATGACAAGTCACTCTAGTATCTTTGCTGTGAAAACCCCAAATGGGGTCACAGAGAGTGAGATGTAACTGTAACTCGTGCATATCCACATTATCTGCATCCTCCTTTTACAGCAGAGGACACTAAAGCTGAGGGTCATGCAGAATGTGGGAGAGGTGAGATTAGAACCCAGGGACAGCTCTCTTGCCCCCTGGCACTGGTTGCTGAGGTTTTGCTAAGCTTTGACAAAAATGGATCTCTGTGCAGCATTCCCCCTCCCCTTGATCCTAGTTCTGCCCTAGGGATGGATACTGGCTCCACCCTTCTGATACTCGCAGACAACCACAGGCCCTCTGAATCTTCCCTCCACCAATCCTTGCAGTCTGGAAGGATGCCCTGAGCCTCAGGTCCAAGGACCGTGCATTTGATAAAGGGAGTCACTGATGAGGCTAGAAAGGTACTGAGCAGAGGTTTTCTGAGGTTCAGTCCAGAGGAAGGGGGAAATCACGGCTGACTGTGTAGAGGAGGTGATGTTGGGGCTGAGTGGCCTATCAGCAGGCCCCAGGAGGGCCAGCTCCAAGATGTGCTGGGGAGGGTGGGGGATGCTGCTGTTTGGACGGAGTATAGAGCGTGTGCATATGTGAGACAAGGCTGCAGAAGAGGGGTTGGTGATAGGTTACAAAGAGCCTTGAATGCCAAACTCAGTCAGACATTGCCTCCAGAGCAACAGTTCTTCATAGGTTTTAGGAGGGCCAGGAACTTGGATGGGAAAAATGGCATTTTAATTTTCACTAGCTTTCTGTCTCCTTTGTAATCCTCTAGACTTTGTCTTATGCATTGAACAGTGCTTCTCTGAGAAGGGGCCCGTGGGCTTTGCCAGACTGCCAGGAGTAGCCCTGAGCTAGAGACAACAGGGAATTCCAGCCAGATCTAGAAGAGAGGCGTGCTAGAGTCTGATCTAAGTGTCATGTATTTGCTTGGGAGCATGTGTGTGTGCACATGTGTATGTGTGTGTGTGTGTGTGTGTGTGTGTGTGTGTGTGTGTGTGTGTGTGATTTGTTGGCCTTTGGGTATCTCAGATGATAGAGTGGAGCTGGAAGGAAGAGGGTCCTCCCTTTGCTTCCTGGAGGGGAGTTTCTTGCTCAGCCCTTCTGCCTAAGCCCGGGACCCCACATGTCCAGTATGGGAGCATAGGCATTGTCCAGCATTCAGGGATGTGGAGAGGACCCAGGAACCCCTTGGCATTCAGGGACAGAGAAGGTTCCTAGCCCTGTCCTTCTGTGCCCAGCGTCCTTCTCCCTTCAGCATGGGGGAGCCTGGCCTCCCTGGCCGGGTAGCAAGAGCTCACTGCCAGCTGCCTGTGGTTTCTGGCACTGACCCAGCTCTGTCTGTTCACACAAGGAGGCTGATTCTTGCCTGTGGCCCAGTGTTTGGGGCAGAGAGTGGGGTGGGAGTGAGGCTATGTAAGCAGTACCTGCTCTAAGGTGGGGCTGACATGCCCCCTTTACCCTGTGGCCTGGCCGGCCGAGATCACATCCCCCCACCTCCTCTCTGTAGACCGGCCTCAGCCCGGCCCTTGGAGGAGGATGCTTGCTCTGAGATGCTCTGTCGAAGGCAGGGGGCAGTCATGAATGGACTGAGGGAGATCTCTTCCACAGTGCCCAGGGACTCTGGGTGCCTTAGCATTTTTCTCAATGACTTAGATGAAGGCGTTGATGTGTCACATCTGCAGACGACCCACAGCTGGGAGAGATCACTAAGACACTGGGCCAAAGTCAAGAGCCAAAAGGTTCTGACTGGGCTTGGGCCAAGTCAGATAAGGCAAAGCCTGACAGGGACAGATAAAAAGTCCAGCACTTGGGCTTGGGATAGGCTGGGGGAGGTGGGGCTAGTTGGGAGTCTGGGCAAAAAGGAGCAGGGGATCTTAGTCACCGAGGTCTGCCAAGTGACCAGATCTAGGTCAACTATGCTCTGGGGAAAATCAGGATTGTGGTGGGGGAAAGGACTGTCTAGTGGAGCCCAAGTGTGAGCAGAGGTCCACTTGATCCTTGGTCACCTAAGCTTTGCTGGTAGGCCTCCAGTGATGGAAAATTCCCTTCCCTGCCTATTGAGGCAGCTAATTCCCAAATCAGAGCAGGGCAGATGGTTTGGAAGTTCCATCATCCATTACACCAAAACCAGCCTTCCTGAAAACCCTCACCACCGCTCCTGGCTATGCCGTCTGAGGCTAAGTTTATTCCTCTGCCCTGAGAGAGCTCTGAGATAGCCCTCCACCAAGGCTGGGGCCTAGGAACTCATGAGATGTTGGCGATGATTTAGTCCACAATGGAGAAACTGAGGAAAGGAGGGCATCCCAAGGTCACAGAACTAGGGAGAGATTTTCCTAGATATGGTTCCTGGGCCCCAGGACCCCCCAGTCTAGTTGAAAAGATGAGGCTTGTGCATTTCGGTCACTGGAAGATGGATGGGTAAGGATGGTGAGTGACCAAGGGCAGTACTTGTGGGATGTAGGCGGACCAGAGGAGAAAATAGGGGGTGATCCTGAGAATGGGCTCCAGGAGGAGGGGGCTGAGGCTGGACAGGGATGAGGAGGCTTTGTTGGAGGCAGGGCACAGGGCGGGCAGAGGAAGGGGGTGCCTACAGCAAGAGAGAACAATAATGCCACCCACAGGGAATCTCAATGCCTGCACGGCAGGGCCTTCAGAAGGTGAAGGGAGTTGTCCATGGTCTGGGGAGACCAGCATGAACCTAGAACTGATAGAGACACCTTGGGGCAGCATGGCATGGTTTAGTGAGAAGGACCCTGTGAGCAGAGCTGAAGGGCCAGGGTTCAAGGGTGCTAATACCACTCCCCTCTTCTCTGGGCTTCAGTTTCTTTCTCTGTAAAAGAGGGGGATGGGCCTGGGTTTGGGGAGTGAGGGTTCAGGGTCTCTAGCAGACCTCAGTCCTGTGACCAGAGATGATGGACCACTTGCCCATAGAGCACAAAGATTGAGCCTGGGGGTGCCTGGGAGATTGGAGAGGGCCTTTGTGCCCTGAAAAGTGGGGTACTAGTCCCTCCCCCTCATCCTCTGGGATGGGCTGGAGCAGAGTCGACCCCGCCTCCCCATCCTCCCAAATCAGCCTTGCCAACCCCAGGCTCCTAGGCCTGAGCCTTTGCAGCCGTCAGCTGTGGTCACGATTGCTGGGCTGCAGGCCCATCTACTCCGTCCTCCTATGAAAAGCCTCCCTGTTTTGGACAGTTTGCTCCCCCATCGTTGTCCCCCAACAAGCCCAGCCTGAGCCGGCCTTTGGGCAAGGTCCAGGAACTTGGACTATGGGCTCTACCCAGGAGCCTCCCACTCTGTGGGTCACAGTTGGGTCAGGGAAGAGACAGGAAGGGAGGGGTCTGATATTAAAGAGGCATAGCTACAGCCCAGGGGGATGAGAGGGCAGTCAGTTCTTCTATGGGAACCTTCTCTAGGAGAGGCACGATCTACTCTAGGGGCCTTAGAACATGGAATGTCAGAGCTGGAAGGGGCCTTAGAATAGGGGATGGAAGGGTTGAGAGGTGACCTAGAACAGGAGATGTCGGGCCTGAGAGGTGACCTAGAACAGGAGATGTCAGGACTGGGAGGGGTGTTAGAATAAGGAATAAAAGAGCTGGGGGTGGGGGGCCTTGGAATAAAGAGAGATGGAGTTAGGAGGGATCTTGGAGATCCATGGCTCCCTTTTCCAGATGAGGATAGAAGTGACAGCCTGAGGCTGCTCCTGCCCCTTTGGGACCCTTTCTCAATCTGTCCTCTCCCTGATCTCCCCTCAGCACAGTAATTCCCTGGTCATCCAGTCTCTTCTAAAAATGGGAAAGCCATAGGCCAGTGGGGGCTGCTGGATAGCACTGATGGTTTCCTTCTGTCCTCTGAGGCCAAGCAGAGCAAAGCTCATCAGGTGCTTGAAGACCAGGATCATGGTTTTCTTGAGTCTGTTTACCTTCAGACTCAGTATCCCAGGGCCTCCAACTTCTGTTCAGAAGGATGGTCTCTGGTGCATCCTCCATTCTGGTTGCCCCATCGTGAACGTAATCTAGGTCACCAATGACTGTCTTAAAATGTGGCACACACAGATCACATGTGAGCCCCTGACCCCAGACATAGGCCAAGGGCAGTGGGAAGATCTCTCATTCTAGACCCTAGATTTCTATTCCTGCAGCTTAAGATCAAGTTAGTTTGTTTGGAAGTGATGTCACATTGTTGGCACAGACTGGAGCTTGTGGTCCGCTTAGACCTGTGGATTGTCTTCACAAAAATTTTTGTGTATTTACACCTCCCTTCATTATTTTTAGTGTTTGCCAGGGGTTCCTGCCCACAACGAGCTTCCAGGGTAGCTGGTGTGACTCAGGAATGAAACAGTGTAAGGCAAATGAGGCTCAGTGCTAAGCGAAAGTTCACTGTACCCTAGTCTTAGGTATATAAAGAACCTCAGAGGCTGCCTTACCCCTTCATTTTGCGGAGGAGAAAACCGGAGCAGAGAATTTAGGGAGCAGGTAGGAAATATAGAAGGTGGAATTTGGACCCAGAGTCAATGATCTTCTACAGGAATTTAGGACAGGGAGAGAGGGAGAGGGAGAGGTGAGGAATGGGGTAAAAGGAGAGCAAGGGTGCCAGCCAGAGCCCAGTACAAGGTAAAATCTTAGAGAGCAGGGACAGTTTCCCCTTTGTTTTTGTATCCACAATGTGTTGTACTTTTTACTTATTTGGTATGGAGGAGGCTCTGGACTTGTAATTTTTAATTTATGCAGAGGAGCTCTCAGTGTGGAAAATCCCTCCACTGTTGAGGCTTGCCACACCCAGGGTCATTCATCGAGTATGAATCAGTGGCAAGACTTTAACTCAGATCTTACTCCAAGATGCTTCAGTCTGCTTCTACCTACCACTGCCTCATACCCAGTCAATGCTTAATAAATGCTTATCGAACTGAATTCCAGGGGCCTGGAGTGGTAGATACCATTCTGTAGCACTGAGGATGTAGGACTTTGAGGGAAGGCCTTGAAGGTTCCTACTTCAGGGTTCTAGGCTGCTATGGAGGGAAATCCAGGGCTGGAGCTCAAGCAAGGAGAGGGAGGTAGTGGCTAGTGAGGGAGGCATGGGCAGAGGTGATCCCTGAGTCCGGGGGAGTTTCCAAGGGAGACAGCACATAGAGGGAAGGAAAGAGCCATGCTCAGGAAGGTGAGGACAAAGGAAGACTCAGATACTCGGGGTTCAGTCTGAGTCAGCCATGGGATGGAGCAGCAGAGAGAGGTGATGGGCCCACAACACTCTGCCCAGGTCCTACCACACCTAGAGGGCTGAGCTAAGTGCTAGGTGCCCCATTTTGGGGAAGACATTTTAGGGGACCCTGGGCAAGGGGTTGACTTCTTAGTATGTCTCTGGGCACCTCTCAAAGACTCTGATGAGGAGCTGGAGGTGATCAGGATGGCAAAGGATCTCTGGTTGAAGGAACTGAGCAGAGGTAGCTTAGAGAGGAGAGGACTTAGCGGGAGAAATGTAGATGTCTTTAAGGTTCTAGAAGGGCTGTCACTGTCACATGGAAGAGGAATCAGTCTGCTTGGCCCCAGAGGGCAGAACCTTGGGGAATGGGTAGAGCGGCAGTTTGGTATAAGGAAAACAAACCACAGTGGTCTAAGTGAAACCAGCTGGCTGGGTGCAGTGAGCCTCTTGTCACTGAAGGTATTCATGTAGACTTGGTCATTCAATTAGAGAGGATTCCTGGGGGGTAGCTATGGGAGTGGAGGGGCTCGGAGTGCCATTCCCACTCTGGGAGTCTGTAACAGGGTGGGGTACAGTAATGCTTGATAGCATCATGGGTGTGCAGCTTGAGCTCTGGGAGCATTCCAGAAGCCCCAGGGAACATGTCCAATGACCTGAAAGGGCTGGCTGATGCTCCTCCCTCGCTGGGTAGCAGCCTCTGGGGCAGGGATAGGGCCCTCTGGGCTTCCATCTTCTGATTGGGACCATTCCCCTACCTTCTTTCTGTAATCGGCATCCAGGAGCACCCTGCCTAGTCACTCACTGGAGAAGAGAGCTGTGTGTTTGTTGTGGTTGTTCAGGTGAGGGGCTGCCCAGGATGCCCACTTACTCTTGGGTGACATTCCAAGTATGCCTTTGGCAGGATGAGGCCTCTTGGAGCTGGGGTTACCTCTCCGCCCTTTAGCATGCCCTCCTTTCCCAAAGCGGGAGGGCCAGAATAGAAACTAGTTGGTGGTGATGAGCAGGGGTGGGTGGGGATCCTCTCCTTAAAAAAACTGAACCCTCAGACTCGAACCCTGCACAGCTAGGTGACTCCTCCAGAGACTCAGGGTCTTGTCAGCCCAGCAGCCCTTTGGGTAGCCAGCAGATGGGTGAGATGATGCAGGTTTCCTGCCTTTGATGGATAATGCTGGGTTCCAAATCCAGACTAGGGCTCTTCTTGCCCCCCCTCCAAGCCCTCCCTCCAAGCCCTCCCTCCTTTCTCAGACCCTCTCTCCCCTTCCTTAGTCTCTCTCACTCTCCTTTCTTCCCTTTCCTTGCCCCCTTTGGGCCCCTTTTTGAACTCCCTTCTCCCCCACCCCCAATTCCTCTCCCTTTCTCTCCTTTCTGGCACAGGCCGGGTTGTTTTTCTGAGAGGTTTGTAGTATATACTGGAAAGTTCTGTGTGGATATTTCCATTCTCTCCATGGATCTCCTCTTCCAGTCCTGGGGAGAGCCTCATCCACTCCACCCCCTCCTCAGTGCCTGGCTAGGGTGACGGAGGCAGATACTACCTGCCCCCTGTGCCTCAAGCTGAGCTATCAGGGGTGGGAAGGGGGCTGTGAACCTCTGACTGATGAGTGGGGAACTGCTTCTCTGCCCCAAGCCTCAGTATCCCCTAAGTGCAAAATGAATAGAGAGTGCCAGCCTTTCTGGGGAATATTCTAAATGTGGAAGGGGCGCCACGCTGTTGGAGTCATGAAAGGTGCCTTGTCTCCTGTCCTACCCCAAAACTCTCCCTTCTCGGCGCACCCCCAGCCAAGAAGCCACCTGGCCCCAGACTCAGGGAACAGACGGCCGCTGTTCAGAGCCCGCTCAGGCCCGGGGCACGGAAAATCGGGGCGGGGGCTGGGAGTGCTGCTCAATAGATCTTTCTTCTGGGCCATCCCCCTCCCCATTCCCCCGCAGGCCCTGTGTAAACAGGGGAGCTGGGCGGGGGCCAGAGCCTCTTTCCCAGCACCCCCCTACCCCTGCCTCTGGACTCTGCGGCCAGGGCCTTAATGGCTCCGGGGGTGGGGGAGGGAGGCGGAGTGGCCGCGGCTTCTGAGACGTCTCCCAGTCTGTGACTGTTTCCAGAGGAAGTTTCCGTCGGGTCTGGAGCTGAGCACAGTGTCTGGGGAGGCGGGGGCTGAGAGAATGCGGTCACC
This sequence comes from Potorous gilbertii, assembly GCA_028658325.1. Taxonomy (NCBI): domain Eukaryota; kingdom Metazoa; phylum Chordata; class Mammalia; order Diprotodontia; family Potoroidae; genus Potorous; species Potorous gilbertii. The sequence goes on from CM053773.1 coordinate 243,354,372, forward strand.
CCCTTTCTCCTCCCCCTCAGCCTCGCCCCATCCCATCCCCCTTCCCTGCGCCTCCTGTCCCATCTAGACTGCCTAACCCAGTCTGCAGCTGGTCTTGTCTCCAGGGTCTAGGCCAAGGCCAAGGCCAAGGGGAGGGGCTGCTAAAGGGGGTGGGTGGGAACTGAGGACCTGAGCCCTGTGGGGAGCGGGGAGAAGGGAAGGATGAGAAGAAGTGGACCCAAAAGAGACCCAGTGGGGTGCAACTGAGAGAGAACTTAGAACATGGACTGAGCTCCAAAGGAGTGTTGAAATAGAGCAGACTGTCAGTGACCAGTGACGGGAGGGCCCTTAAGAACAGGGGATGTCAGAGCTGGAAGAGAACTTGGAACAAGGGATGTCAGAATTGGAAGGGAACTTGGAACAAAGGATATCAGGGTTGGAGGGAACTTGGAACATGCAGTACTGAAGCAGGGATTGAGCCTTGTAGATCATCTCCAGTCTTTCAGTTTCAGAGAGGATTCTTCAGGGAGGGTGTCCTAGGATTCAGTGTTGGAGCTGGGCTTAGAATCCAGACTTTCTAACTCTCCCCTCACCTCTTTCCTCATGCCCTTGATTGTTTTAGGGGATCTTCACTTTCTCTGCCCTTCCCATCTCCCTCCTTGAGCCCAGTGTCTCTGGGAATTTCCCATCCTTCTAGGAGATAGAACCTCCAATATTAATCAGCAGTTGGCTACTCGGGAGAGGGTGTCTCCAGGCCCAAGGCTCCTCTTCCATCACCCAGGAGTCACTAAGCTCAGGTTCCAGTCCAAGGCTCCCCTTCCCCTCCTCTTTCCATCACAGCCTGGGGTGATGGGGTACGAGGGAAAGAGGCCACAGCATTTGGAAACAGGAAGACCTAAGTTTGAAATCCAACTCTGTAGTCATTCATGTTCTGGGCCTCAGTTTCCTCCTCTGTAAAAGGAGAGAGTGGACAAGACGACCTCTCAGGTCTCTTCCAGTTCTGTGAGGTTCAAAGAGCTGTACCCCCACCCCTTCACAGTCACACATGCACACAAAGACACACTCAGACATGCACACACGTACTCATATATGCAGTTACACAGTCACATAATGCACACTCAGACACGTACTTACAGAGACACATGCACTGTACACACACGCATACAAACATACACTCATCCAGAAGCACATGCATGTGCACATGTATACATACACCAGGCATGTGAACACACACATATACACATACATAAGCACATGGACAATACAAACATGCAATCACACACACACACATACACTCACACACACACACTCAAAAATAAGTGCGCACACACACACACTCGCACACATCCCACTCATACACATCCCCCCTCCCTCCCTTTCCCCCCCCATCCCATTCCATTTCCAGGTCTGTCTCCCGAAACGGGGGGACCAGAGGAGGCTGGTCTGGGTCCACCTGTGGTCCTGTGACACCCCCTGGTGGCGGACCACAGCATTGCTGTGGCACAGCCCGAGTTAGCTCCCTGGTGGAAAAGTCCTCTTCTTTGACTCTGGTGGGGACCACCACGGAATCAGCATCGAAGCTGGAACCCAGGTGGCCTGACTCCCACCCCTGACAGCCCAGGGATCTTTCCTTAAAAGGTCTTAGAAGATCTGGGTTCAAATTTGGGCTCTCAGGGCTGACACAGGACCTCAGTGGATCTCAAACCAGAAAGATTTTAGCCGTGTTCTGGCTCTCCTCTCATTTTACAGCTGGGGAACCTGAGGCCAGGACAAAGGAAGCAACCTTCTTGAGGTCACATGGGTGACATAATCAGTCACAGAGCTGGAATTTGAACCCGATTGGAACCTCTTGGTTCCAAATGAAATGCTTAGAATAGACCTGGAGCCTAGAGTCCTGGGTTTTGTTCCTTTCCTTTCCACTGATCGCAGGCAAGCCCGTGCTCTAGTAAAGTTCTTCTTTCTCAAGTGACAGTGATGGATGAGATGATCTCCAAGGCCCCTCCCTATCTCCTGTCTGTTCAGTAGCTTATAATTTTAATAATGGGATTAATAACTAGTAATTATACTTTAAGGCTTGCAGAGTGCTTTACATTTGTTACCTAATTTAATCCTCATGACTCTGGGAGGTAGGTTATCCTCATAGGGTTATCCTAATTTTACAGGTGAGGAAACTGAGGTAAGTGATTTGTCCACTGTTACACAGCTGGTTAGTGTTTGAGGCTAGATTCGAATCCAGACCTTTATGACTTAAGTCAGACATTCTTTCCCTAGCATCACTATCTCATGATACTTCACCTTCCTACTTTGGCCAACTTCCCATGCCTCAGTTTCCTTTTCTGAAAAAAGAAGCGTTTGAGCTAGATGAACTATAAATTCCATCTGAACCTCTTACTGAGACCAGCTCCCCTCCTCCAGCTTCCTGCCTGGGCTTGGTTTCTCTCTCCTTGAGACCCTGATTTGGTGAGAGGTGGGGAGCGGTGCTATGTACCTGCTATCCCCACTCAGTTCCCCAAGTTCTTGATCACTCTGTTCCTTCCCTGTGAGTCCTTCTCCACCAGAGGTTAGTGAGTGGACTGCACACTGCCCTGGGCAGCACATAGAGGAGGAGAGGGGGAGAAGGGGTCTGCCTCTCCCTTCCCACCATGATGCACCCCCAGGTAGTGGGTGGGATCTAAGCTCTGACCCCACCCAGAACAGATTGGAGTCCTCAGCACACTAAAATCCCAGGCTGGCAGGGTCAATTGAACTGGACTGGATTTGGAATCGGGAGAAACCTGGCTTCTAGTCCCAGCCCCAGCATTTCCTAGCTGAGTGAAAGTCAGTGAACCTCTCTGAGCCTCAGTTTCCTTATCTGGAAAGTGCTTCATGAGCTGTGAAGCCCTTGTCAGAATAGTGATCACTTGGCTCTGGGATGGGCTCCTGCCGCAGGTGATATGGGGAGGAAAGAGCAGGCTCCTCTCTTGCTGAATTCAGCGCCTTTTCCACAGGAGCATTCAACTGGCCCCCTGTTTCCCTAGGGCTGGCCGGTCCCTTCTGCTCCCTGTCAGTCCTCACACTGTAGACAGTATTCAGCCCAGGAAGGGACTCACCCAAGGTCATACAGCATTCATTAGGGGCAGGGACAGATTCCCAGACTACGGGAGGCCTGTCCCTTCCACTTCCCCAGGAGGGTGCTAAGCCCATCCCCTCACCCCCCCACCATCAGGACCCCCAAGCCCCTATGCCCCAGCACCTGGTGACCTGGCTCCAGCTCAGGCTCTGTGTAGCGGGTGGAATCCTGTCAGCTCCTGCCCCCTGGTCTCCATGTCTCGTGGCCTCCCCCTGTGCCTGCCCAGGGAGAAGGAGGCCTGGAATGTTTTCAGTCTTCAGGGGACTCAGTCCTCATCCCTTCCTCCTAGGTTGCTGGGGTAACATGGTTTCCTAGCAACCCCTGGTGGTGGGAGGTGATAGGGAGGGGAGCAGCTGGGCTGGGATCATTAATAGAGGACGTGGGAAGGACCATAAGAAGAGCCACGGAGTGGGGGGTGGGGCAGCAGGACAGGCTGTCAGACAGACGGACAGAAGGTTGGCGGGACCTGGACCCTGGCACTGGGGATCCTGCCTCTGACCTCTGGGGCAGCAGGAGCGAGATTCTCTGGAAACTACTTCCATTGTCTTTCCTGAGGCTAAAACAATGCTCAGGCAGCTCAGTGTGCTGTGAGGCCAAAACAGGGCCCAAACCTGGCCCCTTGGGGAGGAGCTGACCCTACCACCCCAGAGCTGAGCTCCCCACCTCCACCTGTCACCCTAAGGAAGGAACATAGAACACTATGTGTTAGCCCTGGAGTGACATTAGACTTTGGAACCTGGAATGTCAGGGCTAGGATGGACCTCAGGACAGGGGATGTTAGGACTGGGAGGGGCTGGAGAACAGGGGATATCAGAGCCAGGAATGCCCATATTCCCGCTCCCAATCTTGAAGTGACCAGAGAACGGGAGCAGTGCTGTGGAAGGTGTGGGATGGTCCTTAGTGTCCACAAGGGCTCAGAGAAAAGGGAGAAGGCGCTGCGCGGCAGTAACCATAGTGGAGCTTGAGCCACATCTTAAAGGATGGAGAGGGGGTGGAGAGGCGTAGTCAGCAAGCATTTATGAAGTGCCTGATATATACCAGGCACCGCGCTTAGCACCCCGCAGGAGCTCCCAGAAGACAACATACAATGACTGTGTGCCCACAGGTCCCAGAAAGGTCATACTGGATAGGATCCATGGCGGGGAGACCCTAGAATGATGGCAGTTCAGGAAGAGCTTCTCATAGAAGGGGAAGCGTTTCAGGCCTGGGTCATAGTCAGGGACAATGCCTGGAGTTGGGAGCTGAGGAGCAGCCAGATTGCTGTGTCACTGGACAGGGGATGTGGTGGGTAGGAGCAAAAGGGAAGGGGGATGCTCTGGAGGCTCATGGTTAGTCCTGGCAACAATGGGGAGCCAGTGCAGTTTACGGAATAGGAAGAGGGACATTTTGGGTAGGGGGATGGAGGGTGTCTGGAGGCGGTCAGACCCCCAGCAGCTGGGCCGTCATCCAGGCATGATGTGACAGGACTGCACCAGAGCGTGGCACAGGGAAGGAGGGGATGTAGTCAAGAAATGCCACACAGAGAAAAGTGGGAGGCCGGGCAACAGCTTGAACGTAGGGGGTAAGAGTGTGAGCAGCCCAGGCTGGCACCAGGATGGGAGAGGGGAGGGGGGTGGCACCCTGGCCAATTATAGAAATGTTCAGACAAGGAGGAGGGGGTGGGGGGACTGAGGGAAAGAAATCGAGTCCAATTCTGGTGGATGTCGGCTGGAGGTATCCAATAGGCTCCTGGAAAGTGAGACTGGAGAGTCAAAGAGAGGTTAGGGCTGGATCAGAGACTCACAGCAGGGAGATATTGGTGAAATCTATGGGAGCTGAAGAGATCACTAAGCATGCTGATGTTTAGGAAAAAGACAAGTGGGCCAGGGACACAGCCTTGAGCCATGGTGTGACCCAGACAACCAAGGAGACAGAGGAGGAGGGTCAGAGGGGTAGGAGGACTACAGAACGAGAGACAGAAAGAGGGAGAGAGGGAGAGAGAGAGACAGAGACAGAGAGACAGAGAGGAAAGAGACAGAGGAGAGAGAGGATACACTGAGAGAGACAGAGAGGAAAGAGACAGAGGAGAGAGAGGATACACTGAGAGAGACAGAGAGGAGAGGGAGAGACAGAATAGATAGTGAGAGAGACAGAGAGGAGACAGACAGAGGAGAGGGAGAGATAGAGATGGACAGAAAGAGGGACACACAGACAGACAGAGGCAGAGAGGAGACAGGGAGAAAAAGAGAGATAGACAGGAGAGAGACAGAACAGAGAGAGAGATATGTCCTGGAGGCCTGAGAGATGAGAATATGGAGGAGAAAGGGAGTCAGTCCTTGCAGAGGTCAAGGAGAACAAGGGTTGAGAGACGGGCCTCTGAAGAGGACATTTTTATGGGGAGCAGTGATGAGTAGGGAGCCAGACCCTGAGAGATAAGAAGGGGGTGGGACCCTGTGAGGTCACCCAAGTGGAGAGACAGAATCTGAACTCAGGACTTCTGGATTCGGTCAGTCCTTTTCAGGGTGAGATTGCAGGTTACTAACATTGATTTAGAGAAGGCCATTGAATCCACCCTCACCCCCACCCCCATGTCACAGATGAGGAAACTGAGGCACAGAAAGCAGAAAGGGCTTGCTCAAGGGTGCATGGGGGTGCATGGCAGAGCCGGGCCTGCAGTGGCTGCTCTTCTCTGAGCTGCCTTCTTCCCCTCTGCAGCTGCGTCCTCTTCCCAGAGATGAGACCTGCCCAAGGCCGGTGGGGGGCTGGTCATGTGCTGCAGCCGCTCCCAGGGCCCTGGCTGTCCCACATCCAGCAGGCTCCCTGGGCGTGGGGGTGGGAGATAGGCAGTCTGATAGGAGCTGAAGGCAGCTCCCAGCTGTCAGGTGGGAGGGGGAGCCCATGGGCGGGAGTTGAGGAGCCAGGCAGCCAGCCAGGGAAGGAGCGAGTGTGGCTGCGCGTGGCCGTGAGCCATTCGGAGCTGCTGGCGGGCATGGACACCCTGGTTCTCCAGGACCACCTGGCTGAGCAGCTGCTGTCCCCTCGGACCCAGGCCCAGAGGAGGCTGCCCAAACTGAAGGTATTCAGGCCTGATCCTGGGAGGAGGCCCTAGGGAGGAGCCCAAGGCAGCCTGGGCTGAGCCAGGGCAGAGATAGGGCCCAGCAGAGGTGGGTTTGGTTCTGGGAGATTGGTCTGAATCATGGCTGTGTCTTCTCCAGTTCCTGTTTGTCAAGGGAGGGGGCTGCAGTGCATGATTTCCAAGATTCTCCCCCTCCTCTCCACCCCTAAGCCTGTAACAGGACATGGGCCAGGTCTGGGCAGGGCCGGGCCAGAGGGCTGTGTGGGTGTGCATAGATGGGAGAGCAGGGATGTATATGTATGTCCATCCCAGCCTCTGGACATCTGTGGGAAGAACCAATCTCTGTCTCAAAGTGTCATTCAATCTGTGATCATGGAATATAGCTCAACATTAAGTCTAAGCTTTTTAGTTTACAGAATGGGAAACTGAGGACTGGGGAACATATGAAGGTCCGTGTGTGCATGATCCAATTTGTGAGTGTGTCTCCTTGGAATTAGAAGACAGGAATGGGTCCAAGGAGGATGGGAGGATGGGTGGGGAGGCTGGGAAGCCATGAGCCCCAGCCTCTCCCCCTACAGAGGGCTGCTGGGAGCACCCCCTGCCTCAGGCCTTTATTGACCAGTACCACCGCCTCTGGCCCAAGCTGCCCTGAGGAGATGAGGCCTGGAGCCCAAGGTGGAAGGTGCTGTGTGGGGGATCTGCAGAGCAGGGGAGGATGGCCAGGACAGGGGTGCTCCTGGGTGGGCACTGACTGGAAAGGCAGACAGGCCTTCCAAGCCCCCTGTCCACTCTAGCTGTGTGCAGACTTAGTGGTCTCCAAGATCCCTCCCAGTCCCGAGTCAATAATGCATTGATGAGTCTCCACATAGCCATGAGAAGCAGGCTGGACTTGGAGTCAGGGGACCTGGGTTTGGATCCCAGCTCTGTAACTTGCTGAGTGACCTTGAGTACCATTTCACCCCTCTGGACCTCAGTTTCCCTCTCTGTAAAAGGAGGGAGAGAAGGATTCTATCTTTGTCCAAGGTCCCTTCTGGTTCTCAAATTCCTTTTGCTCCAATCCTAGCAGGGGAAGCTGAGTTTCCAAGGAGGGAGAAAGATTGGAGTCACATGAAAGGGCATTTGGTGCCAGCCTGAGAAGTTCACACTTGCATCCTGGGGCAGTGGGAGCCACTGAATGTTTTTGATGGAGGTTGTGGCAAGCTCAAGCTGATGCCTCAGAAGATTGTGTTGGCAGTTATGTGAGGCTGGAGGCAGGGAGGCCCGTGAGGAGCCTGCAGGAGTGCTCCAGGTCAGAGGTGGGGAGGGTCGCAACCAGACCTGTGGTTCTGAGCCAAGTTACCAGAGGTTTGTTCATCATATGCCGAACACTTCATGTGACTCAAGAGTCCTGGAAATGTTGGTTTTGGCCGTTGTATTATTACAGCCTTATAGCAACCGGGGAGGTCATGTTAGCTTCATTTTACAGATGGGGAAACTGAGTCTGAGTGAAGGTTTGGCCCTCCACATCATGGGCCAGGAGGTTCCTCTGAGCGTGTGTGTTTGAGACACAGACAGATAGAGACAGAGATGGAGAGACAGAGAGACTCAGTCTGTTTCTGTGTGTCTCTGCATGTGTGAATGACTGATGCATTTGTGGGTACATGGCCTCCAACAGAGGTGCCTGACTTTCTGTCTGTGCCCCTAGGTTTCAGGGCCCGGTGCTTGTGAGGCAATCTGCCCTTGGCTATCTCTGGTTCCCTCCTAGTGTTGGGGCTGAGAGAGAAGGGGGTTCATCCGGGGGGCTCACTCTTTCTTCCCTGTTAGAGTATCAGTTAGAGTTAATCAGGCCAGAGCTGATTAACTGTACGAAGGAGGTAGGAGGGGATGCGCTTTCTAACACCCAAGTCTCCTGCCCACGGCCTGCCACCTGGGACCCTGATTTGGTCTAGCTAATGTTAACAGACAGCCTGGCACGTTCGACACTGTGGGCTTCTGTCAATGGGAGGGAGGGATCGGGGCCATCCTCGGCCCCCAAAGGCCCCACCCCAACTAGGAAAGAGGTCAGATGGTCCCTCCCCCCACCTCCAAACCCCAGGGTGTCCCAGCAGGCAGGCCCGGCTTCGGAGCCCAGCTCAGCTGGCCTCCTTTCTCTATATATAACTCTTGTATCCTGGCTTCTCCCACACGGAGCTGGAGCTGGAGGCTGGGACAGACAGTCTCCTGCCCACCAGCGCCGGGTGGCAGCTGCTCTCAGGAGCTGGGACACTTGGCAGCAAGGGGCTGGGTGCCCAGGAATATCCAGGCTTGGGGGTGGAAGCCTGGCCTTTCTGCTGCTGCTGCCTCTCCCTTTTCTTGCCTTCTGGAGGTCCTCGCCCAGCTCAAGGTCAGGGCTCATGCTAGGTTGCTGTCTGTACGTACCCCTGTACTTGCTCTCCAGCTTCCTGAGGATGCCCATCCCCTTCATTCTTTGGGGTCCTCTGGCTTGGGATGAGGGGGCTTTTCTTGAACTTGGATTTCCCTGAGGGCAGGGCCAGGGACTGTGCCCTCCCAGCACATCCCAGCTGAACCAGGAATCTGTGCTCCTTCTGCCCACTGTTCCCTTGCCCTGGGGCTTCAGCTGAGCACTGACCAATAGGAGCTCAGGACCTGGAGGAGAGCCAGGACAGGGGATGACAGCCTCTCCCCTTGTCTGTGGGTCTTTGAGAGGTGATTCTTCATGTGTGTGCGTTCCTCGGCCACAGCTCAGTCTAGAGAATTGAAGACACAGAGTAAAATGACTTGTCCACGGTCACACAGTCAGAATAGGTCAGAAGCAGATGGTGAACCCAGGACTTCCTGGCTCTGACGCAACTCTCTGGCCTCTACTTCCAGATGCTTGTCTTAAGGTTTAAGAGCTCACTGTGGTACAGACTTTCCAAAAGGTTTAGCGTTGTTAAAGTTTAAAACGCACATGTAGACTTTTTTGGGACATTCCATACTGGAGGCCACTAGGGGTGCTACAGAGGACGGAGAGCACCCTGGGCCTACAGTCAGGAAGACCTGAGTTCATATCCAGCCTCAGACACTAATTAATTGTGTGACCCTAGGCCAGTCACTTAACTGCTGTTTGCCTCAGTTTCCCCATTTGCAGAATGGAGCTCCTAATAGCCCTTCCCTCCAGGGTTATTGTGAGGATCAAAGGGAAAACATTTGTAAAATGAATGTGTTGAAGTATTCCGTCATTCAGGGCTTGTTTACACGGGACTTCTCATGCATTCTGTGTAAACCGTTCCCCACACTTCCAGGTGACATGCACTAGGAAGACTTCCCTGGCACCAGGACTTTGGGGACACCCCTTACAAACGAGTTGTTGGCAGTTTTACCTCAGAGCAACCTGGGAGAGATGATTAACCTGATTTTACAGATGAGGAAACCAAGTTTCAGCGAGGTTCCGCAATTTGCCCAGGGCCACCCCGTGGGAAGGTGGCAGTCAGGAGTTGAACCCAGGCCGACCCGACTCTGAGCTCACTGTTCCAGTCATGACATCTCACTGTGCACACATACATGCGTGTGTGATCCCCACATGCTCATGCACCCCCCCCCCTGTGCTTTGTTGCCTCTAGGACCATGACAAGCAGTACGTGGGCTTTGCCACTCTACCCAACCAGGTCCACCGCAAGTCTGTGAAGAAAGGCTTTGATTTCACGCTCATGGTTGCCGGTGAGCACTGCCCACCTTGGCTGGTGCCAGCCCCACTGGAGTCTGGGGTGGTGCCTCGCTGGGGAACATGATACATCCATATTAGAGTTCTGAAATGTTTCTCAAGGCCTGACTCCTGGGAAACCAGGCCAGCCTTGGCACTCAGGGGAATGGGAGTCTGACAGTGGGGGTGTGGGGTGTGGGCGAGTGGACAGAAAGGACCTAAGCTCGAAGCAGGAAGATACAAGGTATCAGCCAGGGCTGAGCTGGGAGGCTCACTCTGGCCCTGGGAGAGGGTGGTGCTTGGCAAGATCATCTCAGCCCTGTTCCCTAGGGGCGCTGTCCCTCCTGGGCACCTCTGCCCAAGACCATGCTTAGGTGAGGATTTGGGGTCCCCTGGGGCCAGAAAGATCAAGAGCAGGTTGGCAAGGGTAACCACAGTCACCAGCCTGGGGGTGGGGACTTGGCTGGGGCAGCCCCTGCCCTTCTCTTGGGACTTCCTGCCACCCCCTTGGGCATCTCTAAGCAGGGTCCAGCCCTTTAGGCCTCAGCACACCATAGCAGGCACGCTCCTCTGGTAACGGGGTCTCCATGCTGTGCTCTAGGGGAGTCAGGCCTGGGCAAGTCGACCCTGGTGAACAGCCTGTTCCTGACAGACCTCTACAAGGACAGGAAGCTGCTCAATGCTGAGGGTGAGTGGCAGCTTCCAGGGGACCTCCAGCTCCTCAGAGCGGCCCCCTCAGCCTGGGCACGACCCTTTAGAGGCTCAACCTCCTCACTACCAGAGCTAGGAGGACTTGAGCTCATAGAATGCCAGATGTAGAAGTATCTTATGGGTACAGATTGTTTTACAGATGGGAAACTGAGGGAGAGGAGTGAGCAAGACTCATGGTTCGGGGTCAGTGAGTCCAAACACCCTCCCCCAGACCTGACCCAGAATTCTTTTCACACTGTCCCAGGCAAGAATTCGATATCAGCCATGGAGGTTGGAAGGCCTCCCTTCAAGTAGCCCATTTTATTTAGAGACCACCCTGTTAGGGAGAGTTTCCTCATATCCAGCTGAAAATTCACCCTCTGCAGCAACGGGAACCCCAACTTGCGGCTAGCTCTGCCTTTGAGACCAGGCCAGCCCAAAGTGAAAAGGACAGCCAAAGAGGGAGGGAGTTCCTCATTCCTGGAGGTTTGTAAGCCAAGGTTGGAGGCCCTGTGGTGCGTGGTCAGGTGCAGGCTGGACAGGAGCCCCAGAGGTCCCGTCCAGCCCAGAGGGCCCTTTCTTCAGGACGGGCCTTGAGGGACCTCAGCAGGCACCCTAGATGCCTACCTAGGTCATCCAAGTGTCTTCAGTGGCCTGTTGTATGGCACTGCCTCTAGGCCTTTGCCTTGGCCCAGCACCACCTCCAGGCCCTCACCTATCAAGCTCAGCCACTCTGTGACCACTGGCCCTTGGCTTTCTCAGAGAGAATCAATCAGACGGTAGAGATCTTGAAGCACACAGTGGACATCGAGGAGAAGGGTGTGAAGCTAAAGCTGACCATTGTGGACACACCAGGCTTTGGGGATGCTGTTAACAACACCCAGTGGTGAGTGCTGGGCCCTCTGGTGGGCATGGTGGGCCCTAGGGATGATGGAGCAGCTGTGGGCTGGAGGAAGCTGAGCCATGTAGTACTTGGAGTTTGGGGCCTGGCAGCAGGAACACCTAAGTTCCAATTAATTCCATCTCAGACATTTCCCAGCTGTGTGACCATGGGCAAGTCATCTGACTCTCTCTGCCTCAGTTCCCTCATCTGCAAAATGGGTTACAATAGCACCTGCCTCCCAGGGTTGTCAAGGTCCCATGAGATTGTCTTTGTAACGTGCTTTTCAAATCTTGAAGCTAGAAATGCCAGTGATGCTTATTGCCATTATGAGTGAAAAGAGCCCTGGAGTCCAGGGTCATGGGTCAACTCCCATCTCTGCACTGTACCACTGGTGTGACTGGGCAAGTCACGGTGCTTGAGTAGGGCTCATGAAGCGAACAGGACTGGATTGTGGTGGGGCCATAACTCGATGGTGCAGCATCTCTGGAGCATTGACGCAGGTGGTGGGTTTGAATCCCAGCTGGGTGACCTTGGGCAAGTTGTTGCCCCTCTCTGGGTCTCAGTCTCCTCCTCATCTGTAAGTGAAGGCTTTGGACTCTGAGGTCCCTTGTGGCCCCACCTCTGTGACCCTCAGGCCTCCAGGGTCCACCCTAATTCTAAATCCTGCGGACTAGGTCCAATGAGCGACGGAGACCTCCAGATCTGACTTTCCCAAGAGAGAGATTTCCTCTTTGGGGAGGACAAAACAAATGGACAGGAAGTGTGTGTACAAGATGGGGAGGCAGGGCTGGCCAGGGTCCAATCCCCCTTATTTCCAGTGGGAAGGTCCCGAGTCATGCTCAGGAGAGCCCCAGTCTAGGCAGTGTGGTCAAGTGGAGAGAGCTCTGAATTTGGGTCAAGAGGACCACGAGGTGAGACGTGGCTCTGCTGTTCATGAATTGTGCAGCTATAGACACTTTGCTTTCCTTCGGAGCCTCAGTTTCCTCTCCTGCAAAATGAAATAATTGCACTCAATGACCCTTAAGGCCCCTTCTAGGTAGGGGAAGGTGGCAGGGGTGGAGGAGGCTGCCAGGGGGAAGGGGGGGCGGGGCCCCATGCTTAGGGGATACCTTGGCCCCCCTAGCTGGAAGCCCATCACAGACTATGTGGACCAGCAGTTTGAACAGTACTTCCGAGATGAGAGCGGCCTCAACCGCAAGAACATCCAGGACAACAGAGTCCACTGTTGCCTCTATTTCATCTCTCCCTTCGGTCATGGGTAGGTAAGCATGGTGGGTGGGTTGGTGGGTGTGGCAGGCTGGTGGGAAGGGGCTCCCTGGGGGGGGGGGCGCAGACAGAAGGATAGGAAACAGCTTTGCTCATTGGAAAGAGAAAAGGAGGCCGAGGTCCAGGTGACCTCACTTCAGATCCCATTTCTCCAACCAGCCAGCTGGCTGTGGGACATCAGCTCCATCCCTGCCTCACCGGCCTCAGTTTCCTTCTTGTGCCACAATTCTCCAGACCCACCTCCAGCAAGAGAGCTGATGCACTCAGAGGGCTGGCGGAAGTCTGCTTTTGGCTTTCAGCTTTCTTTCTTTTTCTTGTCTTTTTAGAACTTGGCTAATGTGGAAATGTGCTTGTGTCATCAACACATTTGTAATAGGTTTTGTTTCCCTTGTTTGCTCTTTGGGAAGGGGAGGGAGAAAGTTTGGAACTGGGAAAAATAATTTAAAAGGCTTTGTCCTTAAAAGAGAAAGAAAGAAAGAGAAAGGAAGGAAGGAAGGAAGGAAGGAAGGAAGGAAGGAAGGAAAAGATGAACAGGTGCTGACATCTAGGATCCTTTCTTGTTCTAAATCTGCTCTTGATCCCCCTGGTTCTAATTCCTCTGCTGTAGGTGGAGGGTCTCTGCCCCTGTTTCCCACTAGAGGTCCCTCCTTCCCCCACTTCACGGCCCCATGGCCAGCCAGGTCCATCCAACTAGGACTTCCCTGCTGGTCCCAGCTGCCTCTATGCCCAGAGGATCCAAGGCTGTGGGACCTTGTTGTGGCTGGTACCCATCCCCCTGGGGAAGAGGTGAAGGGAGGTCATCTTATGACCAGCCCATATAATGAGGAGGTAATGACTGGGGGCCTGGGGAGAAGTCCTCATGTGAAGCCCCTGGTCACTCTGTGGCCCAGCTGCTAATCAGAATTGTGGGTCCTCAGACACTAACGAGTACCAAGAAGCTCCTGTCTACCACACCTGACAAGGGCTGGCCCAGCTCTGATTGAAGGCCTTGGGTGATGGGGATCTCACCACCTATTCAGGCACCCTAGGCCACTTTGGGGTAACGCTGATGGTCAGAGGGGTTTTCTAGACTTTAAACTTCAATTGGTGTCTTTGGTGCTTCCAATGAATGAATGAAAGGTGCCCTGGGGCATCTTGTCAAACCTGGAAAAGAGAGAGGTAAGTGTTGGAAGAGTCTCAAGAACTCGAGGGTCTGTGCTGATGGCTGACGGATTTAGCTATGTTCTGCTTGGCTCCAGAGGCAGAATCAGATCAATGGGGGCGGACAGGAAGGGGTGTCAGGAGAAACTTGCCCAAGCCCACCTTCCCAGAGGTAAGAGAGGCTGCCCCTAAAGGTGCTAGGTTCTGCTTCCCCAGAGGTCTCCCACAGAGGCTGTTGTTGTTGAGGGTAGCCTTGTCCTGGTACAGTTGGGCCAGATGACCCCTGGGCTCCCTTCCAGTCTGGATCTTCTTTGCTTCTGTCCCTGCCCTGGGCCTGTACAGTGAGGTCCCATCAGCTCTAATGCCTCCTTTCCATCCCAGGCTGCGGCCAGTGGATGTGGAGTTCATGAAGGCCCTTCATGAAAAAGTGAATATCGTCCCCCTCATCGCTAAAGCCGACTGCCTCGTTCCAGGAGAGATCCGAAAGCTGAAGGAGAGGGTGAGGTGCACCCCGGTCCCCCATCCCTGAGGGCCCCAAAAACTGGGAGCAAGGGCCAGGAAGACATGGGACAGAGGTGGGCATGGTCAGACTCCAAGGACAGATGGAGGTGGATGATAGAAGGGAGGAGGTAGCAGGGTTGGGGGCTCTGATTTCAGTCTCTGGCCTAGATCCGGGAAGAGATCGACAAGTTCGGGATCAAGGTGTACCAGTTCCCTGAGTGTGACTCGGATGAGGATGAGGAATTCAAGCAGCAGGACCGAGAGCTGAAAGTGAGAAGCCCAATGACCTCTGCTGGCTGGCCTGGTCACCTCATGGTCTGGCCTGGTCACCTCGTAGTCTGACCTGGTCACCTTGTGGTATAGCCTGGTCACCTCATGGTATAGCCTGCTCACCTCGTGGTCTGGCCTGGTCACCTTGTGATATAGCTTGGTCACCTCGTGGTATAGCCTGGTCACCTCGTGGTCTGGCCTGGTCACCTCGTGGTATAGCCTGGTCACCTCGTGGTATAGCCTGGTCACCTCGTGGTCTGGCCTGGTCACCTCGTGGCCTGACCTGGTCACCTCGTGGTCTGGCCTGGTTACCTCGTGGTATAGCCTGGTCACCTTGTGGTCTGGCCTGGTCACCTCATGGTCTGGCCTGGTCACCTCGTAGTCTGACCTGGTCACCTTGTGGTATAGCCTGGTCACCTCATGGTATAACCTGGTCACCTCGTGGTCTGGCCTGGTCACCTTGTGATATAGCTTGGTCACCTCGTGGTATAGCCTGGTCACCTCGTGGTCTGGCCTGGTCACCTCATGGTCTGGCCTGGTCACCTCGTGGTATAGCCTGGTCACCTCGTGGTCTGGCCTGGTCACCTCATGGTCTGGCCTGGTCACCTTGTGGTATAGCCTGGTCACCTCGTGGTATAGCCTGGTCACCTCATGGTATAGCCTGGTCACCTCGTGGTCTGGTCTGGTCACCTTGTGGTCTGACCTGGTCATCTTGCAGCCTGGCCTGTTTTCCAGGGGGTAGCCCCATGCGGTCCAGGGCATAGCTGAGCTTCAGCTGCATGTCTGTCTGTCTCCTTGGCTGCTGCTCTGGGCCCTGCAGGGCCTCCTTCTGGAGGATCCCTGGGGGAGTGAGAAAGGGGCTCTTTACTGGGTCTCGCTCATTCCTGCTGGAGCTGCCCCCTGCTCCATCTCTAGCCCTGTGGGGCCCTCATTCACAAGGTTGGCGGACCTGTCTTTGGCAAGTGCTCCTCTGTCCTGGGAGCTGAGACTTTGGGCTCCCCCAAAGTAGACTGGGCCTCTGATGGCCCCTTGCTCTACAGGAGATGGGCAGAGGTCCCAGAGGTGGGGTGGCAGGCACACCTGCTCAGAGGGCAGGATGTGCCAACCTGGCACCCAGCAGGGCCCCAATATGAATGAGATTGGCATGGAGGGACCCTGATGGGTCTGTGTCTTGAAGGATGGGATCACTCTGATATACAAGGGCATGGAACAACACTCAGAGCAGGGGTCCATAGCTCAGCAAAGAGGGCAACGTTCGAGGGACATGCCGGGGAAGAAGCCAAACCACTGGGCTCATGCCTAATGTCAACCTCGCCGTGTGACCTTGGGCAGCTCCCTGGATCTTTGTGCCTCAGTGTTCTCAGCTGTAAGAGCAGGGGCTTGACCTGGAAGGGTCTTCCAGTTCTAAATGGCTTCTGTAGGAGCCCAAGTCCTTAGGGAGGATGGGGCTGGAGGGGGAGGGAGGCCCGGGGGCTCTGCTTCTTCCTAGGCCTCCTCTCATGGCCATCTATCCCCCCAGGAGAGTGCCCCCTTCGCTGTCATAGGCAGTAACACCGTGGTGGAGGCCAAGGGCCAGCGGGTCCGGGGGAGGCTCTATCCCTGGGGTATCGTGGAAGGTGAGTCCCTTCTGTCCCCCTCTATCTTCCCCACACTGAGGGCTGGGGCCCCAGACACTGGAACATCTGCCTTCAGGGCCCACTTCGGCGTCTCACCCCCCTCCCACTGGGGCCCTTCCCCACAAGCAGTCCCCCCCCCATTTATGTCTCCTCACTACAATAAATAATGATTCTCCTTTCCTCAGAGACCTCTCTCTGGAAACTGGTGAACTAATTCATACTAGAGTGTCAATGATTGACAACATTCCTGTATGACTCCCTAGCCTAGGGAAAGTTTCGTTTTGAAGACTGGGGGTGGAGAAGGAGGGAGCCTGCAATTTCAGGTTCAAGGCAGAAGGAGGTATTTGGGAGGGTTTAGAAGACCTTTTAATGACCCCTACCCAATGTACACAGCACCCCCACTGTGGTGACCCTGGGATAGGGGCTGCCAAGGGCTGGCTGTGTCCTGTTCCAAAGGTCACGATGTCAGAGCTGAGAGGAATTTTAGAGCACAGAACAGGGGCTGGCAGGGCTGGGAAGGCTCTTAGAACATAGAGCACAGCATGTTTAGATCTAGGAGATTTAGCTGGAAGGGATTAAACACATAGAACACAGAATGTCCAAGCTGGGGGGGCCTGAGAACAGGGGATGTCAGGACTGGGAGGGGCCTCAGCACAGAGTTGAGCCCCCTCACTTTACAGAGGAGGCAACTGAGGCCCAGAGTGGCTAAGCACTGGCCCAAGGTCCCACAGGCTAGCTGTGTTCAGGACAGGCAGATTACCTGGGAAAGGGAGCAAGGTGGTCATTGGAAAAGAGAAGGCTCCAAAGTCTCAGCCCTGCCTCTTCCCGGCAGTGGAGAACCAGGCCCACTGTGACTTTGTGAAGCTTCGGAACATGCTGATCCGGACTCACATGCATGACCTGAAGGATGTGACCTGTGACGTGCACTATGAGAACTACCGGGCTCACTGCATCCAGCAGATGACCAGGTGGGGAGCCTGTAGGAGCAGCGGCTCCAGGGGACTCAGCCTGTCTCCTTTTCTGGTCTCAGTAGCCTCTTCATCCCACCCTTCCGTGTCACCATCAGACCTGGTGCCTGCTGGCCCGTAGCCCCCGAGGCTACCCTAGCTCAGGAGGAACTGAGCAAAATAATCCAAGTTGGGGGGAATCCCACCACCCTGGGGGGTTGGGGCACATGGGGCATGGGCCTTCTCAGGTTCCAGTTTATTCTCTATGATTCAGTTCTGCTCCGCCATTTCTTAAACATCTACCGTGTGCCAGGCCCTGAGCTGGTCATTGGGAGAGCAATGAAGCTTAGATAAGAGAATCCTGTCTTCCCAGCAAGGGAAGCTGTCTAGAGGCACAGGGGACTGGTGGACCCTGCCTGGGGTAGAGAAGTCTCCAAGCAAAGGCAGTTTCACCCTCCTGGGAGGGGGAGACAGAATGGGATGGACAGAGATGGGGAGGCAAGACCGAACCAAGGGGACTTCTTCAGTGTGTGTGTGTGTGTGTGTGTGTGTGTGTGTGTGTGTGTGTGAGAGAGAGAGAGAGGGAGAGAGAGAGAGAGAGAGAGAGAGAGAGAGAGAGAGAGAGAGAGAGAGACAGAGACAGAGACAGAGACACAGAGAGAGACAGAATGGGGAGACACATTGAAACGATGAGACTTCTTAAGTGTATGTGTGTGTGTGTGTGTGTGTGTGTGTGAGAGAGAGAGAGAGGACAGAGAGACAGAGAGACAGACAGAATGGGGAGACACATTGAAACGATGAGACTTCTTAGTGTGTGTGTGTGTGTGTGTGTGTGAGAGAGAGAGAGACACACACACACACACACAGAGACAGACAGATAGACAGAGACAGACAGAGACAGAGAAACACAGAGAGAGAGACAGACAGAGACATAGAGACAGAGACAGAGAGATAGAGAAACACAGACAGAGACACATGCACAGAGAAACACAGAGAGAGAGAGACAGAGACACACACAAACACAGAGAGACAGAGATGGAGAGAGAAGAGGAGAAGAGAAACAGAGAGAGGTGAAAAACAAAGACAGAGGGACAGATATAGAGAAAGAGACAGGGGGAGAGAGAGGGGGAGAGATAGAGACAGAAAGGAGGGAGGGAGAGAAAGAGGGGGTTGTCAGAGAGAGACAGAGACAGAAAGGAGGGAGAAAGAGACAGAGAGAGAAGTAGCCTGAGTCATTCTCTCCTCCCCAGCAAACTGACCCAGGACAACCGGATTGAGAGCCCCATCCCCATCCTGCCTGTGCCCACCCCAGACACAGAGACAGAAAAGCTGATCAAGATGAAGGATGAGGAGGTAAGGCTGGGGAGTCCTCTGAGCCCCCTGGTCCCCCATTCTGGCCATTGGGGGCCTTACTGGGCACGGTGCCGTTTCCCTGGCCTGTGTTCCAGGCCTGCTCTCTCTGGGGTCCCCGAGGGTAGCCTGGGCGGCTATGGGGTCTCTGCGGGCTGCACTCATCCCATTTCTCTCCCCCTCCTCAGCTAAGGCGGATGCAGGAGATGCTGCAGAAGATGAAACAGCAAATGCAGGACCAGTGATGCTGGGGCTGACCCCCAGGAGCCCCTCCTCTGACTCCCTGGGCAGGGGAGCTCAAGCCCCCTTTGCTGTTGGGAGGCTCTCTCATATGACAGCCCCTGGACAGACCCCTAATTTATTCTCTGCCTGTGCCGGCCGGCCCGGAATTGGGTCAGATGCTCCCTGTGTGACTCAGGCCTCGTGGGCTTGGCACTGCCCTCTCTGAGGCTTGGGTGGTGAGGGACAGAACAGGACTGGGGGACTAGCCTCCTTGGGTCTGGCCCCTCTCCCACCTAGCCCCAGCTCCATGTGCCCCCCCTGCCTCCGAAGGACCAAGGCCCCGTCCTGGGCCCCAGTCCCCATCACCCTGACCCAGGCTCCTTGCAGACTTGGTGGGGGTGGGGAGTGGTCACCTCCCCTTCCTTCCTATCTTTTTCCCCCCTAGGGCCCCCTTCACCCCCCTGCTGGGAAGGGGGGAACTATGGTGCAGGCAGATAAGGGCTATGTGGTTCCCCCTTTCCCCCAACCTAGCCCTGCCTTTATGGGAAAGGGCAAGGCTGGAGGACATAGAGGATCATGGGAATTACTGCCAGAAGAGACCTCAAGGACCTTGTAGCCTATGGCCCTCATTCACGAATGAGATGGAGCTGAGCTCAAATGCTGCTGTGGACCCTGGACAAGTTCCTTAACCTTGTTCTGCCTCAATTTCCTTAACTGTAAAATGGTGATAGCACTAGCACCCACCTCCCAGAGTTGTTGGGAGGACCATGAGTAATATTCATAAACCTAAAAGTACTAGAGAGAGGCTAGCTATGATTATGACAGATGGGGAAACTGAGACCCGGAGAGGGAAAGGGACTCAGCCAGGGCCCAGAGGTAGTAAGTATTTGAACTCAGGTCATCTTACTCCACATCCAGGGACTCCTCCCATGGACCCTGCCCCTCTCCCTCCCATCAGTACCCGGGCCCAAAGCCCAGTCCTCAGCACACAGACACAGACACACATACACACTTGTAGCTTAGCTTCTGCCCATCCCTGGGCTCACCTTGGACGGGGAGCAGGCAGGGGGCTCCCAAAGCCCTTCTCCCTTAGGAGAGCCTGGCAGTTCAGGCAGCCCCTCTCTGGGTCTCGTGGGCTGCTCAGCCCCTGGCCATCCCCGAGATGGGTCAGCCTGGGGGGGGGCATAGAGAGGGAGGGACAAGATTCTCCACTAGGCCAGTAACCTGAGGTCAGGGCTTCTGTGCCCAGTCCAGTATCTGACCAGAGGGATGCAAATGAGTACTTCAATGGCTCAGGGGCCTCATCTGGGCATGGGGGGAAGAGACCATTCCCAGAGGGGCAGAAGAGAGCAGAGGAGGGCCAGCTGGCACCCTTCATCCCTTCCCCTGGCAACCCCCTCTTTTGAGTGAGACCAGCCTGGCAGACCCCCCACCCCCAATCTGCTTCTGATCTGGGACTCTCAGCTCTGAATATACTCCAGCCTTCCTGTGGTGGGTGTGTCAGGGGACAGACAGTGAGTGATGGGCCCAGGAGTGGGGGTGCCTGTCCACCAGCTACCCCTGGTACCCTGCCCCCTCCTGGCAGACCCTCCCACCATCCCGACTCTCCAACCCCACTGGCTTTGTGTGCCCTTGGTCATCACTTTTATCACCCTCCCCCCCAATTCCCCACAGTGCTGGCTGCTTTTCCAGACCCTCTGGTTTGGAGCCTGAGCCTGGCTAACCCCCTCATGGGGTGGTCCAGGCATCCGGGGTCCCCATTCTCCGGGTCTGTGTTTGGGTGATTGGATCCTGCATGTCTCTCAGCCTCAGGAGGCTGTGTCTTCTCCCTCCTCAGGTCCCCCTCCCCACCCCCAACTTTGGACTTGTGGCCTGGTTTCTGGTCTTTGTATGATACTTCCCCCTTTGGAAATGGAGCCTTTTTGTTAACTAATATCCTGGGCTTGTTGGTGTTTGCCATCCCTGGGGATGTTTGGGAGAATAAGGATGGTGATGGAGGAGCTGACTTTGTCCTGTGTGTTCCCTTATGGTGCCCAGATCCTGAGAGGGGGAGGGAAAGGGGTTGGCTCCGGGGCCAGGAAACCCCATTAACCAGCCCCTGCTGACTCAGCACCTCTATCTCCAGCAGCAGCCTCCTTTGGTGTCCCTGGTCTGGGGGAAGATGTCCCCAAAGCCTCACAGGCTCAGGCTTGGAAGGGTCTTGGACCCCACCCTTTCTACACATCTTCTTTGTACACATGAGCTGAGGCCCCGTGGCCCCCGGAGTCCCCCACCTGCCCTCAGGCCTGGGACCCTCTGGGTCATTCAGTGAATCAGCAGAAAGGACTCTGGAGGACCAGAACCATTAGTGTTGTGGGGTCATCTGGCTTCTGCTTGGAGACCTCTGAGCACAGGGAGCTCACTTCCTCTCAGGAGTGCAGGCCATGGGGAAGAGCTATTAGCTAAGTTTTCTTGGACACCAACCTTAAATCTGCCTCCCTCTCACTTTCCTCCACCAAGCCAAGCAGAATAAACCCAGTCTGAAGGACTCCCCTTTCATCCCTGGTCCAGCACTCCCAGTTCCCTTAAATGATGAAAAAACATTTCCAAATTCTAGAGCATTTTAAAGCATATGGAGGTCTTTTCTCATGAAGACCCCATGAGGGTAAGGTTTGAAAATATAGTTATACCCATTTTACAGATGCCTCAGAGAGGCTAAGCTGTAGGCCCGCCATCGCTTCTGCTAGGAAGGGAGAGAGCCCGGGTCCTCTGACTCCTTCTGGCCCAAGACTCGAGCCCCCAGCCTGGCCCCACTGGCCTTTCACCGAATCTAATCTCCACATAAGAGCTCCCATCTTCTTGTTCTTTTGATGGATGCTCCCCAAGATCTTAGATGAGGATACCTCATTGAACCCCCCTCATTTTACAGATGAAGATGCCGGGGGCCATGTAGATAAGATTTAGAACTGGAAGGGATATGGAGGCCACCTGGTTCAGATAGGGAAACTGAGGCCCAGAGAGGTTAAAAAATGCCCAAGATGGGAGGGATCCTCAGAGACCATTTCTTCTAATGTCCTAATTTGCCAGAGGGGAAAACTGAGGTCCATAGTGGAGTCAGAGTCAGGTCCAGTTTTCATAGCTCAGTGTCACATTGAATTCTAAGACCTCCAGATCTTTTTCATGTGAGTTGTCCAGACACACCTCCTTCATCCTGGCTTTCCATTGAGCACCTTTAGCCCATGTTCTGGCTTGTCTTCACCTTTCTCCTCCCCATCCCAGCCTACCCCAGCCCCCGCTGCCTGGCTCCCTCTTTCTGGTAGGCTGAAGGGTGGGGAGGGTGGGCCTCTGCCTTATCTCTGGCTGCCTTATTTGACCACTATCCCCTGGAGGGCTCAGTGGAGAGGCCAGCCTGTCCATCCCCTATCATCTTCCATCTTCTCTGCCCTGCCCTGCCAGCCAGGGGCCATGGGTTCTGGTGAGTCTGTCCTTGGCCATGATCAAGGGGTTTGGGGGGGCAGTGGAAAGTGGGGACTTCTGGGTTGATTTCTGGGTCTAGTTCCCAGGGCTGGGACGGGTGGAAGGGTGTGTTTGTCTTCTGCAGTCCTGGAAAAGTCTCCTTAGGCCCACCCATCGCTAGCCCTCGGCTTGCCTCTTTGAAGGAGACCAGCCTCCAGAGAATGTTTTTCCCCTTCTCCAAGGTCCTCAGTGCCCTCACCCCTGAGTGTCCTCCCAGGCCGCATCCCCAGCTTCAGGTCCAGGGGGCCAAGGCTGGGCTGGCATCTCCTTTTGGCTTACCTCTAAAGCCTCCACCTCAGACACATTCTTGTCAAGGCCATTCCATCAAGAATTCCAGGATGTCAGAATTGGGGGTGTTTGGAAGCCACCCAACTCAGCCTCCTTATTTTACAGATGGGCTGATGAAGGAGGAATGTCTTATGCAGGGTCACATAGTGAATGAGTGGCAGGGGCAGGCCCTCATTCTACCAAGGAAATCACCCTGCCCTGGGAATTGGGGGTAGAGAAGGAAAGTCACGGATGGGGAAGCTGAGTCTGGAAGAGGGGGGATGCAGGCCAACTCAGAGCCTGGAAATCACCCCCTCTTCTTCTCTAGATTCCAAACTTTCCTTTGAGGCTCAGCCCCACCAGGTTCCTATGACCACCCCTGTTCTGGGCTCTTTCCTCCTCTGCCCACGGAAGCCCAGGACACCACCTGGAAACCCTCAGGTGTCTAATAAAAACTTGTAGGGTTGAATTGAGTGGTGTAAGGAGGGATTTGTATATGGAGACCTGGGTTCAAACCCAAATTCAGCCATTAATTGGCTTTGTGACCTAAATGCCTTTTCCTTTTCTGGGCCTCAGTTTCCTCATCTGTAAAATGGGAAGGGGAGGGTAAGACAGTGAAGGGGGATCTCTAAGGTCCCTCCTAGCATGTTCTTTCTTCCTCCTCTGTAAAATGGGCAGGAAATCATGATGGAGGGCATAATTAAGGTTCCTTCCAACCCCCACAGCATCATCTTCCCCATCTATGAAGCAGGTGAAGGTCCATTCTGGGACCCTGGCTTTGGGGCCTGGGGGAGGGTCCCTCATCATCCCATCACTGACTCCCGTTTCAGGGCTGCTGCTGGGGCCCTGGGCCCTGGGCCTCCTGCTCTTGGCCTCTGTCCGTCAGTCCTTGGCCTGTCCTTCTCATTGTCGCTGTGCCAGCAGCCTGGTGGACTGTGGGCACCAGAACCTGACGGTGGCCAGCCTGCCACGGGTTTTCCCTCCGGACACCACGGAGATCATCTTGCAGGCCAACAACCTCAGCAGCCTGCCCGCAGGCCTCTTTGATGGGCTGCCCTCCCTGCAGCACGTGTACCTGGCGGCCAACCCCTGGCACTGTGACTGCAGCCTGTTCTACCTGTGGGCCTGGCTGGGGGAACAGCAGGACCGCAGCCTCTACCGCAACCTCCGCTGCTTCGGGCCTCCTCGGCTCCGGGGCCGCCTTCTGCTCTATCTGGGCCTCGAGGAGCTGCAGGCCACCTGCGGGCTAGTGGGCTGCAGCCAGGCGCTGGGGGTGCAGTTCGCCCTTCTCTGCCTGCTCCTGCTCCACGCCCTACTGCTAATTTTCCTGCTGATCCGCCTCTGGCGCTACCGGGCACTGACCCGCGAGGCAAAGCTCATTGCCCAGGACCTGCTGCTGCAGACCACACCTCTGGCTGACCAGACCCCCTGACCTGAGGTGGCCTGAGCTGGGGCTGGCATCTGCTCGCCCCATATCCCTGCCCTGCCTGGGGCTGATGCCCTTCTGATCTGACCCGAGCAAAGGCCCAGGTCTGTGCCCTGGCCTGGTGCTGCTCAACCTGCCTAATGCCCCTGCCCTGCTTGGGGCCAGTGCTCCCCTAACCTACCTTGAGCAGAGGCTCAGGCCTGACCCTCCCCTCCTGAAGCCTCCTCAGGTCCCACAGACTGCCCGCTCTATCTGTAGGCAAAGAGGTGTACCCCACAGCAAGGGGTGCCATTCCCTCTGGCTGACCCAACACCAGAGTCCAGGACCTGTCTTCTCTGACCTGGCCCTTCCTTGGAGGATAGAATGCCTTCACTACTGATTTCCATCCTCTGTGGTCGCAGCCCTCATGGCCCCCTTGAGGCTCATCTCCAGGGGGGCCACACCCTTCAAACCCTCTTCTTCCCAGCCTCGGGGGCTCTCTGACCCTTTCTCAGCCTTCTCTCTACCCTGGGCCACCCCCATCCCTGAGGAGAGGCTGCCAGT
Source organism: Potorous gilbertii (assembly GCA_028658325.1). Classification (NCBI taxonomy): domain Eukaryota; kingdom Metazoa; phylum Chordata; class Mammalia; order Diprotodontia; family Potoroidae; genus Potorous; species Potorous gilbertii. Next base: position 243,378,792 of record CM053773.1, read on the forward strand.
GCTCTGGGCATCCCGTTTGGTGAGGACTCTGATGGGAGGTCATGTGTCCAGAGGAGGGCAAAGGGCCCAGAAGTGCCTTCCCAAAGGGAAAATCCAATGAAGGAACTGGAGAAGACAGGGGACATAGGAGAGTTCTGCCTGAGTATCTGAGGAGCTTGGGCCACAGGGTGGGGCCAGAGGAGATGAAACTTCCTCATGACAGGAGGTCTTCAGGCAAAAGCTGCCGACTGGTTTGTCAGGGATGCGTGAACAGTCTTGTTCATGGATAGGCTGGGCCTACTGGCCTCGGAGGGAGCCTTCCATCCATGTGATTCAGAGCTGGCCATCCTAGTGCCACCCTTTGAATGGCCCAGATCTTATAGAGACACCCTGTCTGGTACCTGCCTGGTCCTCCCATGCCCTTGGAAGACTGGATGGTTGTCCCTGCCCAGTGACAGGTCATAGAGAATCCTCAGGCTCCAGGAAGAGCAGAGGGCCTGTGTGGCCCAAATCATGGACCCTGCAGACCTTGGGTCTCTAAGAGGAGGGGACTGGACCTTATAAGGTCCCATGTAATGTTCAGATCTGGGATCTGGGGGTGAGCAGCCTGGGGCTGTCCCTCCCAGGACATGATGGGGAGGTTGGGGAGGGGGAGGAATAAATCCTTGACTTAGGTATGTGGTTAAGGGACCACTGAGGCAGCTCCATGGGACTCTTGGGGGAAGGCACAGAGTTGGCCGCACAGGAAAATGGGCCAGAATTGTTTGCTCTGGTTCTTTGGAAGGGTCTATGCTCCAGCTGGGGAAGTGTGTGTGAAGGTCGGGTGGGGTGGGAGAATTATTAAAATAAATCACTGACCCTAGAATTGGTGGGCCTGCTTCATCTTGGAGAGGGAGCTGGGAACAGGGATACCCAGACTCCTCTGAACATCCATGCAATGGGGCTGTAATGTATGGCGGGGTGTTTAGGGGCTGAGCTGGGGGGTGTGCCAGCTTCATTTGTGCCCATTTCCCACTGTCTCCTGCCTCCTGGATCCCGGAGGGAGAGGGTGATAACTTGGTGCTATTGGAGGGGGCGGTGCAGAGGACATGGGGAACAACATTGACTGAAGACAGCTCAGTGATTTATGGGACCCATTGTATCAACTTAATAGCCTTGGAGCTCTGCTATGATGGGAGGGGGCACTGTGACTCACCAAGGAAATGCACCTCCTTGGAACCTGGTGCCCCTGAACAAAACACCTCCACCTAGTGCTGCTTAGTCCTGGGCCCAATTCCCTTACTGCCTGGGGGTGGCCCTCAATCTCTGGGCACTGACTTAGTTTTCTGTAAAAGGGAGGGACTGGATCTTCCACATCCCTCCCTGCTCCCCAGCTTCTGTGCTCTAATCACTACAGCAGGGGGATTTCTGAGTGGTTCTTTGTACATTTTCCTATGAAGAGTCTTTCCTGACAGAGAAATCCTTGAAAATCTGGGGATTCATCACAGAGGATCAGAGGTCTGTGAGGCAGAGGGGGTGAGGAGAGAGAGGAGGGGAAAGAGAGAGAGGAGAGACAGAGAGAGAGAGAGGAAGGGAGGGGAAGAGAGAGAGAGAGGAGAGAAAAAGAGAGAGAGAGGAGGGAGAGAGAGAGAGAGACAGAGAGGAGAGAGAGACAGATAGACAGAGAGAGACAGAGAGAGAATCAGAGAGAGTGAGCAGGGGCTCTAGGGCTCCGTTTGAGGAAGGACAGAGCTAGAGTTTCTTGATAATCCCCAATGCCCCAAGCTCCAATGTCAGGTACTGTCCTCACAGAGCTAAGAATTCCTGTGTGACTATGCCAAAATTTACATTCAATCATTCAAGGCATATTAAGTGCCTACTATGTGCCCAGCACCGTGCTAGCTTTGGAGATACAACATGAGACAGGCGCTTCCATGTTGGAGCTTACCTTCCACATGGGAGGATTTGCCATATGGAGAAGAAATTAAGGTGCATAGACACAGTAATACAAAGTCATTTCTCAAGGAAGAAACTATGGGTGGGGGCATTCAGGAAAGGTGCTCAGGAAGGAATTTCATGTGAGAGGTGGCATCTCAGCTGTGCTGAAGGAGCTAGAAAGTGGTCAGGAGGGATTGAATTCCAGGCATGAAGAACCACATGGGCAAAGGCATGGAGGTAGGAGTTTATCATTGGAATGACGAGAACCTAGCTCTCGAGCCAGAAGAGAGTCTCTACTCCAAACCCTCCTTTTTACAGAGGAGGAAGCTGAGGTCAAGGGAGGGACATGTCCAGGTCATTCAGGCAAAAATGAAAAATGAGAGAGGATTAGCACCCAGGTCTCTAACTCCAGAGATGGTGATGGTGAGGATGACAAGGTTTGCAAAGTTCCAATTAGCACATGTTGGAAGGGAGGAGGCAGGAGTCTGATTATCTGCAGGAACCAGAATGGTGAGCAGGGTCCCTCAGAATGATGGTGGCTGGGTGTCTAATATCATTGAATTTCAGAGCAGGGAAAGTTCTCGGAGATCATTAACCCACTTCCGTCATGGGCAGACAGGAAAACTGCAGTCCAGAGATGTCCCTGGCCCTGGGTCCCCACAGAGTCAGCAGGAGGGTTGGATCTGGGGGATTGGGAGATGGAAGGGGGCTGGGGGTCACTCAAAGTCAGCTGGGAAAGTCAGCTTGGGAGAGAAGGAGAGGCTGGCTTTCTGTGCCTCATGTCAGGAGCAGTGGGGACATCCAAGGGAGTCTCCCCTGGGCTTCCCTCAGGAGCCGACTCCAGAAGAAACAAGTGGCCCAGGAGGGGAGTGGGAGGTTGGGGGGTGGTGGTGGGGGTAGTCAACACTTGCAGTTCTGCAGAAGGCCCACAGAGGGCAGCCATGGGCTGACCATCTCCAGCCCAAGAGCCCTAGCTCCAAAGATGGGAACCAAGGATTGGGAAGCTATGAGCCTCTGTGGGGGGCCTCACTTCCTGGAGTCCAGGACTATGGCTTTGAACCTGGTCATTAATACATTGGGTGACGCTGTTCATAATGTTTGTCCTGCTTCTCTTATAGCATTATTGCAAAGAAGGATCCTTGTAACTTTGCCTGAACCCAAGGGGAAACTGAGGTAGGGAAGGGAGCACTGGGTGAGCAGAGCCTGTCATCCCCCCACCCATGGCCTATAGACCCACTTGCACCCCCAACCAAGCCAAGCCTGTGTGCCCGCAGTGGGCAGGTTATTTTGGGAGGGGTCTCTCGACCCTGGGAGAGCAACATGGGACTTGGTCTCGATGTTGGCAGGGCCACCTTGGGGTGGAGGGCTTGGGCCTTGGGGCTTTGGCACACCTGGGGGAAGGTGGAAAGAAATGGAACCAGAAGGCAGATTCTAGGTGTCCCTGAAACCTTGAATTTGTAGTTAAAAGACACAGGACGAGCTCCTGTCACTGACTTGTTCAAAAACCTCAGCATCAGGCAGGTCCCCTTCCTTCAGTGGGCCTCAGTTTCCTCATCTATAAAATGAGGAGTCTCTAAGGTCCCTTTCAGCTCTAAGTCTAGGAATGAAACAAACATTTATTAAGCTCCCATTGTGGGCCAGGCACCATACTAAGTGCATTACAAGGAGTATCTCATTTGCTTTTCACAACAATCCTGGTATGTGTGTTATCCTCATCTAAGAAAACCGAGGAAGGCAGAGCTGAAGTGACTGGCTCAGAGTCACCCAACCCATGAGATCTGAGGTAAGATTTCCACTTCGGCCCTCTCTCCCATCTGCCTTGCTCTCCAGGATTCAGCCCCACTAGCTTTTCTGAGGGCATCCGTCCTCCCCGTCCTGCCCAGAGAGCTGTCCCTTATAACAAGGAATGCAAAAGAAAAACAGAAAGAACAGTGTATGCCCTGTTCCACGCCCATAGTCCCCCGCCTTGTCATGCCATATGCTTCCCGTTGGAGGATAGCTTCCTCTGATGATGTCATTGTTTTTGGGCCAAGAATCATATTCATATTCATAGCTGGTATTCAGAACCCCTTCCCCATGCTTTTCCAGCCTCATTCTATATCAGCCTCTGTCTCCTGCACCTTCTGGGGATGGATCTTTGTGCACTTAGCCAGACTCTCCTTGCTGGGCTGGGCTGGGACAGCCTCAGGACCTCCTAGAAGCTGACACAGCAAAGGTGGGTGGGAGAACCTTCCAGAACCCCGGGGTCAGCTCCACACCAGGTGGGTATAGAGAAGGGCCCTGGGCCAGACTTGGGGATGTAAGCCCAACAAAGCAGGAATAACACACCTTTCTTAGCCCAAGGCAGGAGAACCAGGACAATCCCCATTTTACAGATGGAAAACCTGAGGCTTGGAGAGATGAAAGGTCTTCTCTAGCATTACAGTGAATCAGTGAATGGCAGAACTGGGAGGCTAGGGCAGCTCTGAGAGTGCCCTGCCTCCATGGTCAGAGGCCCTGGGATGGAGGTGGCCAAGGCCTCTGGGAAAGCGAGCCTAGGCAGGGCCAAAGTGGGCAAGGACTCTTTCCTTTGGGGATGGAAAGGATCTCACTGGAAGATTTGGGGGTTATAGATCCTCAGGGCTGGCGGGGCCTCAGAACAGGGAAGGTCAGGACTAGAGGGGCCCTAGAACAGGGGATGGTGGGGCTGGGAGGGGCCTTAGAGCTGTACTGCTACAAATATTTGTACAGTATTTGTATAACTTTGGAAAGGCCCTTAAACTCCGTTTCCACATCAGTGAAATGGACTCAGAGGCCCCTGTGATCCCTTATAGCTCCCTAGGAATACAGACTATGTAGAAAGATCAGACCTGGAAAGAACCTCAGAGGTCAGTGGACCCAAACCTCTTATTTTACAAACAGAGAAACTGAGCCAAGCAGGGAGTCTAAACTGGTCCAAAGTCACTCAGCTACCAAGGAAGGGCTGGGATGTGAGCCAGCCTCCTGCCCCCTCCCCCTGGCTCTTCCCAGTGACCCTAGGCTCTGTCCTCTTGAGGTGGGGGCTAGGGACTGCTCTCCTCGTGTCCGGCCTTGGGGGGTCAGCCGCTGACCTGCCGGGGATGTGGCGCTGCTGACATCGGCTTTGTCCCCACAAGACAGATGGCCCCTTCGGAGCTCATCCTCACGGGCTGCACCATTGTCCCACTGGGAGCTGGTGATCGCTATCTCTCCAAGGACCATAGAGCCCCTGACAGGTGCTCACATCCAGTCCTTTGTGCCTGACTGGCCCAGGTGGCAGGGTCTTCCGGATCCTCAGGGGGGCCCTAAGTGGGCTGGGGGCAGGGGGGTGCTGGAAAATCTCCCTCCTCTCCTTAGACAAACATGGCTCAAGCTGAAGTCAGTAAAGGGAGGCCCAGGCCTTGGTCTGACCCCCCCTTCCTTCCCCTCTTCCCCCTACCAGCTTCCTGCCTGCTCCCCAGCCCCCATACCCTCTGCTCCCCCATTCTGCCCTTTCCCTTCCTCCAGGCCCCGGGGATCTTTTGATTGACAATAGTGATATTGAAGGTCCCACAGTAAGAAGCTGGGATTTTGTCTCAGAGTGCTAGGCCAGCACTGTTCTTGCGTGCTGTATGACCTTGGCTGGGTCCTCTCTGGGCCTCAGTTTCCCATCTTGAAAACAAAGCGATTGGACTCAATGGTAACAACACTATTTCCTTAAAGCTGTAACATTTCTAAGTAAGTGCCTTGTCTGAGCCTTCCCGTGCAGATAGGAGAGCATCCGTTTTAAGATCAAGCGACTTACTTGTCCATGACTGTAGATCGAGCTGGTCACCCAGAGGCTGCCAGGTCCAACCCTGTTGTTTTTCAGGTGAGAAAACTGAGGCCTGCGGTATCTCAGATGGTAAGTGACAGACCCAGGACTCTCTACTCACTCATCTGAGTCCTGAGCCCTTTCCACGGGCCCACACTGCCTCCAGCTCTATGTTCCTGGGACCTCCAGGGATCCGCACACCAGCCCTGGGGGGAGGCTACAAGGGAGAAACCACAGTGGGATGACCACCATATGGGGGCATGCGGCAGGGCCTCCCCGTGTTGAGGCCACAGAATCCAATCCCATTTTACTGGTGAGGAAATGGAGTTTTAGAAAGAGGAGAGCTGTCTACTGCATGGCTGGGACTTCACCCCTTCTCCACTTTGTGGGTGTCTGAGAGCCTGGGGAGCTCTAAGGCTCAGGCAGTCTGTCTCTGGTCTGGTTCTGCCTCCCATATTATGGACCCAGAGGCAAAGTCCTTGGGCAGTTAGATGGCCAGTCGGCTCCTGCAAATCACGACCCGGACCCTGACCACCTCCACCATCAGGTCCCAGCCTGGGTGGCAGGCAGCTTAGCCACCTGAAGAGTCTTTAAGTCAACAAGCATTGGCTGAGAACCTACTGTGTACCAGGTATTTGCTTATGGCTGGGGGCTCTTGATTGTTCAGAGACTCATGGGAGGCTGCGAATGATTAGGTACAAATAAGATACATTCAGGGTAAATCACTTGGAGGGCCTGGAGCTCTTGCTGCCTGGATGGGCCTGTTTCTGATCCCTGAAGGCTTTGGTGCTGGAGGACCCCTGGATGCTTTGTGTACAGGGATGGGAAGGCTTCAGAATGAGGGAGAGGTTACTAAGGATCAGAGTTGCCTGCCTAGCCATGGGATGGCCTGCCCTGATAGTGAGTTCCCTGTCTCTAGAAGTGTGCAAGGAGAGGGGCAGTGGTTGGCATGGCTGTCCTCTGAAGTTCCTTGCTGCTCTGGGGCCCTGACATTAGGGAGTTGGCTCAAGAGGGCTGGGGCTCAGCCTGCTGTGGGATGAGCTGAGTTGTCGTCCCCTGTTCCCCAACGTCCAGAAACTCTCTGGGTGAGCTGCAGACCTGCAGCCTTTCGACCCAACGCTGACCCTTCTCTTCCTCCTGGCCCGCTCCAGGCCAGGGCCCCAAGTGGCCTGCCCTCCCTCTTAGGAGAGCAGTGAAGCGAGGGCTGGGGGGTGGAGGGGTCCCGCCTCAGTGCATCTGAATGGGGAGAGAGGCCAGGGTGTGGGCTGGCCCCTTGGGTGTCTCAGCCTACATGGAGGGTGTGTGTGTGCCATGTTCGTGAGGGGTCACACACACACACACACGAGTGCACACACATGAGTGCACACACATATACACATATATGCACACATCTACACACAAGCACACATGTACGCACACCACCCACATACGCATGTACACACATACCACCTACATGTACACACATACATATACACATGCACATCCACACACACATACCCTATGAAGATCCTGAAGGGGTCTCTGGAAGTAATTCTTCACTTTATAGAGAAGGAAACTGAGGTCTAGGGATCTGCCTGGGACCTCCCAGCCAGAAAGTGTCTAAGGCAGGATCTGACTCTAAGCTTCCTTACTTCCTTTCCATCCAACATTCCGGCCAAGGGAGGCCATGTGGGCTTCTGACCAGGAGGCTGGGATGCTGGCTTAGAGAAATCACCACCTTGCTAGGCCTCCGTTTGTCCATCTGCAAAGTCGGGGGATTGGACTTAGGTCCTTTCCTGGAACTCTACCTGGTGACCACCATCCACACGGCAGCCAAACCCACAGCCCTAAGACCCCATCATTCTCCCTGCTCCCTCCCTCTGGGATCAGTCTCACATTTACATCCCTTAGCAGTCTGTCCCACCTCCCCCATTTCTGGGAGTGGGTGGAGTACGAAAAGCAGAAGGGTGAGGGGACAGAGGACCCAGGAGGAAAGAATAGTTATGAGTTAAACTGGCCACATGTGGAAATGGACTTGAGACTCAGGCTGGGGAGGCCTGAAGCAGAGGGAAGGGTCCAGAACCTGGACAAGGGCATTTCAGAGACCCAACTCATGCAGGTGACTGACTGACTGACTGAGGGCAGATCAACCAACCACTATGAAGTGTCTGCTGTGTGCCAGGGCTGAGAACTCCACCTTGAGTTCTAAAAGGGGAAGCCATAATAAATTTAGGGAATTAGGGACAGAATCAGGAAAGGCCTCGCAGGGGAGGCAGCCTTTGAGCTGAGCTGTGCAGCAGGCAAAGGAATCCAAGCTGTGGGGGGTCAGGAGGGAAGGCAGGCTGGGCATCAGGGACAGCCAATGCAAAGGCATGGAGGTGGGAAATGGAAAAGCAAAAAAGTCTGTTTGACTGGATGGTTGAGTTGTAAATGCCAAATGGGAGTGTTCATGTCTGACAGGGAGTCACAGGATTGTTTGAGCAGGGCAGTGCTGGGGTCATCCCTGTGGTGAGAACCCAGTCAGGGCTAAGCGTGTGACCTGGAGGGCCATGGCCGAGGATGGAGGGTCTCCCAGATAGGGACAGAAGGTAGAGAGTCTGTGAGGGGAAGGGGATCTGGGGTGCCAAGTGGAGTGGCTTGGTTGTCAGACCACTGGGCCTGGAGTCAGGAAGACCTGAGTTCAAATCCAGACTCAGATATTTACTAGCTGGGATCCCAGGCAGCTTGCCTCAGTTTCTTCAGTTGCAAAATGGATCATAACAGCTTGGCACAGAGGGGAGACTTGTGTGTGTCCTTCCCTCCCTCCTGCCTAAACCTGAAACTGCTGCAGTCTATGAGTAGGTGGGACATATCATGGGCAAGATGGAGGTCCCCACTGGAGAGTGGAGGGAACCTCGGTGCCAGGGAAGGCCAGGGCCTGCCGCTGGGCCTGGGCACAGGGAGGGCAGATGGAGTCTTTTGGGGAGGGACTGAATCGGCTTTTTACCTGTCTGCCAAAAGCATCCACTAAGTGCTTGTCATTGCCAGGCCCAGTGCTCAGGAGAGCCTGCAGGGCAAGCTGGGCAACAGCCCTTGGCAGCACTGGCAGGAAGCACAGTGCTGCTCCTGATGCAGCCTCTGGGGGAAAGGGGAACCAGCCCAGGCTGTGGTCCCAGAGAGGGGGAGGGGAAGGAGCGGGCTGGCCCCCATCTCAGTCACTCCCTAGCGGGCCAAGTCTCTCAGCAAGCATTTAGTTCTTAGGAGGTGACATGCCCCCCTCTCAAAAACCAAGCTCCACATCCTGTTCTTAGGGAGCCTCAAGGAACTCTTCTCTCTGGGCCTCAGTTTCCCCCTCTGTAAAATGAAGACATCTGAACTAGGTCTCTGGGACCCTCCCAGCTTCAAATCAATGATGCTCTGGCAGCCCTGGCATTGTCTGAGCCCTGGCAACTCCCCAGTGTCCACCAGGGGACGCACGGAGCCCATGCAAAGAGCTCCCTGTGCTCGAGGGGCTTCACCAGGGAGAAAGGGGCTGAGCCCCGGGAGGGAGGAGCACGGGAAACTGAGGCCCTGGGGCCTGGTCTCCTCCCTCAGCTTCAGTTCCCTCTTTTATAAAAAGAGGGGTGTCAAAGCTCCCTCCAGCCCTGTCAGTCTGTTCTGAGGCTCTCCCAACTCTGCCAGCCCCTGTTCTGAGGCCCTCCCAACTCTGCCAGCCTCTGTTCTAGGTTCATTCCCAGCTCTCAGAGGCTCTGCTCTATAACTGTCCTGCCCCACCGCTCCCCAGGCACCTCTCCATCCCCACTGGGTCCCCTGTTCCGCATTTCTGGCTCTCCCAGCATGGGCTTGGCCCCCGCCCCTGACTCTGTTCTCCAGTCATGGCGGGGACTGGGGTAGGGATGGGGGGTCTGGAGAAGGGCCCAAGCCTTCCTCTCTGGCCTGGTCTTCCCCTGCTGGGCAGGTCCTGAGCCTGGCTGACCCCTGCTGACCCCCAGGCTCGGGTTCCGGAAGGGGGCGGGCTCGGGGCTAATCAGACACAAGGCTAATTAGCCCTGGGTAAACAAACAGCTGGAGGGCAGGCTTGGGGTGGGGGGCGGGGCAGATCAGGGGCTTAAAGCTGGAAAAGACCTCGGAGGTCCTATCATCCAGACCCCTCTGAGAAGCCAAGAGACTGATGGAAGTCACACTGGGCAAGAGACCTGAGTCAGGATTCAAACCCACGCCCTCCCCCAGGGGCTCCCAAGGAAAGAAAGAAGCCACTCTTGGATCTCAGTCAGGTCTTTTGGGGGGAGCAGGAGGGGAGGGAAGGTCGTCCTCCCCAGGATGGGCACCTTGCTTTGTGTGGGCTAGTTGCATCCGGCCCTCCGGGACCCCATTTGGGGTTTTCTCAGCCATTTTCTTCTCCAGTTCATTTGACAGATGAGGAAACTGAGGCACACAGGGTTAAGTGACTTGCCCAGAATCACCCAGCTAGGAAGTGTCTGAGGCTGAATTTGAACTCAGGTCTTCCTGACTCCAGGTCCAGAACTCCACCCACCATACCTCCCAGTTGCCTGGTGCCTTTCTCGGGTCTCTAAATGGGCAGAGACCCCTGAGGGGCCCTAGAGGAGAAAGGGTCCAAGGATAGAGGGCCCCTTCCCCTCTCCTCATGGGGACAAAGACAAGTGAAGAGACAGCCATATAAAGAGGGCTGTCCTTGGGGAAATGGTGCTGAGTTTAAATCCGGCTATGTGACCTTGGCCAAGTCCCTTAACTGGAAAATGAGAGAGTGGGGCTCTTTGGCTCTTAAGGTCCTTCTCTTTAAGGATTCCTTAGAACTTGACATCTATGGCCCTAGAGGCTGGCCTGAGTTTCCTCCTCTGTAAAACAGGGCCAGACTAGATGGTGCATGAGGTGAGTCAGCCAGGTTGGGATCCCGGACCTGGGACCTCATGTCCCAGCTGCCAGAGCCAGCCGTTGTGCTCAGCCTTCAATGTCCCTCCCCCCTTCCCAGGCTCCTTACACCTCGCTCCCTGACCCAGGCTCTAATTCCACCCTGCTCCCCCAATGAAACCCCAGGCCCTCAGCTCTGGCTGTCTGCCAAGCCTGGACTGCTCAGATTCATCTGCACCCACCACTGAGGGGCTCACAGTTACTGGGGCATAACCACTGTGGCACCCTGGGCACTGCTCTGTCTATCTCTCCTCTGTCTTCCTCTTCTCTGCCTCTGTCTGTGCTTCTGTGTCTCTCAGATAATGTCTCTGTTTCTGCCTCTCTTTCTCCCTCCCCTTTGTCTCTATCTCACTATCTTTCCCTCCCTCTCTCTCTGTTATCTCTCCTCTCATGCAGGCTGCATGGACTCCTTGTGCTTCGTACTTCTGGGGCCCCTGGGGCCGCAGCCCTTGCTGGGCAAGGACTCCCCAACCTCCTGCCCTGAGGAACCAGGAGAGCAGCACTAGGACCTCAGGAAGCTAGGGTCCAAACGGGGGCGATACCCCTGGATGGTGGGGGCATTGGGAGATCTAAGGGGGTCCTGGCCAGTTCCCCCCCTTCCCTGACCCCCAGACCCTTCCCAGGCTCCTCCTAGCCCAGGAGCACCAGTTGTTTATCCAGATGTTACCTGGCAGGGTCCAGATGTGTGTGTGGGATCAGCAGTGGGGGGGAATCTGCAGCCCAGGGGGAGGGTCATTAGCCTTGGGGGGGCTCTGCAGCCCTGAGGGGGCTGGGCAGGCCTGAGAGGGTCGGCAGCCCTGGTATTAGCCCTCCATATTATAGAGGGAGAAAGAATAATCCCGAGGCGATGATTTGCCTTGGCTTACCTAATGAGTAAAGGCCAGAGCTGAGTCCTCAAACCCAGGCCCTCTGAGTTCAATGTGGTCACTTTTCATCACACCTTCCCCTTCCCTACCTCCTCTCACAAGGAGCTGTCCCAGAGTTGGGAGGGTGAGGCTGGGTTCAAATCGTGCCTCTGCTTCTGAGCACTTAGATGACCCTGGGTAAGGCACTTCCCCTCCAAGGGTCAGTTTCCTCAATCTGTAAAAGGAAGGGGTTGGACAATGGGCCCTGGGTCCAGCTCTAGCCACAGCCCCCCCCAAGCCTTGGAGATTGGTATCCCGCCCTCTCACTGGGTCTGTCTGGATGATCAAGAGCCCCAACCATTCCTCTTGGCCCCCCGGGGGGGAACGGCAGCTCCTAGCTCTGCCCCTTCCCCTCCAGCCCTAGCACCAGGCCCTGAGAGAGGGGCTCTATCATCGAGAGGGAGGGCAGCAGGTGGCCCTTCTGAGTGCTGATAGTGACACAGGAAAGGGAGGCCTGGCTGGGTGGGGGGGAGTGGTGCAGGCCCGGCCAGTGAGCAACTGATGTGTGGCCAAACAGGTTGCTCTGGGGTGTGCAGAAGAAAGGGGGAGTGAGGAGGCTGTGTGGGTCCCCTGAGCCTGCTCCCCAGCCCCTGCATTGGAGGGGGCAGGGTGGAGGAAGGGATCCTCGCCTCAGAGCCTGCTCTCCAGTCCCTGTGTTAGATGGCAGGAGCTGGCAGAGCTTTCCTGGGCTCAGGTCTCTTCTCTCAGACTCAGTGCATCCTCCTCCTGTGCCCTTGACCCCCAATACAGTTTCCATTTTTACAGACTTCAAGGCTCCCCACATTCTTTATTCCCAGCAGCCCTGGTAAGCAAGGAGTCCCTGTTTGAGTGTGGAGGAAACTGAGGTCAGAGAGAACCCCTTCTCCATGAGGCGTGTGGGGAGAGCAGGCACACATGAGAGTGTGAAGATTCTCAGAGAAGGCCAAGATGGCTTCAGCAGGATTGCTGACAAACATGGACAAGAGGGAGGGATGGGGGCTGGACAAGAGTACAGCTGGATGGATTCAGAACCAACTGAATGACCAGCGCCAAAGTTGGCACAAATATGGCACTGAGATTCTTAGCACCACCTCATGACTCTGTTTTAACTTGGAAGGAAGTCTCCAGTGGGAGTGCCCCAGGGATCTCTGCTTAGACCCGGGCCATTTCTCACTTTCATAAAGGGCTTAGCTCAGTTCAACTCAATTTGACAAGGACAGATATCTAGGAGAAGGAAGCTGGCCCGTGGATGATAGTTGGAAGCCAAGAACTCTCCACAGGCTGAATTTAAGATGATAAATGTAAAGTGCAACTCTGAGGACCCAGAAATCAACTTAACAAAAATCAACAGCTTAACAAATGTGAAGAAAACACCACACAGTTCATGAGGAGATTCTAGTAGCCTTCAAGCTGATTGTGAGTCAACAGTATAATGTGGCAGCTGACAATTCTTTTTGATTAAATTGAAAAAAGCCACTCTGAGCTCTGATTGCTCTAAGGACTCCCTGGAGGTGAAACTCCTGCAGTCCCCTACCTGCATCCGGCCCCATCTGGAGCACTGTGCTCCCTTCGGGTGGGTGCCACATTTCAGGAAGGATGTGAATAAGCTGAAGGGCATCTGGAGGAAGCCGCCACGTCATAGGAGCAGATGGAGGCAGAGGTGTTGAGCTGGGAGGAGATGAAACATGATTGTGGTCCTCGAGTGTCTGAAGGGCTGCACGGACCAGAGGGTGAGTCGTGTTCCCTGGGCCCCAGAGGACAGAATCAGAGTAAGGAAGGGTGAGGAGAGAAGAGAGAGTTGCAAAGAGGTTTACTTCCAGGAAATATCTTCCCAACAATGAGAGCTGCCCCGAAGTGGAATGGTTTGACCTGAAAGGTAGTGAGCGGTCCTCACTGCAGATCTTCAAGCAGAGGCTGGCCACCCATTTGTCAGGGACTCTATAGAGGGGATTCTTGGTCAGGTACAGGTGGGACTCCGTGGCTTTTGAGGTACCTTCCAACCCAAAGATTTAACTCAGAAGTTACAGACCCTGCAACAGACTAACACACCCAGGGGTTTGTTGGTAAATGTTTAACAATTGGCTCTCCAGAATGGGGAGAAGCCTACCCACATCATTGATATTTTCTCCATTACCTTCTTTAGTCTAGACAAGGCACCTGATTGGTAGTGTTGGCCAATTTCCAAGATGGAAATACTCACTCTCAAAATTGAACAATTGTCTTCCTGAGCCCATGTGAGCTGGCTCATGGGCATACCTCATATCATGTGGGCAGCTTTCTTGTCTGCCTAGGGACTGCCTAGTTTTTAATGGATCACAGAATCATGGAGTTGGGGCTGGAAGGAGCCATCTCAGGGGCCATCTAGTACCCCCCATGTTATAGGGGGCAGAAAAGCTAAGTGAGTCACGGGAGCTATACAGACAGTATCAGAGGTGGGATTTGAAACCATCCTCTCTGGATACAGTCTGGATTCCTTCCGTTGTACCTCTCTGACTTTTTCAGCATCCCTCCTACTGAAGTAAAGATGAAAGCACCAGATGCTGTGGAGGCAGGAAGGACAAGTCTTGCCAATGATTGGACATGGGGGATGAGGAGGGTGAAGCCAGAGAAAAACCAAGGTCAGGCCTGTGGGTGAGTGGAGGAAAGGTGGTGGTGGTGCCCCAATGGAGGAAGGGAAGGCAGGAGGAGTGGAGGGCTAGGATGACAGATAATGAATTCCACCTTGCTCTTGTTGAGTCGGAGATGCTCTGGGCCCTCATCCAGTTAGAGATGGTTGCCGGGCGGCCAATGATTCAGCCCAGGGAGGTTCGCAGACCTGGGGAGCTCATCGCTTCCCATGAGTTCGGCCTTCGCCTCTTTGCCACTGACTCCCAGAGCTCTCTCTGCAGCCTGGCTGTCCCATTTGTGTTACCCTAATTATGCAGGGACCATCTGGACTTCCAAAGGCCTCTGGGCCCACGCGGCCCAGGTGTGAGCCTGGCAGCCTCCCTTGAAGGCCTAGGTGTGGCATCTCCCTTTGACTCTTTACCCCAGACTCTTACTCTGAGGGAATCATAGAGCTTGTATCTAGGATCCCCCTAAGTGTAGGGGACAGCCAGGGCCCCCAGCTCGATGCCCAGACTCAAGGTCTGGGTAATGTTTCAGCCCGACTGTACAAATAGCTAGTTGTTCCCCTAAATGGAACATCTCATTTCCCACTTCCGTGACTTTGTGTAATTCAACCTCATGCTGGAATGTACCCTCTTGTCCTCAAGGGGCATCTCTACTCCCAGCAGCCTTCCCATCCTTCCTTACCAGGAGTGCTCCCTGGTGCTCCCAGGGACCTCTCCTTTACTCTCCACATGCACTGACTTTTATTTTGAGTGTACCCAAGGGGAGGCCCTCTGCCCCCAAAAGGGTGGAAGTTTGAGGTCCACTCCAGTCTGGCTTGAGTAACAAATGTTAATTAAATCGATTCTTTCTAGAATGACCAAGGAGAGGAACCTGGGGTCTAGAGCTGTGGAGCGGGGCGGGGCAGGGCTGAGAGTGAGGGTGTGGGGGCCTGTCCCCAAAACCTAGGGCAGCTTGACTCCTACTTTCTGGGGCAAGGGAAGATTGTCTTTCCCTGTCTGTGCCTGACTTCCAGTCCCTGAGCAGGGCAGAGGCCCTGACTTCTTGAAGCTATGCCCTCCCTCATGGCCACCCCAAGAGTACTGAGGCCTTGGTGTGCTTTCCAGGCTGAGCCTCCCCCAGGCCATAAAGGTTAGATTTTGGGGGCCAAGGTGGCCAGGCCCAGGGTGAGACAGGCTCCTCTCCTGGCTTCAGAGGCTCTTACAGTGGACCTGGAGTTGGACAGGCCTTAGGTTTGAATCTCAGGCCGAGGCAGGGCAGCTCATTGCCAGGGCCTTCATAGAAGAACCTGGCAATGAGAAAAGCAAGAGACTCTTTCACCAGTCGAGTTTTGAATAAGCAGCACATATTTAGAGCTAGAAGTGACCTTCGAGGCCCCCATTCCAGCTCCCTCCTTTTACAGAGAAGGTAACTAAGTGTCAGGGAGGTCAGAGGATCCTGGCCTTAGAGCTGGAAGGGACCTCAAAGCTTATGTGGCCTAGCCCTCTCGTGTTACAGAACAGGAAACTGAGGCCCGGGGAAACTGAGTGACTTGTCAAGGGTCACCCAGTTAATAAGAATCTGCAGCAGAATTTAAATCAAGGTCCTCGGGCTCCAAATCCAGCATTCTCTCCTTTCTTCTCCATCACCTCCCAGGGAGGCCCTCGGCACTTGGCACATGGGGACTCCCACCCTCCTAGGGAAGTGTCCTGGATCCCCAGATCCTCTGTGCTTCAGAGCAGCCTGGGAGGCTGGGACCTTGGAGAGCGCAGATGGGGGCTCTCAGGAGAGGGGCAGGGTGCCATGCTAGGCCCGGGCCTTCCTGGATGGAGAAAGATGATCCCTCCAAAGTCACAGGACCCACCCACCCGCCTCTGCTTCCTCATCTGTAAAAGGTTTCCCTAACAATACCTGTCAGGGCTGCTGTGAGGATCAAATGGAATTACAAAGCCGTTTTGTAAACCTTAAAGTGCCACCTAAGAGATGATGATGATGGTGTTAGATAAGGGGTAAAGACTGAAACCTTGATGTCATTGGCGGAGGGAACTCCCAGATGGGGGAACGCCCTCCACCAAAGCAAGTTGGCACCCTCTCCGCCTCTCGAGGTCACACAGCCAGCCTTTACGGTGGTGGGAGTTGAACGCAGGAATTCCTGGCTTCGGGACCATCAGCCACTCCACCCGCTATGCTGAGTTATTTTATTATGAATAAGATGGGGGAGGGGGAGAGAGCCAAGAGAGTTTTAAAAATAAAGCTTGTCAATGCCCAGGGAACATTTTCTCTTGGAGCCTGGTGGGGGCAGGATGGCCGATGCCAACCTGGAGGAGAGAGCTCCTCCCTGTGAACCTGGTGGGAGCTGTCAGGGCCTGGTCTGCCATCTGGTGCTGAACAGAGCCACCCCCCTGCTGTGTTGTGGATGGTCTGCATGACCTTGGGAAAGTCACGGAACCCAGCGTGTGTGTGTGTGTGTGTGTGTGTGTGTGTGTGTGTGTGTGTAAGGGGACAGTCAGTCACTGATGTAAAGGACCTAGGGAATGCAGGGGTCCAGGGAAGAATCAGCCTGGGCCTTTATCCATGTGGGGAAAGATACCCTCACTTGGGGGAGAGGGAGGAGGAGGAAGAGGAGGAGAAGAGGGGGGAATGAATCCCACAGGTCAGCTGAGGAAGGAGGTAGGGGCTAGTCTGAGAAAGGTCTGGGCACAGCCTGAGGGAGATGAGATGGAGACCAGAATCTTGGGGGGCTCCTGAACCTGGGCCTGTGAACGAACAGCAGCCTGATGCCTGTGTTCCCCTTTCCTGCTTCCTCATCTAGGCAGGCGGAGCCGAGGAGCCCCAGGATTCACCAGACTCATGGCCACAACAGTAACCATCACGTACTGCTTTACGGCCTACAAAGCGCTCTTCGGGCCCTCACAAAAGCCCCAGGGGGTGGGTGCTGTTATCATTCCCATTTTACAGAGGAGGGAACTGAGGCAGGTAGTGGGTGGGTGGCTTGCTCGGGGCCACATTTGAATTCTGGGCTTCATGACCCCCTTGAGGCTCTGGCTTCCCCCAGAGACCTCTAACTTAGCAAAGGTGGGGAAGCCCGGGCCTGGAGGGCCTTGAACAACTGTCTGACTCTAAACCTCTAATTCTAACATTCCCACCTATGGGAGCCTGGCTTTGGATCCAGGCTCTGTTACTTCCTGCTGTGAAATGCTGCCTCAGTTTCCTGATCTGAAAATGGAAGGAGGTGGATTGGATGGGGTCCAAAGCCCCTTCCAGCTCTGGACTACGGTTCCATGATCCTAGCTCAGGGGCTGAGGCAAGGCCCAGGGTGGGGGTAGGCATGAGGAGGGGGCTCTGTGAAGAGATCACAGGCTGGTGAGGGTCCCCCCCTTGGCCCCTGGCTGGGCTGGGTTGGGCTGAGCCCCCACTGGGGCCTGCGGCTGGGAGGGGAGAGCTGGTCCCAGACTGTGGAATAACACTGGCTCGTGTGGGGGCTCGGTGCCATGGGGACCATAGCTCAGACCTGACGGCTGCCCACCCCCAGTGCTTCCGATGGGAAAACAGCCCAGCAGGTGATAAATCACCCTCTCGGCTTGCCTGGGCCTCCGAAGCCCCAGCCCTGAGCTGCAGGAGCATAGGGCGATGGAGACGTGACACTGCAGAGCCAGTCACTGGGAGAGGCAGAGGCAGGGAGACTCACCGAGAGTTGGGGGGGACCCCAGTAACCAGCTAGGAGGGGGCAAATACTCATTGAGGAACTAAGGTCAGATACTAGCGCTGGAAGGGCACTGAGAGGGTGAACTCCTCATTTTACAGCTGGGGAAACTGAGGCCTGCAGTAGGAAAGGGACTTGGCCAGGATCACACAGCAAGCCCATGGCCCAGAAGGGATTGAAGCCAGGCTCTCTGACCCCAGACCAAGGTTCTTTCTGCTGCTCCAGAGACAAATTCCTGAATCACTGAAAGAGTTCACAGGCTCACTAGGCAGAAAGGAAGGCAGAGGAGACCAAGTCACAGATAGAGAATTTCTGGGCCAGAGAGCTCCCCAATAAGACAGCAGCCAAGCAAGGGGGATGTGTTCCCTCCATCCCACTGACTCAAGGCTTGGGGGCCGGTGTGTGTCTGGGTGTTTGCTGAGGGAGTGGAGCAGGGGGGCAAGACTCGCCAGCCCCTTGAGGGGCAGGCCCCCATCTGGAAACCAGCTGATGCTGCCTGGAAACATCCATCCTACACCCCCTGGGGGCTCTGCTACTCAGCCCAGGTCTGAGGAAGGAGGGAGAGACGAGAGACAGAGAGGAAAAGAGAGAGATGTGGGATAAGAGACCAGAGACAAAGAAAGGAAAAGAGAGAGAGAGACATGCAGAGTGGGAGGGAGGCCCCACCAATCTTTTTCCACCTCATATTCTCCTGGTCTCACCAAACTGTCATAAATCAATAGGAAAGGCCCCAGGGTCTTTTAGGCCAGGCTCTGTCCATGTGTGTCTGTAATTATATGCATTCGTGTGTCTGTGTACAGTTGTTTGTCTATCATTATGTGTGATTGTATGTCATGTGTGACTGTACGATCATGTCAGTCTGTCACAGTGTATCTGTGGGTCTGTCTCTGTGCATGCCTGAGTCCTACAATGGCTCCATGTGGTTTCTCTAGTCAGCCTCTTGGTGTGTGCATGGAGGTGGGAGATGGGTTCAGCCCCAGACATTTGTGATTGCACCAGAAGTCCCATGAATCCCCTTCATTGCACCCTGGCCATTGGCCACATGTAGAACCACAAAGTGCCAGCAGGAGTGACGGACCTCCCCCCTCCCTGCCTCATCCTCCTCTTCGAGGCTTCTCACGTCTCATTCTATTCCCATTGAGAAGCCTGAGTCATGAATCAGCCTGGAAACTTCCCCTCCTTTCAGCTCATAATCATTCCTGCATCTCTGCAAAGTTTCCTGGTTGGCTTACTTAGATTAATAGGAGTCTTTTCTCCAGAGGGGTCCTGTCCGGCTCCATCCAGCTCCCACCCCATCCCGGTTCCCAATCTCCCCACACTCTGTGACAGGCTAGAAATAAGCAGAAAAGAATCAGGAGAGAAGGAAAGAGACTTTTGGGCAGAGTGATCCTGCAGAGACACAAACCAAGCTGGGGATGGAGGGGAAGACTTGGTAGGGCTGCAAACTCTGGATGAGCTCACTAGTGACTGGCCCAGGAAGCTGCTGCACACTTGGGTTGAATTAAGAAACTAGGGCTTAGGAAGTCAATAGATCATAGATTTATTTAAAACTGGAAAGAGCCTCTCTAGTCCAGCTGAGGAAACTGAGACCTACAGGGGGCCTCATCCCACTTAAATGACTTGCCCAAGCTCACACAAGCATCCAAGGGGGAATTTGACCACTCTGACTCTAAAGCCCACTATACCACATAGCAGCCTCTGGGTCTTTGATGCTGCAGCCCCCTGGCCTGGTCAGATCACATTGGGAGGATCATGCTCTGCTTGGGCATCTCATCGTTTGGGAAGGCCAGTGATAATCTGGAGAGGGTCCAAGAGAACTAGAGGAATATTTACAAAACTATAAATTGCCCAGAATAGCAGAAGAGGAAATAGAATACTTAAATAACACTGTTTAGAAAAAGAAATTGAACAAATCATCAGTGAGTTCTCTGGGACAAAATTCCCAGTACCAGATGGATTCACAAGTGAATTCTAAAGAACGACAATATATAAACTATTTGAAAAACTCGGTAAAGAAGGACCCTTATTAAATTCTTTCTGTGACACAAATATGGTGCTGATACCTAAACCAGAAAGAATCAAAACAGAGAAAGAAAACTATATACTGATTTGATGAATGAATTTTGATGCAAAAATTTTAAATAAAATACCAGCAAGGAGATTACAGGATATTACAAAACCATACATTATGAGTGAGATTTATACCAGGAATGCAAGACTGGTTCAATATTGGAAAATCTATCAGCATTATTGACTGTATTAGTGACAAAACTAATATAAATAATATATAATATAATATATAGATAATTCATATAATTATCTCAACAGATATAGAAAAAGCTTTTGACAAAATACAACACCCATTCTTATTAAAAAAAAATACCAGAGAATATAGGAATAAATGGAGCTTTTCTAAAAATGATAAGGAATATTTATCTAGAACCATAAGCAAGCATTAATATAATGGGAATAAGCTAGAAGGCTTTTCACTAAGATCAGGGGTGAAGCAAGGATGTCCGTTATCACCGTCATTATTCAATATTGTTCTAGAAATGTTAGCTATAGCGATTAGAGGAGAAATTGAGGGAATTAGGCAATGAGGAAAAAAACTATCCCTCTTTGCAGATGATATATTGTTATACTTGAACTCTGGGGAATCAACTGGAAAAGTGGGTCCAAGGAAAGATGACCAAGATAGAGAAGGATCATTTGAAGTTTCCAGGGACAGGAGGAGAAGCAGACCTAGGGGGAATATAATGTTTGTCTTCAAGCATTTGAAGGCTATCACCCAGAAGAGAAATTAGCCTTGTTCTTCCTGACCCCAGAGGGTATGGCAAGACCCAGTGGGTAAAAGTTGTAATGGACTTGATGTAAGGGATGGGCTGCCTGAGTAGGTGGTGGGCTGCCTATCTTTGGAGGCTTTCAACTGGAGACTGAATGTCCACTGGGGTATTAATTCAGGTTCAGGTATGAGTTAGCCTCTGAAGTCTCTTCTGACTCAATACTTGTGACATTCCACTGGAGATCTCTTTCCAAGCTAACATCAAACAGTATTTATGACTTTTTGGGTACAGTCATTTAACTACTTCCAAATCAACTTAACCATACTATCTATGAACTAGCCCACATCCCCCTATTTTGTCTGCAACTGTGCTCATGGGAAGGAGAAGCCAGCCTTGCTTTCCACGGTCCTTTCCAGAATTTTCCTCTGCCACAATCACTTAAGCAACACCTGTTCTTTGAGGTTGCTTCACCTTTCACATCTTCACCAGTTCTTTTTTCATTTACCCTTGTCTCTGAGGGAGAGGTGGCAATTCTTTCAACTTGTGGCCTCAATCTTACCCTTCTCCTTTGTCCCATTTCTCTCTCTTTCTCTGTCTGTCTCTCTGCTCTGTCTCTCTCTCCTTCCTTCCCCCTCTGTCTATCTCCTTCCCTTCTTTTTCCCTCTCTCTCTCTCTCTCTCTCTCTCTCTCTCTCCCTCCTCCCTCTCTCCCTCCTCCCTCTCTCCTCTCCCTCCCTCCTTACTTCCCCTCTCTCCCTCCATCCCCCTCCTTCTCTAAAGCCCCTTCAGCTCTTATGTACTAAGAGCAATCCTGCCTAGAAGTAGGGGCCTGGACAAAATGATCTCACGAAATCTGAGGCAGCTGAGCTAGAGGTGCCCGGGGGTGGGGGGCCCCTTGGCTGTGCTCTGTGGGTTCAGGCAGGGTCACAGATCAGGGGAAGATAGAGAATCATAGATTTACAACTGGGAGAAGGCCATCAAGTGCAACCTCTTCATCTTACAGATGAGGAAACTGAGGCACAAGAAGGCTCTGAGATGTGCCCAAAGTCACACAGCACAAGGTCCTCCTGCCTATACAGCTGTGGTTTTATCCACTGTCCTGCCAAACTTCCTCTGGGTCTCACAGTAAGGGATGGAGACATGCCAAGGACCCATCTCTGGGGACTCAGTGAACTTTTACAGACCCCTCTACTTCTGCCTTTTGATGGGGGAGCACAGACAGCACAGAGAGGCCAAGAAACTTGCTTATTTAGTGTTGCCGAGCAGACCCAGGGGGCTGGTGGCCCCATCTTGAGTCTCAGGCCTGGCATACTTGGAATAGGAGGGGAGGGTAAAGGGAGACCACCCCCCGACCTGCCTACCTCCCTTTCCTTCACTCCTCCTTCATCTTCCTCTTCCTCTTGCCTTTCCTTTTCCATCTCCCTCCCTCTTCATATCCTTCCCCTTCCTTCTCACTCCTTCCTTCCCTTTCTCTTTCCTCCTTTTCTTCACCCCTTTCTCCATCTTTCCCCTTTCCTCTTCCTTTCCTTCACCCTAACTGCACTTACAATGCACCTGAATATTTACAAAGCCCTTTCCAAATATTGTCTCGGTTGATCCTAACAGCCACCCTGGGAGGGAGGATGCCTTTATTATATTCATTTTATAGATAAAGAAACTGAGACAGGTGAAATTTCTTATCCAGAAAGGCCAAATTTGAGCTTAGATCTTCCTAACTCCAACTCCAGTCTTCTGTTCATGTCACCACTCAGCTGCTGCATTCATTACCTTATTTTCTTCCTCTTTCTTCTCCTTCCTCCTTCCTCTCTCTCTCACCTCCCCCACTCTGTGACTTAATTTACCTTTGTAGTGCTAATCTCTTCCCAGAGTCTCTGGATCCCACTACTGATGTGTTCAGCAGCGGGTAAAGTCAGAAGGCATCCAGATTTGGGTGGGGGTTATGTGGGGGTGAACTCAGATGTGGAGAAGAGCCAGAGGTACCAGATGTTCTGAGACCAGGGAATGGGAGCCAGGTGCTGGGGGGGTGGGGAGGTCAGGGAGCAGCCAGAGACTCCCCAGGGACCCACTGTGCCCTTTAGCCGACCCCCTCCTCCAGCTGGATCCTAGAACCACGGGCTTTAGATGGAAGAGATAATCAACCCCATACCCTTTGTTTTACAAATAAGGAAACTGAGGCCCAGTGAGGGGAAGGAACTAGTCCCAGTCCCACATGTGTCCTGAATCTGTATCTGGTGCTTCTCACAGGTCCTGTTTGGGCGCCCATGGCATGAGGGTGGGGGTCGGGAATTTCTGTCCTTACCTGAGAGTATCTGTCCCCAGCCCTGCATCCAAGGGCCACAGCTGGGTGAGGCTTGGGCTAGCTTCAGCCCTTGCTCTCCTCTTAGATGTCTGCCTCTGACCTTGGACAAGTCTCTAAGACTCTGGCCTCAGTCTTCCCTTTGATGCAATGGGGATTATAAATTTGGCTCTGCCTCTCTCCCAGGGCTGGTGTAAATGGGGAGAGAATGATTCATTGCCGCTTTCATCCTAACCATTCAGAGCTTGTGAACTAAGGTTATTGGATCTACTGACTGAAGGCCTGAAAGGAGAGCAGTCCAAACTGGGACGCTGTCCCTCTCAGCCTATGTGCCCTGTGGCTCTTGAACCTTTCTGGCATCCTTTTCTCTCCCTTGTACCAAGATCATCTGTGGACCTAGGTGAAGAAGGAAAGAAGGCTGAGCTTTGAACCATGGGATATTTCTTGTCAAATCTCCCCTCTGCTAAGTCTGTTCTATAAACGGAAGGGTCTTGGGGGTCCCCTTTAGCTCAATGTCTGAGCCTAATGAGATCCCTGGAAAACGCAGAAGGTTGTATTTGGATGTGAGTTCAAAACTCAGCCCTATTTCTGGCTATCTGACCACCAGCAAGTTTCTTCACTGCTTGATGCCTCGATTTCCTCATCTGTAAAATAAGAGGGTGATTGTAGGCGACCTGAGGCTTTTTCTAGTTCTAAATTTATAATCCTGCACATGATGCTCTACTTCAAAGATTTATTTAAGTATAAGCTCATTATTAAACTATTTCATACCCCCGCCAAAACACTGCAGGAACCCTGCTCCCCTCTCCCACCTCAGGTTGAGCAGTCCTCCAGGCTCCACACAGCCCCTCCTGTTTTGGGCAGAGGTATTGACAGGTCCCAGGTGGCTGTGCTGAGGTAGGAAACAAAGCCTGCTGAGAGATAAACACCTGCTTGCCTCTCCTGGGGTGGCTAACCTGCCCTACCAGCTGGAAGCAGCCCTTCCCTCTGCCTCCCCACTGGCCGGCTCACAGACTCAGATCTAGATGTGGAGGGGCTGGAGAGACCACTTAGTTTAACTCTCTCATTTTACAAAGACAGAAACTGAGGCCCTGAGAGGGGAAGCAATTTGCCCTGGGTTCTACAGCCTAGTCCCTCTTAAGGAAGAGAAATGATACCTATCCAGCTTTCCTAAGTAATGAGCCCCCCAGCCTTGGGAGACTTCAGGCAGAACCTGGATGACTGCTTGTAGGTAGGGGATGGAGTAGACGCCACTGAGGCACTTTCCAGACCTGAGATTCTGGGATTCTGTCAGTCCAGGTGTCCTGACTCCAAAGCTGAGGTCTTTGACAAGCAAAGAGACCTGGGGCCCTGGAAGACTGACCCGCTGTCTTTGGGTCCCCCAGGATCTGGTGGCTCATTGTTGTTAAGTCATTTTAGTCCAGTCTGACTCTTGGTGACCCCATCTGGGGTTTTCTTGGTGAAGATACTGTACTGGTTTGCCATTTTGTTCTCCAGCTCATTTTACAGATGAGGAAATTGAGGTAAAAAGTGGCTTGTCCAGGGTCAAACAGCTGGGAAGTATTTGAGACCTAGTTTGAATTCATGAAGATGAGTCTTCCTGATTCCAAGCCCAGAGCTCTATCCACTTCGCCCCCAATGATGGCTCCTTATCCTGGATCAAATATAAAATCCAATCTGGAGTTCAAAGACCTTCAGAATCTTCCCCTCCCCCTTCCCCTCTCCGTTACCCCAACTGGCCAAGCCCTTCTTCTTAGAATTTACACCATTCGCCTGCATGCTCTTTGATCTAGTGACATCTCCCGCAGTTCTACAAACAGGACACTTCATTTTCCAGCTCTGGGCATTTCCCTGGTCTATCCCCCCTGCCTGAAATGCTCTGGCTCCTCATCTCTACCCCGCCCCCCTCTCTGCTTCTCTGCCATCCTTCAAGTCCCACTAAAATCCTGCCTTTCCCAGGAAGCCCTTCCCAATCCCCTTCAGCACTGATGCGCTTCCACTGCGGATTGCCTCTGATGTATCCTGTCTAAAGCTGGTTTGTACACAGTGCCTTGGTCTCTCATTAAACTAGAAGGTGCTTGAGAGCAGGGAATGTTTTTGTTGTATCCTCAGCTAAAATTCCACTTTCTACAGGAAGCTTTTCTGCATCCCCCATAATTCTGGTGCCTAGCTCTAAGATTATCTCCGATTTGTCCTGTACATTGAACATTAGATTATAGGTGCTTGTAAAGTATCTTCCTCATTGGACTGTGAGATCTTTGAAGGCAGAGCTGGTGGGTATTTTTCCTTTTCCTTGTATCCCCAGGGATTAGCTCAATGCCTGGCATATAGGAGGTGCTTAATATGTTCTTAGTGACTGACTGACTGGCTTCTACTGACCCAGAACATCACCCAAAGGCACTAAAATCCAAACCTCTTCTTGCTGACCCCAGGAAATCCTGTACTGAGAGCTCTTAACTCTGGGTGACCCCTAGGGATGTGGCCTCTCTGCATCTCAGATTTGGGACTCCCATTTTTCTTATAAGATTAAATTTTATTTTTTCAACCAGCAAAAATCCACCTCACCCCATCTAATTGGGAAAAAAAGAAAGACAAAATTTTTGTCACAAACACATGCAGTCAAACAATACAATTTCCATATCATCCATATGCAAAATAAAAGTCTCTTTCTGCACTCTGAATCCTTCACTTTTGTGGGGCAGGGTGTGGGAGAAGGGGTGGTGTCTGTAACTTGTTTTATTGTGAGTCCTCTGGAATTGTGGTTGGTCATTATGTTGATCAGAATTCCTAAGTCTTCCAAAATTTTTCTTTAAAATATTGTTATCATTATGTAAATAATCCCACTGGTTCTGCCCACCTCACCTCACATCAGTTCATACAAATCTTCCCAGGTTTCTCAGAAATCATCCCCTTCACTATTTCTTGTAGCACAAAACTATCCCAATACACTATGAGTGGTCTAGCCATTATCTGACTGAAGATAATGTCGGAAAACCCCTCAGCTTCCCATTGTTTGCTACAGCAGAAAGAACTGCTAGAAATATTTTTGTTTTTAGAGTTTGTTTTTTTAGGACTAATCCCCACCTTAACCTATCCTCCCTCTTCTTCATCCTTCTCTCTTCTCCTCTTTCCCTCCCATTTTTCTGTTGAGTGAAATGTATTTCTGTACCCAACTTGTGTGTATTTTTATCTCTTTCAACTAATTCGAATGTCAAGTGTTAGCCACTCCCCCAACTTCCTCCACCTTTGTTGTATAGATTTCTAATTGCACACCCCAATTATACGAGATAGTTTTCCTGATTCTTCCTCTCTATCCCCTCTCCCATGTATTCCTCTTTCCCTCTCTTTCTATTTTTTTTAAAGATGTCAAGAAATAAAAGACTTAACAGAATCCCCTCCCTGCACATATACGTACAGATCTTCAGTCTAATTAGATTCTCTCTATAACTCCGATGGGATTCAGAGGGACACATGCAATACCTCCCCACATTAAAATGTTTATCCTTATTTAAGCTTTATAATTGTCACTAATATTTACTTTTCTGTGTATTTCTCTGGACTCCTATGTTTATACTTCAAAGTTTCTATGCAGTTCTGGTCTTTTCATCAGGAATGCTTGAAAGTCTTCTATTTCATTAAAAATCCATTCCCCCCCTGTAGCATTATGCTCAGTTTTGCTGGGTAAGTTATTCTTGAGTTTAAACCCATATCCTTTGCCATCTAGAATATAGTATTCCAAGGTCTCTGTTCCTTCACTGTGGTGGCTGCTAAATCATATTTGGTCCTGACCATGACTCATTAGTATCTGAATTCTTTCTTTCTGGTTACTTGCAGTAATATTTTCTTTCACTTAGAAACTCTGGATTTTAGCTGTAATGTTCCTGAGAGTTTTCATGTTGAAGTTTATTTCCAGGAATAGTCAATAGATTCTTTCTATTTCTAATTTGTCCTATAGTTTAAAGTGATCTGGGCAATTTTCTTTTAAGATTTCTTGAAATATATTGTCTATTTTTGGCCAAGCATTTTACGTAGTCCAGAGAGTCTTAAATTCTCTCTCCTTGATCTGCTTTCCAAGCAAGTTGTATGCGCTGAGAAATCCTACATTTTCATTTACTTTTCTAGTCTTTTGACTTCAATGTTTCTAGTTGCCTCATAGAGTCATTATTTTCTATTTGGCCCATTCTAATTTTCAGGGTGTTTTTTTGCTTGGGCCAAGGTGTTAATTCCCTCTCCAATTCTTTCTTCCATAGCTCTCATTTCTTTTCTAGTTTTTTTTTTCCTTTTAGTACTCTCATTTCATTTATAAAAACATTTCTAAATTTTAAAAAGATTCTCATTTCATATCTTCTTGGAATTCTAGAGGAACTTGTGGCTAAGCTGTGTTTTTCTCTGAGGCTTTGCTTGTAGGTGTTTTGGAATCATTCTCTCTTTCAGAGTTTGTGTCTTGAGTTTTCCTGTCATCGCAATAGCTTTTTGTGGCCGTCTTTTATTCTGCCAGCTTCCTTCCTGAGTTTGGGATTGAGCCTGGCTCTGTAAACTTTTAGAGGAAAGATCTGGCTTTCATTCTTTCATACAGGCCCAGTGCCTGGCATAAAATAAGTTCTTAATAAGTACTTGTTAGTGATGCTGGATACTTGAGGATGATAACAAAGAACAAGGCTGCCATCAATTTTGCAGTGGTTATAGGACTGGACTTGGGAAAGTGCAGACGAGTTCAAATCTTTCCTCAGACACTTGTTAGCTGTATTACCCTCAGGAGGTCACTTTCCTGGGAGTTAGACTCTGGTTGTTCAATTTTCAGGGTGAGCATTTACCCCTCAGAAATGGCCTAAACTACTAAAAAAGAGCTTGATTTGTTTTTTCCCTAGACTTAAGAAACATAGAAAAAAATGACAATAACTCAGATTCTACTTAAAATTATGTCAGGTCTGATGCAATTTTTTATTTTGGGGGAACTGGCTTCCAATATTTGCCAGCATGCCCCCATTTTTATCTGATTTTTTAAAAGATTCCCAGAGGACAAATAACTTGTTTAAAGTCACTGGGCACGTTATACAGGTCCCAGTTCTCCCCTCTGGAGCCACATACGGTAAGGTATCATGGGAGGGCCCTTCATGTATTAGCAGGCAAGGAAGAGGCCTGTTTTTCTCCCAAATTCTGGAGACAGCAAAGGCAGGCTCAGTGTGGCCTTCCTGAGGGCAAATCATGTGGGAGTGTTGGGATCCGTGAAGTGCCCCAAGGTCTACAGGATTTACCCAGGGTCTGAGTTTGTGGGCCTGGGTCCTGGCCTCAGGTGGGCTCATTGGCTCCCCTTGGCAGATTCCAGGCCTGGAAGTCGGGAGGTCTGAGACTCTACCACCAAGCCACCGTGTGACTTGGGGTCTAGGTTACCTCACCTGCCAAAGGAGGGCTTAGGTCAAGTGATTCCTGCCTGGCCCCTCCCATGCCTTGGTACAGGTGACTTCTGGGGAAATCAGGGGAGTCTCTCTCTCCTTTGTGCCCCTCCCTGGCCTCAGGGTTGGTTGGGTTTGGCTGCTGGATTTGCCCAGATCCTGGTCCCAGCTGCCCAGATTTCTGGGGCCCCCAGTGCCGCCCTCCCCTCCCTTCTCCTCCTCACTCCCAGCCTGGTTGGGGGCCTGCCTGTCATTCCCAGCGGCTTGGCGCAGCCTTTGTTAAAGCGTGTCAGACAAATTGAGGGGATCCAGGCTCCTGACAGACAGACATTCAGCGTGAAATTGCCCCAGGCTGCAGGGGAGGGCTGGGCCAGGGAGGAGAGGAAGGGGGAGGACCCTTCTCTGGTAGAGGTAGGGCCTCTCCACCCCCCAGCTTAATGGAGCTTTCAGGCAACAGGTGCTTTTGAGAGGCCCCAATTCTGCTGGAATCCCCCCAACTGGGGTTCTGCACTGGGGATCAGGGCTCCAGGGTCCTGAAGTCACTGAAGCTTGTATGAACCTTGCCCTCTCCATTCTGTGTCCCAAGGCTTCTCCCAGCACTGTCCTTTGGAGAGGTCCCTGAGTGGGGAACAGGCCGGGCTCAGGAACCGGACAGGGGCCAGCAGCCCAGACGACCAAGCCCACCTCCCATGATCCTGCTTCTTTTTTGTCTCTGGGAAGGAGTGGAAGGAGCTAAGAGCCCCTCGAATCCCTGCCCTCCTGAGGCTGGCTAGGGGCCTCTGGGGAAGGGGAGGGGGTCAGTGGCAGACCTTCAGAGCTGGAAGATGCCTCAGCTGTCATCCAAAGAGTCCAGCCATCTCCACCATGGGGACAATGAACATCTGGCCTCTAACTGAAGACCCCAAGGTGGGGAGGAGGGGAAAGCCCAGGCCACTTCAGGATAGCTAGGCTTATCCAGGAGCTTTGCTGAAATTGGCCTTTTAGAAGCTCTAACTCATCAATTTAAGTTCTGCCTTCTGGGACCTAACCTGGAACATGGTGAATCCCTTTCCTCCAGGATAGCCCTTCCCCTGTTTGGACCCAGTTCTAATGTTCCCCCTATGGCTTCCCTTGTCCAAGCTGGACAGAACCATTTCTTCTAATGATCGTTCTATGACAGGGTTCTGGCCTTCTCTAACCCTAGCTAACATCTTGGGCTGATTTGGTGGTCATAGCTTGTGGTTCCCTAGAACTGTCAGATCTTCTTCAGACATAAGGCATCATGCATCCTCCGTCTAATACTTGTGAAACTTATTTTTGTGCTCGGGGGAAGGGTTTTGCATTTTACATTTATCCTTCTTAGTTTCTTCTTAGAAGGAGCCTAACGAGCTCTCACTTGTCCAAAATCCCTTTGGATTTTCACCTCTTTCCACACCTAGACCCCAAGGCCAAAATGAACCCCTGAACCTCCAGAATTCTAAATCCCCATCTTCTCCAGGACTTTGCTCACAGCGACCATGGAAGGGAGGGAGCCTGAGGTTTATTTTCCCCCCTCTTTCTGTCATCCCAGGCATCCCTTACTCCTTTATCCTTTCCCCCACACCCCACATGCCATGTTCTCCTTGTTCCAGAGTCTAAATCTCAGCTAGAACCCCTTATTCCACATGGGCAGGAGTGAATATGGAGGGAGGGCTGTGACTCCAGCCTGGGGAGCCTCTGGTCTCCTTGGCCCCATGGATCCTTCCCCCATCGGCAGCTTAGCCAGGATGGGGCTGGTGGGGGAGCTCAGCAGAATTAACCAGGCCTGCTGCTGTTGTTGAAGGGACCAGTGTCCTGACCGACTCCGGGTGGGCTGTGGGGGAGCAGCCTTAAATCTATTTGCAGAGGCCAGTAGCCATCCATCAACAGGGCCACGAGGCCCAGGTAAGGCAGCCTCCCGCGGCGGCCCTGTCGGCGTGTGGAAGGACCAAGTAAATGTTAGTGAAGGAGGCAGATTTATGGCCTCAGCTCCCCCGGGCTCCTTAATACCAGCCCTGAGTAAGGAGGGGTCAGTGGGTCAGGGAGGAGAGCCTGGCTGGGAAGCCAGGCAGCCCATAACTGCCTGAACGTGGCCCCGTTGACCCTGGCTCTGGGGTCCTCCCAGCAACTCAGCCTGGTTGAACAGCCCTGGACTTGACCAAGTTCGAATCTCAGCTCTGATATTTACCTTCTGTGTAACCTTGTGCAACTCTCTTCTCTAACCCCAGGTGAGACCCCTGCCTCTGGGCTTGGCTCCTGATTTGAAGCAGGCTGCTGAGGCATCCCCTTGGATCTGAGTGGGCCCTTTCCAAGGTTCTGTCCCCACTGTGTCTGGTGGGGAGAGAGCCACCTTAGTGAGCAGAAGGCTATGTCCAGGGGAGAATGGGGGAAGGGGTGGATGGGAATGTGGAGACTCTGTCTGGAACCTGCCCAGAGGCTAAAGTATGGCAGGGAGAGGTAACCTGTCCTAATGGGTAGAATATTGGACTTGGATGCGGGAAGAAGGCCTGAGTTCGAATCCTATCTCAGATGCAAATTGACTAGGTTACCCAACATCCTGATGGCTCCAGGAATCAGCTTTTCACATAGCTCTAGTCTGGAGTCACATCCCTTCCTCCAAAGACACCCCTGTCCATGCCGAAGAAGGAGTTCCATATGGGATTTAGGCTCCTGAACATGGGGGTGATGGGGGAGAGGACAAGGGTTGAAGGGACAGGACTTTTGACCCCAAATCTGATGTCCTTTCCATTTGAACCAATTCTTTTTACGGATGAAAGTGAGGTTTAGGACTAAGAAAGTATTCTGAGCAAGGACTCGAACCTGAGACTACCTCCTCCAATCCTTGGAGTTTTTCCCTGGCACCATACTAAGGATGAATTGAACTCATGGTCTGATTATCCTTCGGCGTGCCCTGGGCCTGGGGACCATTGTCTTCATAATGTCTGTCTGTCTCTCTCTCCTCTCTCTTCTCTCTGTCTTTCTCTCTGTCTCTCTTTGTCTCTCTGTCTCTCTGTGTGCGTCTTTGTCTCTGTCTCTCTCCCTCCTCTTTCTGTCTGTCTCTCTCCATCTCTCCCTCTCTCTCTCCTCTCTCTCTCTCTCTCACCTTCCTCTCTCTCTCTGTCTCTCTCCCCCTCTCTGTTCATCTCTTTGTGTCTCTCTGTCTCTCTCTATCATTCTTTGTCTCTCTCTCTGTCTCTGCCACTCTCCCCCTCTCTCCTCTCTGTTCTTCTCTGTCTCTCTTTTCTTCTGTCTCTGTCTCTCCTCTCCTTCTCTCTCTCTTTCTCTCCTTTCCTCTCCTCTCCTCTTCTCTTTTTTCTCTCTCCCTTTTTCTCTCTCTTTCTCGTGTGTGTGTGTGTGTTTGTATGTGTGAGAGAGAGACATAGAGAGAGCAGACTGCCTTTTCTGTGTGTAAGAGAAGGATCACATTTCCCTTCGTGACTCCATGCCTGTGTACCCAGGGTGAGCTTTCTCTCTCCTGCTGCTCTGGAGAACTCGTAAATCCTGGAACTGATGACATATTTTATCCCTTCGGTGACTGAGGGTGTGAATTTATGGCTGGTGCTTTCCTCCACTCAATTATAGCAAAACAGAGACTTTCCATTGGAAGCAGAGAGCTGGGGTCTACATGTGTGTTCACATATATGAACACATTCATGTGAGTACACATGATGAGGATGATCATTCACCTCATGCTTTCCTTGCAACATTCTGATGAGGTAGGTAGGATGTATCGTGTTCATATTTGTCCCCCAGCACAGACAAGTAAGAAGACTTTCCTAGGATTGCGTAGTCAGTAACTAACTGTCGGAGTCAGGATTTTAACCTAAGTCCTTGTGATTCTAAGAGTTGTGCTTTTGTTCACCACTGGATATTGCCATCTAGTGATGGTGATGGTGTTGGCCATGGTGGTGGTCATGGGTATGGTCATAGTGATGGTGGGGATGGGGATGTGGGTGATGGTGTCAGAGAGGGTGGTAGTGGCAGCAATGGTCATGGTGATGATGAAGATGGGGATGGGGATGTTGGTAGTGGTCACAGTCGTGGTGATGGCACTGATAATGGTCATGATGGTCACAATGACATTTGTGGTGATGGTGAAGGTGAGGCTGCTGGAAAAGACTGGTCAAAGTGCTCATAGGAATGGTGATCATGTTGGTAGTGGTAATGGTGGGTGATGCTCCTGGAGGGGGTCATAGTTGTGAAGGTCATTATGACATTGACTGATGGTGACAGTGATGATGGCGGTCATGATGATGGCAACATTGAAGAAGAATGAGGCCAACCCAAAAAGTTTAGAGAGGCTGAAATTTTAACAATTAGATCTTTCCCTAATAGGTCACCTGATAAGGTTGAGAACTCCCCATCACTGGAACTCTTCAAGCATGGATGACCATGTGACTGAAATCTTGCAGAGAGGATTTCTGGGCAGATTGAGATTCCTACTAGTTGCATATATACATTCCTAATACCTATAGACAGAAGTGACTTAGTGTGAATGGTATAAATATATCCATCTGGATCTGAGAGGATGGATACTAGAGAAGAGCAGACCATAGAGATCTCACCTTCCATCCACATGCGAGTCTCTTTCTGTAATAATGCCAGCTCCCATTCAAGCGAACCCAAATGGGTTTCCAGAGCCTTTTCTTCACAAGCAAGCTGAGGGTGGGGGTGGGGAGAGGCTATGGATGAGGACACTAATGGAAAGATTCTTCTCTCCATTTTACAGATGAGGAGACAGAGGTTCAGAGAGATTCTCCTAGAGTCACTCAGTTGGTAAGGACAGGGGCTAAGGGTGGGATCTTGATTTCTTAGACCTTTTCTCTTCTGTCTCAGGTTATGCTTTGAGGCTCTCGGGGAATGTCCTCTAACGGGAGAGGAGAATAGGAGATACAGCTCAAGGAACCACAGGGAGACCCTAGTCTACCCCTCTCATTTTTCAGATAGGGAAGTGGAGGCCCAGAGAGGTAAAAGGACTGATCCAAGGACACAGAACTAGTAAGCAGCAGTACTGGAACTGAAGCTCAGGACTTCTGACTTCACACCCATTTATGTCTTCTTGCTGATTCCATTTTGGCCTTCATCTCACCATTAGAAATTTGGGATCTACTCCTGGGACCACCCTGGGCTCTGAGAAATGGGCTTTCCCTTCTCTGGACCAGATCCAGATCTCTGTCTGACTTCCTGACTATCTCGTCACCATGTAGCTCTCCCCTCCCAATGCTTCCCTCTTCCCAGCCTCCCTTTATGGGTTCTCTTCCCCCATTAGAACATGGGCTCCTTGAAAACTGAGGCTGCCTTATCTGTGTGTACCCCCAGGGCTTAACATAGCTTAACACACAAGTACTTAAAAACTGCTCTCCATCCATCCATCCATCTCTCTCTCTCTCTCTCTCTCTATCTATCTACTCTATCATCTACCTATCCATCCACCCACCCAACCCTCTACTGCCTATCCACCCACCCACTCACTCATCTCTCTATCTATCCATCTCTTTCTCTCTCTATCCGCCCACTTATCTATCCATACATCTATTTACCCATCCATCCATCCATACATCTATTTACCCATCCATCCATCTATCTATCTATCTATCTATCTATCTATCTATCTATCTCTCTAATCTCTTATCCATCTATTGACCTCTATCTCACTACATTTCCCTGGAAGTTTCAGATGCCTTCAGAGAAGGAAGGATGGCTCTCGACCATGCAGCTCTGGGCTGAGTGTGTAGAAACAAACCAGCTGACCTCGACAGAGTAATGACTGACCTCCTGTCCTGACCTGGCTCCCTTTTCCTGTCACAATAGCCTAGAGCCATGGGAGTTGAGGGATGATGGACTGAGCTGCCCACCCTGAGTCTGAGTCTAGAGCTGAGCAATGGTGCCCTGTGCCTTCCATCCCCTAGAGGTGGCTAAGCGGTATAATGGTTGGAGCTCTGGGCCCAGAGTCAAGAAGACCCACCTGAGCTCAGACATTCCTTGCAATCTTGTAATCACTTCCACCTGCCTTAGTTTCCTCCACTGTAAAATGGGGATAATGACAACCTCTACTTCCAGGGTTGCTTTGAGGAGCAGATGAGATAATATGGATAAATGCTTAGGAAGGGCCTGGCATCCTGTCAGTGCTTAATAAATGGTTCTTCCCTTCTTCTCTTCCCTGTACCCACTTTTCCAGCCACTACCCAGAGGCCCAGCCTATGTCCCAGCTGGCAATGAGGGGGATGGTGGGGGCCTGAAGAAGCGGGGGAGATGTCTGGGGGCAGAAGCTAGGGATGCTATCTGGGAGGGGGCTGGGAGGTCTGGATCAGAGAGAAGAAAGGGGTTTCTTTCTAGGGAATGAGGGAGGGTTCCCGCTTTAGTGGCTCTCTGGAGGGGGTGTGTTTGGAGAAACTCAAGCACTAGGGGAGGGGAAACTAGGGGACTTAGGGGGGCCTTGGGAGCCTTAGGAGGTGCGAATGGGAAAGCTCCAGCTGTTTGGGCGACTTGTGAGCTGGGTTGGAGTCTCTGGGGGACAAGTTTGGGGGAACCCATGGGAGATGGGAGACCCTCCCCGTGGCCTCTTTGTCCTTGAAGCTTGAGGGGCCTGAGGGGCTAGTTCCTCCATGCTCTGTGCTGTGACAGAGAAGATTAGAGGGAGAAAGGCAAGTCTCATCTCGTGCTAAGCTCCCAGCCTGCCAAGAGGGGGTGGGGGGAGCCCCGGGACCCACAATTAGGGGAGGGGCTGCTTCTGTCTCTGCCTCTCGGGGTCTCGGGCTCTCTCTTTATCTCTCTCCTCCCTCTGCTTTTTTTCAATGCCCTCCTCCCTCCTTCTGTCTCTGTGTCCCTGTGTCTCTCCATCCCATGTCGCTGTCTCTAGTTCCCTGTGTGTGTGTCTGTCTTTCTGTTCTCTGTGTCTCTCTATTCTGTCTCTGTCTCTAGTTCTCTATCTGTCTCTCTCCCCCCTCTGTTTCTCTGTCTATCTGTCTCTCTCCCCCCT
This sequence comes from Potorous gilbertii, assembly GCA_028658325.1. NCBI lineage: Eukaryota > Metazoa > Chordata > Mammalia > Diprotodontia > Potoroidae > Potorous > Potorous gilbertii. The sequence goes on from CM053773.1 coordinate 243,413,988, forward strand.
CTGTCTCTCTGTCTCTGTCTTTCTCCTCCCTCTGTCTCTCTGTCTCTCTCTCCCCTCTGTCTCTCCCTTTGTGTCTCTTTCCCTCCTCTGTCTCTCTATCTCTGTCTCAGTCTGTCTGTCTCTCTCCCTCTGTCTCTGCACCTCTTCCCTTCCCCCTCTTCTCCTCCCCTCCCCTCAGCCCCTCCCTCCTGCCTGGGCTGTCAAACATGTCAGGATGAGGAATGGGTTTGCTCCCGTTTGCCTCTCCCCGAGGCCTCAGTTCCTGCTCATTAGGAAAGCTGACACTGTTTGCCTTCCCGCCTGGAGGGGTAGTAGCTCCCCCCCCCCCAGTCACAGCCCATTTCTCCCCGGCCTCCCACCCCCACACCAGCCTGGCTCTGGCCTTGGGGGTGGGGAGGGAAGTCTGAGCAGAGGGAAGAGCCCACTGGCCCCAGAGACTGTTTGCTGCCCTCCCTACTGTGTGCCTAAGAGTGTGTGCCTGTGAGTGTGTGCGCCTATGAGTGTATGTGCTTGTGAGCATGTTTGTATGTACCTGTGAGTGTGTGTGTGCCTGTGAGTGTGTGCTTGTGAGCATGTGATTGTGAGTGTGTTTTTGTGTGTGCTTGTGAACATGTGTGCTTGTGAGTGTGTGTTTGTGTGTGCCTATGAGTGTGTGTGCCTGTGACTGGGTAGGAATGGGGAAGAATCGGGAGCCCAGGCTTGGCCTCTGCCCCTAGTCCAGGCCCCAGCTTAGGCCCAGCGCTATACTCTGGACTTTTGACTCCAGGCTGGGTTGGATTCAAGGCTCCAGGATCAGGGGCCTGGCCTCTGGTAGGTTCTGAGTCCTAAGCCAGGTTTTGGGCTGTCCTCCAGGCCCCAGGCTCTGGGCTCTGGACATCGGGTTCTAGGCTGGAGTTCTGGCCTCAGGCTCCAGTCTCTGTGGGTCCTCAGGCCCTACAGCTGGGCAGCATCAGGGCTCTTCTTCTAACTTTACAAAGGTCAGTCCTTCACTCAAAAATGTGTTTGTGATTGCAGCGGGCAGCGAGTAGATAACGGCTGGGGGGCAGTGACAGATCAGGAGGGAGGGAGGAGAGGGTCAGGCTTTCAGGCCTGCTACCAAACGCCCCTCTTCTGGCCCTGACACATCTCAGCTGGTTCGACTTTGTCGAGGGGCCGGGTGCCAATCATACCCCTGGCTGTGCCCTCCTCACCCTCACCTTTGCAGCAGCCTTGATATGACCACATCTGGTCACAGAGCACAGCTGAGTCCCCTCCTCCTAACCTGGGGGCCCTGAGAGGAGTTACCCTGGGGTCTCTGAGGATCAGGAGACGTTTAAAGGCCAGAAACTCCCACCACAATCCCAAGAGCATCCCAAGGGTCTAGTTCAAAGTCTCTCCATAAAGATAATTCTACCCAGCCTTTTGTCCCAACAACTGACTATAGTGCCTAACAAACACCACCTTGTCTCATCCTCACAGCAGGCCTGGGAGGGAGATGTTACTCTTATCCTTATTTTACAGAAGAGGAAACTGAGGCAGGCAGAGGTTAAAGTGACTGTCCAAGGTCACACAGCTAGCAATCTGAGGCTTGATTGGAGATCTTCAAATAAAAATGCCAGCTAATAGCATTATCATTAATAATAAAGAGTATCTTAGCATCAATAATATTGATAACAGATCCCTTTATGGATATGTCTCATCAGCAGGATGGGCATGAAACCCTCAATTCTGCAGAACCAGAAATATGAACTCGCCCAGATGTCTGGCACATCTGGAAGCTCTGGAATCAGAATTCAAACCCAGGATTCATGTCTTCATTTGAACCTCACCCTTAGTTCCGTTTTCTGGGTGAGAAAACCAAGGCTCAGAGAGGTGGTGACCTTCCCAGAGTGACACAGATCAATGACAAGGACAAGCTTTTCTGTAGTCCTACTGTGTGCCCTGCACTACACTAAGTCCTTTATAATTATCTCCTTCGAGGCTCACAACAAGTCTGGGAGGGAAGTGCTGTTCTTACACAGACAAGAAAACAGACAAACCATGTGGAAGGGGCTTGCCCAAGGTCACACAGCTAGGAAGTGGTCTTCTTAGCCCCAGTGCACCAAGGTGGGACTTGAACTCAGGACTCCTGACTCCAAGCACCTTTTAGTCTCCTGCCCTTTTCATATCTGCAGAAACTGAGGCTCAGAAAAGTGACCTGCCCATAGCTTCACCCTTGACATGAACTGACGATCGCCCTGTCTCTAGAGAAGCCAACATTTCATTTCCCAGTCTCTGGCCCCAAGCAGGAAGGACTGGGGGAGGAGGGGAGAATCTCCTCACTATCAGGGGCACCAGTAGCTGGGCCAGGCATGTGGTCATCATCAAGAAGAATTTTTGACTCTTCTCCCCTGCTTGAGGCCCCCTCTGTGCCCCCCCAGTCATCCATTATTTCTACTGTCTTTTTAAGCTGCCAGGGAATGAGGAGGAGCAGACCCAGAGATGAAAGGGCTGTCTGCCCTGTTCTCCCCCCACTTCCAGCATTCAAGTCATTTCCACAAGTGGGCTTAATACCATCTGTGGGGGAGGGCAGGATGGACCGGGGCTGAGGAGGAGGCTGAGTTCAGACCCACATACATTGGAGTTTGGGGATCCTCCATGGGGGCCAAGATTCCCACCATCCCCTCATGAAAAATTCTCCTTGCATCCCCATGGTAAGAAACTACAAGACTCAATGAATCTACTCAGCACCCAGTTCCCATCCCTGGGCTCAGCTCTAGTGTTGGGGAGATAGGGGCTGAGAGAAACCTCAGAACAGGTCAGACTAACCTTATTTCCATTTTGGACTAGGTTTCTAGTCTGTAGAGGTTGTAGGTAGAGTGAATCTAGATTTTAAGAAAATCATTTACAAAGTCATTCTCATGGGAAAGAGGAGACAGGTGAGCTATATGGTGGACAATTAGATCAGTTCAGGATTATCTGAATGGCCGGACTCAAAGAGTAATGTCTGGAAGTCAACCTAGAAAGGGGTCTCCAAGGGAGGACCCCAGGGATCTATCTGTGTTGGCCATGTGCTGGTCAGTGTTTGGGTTTTTTATCAATGACTTGGATAAAGGTCCTCACCAAATTTGCAGATGACGTGTGGCTGGGAGGGAGAGCTAATTAATATGGTGGCTGGTAAAATCAGATTCTCAAAAGACCTTGAGGCTATGGAGTGTATAGCATCTAAAGGGATAACATTTAATAGGGGGGAATGTAAAGTTTTACACCTGGGTTCAAAAAGTCAACTTCCTAAGTAAAACAAGGTGGCTGTTCTGTGAACACAGGATTTCACAGTTGGACAGGACCTTTGAGTCGAGAATCTCAGATCCGAAAGGAACCTTAGAATGCAGAACATAGGTCGCCAGAGATAGACCACAGACTTTGAGAACTCGCCTGCCCTCCTGATGCTCACTGTCTAACAGGCTCACAAACATGGGCCATCTAGCCAGGGATCTGAGGATCTGGTTGTGCCTCCCTGACCGTGGTTGTCATGGAATTTCAGCAGAGGGAGAGATCAGAGTGGGTGGGAAAATCCACCCTTGATGCTGGGAAGACAGATACCAGGAAGGCTTCCTGGAGGAGGTGAGGTGAGCTGAACTTTACAGAATGGTCAGGATTCGGTGGGAGGCAGGAGAGAGAGGAAGGTAAGGGGAGGAAGGAGGGAGGGGATAGAAAGAAGGAGGGAGGGAAGGCACCTAAGCCAAGGAGAAGCCCTTTAGCCAACCCACTTTGGCTTCTGTTTCCCTCTCTCTTGAGCCCTGGTTATTTGAGTGTATGACTATGCACTACCTGAGGGCAGGCACAGTGTCACATCTGTCCTGAGACCTTCCACAGATTGATAACAACCCAGTAATAATAAACCACAAAGAAGAGACTGGAGAAGGTCCCTCCTCTCCCTCCCTTCTTTGCAGAAGTGGGGGGCTAGGGATGTGATATTGTACACAACATCAGACTTTTTGGATAGGTGGTGGGTTTCGCAGCACTTTTTTCCCTTTATTTTCTTGATTCTCGATGGGGTGGCTTTCTAGGGGAGTGAGAAAGACATGACAATGTGTAATGGTTATTGAAGAATCAAAGGTGTCCTTAAAAATGTATCAAGAATAACAGCAATTCCCATTATATGGCACTTTTCATTTAATAAAATGCTTTGACCCTAAATGCCCCTCAGGGGAAACTGAGGTCCAAAGTGAAGGGATTTGCCTCCCATCTTGTATAGAAAGCTCATGACAGAGCCGAGATGAGACCCACATGTCCTTGTTCCCAGCCCAGGGTTCTTTCCTTTCGACTCTAATGCCCCATGACTTCCTCCCCTTCCCCCAAGCACAGCCACCAGCCCCAAAGCTTATTCGAAGCACATATCCCCAAATCCTCATCAGTCTTGGCTGGGTGGCAACTTGTAAGATGGAAAGGACCTTGGAGTACAGAATGTCAGAGCTGGGAGGGACCTTAGAATGCAGAGCAAAGAGCTCCTGGCTGGTCCCAGATGGAGGGGCTGAGTAGCCAGGTCAGGCTGGGTGATCCAGGACTAGTCAGATACCCCAGCAGCTCACCTCCCCCTTCTCTGGCTCCCCACCCCACTCTCTACCCTGCCTCTTGGGAACTCCCCCAACTCCCTCCTCTCCCAGAAAATCCCCACTCAACTCAGTATCATATTTGCAAGAATTAACTTTGTTGAAATAAAAATTGGTCTTGGTATTAGCTGAACCATGTCAATTTTCTCAGGGATCCAAGGAGACCAAAAAAAAATCTTTGGTTGTCCTGGGTAGTGGGAAAGGATTTTGTCTCCTTGTTCCCATGGCAAGGCCCTGGACCTACTGGCCTCTTGCTTCTGGCTGGGTTGGCCTGGCCAGCTGAGCTCAGACATGGAACTATGGTCAAGGAATTCAAAGGCTTCATCTCAGGTCTCTCCTGGGGCTTTGGACACTTGTTCTCTGCTCCCTTGGCTTTGGAGACTCCTGCTGCCCTCAGTTCTGCTCCTACATATCTGGCAGTTTGGCACTTACCTTGCCCCACAACTCAGCTCCAACCTATTTTCAAGCTTTATTTCACATTGCTCTCAGCTTCAATCCAGCTGAACCCTCCCAAATATACTTCATCTCCCACCTCTGGGGATTTGCACAGGCTCTCCTCCAGGCACTCCTATCTCTTAGAATCTCTCTGTTTTTTGAAGACCCAAGTCAGGTGCCATCTTCTTCTCCCTGCAACTGTTACTGTGTTTTCTTTCTTCTTGGATACTCTAAAAGCACTTGGCCCAGCCCTCCACTGGCCTATCGCTCCCTACTTTTCTGTGCATTCATGGATTGCGAGCTCCTCCAGGGCAAGGACTTCCCGCATATATCACATGTGGAGCCTCACAAATGGTAGAAACCCGCGATTGTTGAATGCATATACAAGTGTGAATTGTTGCTTTGGTCATGGTCCATTTTATCAAGTATATGAGGAGTTGCTCAGAGAAGGAGAGTCCACCTTAGACCTCTGTTCATCTCCCCCATTGGCTTACAAGATTTTACACATAAGCAAGAAAGTCAGATATTAAGGGGTGAGGAAGAAGCGTGTATGAAGCATTAACTGTGTTCCAGGCACCATAGTGAGCTCTGACATACAGAGACAAACAGGTAAACCCTCGGGGAGTTTACATTATAACTGGGAAGACAACCCATAAAGGAAAGATGTAGAATGGGAATAAGCACGTACAGGCAGGCATGAATCGTTGCTGGCATTGGGGAAGTCAGGGAGACCAGATATGTCAGGGCAGAGCCCAGGCTTGGACCAAATTGTTTTGGAGACCTAAAGCTCTATGCAAATTGGAATTGTTGCTAGGATAGCTTATACCCTTTATACAAGTGTGAAAACTGAGATTCAGGGCAGTTAATTGACACGTATCATAGTGTACAAAGCACGGGCCTAGAGTCAGGAAGACTCATCTTCCTGAGTTCAAATCCAGAGTTAGACACTTCCTAGCTATGAGACCCTGGACAAGTCACTTAATCCTGTATGCCCCAGTTTCCTCATCTCTCTGCCAGGAAAACCCCAAATGGGGCCACGGAGAGTCAGACACATCTGAAATGAAAAACATGTGCTTGATGGTTTCCTGCTCAGATTGGAGGATCCCCAAAGTCTGCATGTGTACATGTTGTCTCCTCAGTTGGGCTCTAAGATCCTGGAGGACAGGGACTTTTGCCTTTGTCTCAACAGCCTCTAGACTATACCATCCATGAGGTTTTCTTGGCAAAGACACTGGAATGAATGTTTTGTCATTTTCTTCTCCAGTGGGTTAAGGTAAACAGAAGTGAAATGACTTGCCCAGGGTCACACAGCTAGTAAGTATCTGAGACAGATTTGAACTCAGGACAGTGAATCTTCCCGACTCCAGGCTGGGTGCTCCATGCACTATGACATCCCCTAGTAGATTGGTGTTGGATTGATTGAATTGATTTCTGCCCCTCTCTGTCCCCCCAAGTATCCAGTAATAAAAAGTCTGCAAAATCCTTACATACATATCTCATTCTGATGAAGAAAACAGCCCTGCAGAGAGTGAATGTAAGCTTTCTGAGGCAGGGCCATGTTTCCCTTCTGTCTTTGTAAACCTTTTTGATTGCTTGCTTCCTGGGCAAAGGTGGGAATTCTCCAAGGTCTTCCTAACTCTCAGACCTTGGAGGAATCCAGAGTCACTTCGATGCCTCTGGTCCAAGGACAAGAGGGCTGATTTTCTCCCTAAGCCTCCTCTGAAGCTGTGGCCAGAGCTACCTTGAACCCTCGATAGGTCCACACATGACTTCCTTACATTATTTCCATGTCTAGTCATGGTGGGTAGGGAAGTTCTCGAAAGCAGTGCCTCCAGAAGGTGAGTCCAGTTGAGCAAGGCAGGCTTGCAGGCTGGGGCCATTGATTCTCAGCTGTCTGGGGGCCCAACCCAGTGAAGAAGAGAGAGTCTGAGCCTTAGGGGCACAGACACAGTGATGAACAGCTCGAAAGGGCCAAGACATGGTGCAGGGATGGGGCTTCCCACACCGCTGACCACTGCTCACCTGTGTGACCTTCTCTGGGCCTCAGGTTCCTCCCCTGTAAAAGGAGAGTGATCAGATGAGATGGCTCTAAGGTAGATTCCAGCTCTAATCCTGGTTCTATGGGCTCTCAGGGCTTTCACACTTCTGATATACTCTGTTCCAGGACCCCTCCCAGTTCCTGCAGTCCTTGCTCCTGTGATCAGAGTTTGCCACATCTCCTGGTGTCCAGAGCTCTGGGTTGGGACTCCAGGGAGCCGCAGAGGGGACCCAGAGACACTGCTGCTGTGTTTGCTCCAGCAGCCTCCCACTAACAAGGGTCCCCGTGTCTAAGGCAGAGAAGAATTCATTGAGCAAACAGCTGTAAGGTTTCCATGGCCCTCTAAGCCCATTTTAATGTGTTGTAACGCCTATAAAAACGACCCGTTTCACACCCTTCCAACCAGAATAGGAGTTTGGCTAAAGGTCCCTTCTTCTCCAAACATCTGGGGGCATCCAGAGGGCAGCCAGTCCCCCCCCAGTCTCTGCCACATGTGGAGCTGCTTGACCTGGGGCTGTCCCCTGGGCTTCCAACACACTAAAATCCTTGGAGAAGCAGAGATGTAGGAATGGGAGGGACCTGGGAGGTCATCTGCTCCAAGTCTCTCATTTCACAGAAAGGAAACTGAGGCTCAAATGGAGAGGGGCTGCCTAAGGCAACACTAGCACAAAGTGGCAGATTTGGGTGATGAACCGACCCTCTGACTTCACACTACTTGACCAGTGTCTCCATCTTCCACAAGCCTTCCCTCCTGATATAACATCTCTGAGCTCCCCATCCTCCTCTCTTCAGCCAGAAACCAACCTCTTGGTACCACAAAGGTCAAAGACTGAGCCAGAGAGAATGTTTGATGGGTATGAATTCAGGGATGCTAAGTCAGCAGGGCATTTAGACTTCTGAGTTCAAGGTTGGAGATACACTGTGAACCAAGTCAGGAAAAAGAAAACCTCAGAGTCACAAGGGACACCAGAGGCATCTAGTTCATCCTATACCTGAATAGAAATCTTTCCAACAATATCTCCAACAAGTCATCATCTAGCCTTCACCAGAACACCTCCAGGGATGGAGAACTCACTATTTCTCAAAGTTGGGGACAACTCTGATGGCTAATAAGTTTATTTGTCTTTTATTGAGCTGAAATCTGCCACTCCAACCTCCATTTATTGCTACTTGTCTGGCTTTGCAAGGGCAAGCAGAAATCAATTCAATTCAGCAGACATTTGTAAAGCATCTGATGTGTATAAGAGGTTATGCTATCTATCAATCAATCAACATGAATGTATTGGATACTTACTCTGTGCCAGGCATTGGAGATACAAAGACAATATCCTTCAAGGAGATTAGACTCTAGCTAGGGGAGATTTTGTCTGTCTGTGTGTGGGAGTATATGATCAGGGCCCCAGGTTTATGGAAAGAATTTTTTTCTAAATCACTGTTCATTTCAGCAAATATTTTTGCTTTGATCTAATTTTGCCCGTGGGCTGACTACTAAACCTGAATGTACCAGTGGGGGCTAATCAAATTTAAAAAAGGAGGCTCATAGAGTACATTGTACTTAGCAAACTCATCCCTCTGGGGGACCCAAACCTCCAAAGTGAACTGAGGATTGAGGATCTTGAAGGAATGCCCCACACAAGATAAATCTAAGGCAATTCATATCACCTCATGGGTGGGGCAGGATGAGCACACTAGCAGCTAGGCTCTGGGACCGCAAATATAAACATGAAAAAGACCTATTCTCAGGGAGGTACTAGAACATGTAAACAGGAAATTAAAAGATGATTTGAGAAGGGAAAATGAGCTAGTAACAAGGGGACCAGGAAAGTCTTCCTGGAGGAGGGGGCATTGAGCTGTATTTTGCAGGAAGCTCAAGAGGCAGAGGTCAGAATGGAGAAGGTCAAAGAAGGAGAAACCCCTCCTGAGTGTGGGGAACAGAGAGCAAGCCAGCTTGTCCTGAGTGTCAGAGGACCAGAGGGGCATGACATGAAATAAACCCGGAAGAGGTAGGACTCATGTTGGAAAGGGCTTCATGTGAGATGCTGTTTGTTGTGCTAGAGGACACTGGGAGCCTTTGAACATTCTTGATACCTTAGGAAGAGCAGTTTGGGATGGATCAAAGAGGGAGTGAGATCAGCATTGGTGAAGAGTTTACTGCAGTTGTGGAGATCAGAGATTATGGGGCTTGAGATAGGGCAGCATGAGAGGGGAGAGAGGGTGCGGAGGAAGAAACAAGCCTGCCACTGATAAGACAAAGGAGAAGCCCATGTGAGGCCACTATGAGTCTACAGAGACAAAAGAAAAGAGACCAGAAGTGCCGGGGAGGCCTCTGGGGCCACGAGGTGAAGAGGAGCCGTGATGGGAACATGGGACCATAGAGAGTGACTGATGGGGAGGTGGGGCAAGATGGCAGACCAAGGGCAGGGACTCACCTCAATTCTCCCAAATTCTTGTCCAAACAACTTTCAAATAATGCTTCTAGTGACTTGTGGAGTGGCAGAGCCCTCCAAAGGACTAGGTGAAGCAATTTTCCAGCCCAAGACACTCTACAAGTTCCAAGATGGGAGTAAAAGCTCGATCCAGCACAGGCCTTGGGGAGAGGAATCGGCAGCTCATCTAGGGGAAGGGGGCCAGAAGGAGATTTTGGGGGCCCCTCATTGGGTTTTTCATACATGGTTGCAGGTCCCAGGCCCAGGCTGAAGGGAGAAGCCAGTAACTGTGGGGACCCTGGTCATCGTGCTAGGGTGGAGAAGAGCACCTGTGGTCACTCACAGATCAGAGAACGTTAAAAATTGTTGTTACATGTCACTGGAAAAAGTATATTGATAAAAAGAGGGACTCAGACTTTAAAAAGATGTTTGCTGATTGATGTGCTAAAAAACCAGTTAGCTAAATTTTGGTATTGAAGAAAAGAACAGAAAATGTCAGAACTGGGAAGGACCTTGGAGCAGGGGATGTCAGGGCTGGGAGGGGGTCTTAGAGATCACCTAGTCTAGTCTCAAATTTTACAGAAGAGTAAGCTGAGACCCAGAGAAGGGAAAGGACTTGCCCAAGTCATGCAGCTGGCAGGTGGCAGATAGCTGGGATTAGAACCCAGACCTCTTGACTCTCCACTGCTCCATGGCTCCTCCCTCAAGGTTCCTGAGTCCTTGGAGAGGGGCACTGGTGAGTGAGTGGGGAGGGCGCTGACACCCAGGACCCTTTAAAGTTTTCAAAACTCTTCTGGTTCATGATCCCACTGGAGCCCACAAGGCTCAGCTCATAGGAGGCAGATCTGATATGGGTCATTATTTCTATTTTATGAAGGAGGAAACTTAGAATCAGAAAAGGGAAAGGACTTGTCCAAGGTCATGCAGCCAGTACCAGAAGCAAGCTTTGACCATTGACCCCAGGTGCAGAGTTCGAGCCACTGTGCCATGGACCTGGGCTTGAATCCTACCTCAAACACTTCCTAGCTGGGTGACCCTGGTGACAAGTCACTGTGCTTGTCTGACCATTAGGCTCCTCGTTCATGAAATGGGAACAACAGAAGGTGTCCAGTTTTCCTTCCAAGTTTGCTGAGAGGACCAGCGTAGATGGGTGTAAGCTATTGGTAACACTATGGTGATGGTCTTTGGCCTGGCCTAGCAAGGAAGGGAGCCTTGGGGCTCAGAGTTCAAAGGCCTGGACACTGGGTTGGACTGGGCTAGGTCCCAATTCATGGGTGACCTGGGCCTTGCACCCCACCCTCTCCTGGCCTCCGTTTTTCCTCTGTCTTGCCTGCAGCCTGGGTGGCCCAGAGTAGGGGGAGGTGGGGAAGAGATATGGGTTTCCAGGGCCTGCAGCCTGAGGCTGATGTAACCCAGTGTGTGAGCCCCCACCTCCCACTGGCCAAGCTGCCCACCCTCTAGCTCCCAGACTCATCCATTTTCATCTCAAAGTCCGTGTCTCAGTGGAAACTGAGAGGCCACTGTCTTGGGAGCTGATGATGAGGACAGAGATGGGTCCTGGGAACCGATGAAGTGGGGGTGGGGAGGGAAGGGGAGATAGGGCCTGAGAAACCATTAGTCAGGAAGGAGGCCCAGCCTGGGGGCTGGGGGCTGGGGGGCCACCTGTTCAGGCCCTCGCATCTCCAATTCCCAACTAAGGGCTTTTGCAGCACTATCAAGGAGGCCAGTTGGCTTTGGGGGGCCCAGGGGCTATGGGCTTGCTCCCCAGACAGACTGGTGGGAGGCAGGCCCTCCCTGAGCTCTCAGGACCTTTAAAGTGCCCAACCTCACTGTTTTGAAAGGATCAGATACTATTGGATCCAAGGATGCCCCATACAGTGTGCCCAACAAGGGGCCCTTCAGTTTTTGTTGACTTGAAGAGACCTCTGGAGCCTAAGTAGAGTCTTAGATTTGGGTTCAAAAAATCAATCTCACATGTCCAATATTGGGGAGGCATAGCTAGAAAACATCTGAAGAAGATCTGAAGTTCTAAGTGGATTTCAAGCTCGATGGGAGTCAGCAGCCAATTTGAGGCTGCATAAATAGAGAAGAGTGGAGTGGATTACCTCAAGTGAGGTAGTGAGCTCCCTATCACTGGTCATCTTTAAACAGAGCCTAGTTGACCATCATGAGGGCCACAGGTTAGACTAGATTCCATCTGAGGTTGCTTATAAAACTGAAATGCCAGGATTCCATGAATCATAACTGGACTGCCCACCATCTGTAGCCTGTACCAGTTGTCTGGGATAATGTCATAAAGTTGTCTTCCTTGGGAATGTGTCTTTATCAGGGTGAGGAGGAGGGGGGCTCACTTCATCCACCCCTGAGCACCAACTTGTCCCTGTTTAGCCAGGGCCTGGAGAGGCAAACACCCACAGGCCTGGGGAACTTGATATTTTAAGACTTAAAACAAATGTTTCAGGATCTTGATCCCTGGGACTCAGGAGGCCTGGCAGATGGGGGATGGGTCAGAGGAGGGGCTCCAACCCCCAATCCTCTCTCCCACCCAACAGAACAGAAGACTCAGTTTCTAGGGGTTTAAAAATAATGTCACCTGGTCCCTCATCTTACAGAGAAAGAAACTGAGGCCCGAAATCACACTGCCAGGAAAAGACAATGCACAGTGTGCAAGCATTTACTAAGTGCCTACAAGCACTGGGCTAGGCACAGGGATGTGAAAGGAGACGTGAATCAATGAAAAAGCATTCATTAAGCTCCTTCTCAATCTGTGTCCTGGATTAAGGGATGTGTTCAACTCTCCACGACCTCATTTTGGGGTTTTCTTGGCAGAAACTGGAATGGCTTGCCATTTTCTTCTCCAGCTCCTTTTACAGATGAGGAAGCTGAGGCAAACAGAGTTCAGTGACTTGGCCAGGGTCACACAGCTAGGAAGTGTCTGAGGCCGGATTTGAACCTGACTGAGGCTCTATCCACTGCACCCCCCAGCTGCCCTGATTTGGAGCCTTGTGTTAAGCTTTGGAGACACAGGCACAAGGATAGGGATTCCCCACCCTCAGGAAGCTTACTCTTCTGTGTAATGGGAGGGACAGACTGATGACTGGGAGGGTGGTTTTGGTCTGGGATGGTGAGTGGAGCTGGCCTATAGGACAGGCCAGAGGGCAGATTGCACTGATCCTGCACCAGAGCTAGAGCTGATCAGGACCCAGGAGGCTAGGGACTTGTCAAAGACATTGGGTCTGGAGCCAGAGGGATGAGGAGAGCTCTGATCAATGGTGGGAGGGAATGGGGCCAGGCACTTGGTGGGAGGTTCAGGCTGGCACGAAGCTGGCCAGGGACCCCTTAGGGTGTTCTCTGCCTCCAAGCCTGGTGTGTGTCCCCTACACCAGGAGGCCAGCAGTGCTGAAGAGAGGAGCAGGGGGCAGCGTGAGTACTCGAGGTGACCCGAGGATAGCCCCAGGCACACATGGTTGCGTCTTCTGAAGTTCCTGGGGCCCTTTGAATGCCTCCGCTGTATTTGAGAGATGGAAAGCCATGTCTGCTATCTGCCATCTGTAGATGTGTGATGGGGGCTGGGGCACCTGCGGCCAGGGGGCAGGAGCCAAGGAAAGAAGGGAGATGGACTCTGTCTCTGATGATAGACAGGAGGAATGAGGCCCAGCTTTGAATCTCAAGCTCCACTTTCTACTGCTTTGGGAAAGTCTCTTCCTCCTCTGGATCCTCAGTTTCCCTCTCTGTAAAATTAGGAAGTTGGATTGGATGATCGCAGGGGTCCCTAACACCTCTAAAATCCCATTACTACAGTGAATTTTAGGACAGCCAGAAATGCTTCTTTACCCAGAGGAAATAGACCCTGCTTCAAGGGTCTGGGGGCTTAGGCAGACTCTGCCTGCTTAGGGATAGATTCAGAGAAGGCCAGAGTTGTACCCTTAGAGATTGCCTGCTTTTGGAATTGCAGAATCTAGAGAGGAGCTTGGTGTCACTGGGAGAGCAATGAATGTAGAGCTAGGAAACACTGGGTTCAGATCTTGGCCTAGATATTTAGTAGCTGTGTTACCTTGGACAAGTCATTTACTCTCTTTAGGACTCGGCTGCCTCATCTAGAAAGTAACGAAATTAGACTCAATATCCACTAAGGTTCCTCCAGAGGAGAGGAACCTAGGAAGTCGGGCATCCTCCTAAACAGTCCCTGCCTGAGTAGAGAACCACCCATCCCCACAACATCTGCTAGAGGCCTCCAGTGAGGGGGAGCCCATCATCTCTGAGGGTAGCCTCTTCCACTCTGGGACAGCTCTGAGGATCACAAAGTTTGTCCTCTTTGTAACTTCCACCTGTGGCTCCAGGATCTTCCTCCCCTACTCTACCCTCCCAAATCACTCAGAGTGATGCCAGGTCTGGCCTGGCATCTCTGTCTCTGTCACTATCCAGATGTTCAGCTCGACCCCTACCCCTGGGCCACCCCTGGGAAGTTCAGGTTATGAGAGGTCTTGTGAGCCAGGCCCCAGGCTGGGAGCTTGTGCCACTGGGTAGTGTTCACTTTCTCCAACGCTCCCTTTTATGTGTCCACTCCCCCATTAGAAGGAAAGCTCCCTGAGGCCAAACTGTTCGTTTGTGTTTCTTGCTCTTAAACCCTCTCCCCTTAGCCATGACCCCCTAAACTGACCCAACTAGGAAGTGTCTGAGGCCGGATCTGAACTCAGGAAGAGGAGTCTTCTTGACTCGAATCCTAAACCTATCCACTGTGCAACCTGGATCTGAGTTCGAAACCACCTCAAACTTACTAGGTGTGACCTGGGAAAGTGATGAAACAGGGATCATAGCTTCACCTCCCTCAAAGGACTGTTGTGAGGATTGAATGTGGTCATGTTCATGAAATGTTCAGCATAGTGCTTGGTAGGTGCTGTGCAATTTCTCTCTCCCTCCCTCCCCCTCTCTCCCTCTCTCTTTCTCTCTGTTCTCTCTCTCTCTGTTCCCTCTCTCTCGCTCTCTCCCCAGCCTCCCCCCCCCGCCCAGCCCCATCAGAGGACAGATTTGAATACAGATCTCCCAGGTGCTCTGCTTTGGCACATGGCCTCTCTGATCCAAAGTCACGAGAAAAGAGCTAACATTTACATTGCACTATGAAGTTTGCAAAGAATTTTTGTCTCCTTTGAGGGTCACAACATTCCCGTATCACCCCCATTTTACAGATGAGGAAACTGAGACTCCAGGAGCATAAGAGACTGTTCCAGGGGCACACATCCAGTCAACAGCAGAGGTGGGGCCTGAAGCTAGTTGTCTGCAAAGCCAGAAAGTGAGGCAGTATGGTTCAATGGAAGAACTCTAGGTTTAGAGTCCTAGCACTTGATTCTGAATCTTTACTACTTGTAAGACCTTAGGCAAGTCATTAACCTCTGGATCTCAGTTGTTTTATCTGTAAAAAGAGGCTCTTTTCCAGTTATGCCTCTGGGGTCCTAAGGGATACACTCTTTCTCCCAAACCCCAATTTCTTAAAAGAGGAACTGAGCCAGGACCCTGGGCCTGGCCTCCTGGTTCTGGATCCAGCACTGTTCTCTGCCTCCCTGGGCTGAAGCCTGTGGAAAGTGTATCCACCAGAGTTGTGCTTGTGACCCAGAGGAAGCCAGGGACATCACAGGGAGGAGGGGCCAGGGATAATCTGACAGCTGATCTCTGTCTGCTGAGTGCTTCTACCCCTGGTTTCCCCCTTGGGGCACCGGTTGAGGCCCCTGCCCACTGGGTGGTGCTGTCCCTCTGTGTCCCCCACATCCCTCTCTCCCCACCCCCCGGAGGAGCCCATCCATCAAACTGAGAGCTGGCTTTGAGCTGCAGAGGCCCCAGTGGGTCCTCGGGGCTGGGAATAATCCCTGTGCAAAGGCCTGGAACGTGATCCCTTTCAAAGGCATGTGTAGGAAATCAGGGCGGCTCCCCTGGGCCAAGCCCCCTGTGGCAGCCCAGGCCAGGCTGAGAAGGCCCAGGTGGCTTTGGCATCTCTTTCTCCACCCTGCCCTGCCCTGCTCTGCCCCAGGCTCCCTCCCCAGCACACTGTGATCACAGCACTGACCCACCAGAGACTCCTGGACCTGACATTCAAGGCCCCCACTGCATGCAACTCACCTTACCTCATTAGGCTCCATCTCCTATCTCTTCACTTATGTTCCCCTAAGCAGACCCTCTCGAGCCTTCAGGACCTTCTTGGCCTCTGAGCTGACTGTCAACAGGGAGGCTGCAGGACACCCAAGTTGACTGACAAGAAGAATAAAATTTAAATCCTGCCTTTGTCACTTAGAAGATGTGTTACCTTGGGCAAGTCACCCTCTGGGCCTCAGTTTCCTTCTCTGAAGAATAATAGAATTGCACACAAGAGTCTCTCGGAACCTTCCAGGACTGACAATCTGTCCACAGTTCTCCCAGATTTCCATCCTGCCTTCTAGAGTTGTGACTGGGTATGTCTGGTCCTCAGGGATCTTGGCAGAGAGGGAGTCTCAATTCCCTCCCAGAATCCTGGCTTCCTCCGAGTTCTTCTCCAAATCCTGGGCTCTCTGGGCTCAGCTCCAGGCCTCTGCACACAGTGGGGTGTTCAGAAATGTCTATAGAAGCTGGAGTGCCTGAGCTGGATCCCTCCTCCCAGAGTCAGAGAGGACGACCCCCGGGGTTTTCAGTATTTTGATCTAAGAATTGGGCAAGGGCACAGGTGAAATTTGTCAGACTTACAGATGATCTCCTGGAGCTGCTGAGACCCTGGGGATCCAAGGCAAGATCTGAAAAGACTTGGCCAGGTTAGAGTGGAGCTGAATAGAATAAGAGAGAATTGAGTGTGGGCAAGTGGAACCTGTGACATGTGGGGTCAAAAAAATCATCCTTATGAGAACCAAGCACTCCTTCCCCATGCCTCAAGCATTTCTGCAGCAGCTGCAGGGAACCAGATGCCAGCATAGGTGCTGAGGATACAGAGTCAAGATGGACACGGGAAAGCTCCATAGAATGTAATTTCTGGAGAGCAGGGACCAGCACCTGGAGGGATCAGGGTAGGCTGCTTGTAGGAGGTGATACATGAACTGAGCTTTGAAGGAAGACAGAGATTTGACAAGGAGGTGAGGAGGGAATGTGCTCCTGTCGTGGGGGCAGCCTGTGCAAAGGTATGGTGACAGGAGACGGCGTGCCATGTATAGGAAATAGCAGGATAGGGGAGTAGTTAAATGATCTTTCAATTAGAAAAGATTTGGGTGGGTTAGTGGGCTGCAGACTTGATATGAATCAGCTCGATGATACGAACTGTGCTCAGTTCTGGGCAGCACATTTTAAGGAAGGTCATGGACAGATAGTGCCCAGAGGTTGAACAGTTAGAATGGGAAAAGACCTGGAAATCCAGCCTCTGGTCTTTCCCCTGCTTAGCCCATTCTCCACTCAGCTGCAAAGTGATCTTCCTGTGGCCCAGTTCTGATCATGCCACATCTCCCCATATACACCCTCTTCAGTAAATTGTCCTTCAGGATCAAATAAAAAGTCCCTTCACAATCTATGTTCCTCTTCCTTTTCTAGGCCTCTGACACCTCCCTTCTCTCCATGTACTCTGGGATCCAGTGACACTGGTCTCCTGGTTCTTCCTCCCACTCAGCACCCATCTCCCAACACCAAAACTTTGTGCTGGCTGTACCCCATGCCTGGAATGCTCTCACCATATACTGGCTTCCTTGCTTTCCTTGAAATCTCAACTACTAAACTCCTACCTTCTACAAGAAGTCTTTCCTGATCCCTCTTAAGGTTAGTGCTTTCCAATTTGTTGATTATCCCCAATTTATTATATCTATGTCTATAGCTATCCATCCATCCACCCATCCACCCATCCTTCCATCCATCCATCCATTCATCCATCCATCCATCCATCTACCCACTCATCCATCCATCTATTCACCCACTTATCCTTCCATCCATCCATTCATTATTCCACTTATCCACCCACTCATGCACCCACTCATCCATCCTTCCATTCATCCATCTATCCATCTACCCACCCACCCATCCATCCATCCATCCACTCACTCATCCACCCATCCATTCATCTACCCACATATCCATCCATCCATCCATCCATCCATCCACCCACACATCCATCCATCCATCCATCCATCCACCCACCCATCCATCCATCCACTTATCCATCCATCCATCCATCCATCCATCCATCTACCCACTCATCCATCCATCTATTCACCCACTTATCCTTCCATCCATCCATTCATTATTCCACTTATCCACCCACTCATGCACCCACTCATCCATCCTTCCATTCATCCATCCATCCATCTACCCACCCACCCATCCATCCATCCATCCACTCACTCATCCACCCATCCATTCATCTACCCACATATCCATCCATCCATCCATCCATCCACCCACACATCCATCCATCCATCCATCCATCCACTTATCCACCCATCCATCCATCCATCCATCCACACACCTACCCACCCACCCATCCATCCATCCACCCACTCATCCTTCCATCCATCTATCCATCCATCCACTCATCCATCTATCTATCCACTCATCCACCCATCCATCTATCCATCCATCCATCCATCCATCCATTTATCTATCTATCTATCTATCCATCTATCCATCCACCCACCTACCCATCCATCCATCCACATATCCATCCATCCATCTATCTATCTATCTATCTGTCTATCTAATTTAACCTTGTCTGGTCATCATTATTTCACGCTGTCTCACCTATTAGATTCTGAGCTCTGTGAGACCAAGGACTGTCTTGTCCCTCCCCCTTTTTGTATCCCCAGAGCTTGGTACAGTGTATGACACACAATAGGTGTTTCATAAAGGCTTGCTGATTCAAAGGAATTGGAGGTGGTTAGCCTGGAGGTAAGAAGATTCAGGGAGACAAGTTCCCTGCCTTCTTGTACCTGTAGTGCTGTCATGAGCAATACAGGGAGACAGATTAGCCTTTTCTACTTCGTTCCAGAGGGCAGACCCAGGAGCCATGGGGCATAACTGCTTTCTTCCAATGAGAGAGTGGCTCTGGCTGCCCCTCCCAGGAGATAGCTGAATGAAGGCTGGGTGGGTGCTCTTGGGGAGTCATCTGAGGGCCCCCCAGCTCTGAGGTGCTAGGGCTCAGTTATTCCAGGGAAGTAGGGCCCAACTCACTGGCAGGTAGGTGATTCAGAGCTGTTCTTCCCAACGGTTCGTCCACATTTACAAGTGTCTTCCTCCCATCACCCCAAGGAGTTCCAGAGGACAGCTGTTACCCCATTGACTTGGAATTGGAAGAAGCCTCAGAGACCATTTAGCTCACCTTTCACTTTTGACAAAGGGGAAACTGGAATTTGCCAGGGAGTAAGAGACAGAGTTCAGATTTGAACCTAGAGCTAGGAACTCTAGAACCAGCGCTCTTTCCACTACACCCTGCTGCCTGCCTCCACTGGTTAGTGTCTGGAGAAAGTAGGGTCACTAGAGGCTCCTGGGACAGTTCAGCATAAAACTCCAATTATTCATCTTCATGTGGGCGGAGAACAAAAGCCGGGATTCAGTGGGTTTGAGCTTGTCATGAAAGCCAGTGTTCTGTGATGCTTGGAAAATGACCAGGGAGGTCACATGTGGAAGATGGGCTCATTCAGCCTCTCCCAGAGCTAACTGTGGAGCCCACAGGAGTAGTCACAGAGGACAGAGCACTGAGAAGAGGCCAGTGAGACATTTATTAAGGATCTTCAACCAATGAGGCACTCTCTGTGGCCATATTTGGGGTTCTCTTGGCAAAGATGACGGAATGGTTGTTCATTTCCTTCCTTAACTCATTTTATAGATGAGGAAACTGAGCCAAACAGAGTTATGTGACTGATCCAGGGCCACATAGCTAGTAAGTGTCTGAGGTCAGATTTGAACTCATGAAGATGAGTCTGCCTGATTTCAGGAGTGGAGCTCTGTGCACTGTAGCTGCCCTGCAATCCAACCAGGGAGGCACTCTTCTAGGCACTGTGGAGATGGAGAAAAGCAAAACTATCCCCTGCCCTCAGGGAGCACATTCTGAGGGCTAGGGAAATGCAAGATGGAGAACTTCCCTGAAAGAACTGACAGGCCCAAGGCAGGGAGGCCAACTTGCCTCAGTTTCCCCCAGTTGCCCTCAGTCCCCCAATTTCCCCTTCAAAGTTCAAGCCCAGAACCACAGCTGATACCAACTATGCCCTCCCCTCAGCCTTATCTCAGGAGACCTATTGGCAAAGGGGCCTGACAGCTCCTGGTCCAGTTCTTGTTGGTGTCTCAGCCACGAGGAGGAGCGGTAGGTCCAGCTTTGGCCAGTGTGGGGCCTATACAAGATGGAAAAGATTGTGTGGGAGGGAGCTAAGTGATTTCTCACAGCACCCCAGCTCCTGATACCCGCCCTCTCCAAAGGCAGAAGGCTCTGGGGCTGGGGTGGAGGTGAGCCGCCCCTTTCCCCAGCCATGCAGTGTTCCCCTTTGATACTGAGGAAGGAAAAAATGAGTCATTTTTCTCTGCTTGGCAATCCCCTGCTCAGAGCCTAAGTCTTAATGGGGAACCAAGGGGCACCCCTCCCTCCTCCAGGCCAGGCCCTGCCTTCCCACAGAGGCTGGGATGATGATAACGACAGCGATAGGAAGTGCTTAGCACTTTACAAAGCCCTTCCTTCCTGACCATCCTGCAAACAGAAGAGGGAAAAGTTAGCCCCATTTTTCAGATGAGAGAATTAAGGCTTAGTGGAAGAGTCAGGTGCTTGAAGTCTAGCCTTCTAAATCTAATGCCCAGGACTGGCCTACCTTGGCCCTCCATCCCTCCCTGATGCTCAGCCCAGTTATCTGCCTGTTAGGTCCACCTCTTCCAGGAAATCTTTTCGGACCCTCTTCCCGCCCCAATCTCTCTTATCTCATCATGTCAATCCAACAGCCCACTTCCACCCAGCTCCAGTCTGTCTTTACAGAATTATTTAATTTTTGTTCCTCTTCATGCACACTCTGTTCCAGACAAATTGACGTACTGGCCAACGATCTCCCAAGTTCCACCTTCATGCCTTTGTACAGGCTGTTCCCCATGCCTAGAATGCCCTTTCTTCTCATCTCTGCCTCTGAGAATCTTTAGCAATTTTTCAAGGTTCCGATCATGTCACTTCATAAACTGGGCCCATCCTGCTCCCCGCAGCCACTTGGACCTTCTCACATCCCAGAAATGACTTCAAATAATAGTTTGTATTTTTTTTCTTGGTCTGTGTATAGGCTTCTCTATCTCTCCAACAGCACGTGATTTTCTCAAATGTCAAAGACATTTCTTTTTGTCCTTGGATCACCAGATCTAGCACACTGCCTTGCATGTAACAGGTGGTTAATAAATGATTAATTGAATTGTTGAATAAATATTCATTAGATTCTATTCTGTCCAAGGTTCTGTGCTAGTATGGGGATATGAGATGTGCATGACCGAGGACAATTCCCTCCCCCTCCCTGGGCCTCTGTTTCCTCATCTATCAAGTGAGGTGGTTGGACTAGAGGTTGTCTGAGCTTACTTCCAGCTCTGAATACTGTGATCCTATGGAAATTACACATACCCTGCTCTCAAGAAACTTACAACCCAGTAGCAATGAGTACATAGTACCTTGGGGACCCCCCAACTTGTAAAGTGGTCCTCTAGACAAAGTTGTGTCAGTTCAAGGTACTCTGTGGGTCGGCCTCCACTCAAAAACACAACCTATGAGCCCCCATTAATGTGTTTCCCTTTACTAGTCAGACAGAACATAACTAGTGGAAATGCAAAGGCATTTAATGAAGTAGCAATAAGAAAAGAAGTAATAAGACATTTCCCCAGTTAACCTGGCATATATTCTACCATAAACACACAGACCTTCAGAGAGAAGAGTGGCCACACATAGGGAACATGCATGGAGACACACACACATAATGAAGATGTATGACTGGGTCATGCTTGCACACAGTCAGGGAACATGTGGAGGAATGACCAATGCCTGTAGCACCACAGAGTGATTTCTGGCGATGCTCCCCTAGCTGGCCTAAATGCCATGTGGCTTCTGCCAGACACTTACTTGACTTGGTACATACTTGGTCTATACTGGCTATTACGGTCTTGGTCCCATACGACCCCACTAAGTACAAGGTTGCGGAGTTCAGTGACAGTGGTGATGGTGGTGGGTTCTTTTCCTCATAGTAAGAATAGTCTCTGCCATATTGTTTTAACCTTAAGCCCTGAGGCTTTTTATGGATCCCTGAGAAAAGAGACCATTGAGATACCTGTCCATCAGACAATAGGAAAAAAGATAAAACCCTTCTTGGCTTTCTTTCCTTTGAGGGATGCTGTTTGTTTCTTTTAGAATCTTGGATTGGAAAAACCCACTCTCTCATCTCCATAGTACTACCAACACTAGGGTTTCTGTCTTCCTTGATTTGTGTGAGGGCAGGGTGGAAAGCAGAAAATTCCTCCCAGATGCTCCGTCTAATGAGATTGCCTAAGCCTTGAGGCTTTTCACAGCGCCTGGCACATAGTAGATACTCAATAAATGTTTATTGACTGTGTCCAGGATAAAAGTCTTTACCCCAGGTAGCAAGTTCCCTGAAACACAGAGTAAGACCATTCCCAGTTAATTAATGCCCATTGGCTTTACTCTATTTCTTGAACTCTATTTTTGGGTCACTAGGGTGCGGGTCTTCATCAAAGGATGTTCTCTGGCTTAGGGCTAGGAAATTCTTGAGACTTCCTGTATAATTTCCAGTAGCTAAATCATACTTATTAATTATTCATGTAGAAGCCTCCAGCAAACTGCAAAGGACTTGAGTTTAGGATTCCCTGGTTTCTCAATTCAAAAAACATAAGTGGGAGGGGGAAAGTCATAGAAACCAAACGTGTATGTGACTTTTCCAACTTTGAGGTCAAGTCCACCCTTATATATGTAAGTATGATGAGAGCCAAGGAAAGGTCCCCCAACAAAAGCTCTGGGCACATCTGAGTAGGAAGGGAGCGCCTTCAGGTAAGACAATCATGGAGGAGATGGCACTTGAGTTCAGCCTTGAAGGAAGGCCAAAATGAGGAGTACGTACATCCTACACATGGAAGATACTTTCTACAAAGGTGTGGAGGTGGGAAATGTCAGGATAAATTTGGGGCACATCTAACAGTCCAGTTTAGCTGGAATATGGAATAAACAGAGGTCATGCAAAATAAGAGCAAATCAACTAATCAACAAATATTTATTAAGTGCTTACTGTCTACCAGGCTTTATGTTCCACATGGAAGTGAAACATTCCCTGAGGGAGTTTACTTTCTAAGAGAGCACTAGATTTTGGAAGATCCAGTGTGTAGCCAAGCTGACAAATCTGTATTCTATCTTAGAGTGAACAGGAAGTCATGGGTGCTTATCTGTACATTTGCTGTATGCTCCGGATTTGAATCAGCTCCCCAGGGCCCCAGTACTCCAGGGTTAAACTCTTGTACACAGCAAGTGTGTCTTGAAGTGAATTAGATTCCTAGGATCACAGATTAGATCTACAGCTAAAAAGGACCTGAGAGCATTGCATTCCACCTCCTTGATTTACATACGAGAAATCTGAGGTTCCCTCCAGCTCCCCAGAGCTTGCCCTGATCTGGGTACCCCACTCTGTTCATTCCCTTTCCAACCAAGACAGTTACCTGAGATCCTGGGACAATGTCACCTGAGGCTGAGGCCCTGTGGACAGTGATGACCTACTTGAACTTGTGTGATTAGCATACTTTGATGTTATCACTCGTTTGTGAATAATATTCAGATATTCATCCCCGCACCATGGACACCCTGTATCAGCTTTTCTGAACCCTCAGTTGTCTTTGTTGAGACCCCATTCTTGGGCCCCACGGACTTGCTCCCTTCTACCTATCCCACTCAACCCAACCTCCGACCCTAAAGCTGCCCCAACCCTTCACTGTGCTCTCTGGAATACCTGTTTACACACATACACACACACACACACTCTGACACACACACAAACTCACACTCATGAACACACACATGCACACACATTCACACATACACAGACACATTTACATACTTATACTCACACACTCACATACATACACACAAACTCACACTCATGAACATACATATGCACACACACATTCACACACATTCACATACACATGGAATACTCCTTGCGACTTCCACACTCTATCTCTACCATTATTGCTGGGTAATCTCTCCTCTTTTGAATTTCAATTCATTCTTATTTATTACTTAATCTAGTTTCTGGGACACTCTCCTTCCTTCCTAAATGAGTTCAGTGCCTGGCTCACACTTGCTCTCCTCCCCAGCTCGGGCCCTCATCCTAGATACAGACGTAGTGATTGATACTCTCTCAAATGTCCTTACTGCCCAAATCCTCAGCCTGCTGGTTGCTCATGATAAACCCTCCGCCCTCCCTCAGCTACACCCAGACGTGCTCATCTCATTCTGGCCACCACCCATAAATGTCCAGGTTCATAAACTGATCTGATCACAGTCCACTGTCATACATCCCAATCTATCATTCTCTGTCACTGTGACCCCCAATCCCTCTACCCCTCAGTTCTTTCCCAGGCCTCCCCTGCACTGGCTACCCTCTCCTCCCTTCTCCATCTTGACCCGTTGGTGAACCACTGTTTTCATCTCTCAGGGCCGCTGCCTCTTTATCCCCTCAAAGATCTCCCCCTACCAAACCCCAGCCTTGGATTACCCTTACCATCTGCTCTCTCGGCTCTTACTCACCTGCTACTGAGCTAAGCTGGAGAAAATCACAAGACTGTGCTGATTGGGTCTGCTCTAAGTTTATGTTACATAATCCTGACTGGGCCCCCCCAGTCCTTTCATATCCCCCTAATTGATTCACTATCCCCTTCACCACAGAGCCTGGGCCAAACTTGGGTTATCCAGCCTCAAATCTCTTAGGGCTCCTCCACTCAACCTCGCCGGTGAAAACCTTGCCCCAGATCTCACTGGAAGAAAAGCAAGGTCATTCCCCAGAGTGCCCTCCCTTCCCTTCCTTATCTCCCCTCTCTCAGAAGCCTTTGGCCACAACCTCCTCCTCCTCCCATCTGGTGCCCAGGCAGGAGAACCTCTACATGTCTGACAGATGACCTGTCCATCATCCCCGGCCGCTCCTGAAACCTGCCCCTCATCCTTAGCTTTCATGTAGCATCCCTCCTCCTTTGGGGCTAAGCTCCTTGAGAAGACTGTCTACAACAGCTGCCTCGACCTACCCTTTTCTCACTCTCTTCTTAACTCTCTGCAGTCGAGTTTCTGCCTTCATCATGCAGCTAACACTGCTTTTTGTTTTTCAGTCATTTTTGTTCCTGTCTGACTCTTTGTGACTCGTTTGGGGTTTTGTCTGCAGAGATACTGGAATGATTTGCAGTACAGATTGTACAGATAAGGAAACTGAGGCAATCAGGGCTAAGTGATTTGTCTGGGGTCACCCAGCTAGTAAGTGTCCAAAGTTAATTGCCAAATCCAGCGACCTTTTCTCAGTCCTCTTCTTCTTGACCTCTCTGCAGCCTTTGACATCTCATCACCCACTTCTCCTTAGATTTTCCTAACTCTGCCTTCTCCTGGTTCTCCTCCTACCTGTTTGACCACTCCTCCTACTTCTTAGCTGGATCTTCATCCAGGTCCCACATAGGTGTCCCACAGGGCTTCTCTTCTCCCTCTACACCACTACATTTGTTGGAGGTCTTGAAACCAAGATGTGATACCCAAGTTGGGGAGGTTACTATATACCCTTCCAGGTATGAGGTGGACCAGGCAGCTGTTGAGGTACCTTCTAACTCATATCCTGTGATTCTGGGGTTCTCAGCTGGACTGTGCAATGAATGCATACACATAAATATATCTTGCCATCCATCCTGCTGCGGCACCCTCTGAAAATCTTGGCCTTGCCATCTTCCCCTCCAAAGTAGAAGGACTGGGGACCTGTCCACATGACTTGCAGCTACAGCCTTCCCTGGGTGTTGTGTCCCCTCCCCATTTGCAGAGGCACTCCTTGAGACTAAAGACTGTCATTCGTTCATATATTTTGTTATCTCCCCTTGAAGATACCGGTATTTTTGTCCTTGAACCCCCAGGGCCTACCCCAGACTCAGGACTTACTCACTTGGCAAGACTGCCATGGGAAGCTGGAAGTCCATGGTCGGGCCATGGGTGTGGATGGGGTGATTAGAGATTAAACCCCATGAAACAGGACCTGAGTGGAGAGTGAGGAGCATAGAACTTGGGCTGGGGCAGAGCCTACCCTGGGAGAACAGCAGGTCTAAGTCCATCCAGATGCTCACAAGCAACTCTCTCAGGCTCTCACCTCCCCAAGTGGATGGGACCAGAAAAGCCTGGGGATCAGCCTGGCTGATGGCAGATCCTTGGGCCCAGCCGCTCCCTTGGCTGGGCCACACCCAGGCCAGGGCCTGTGCCTCTAGCCAGATTCCTGACCAAATTGGAGACCTCGTAAAACCTGAGGCTGAAACCTTAGTCTGGGCCTCAGCTGTTGGGGGCCGAGCTGGCCCTGGGGAGCCTCACTCTGCTCCTGGGATGGCAGCTCTCACCCCACCCTGCTCCTCCAAGGGGGCCATGGGGTCAGGAACATTCTGACATGGGGGAGGCACCTCATCAGGCAATCAAGGGAGAAGCAAGGGGCCCCAGACCTTGGGGGTGCCAACAGGATCCTGGCTGTGTGACCTTGGTCAAGCTATTTCCCCTCTGCTCCTCAGTTTCCCCTTTTGTCCAACAAGGGGGTTGGACCAAACAATATCAAGGAGTCTTTCTAGGACTAATGTTCTATAGTTCTTTGAAACCTTGCCAGGAAGGGGGGGACTTGCCTCTACCTGTGCAAGGTGAGGTGATTCCCCCAGTCCCACAGAGTCCCAGTAGCTCGGCTGGCCCATGGCCAGGGCTTTGTCCCAGCATGCACTGCCTGCCTGCTTGGGGAGCCAGAGGGGTCAGGAGGCTGCCCATGGCAGGGGACTGAACTGGGTTTGCCCCCCTGGTATGGAGGGCCCACAGTTAACTGTGGAGCTTAGGGAGGCCAGAGCTGTGGTCTGGAGGAGCCCCCAGCTAGGAGATGAAGAAGGGGGCTTCCTTAGAGGTCTCTCAGCCAACAGCCTCATTTTACAGGTGGTAACATTTAGGTCTAGAGGGGATGGGCTGAGCACTGAGGAGGAAGCCCCAGTGCCAGGGCTGAGAGGGGCAGGAATTAGGACCAATGAACAGTGGAGAGCAGGCTCCTCAAACCCAGACTCAGAACAGGGTCCTTCCCACCTACTGCCTGACTGCTGGGGGCCCACCCACCTCCCTATTGGTCCTCTGATAGGCAGGGATCCGGGTGAGTGGGTCCCTCGCCTAACACCCTGTGGCTCCATCTAGGTAAAGAGAGGAGCAGTTTCTCATTTTCTTTCCAAGATCCTTTCCTCTCTCAGACCACTCAGCCCTCTGGCCTGGGAGCCACTGAGAACACAGGCCCTATTTCTCCCAATAGTCTCCTACTCATGGGGTGGAGATGTACTTCCTTCCCCTTTGCCAACTAAGCCACTCAGGTTTGAATTTCCAAAAGGACAGAGCAAAGGTTTTTTGAGAACTCTCAGAGAATAGCGTATGGATCTTGGGAGAAAGAAGAGAGTGCCCCCAGACTCAAGTAGGAGTCTGCAATAGCCCCTTCAGAGACCTTTGGAGGAGGCCTAGTCTCTGCCCTCGGTGGTCCCTTACACCTCAGTGAATACATTGGGGATGTTGACATAAAAGAACCAGTTCAAAGATTAGAATGGTTAGTCCAGCAAAGAGTACACTCAGGGTGGACATGAGTCATGTTTGAAGGGCTGTCACCTCATGTAGCTTGGTTTGGCAGAATGGAGGACATGGCATATTTCTGTTTCAAATAAGGAAGGATTTATTATCCAGTAGTGATATCTGTCCCACATTGGGATGGGCTACCCTAGGCCAGAGATAGCGAGCCACCTGCCCCACTGGTTGAGGCTGTGGAATCTCAGGCTCTCAGATCTGAGAAGAGCCTCTGATGGCAGTAGTCCCATCTCCATGGGAGCAACAACCCCCTCCACAGCTTCCAAGACAAGCAGTCGAGCCGTTTGAAGACCGCCTGGAATGGGAGGCTCACTACTTGTTGGGGCAGCCGTTCCACTTTCAGACAGCTTTGATGGTTTGGAAGATTTTCGTTATTTTGAGCTGAAATCTCCCACCCTTAAACTTCCCCTAATTCTGCCCTGTGGGGCCGATAAAAACAAGTTTAATCCTTGTTCCACTTGACAGGGCTTCTGATAAGTGAAGACAGCTAGCGTGTCCCCTCTAAGGCAGAGGATCATCGGATTTAGGGCAGGAAGGGGCCTACAAGAACAGGGGCTGAAACCTCTCCATTTAACAGAAGAGGAAACTGAGGACCAGGGAAGGCACGGAGACAGGGAGTGAGTAGCAAAGACAGATTTGAACTCAGGTCCTCTGCCTCCAAATCCTGAGAAAGTGCTTTTCTACCCGAGCAGGTCTTCTCTTCTCCAGTTAAATGTTCTCATTTCTTGTCTGGTCCCATTAAGGACATCCTTCTGTCTCGGAGCAATAAGGGATGGCAGAGGGCACCCCGTCCTCTGATTCCTCAGTTGGTCTTCATACAGCGTGATGTCTCCACCGTTCTCATCACCTTCCTTTGGTCCCTTTACAGTTTACTAATGTCCTGGACTGTGGGGGCCAGATCCTGGAAGCTAGCCTCTTCTGGACACCTCATGTGGAGCCTGGGGTCCACTAAGAGCCCTAGATCATCAACTGGAAGACCACTTGTAACAGCTATCTCACAGGGGATTCTTGCATCGAGTGGATGGTTGGACTAGGCCCTAGAAGGCCCTTCCAACTCTGAGTCTCAAAGAGATGCATGGAATCATCGAGAAGCCCTTTGTTGTAGAAGAATGAGGACCAGATTTGGAGGCTGAGGACCTGGGTTTAGTTCCCTGCTCTGCCAGTAACTCATCAGGTGACTTTGGGCAAGTGGTTTCATCTGACTGAATCTCAGTTTCTCCATCTACAAGGTGAAAGGTTTGACCTAGAAGCTCTTTAGGAGAAGAAAATGCAAACCACTCCACTACCTTTTCCAAAAAGACCTCAAGTAGAGCCACAAAGAGTCACAGCTGAAACAAATCAACAACAGCTTTTTCTGTCCCTTTCAATTTAAAATTCTAAGGATTTACTTGATATAAAGGCATGCCATCCTTGTGTCAGGCACTGAAGCTGTAGGTCAGGCTATTGCTCCTTCTCATCTCCAGGACTTGCCCTGGAGTCCCTGAATTTCCCCGGGATGACCAGGTCGCCATCTTGCTCTCTGAGAACTTTGTCTTGATGGCTGCCCATCTGGGCACCCAAAGGGTTGTCTCCAGCTTCGTTTCCCAAAGTGCTGAGCTCCCTCAGACCCACCCTTTGGCCCTGACTCTTCACTCCACCCATTGTGTTGAGGGAGACTGGGTGTCTCCTCTGGGTGGGACCTTCCTAGTCAGCTAAATACCGAAGAGGAAAACTACCAGGAAAAAGCCACTGTCATTATTTCTATTGGGGAAAGGGGCATATCCTTGGAATTCTGCCCCCTTGGGGGCCAAGCCCTTCCTACTCATCCTTAGGGAGTGGGGAGTGGTAGGAATTACCTACCTATTAATTCATTGATGAGAACGGAGGTCCCATCTCCGTGTTGGGACTATATCTAGATCTCACCTATCTCACTCAAAGTGAGAATCTGATCGGACCTTAACCTAAAATGACCAGGGTCTCCCATTACATCCTGGACCCAGTTGGCTCTGGGGGAGAAAGTGAGGCTACTATTTGACCTTGCATAGCCCTCACTCACTCAAATCAGTCAACTACAAGTCATGTCACTTCCCTGATGTCATGGTCCCATTTGAGAACAAAGGACAAACACATCTAGACCTATGATGCTAGGGTAACTCACCCCATTGGTGGGAGGGTCCCTCACCTCCCTACTGGCACCATCGATGGTGCCATCTTCCTATTGACACCATTGATGGGAAGATTCCTTACTTCCCTATTGGCCCCATGGGTGGGAGGGTCCCCCCACTTCTTCCACTGGTGGAAGGTCTCCTACCTCCCTATTAGCCCCATTGGTGGGAAGCCCCATCATTGGCTTCATTAGTGGGAGAGGCTTCCATTTAACTATTGATTCAATTGGTGGAAAGGTCTCTTCTTCCCCATTGGCACAACCTTCCTATTGATCTTTTTTGTGGGAGGGAGCCCTTATTGGTCGTGATATCTGCCCCCTACCACTAATGATATCTCCCTCCTTCTTGCATTCATTAGTGGAAGGACCTTTGCCTCTGGACTGTCCATTCCCACTGGTGCCCCCAGTCTCACTAACCCATTAGCTTCATTGGCAGAGAGAATTCTTACCTCCTCATTAAATAAACTGGTAATAAAAATAACAGTATTTAGAAGGCACCTTAAGGGAAAACACCTGCCATATCAGCCTTCATTTGACCTTCAAATTGACCCTATTTGAGGAATGACATATTCCTCAAATGAGGAATGAAGACAAATGAGGAAACTGAGGCACCTCCACTTCACAGATGAAGGACTGGAGGCACAGAAGTGATTTGCTCACAGTCATACAGTTAGTAAATGTCTGCATCAGAATTCGAACCCACATACAGAATTGGGGCATACACTGGAGGTGCCTCCACCTCCATGGTACCTCTCCAAATAGAAGGGGAGTCCTATCAATTTCCCTGAATGTCAAGGGGCCCCTCCCAATTGTGGCTGACCCCACCCAACCCTCCCGCAGTTTTAGTCTGCTGAGTTTGGAGCCTGGCTCCCCAGGATGTCCAGAACTCAGGGCCCGAGGGCTGAGCTCCAGCCCTGTGTCATACCCAGGAATGGGAATGACCCCCATCCTCCCCTCACGCCCCATGTGCTGTGATGCTCTCATCTGGTTAAGGTTGCTGGGGCTCCCTGGAGTCCTAGAGGTCTTCTGTAAGCCCCTGACGTTCATCATGGACTGTAAGGACCAGAGCCTGTCTGGTTCAGCCCGACCTTCCTCTACATCCCACTGCTACCCCTTCTGGACAACTGGGTGTGCCCTGAGTCCCACTCACTGAGCATCTTCGTCCTCCACCTAACCCTGCCCCTCCTGGCCACACTTTCCCTGGTGCCAGGTCTCCCATCCTTGAGATTACCTTGGATTTGGTCTTATTCTTCTCCCTGAGTTCAAATCTTGACTCTGTCCCATACTGCTGTGTGTTCTGGGGAAGTCACTGAGCCTCTCTGGGCCCGAAGGCCTTCACTAAGTGACTAATCTGTCTTCCTTTTGATGGCCCTCCAGGTCTGACTGGAGCTCCTTCCCACCCGCCATCTGCTTTCTCTCACTAAACATCCCAGTTCTTTCTATCAGTCTCAATATGCCTTGTTTTGAGTCCTCCATCACCCCTTAACCTAACTATGTCTCAGTTTCCTCATCTGAAAAATAAAAAGGTTGGACTTGGTGGTTGTTACATAGTGAGGAGAGAGCTGGACTCAGGAGGGTCAGAGTCCAAGCTTGTCCTGACTGTGTATTCCTAGGCAAGCCACTTGGCCTCTGTCTGCCTCAGTTTTCTCCACTGTAGAGGGGAGATGATACTAACACCTTCCTCCTGGGCTTTTGTAAGCTGAGATTAAGATCAGTCACATCAATATTTATTACATGCCAGTTATATTCCAGGCACCAGATGTACTGGGAAGCCAGTGGGCCTTCTTGGGGCAAGGGAGTGGATCGTTCAGGCCTGGTCTTTGGGGAAACCTTTTTGGTAGCTGCATGGAGAGGAGGGAGCACTAAATAGGAGCTGTCCTGGAAACAGTGGAGGTGAAGGCTGAAGCTTAAAGGACAGGGTCTCCCAAAGGCCATCATTGAACCCTTGGCAGGAGATGTAGTGACATCCATACCTAAGGCCTAGGGAAGAGATGTGACTTGTCTGCTGTCACACAGACCCTTGGTAGGATTTGAACTTGCCTTCTTCCTCGATGAGGCCAGATCATTGGTCAGAGCTGTGCTTCAGGCCTATCTTGATGGCCACTAGGGTGGAGGGGGATTGAAGGGGCAAGAGAGTGATCAGGAGGTGAGTCAAGGAAGCCTGAGCCAGGGGTGCCATGTGAGCGCAGAGGGGATGGAACAAGACAGGAGAGGGTATTGGGCTCCCACTGGGGGAAGGATTGTCCTACATTGAGTTGAAGCCGGCCTCTCTGCCTCTTCCCCCATCACCCCCATTAGGCCCTTGGAAGCCCAGCAGATGAAGGCTCATTCCTCTCAGGACTGAACACAGTGGTTTGAACTCCTCGAGTCCCCCATTCTCCAGGCTCAGCATCCCCAGCTCCCCACCCCCCCCACCAATGATGACAACATTCTTTCTTCCCCACTCTGGTCTCCCTGCTCTCAATATCTCCATCTTGTCAACATCCTTCCTCAATGTGGCAACCAGAATGGAGCACAAGGCTGCAGATGGGGCTAACCAAGGCACCAGCTGCTTGACTTGTGTCTTTGTTCTGGACATGAGGATTGGCTTCCTGTGGCCTAGAAACCCTGGATGAGATTTCTCTGCCAGGTTGGATGGCTCCTAATCCCTGCCACCCCCCTCTACCATCACTTTGACATCAACCATCATTTCTCCATCCTGTACTTTGTCATCTTATCTGAGAACCCAGGTCTCCTGATTCTTAGGACAGTCCAAGCTTCCCTGGTCCTTGGGTCTGAATGAAACAGACCCAAGATTCATGGATTCATAGCACAGCAGGCCTGGGAGGGATGTTAGAACAGGGAGTGTCAGAGGTGGAAGGGACCTCAGAACAGGGGATGTCAGAGACGGAGGAGACCTCAGAATAGGGTTGGTCAGAGGTGGAAGGGACCTCAGAACAGGGAATGTCAGAGACGGAAGAGACCTCAGAACAAGGAATGTCAGAGGTGGAAGGGACCTCAGAACAGGAGATGTCAGAGGTGGAAGAGACCTCAGAACAGGGGATGTCAGACCCGGGAGAGTCATTAGAGCAGGGAATGTCAGAGGGAGGGCCTTGGGAATCATCTCATCCACCTGCCTCATTTCTTATACAAAGAAATATTTAAGGTGTCTCAGAGAAAAGAAATCTCAAGGTAACAGCAGTCAGAATCATATTCTAAATCCAGAACTGTGTCTAGCACGCTCCATGGATGCAAAGGGACCTGAGTGGGAGTGGAACTGGGTGGAGCTGGCCTTTGTCCCCTGGAGCCACGTTGCCTGGACGTGTGCTCCCATCGATGTCTCTCCCTGTCCTGCATGGGGTGAGCCCACTGACGCTGACTTGGGCCAGAGAAGGGCAGGGGCTTCAGGATAGGGGCTTGGCCTGGAATCTGCCTGAGGAGCCCCTCCTCCCTCCTTCCCTCCACCCCCAAGCTCTTTAGCCACCAGGGCCTGGGCACAGCTGGGGGGCTTTGGGCAGCTGCTGGGCATCAAGTTCCCCCAGGTTTTCTGCCTGCTCCAGGGAGGGAGAAAACAGGAGGTGGAGTGGGGGAGGGGAATGCATTAGTGAGAGGGGGTGTTGGGGGAGGAATGAGGATTACCAGCATGCCGGAGCCAAGAGAGTACTGTCTCTGGGCCTGAGAGGCCTGCAACCTTGGAGAAGCTGCTTTAATCTCTCCGGGCCTCAGTTTCCTCATCTGTAAAATAAAACAAAATAGTGCACTCCAGTACAAAGGGGCCTGCATCACCTCAGGGGCTGTGAACTCTGCTGAAGGGGTATAGGGTCAAGGCAAACCATTCCTTGCATATCCCCATGTGGTCCAAATCCAGTTACGGGAAATAGCGACATTACTACTAAAAATAACTGGCATTGCTATGGGGCTTCACAAAGAATTCCAGGGACATGATCTCACTTGATCCACACACTAGCCTTGGGAGGTAAGTAGCTACAGCATTACCCCCATTTTACAGATAGGGAAACTGAGGCTCAGATTGGCTGAGTGCCTGCCCATAGTCACATAATTGTAAGAGAACTAAACCTAAAGGGGATTGGACTAACCTCGACTCTCATCCCAATCTCAATCTGACGGAAACCTGTCAGATTCCCTTACCTGGTCCCAGAATCCCCTGCTCCCTATTTACAAAATTCTCTCCAGTCTCTACCATGGTTCTGGCTTGACTCCTGGATGATCGGACCAGGTCATGTCTGGGGGCTGTCTGCTGTCCATGGGGGCCAGGCCAGGCCTGAATGAAGGGGCTGGAAATACCTCTGTCTCCATGGCTGTCATAACTCAGGCAGGGTGATGAATGGCCCTCTTGGTCAGGCCCGGCCTCTGGCTCTGGGGCTTCCCGTCCTCCAAGGCTCGGGACAGTGAGTGACTAAAGCCAGAAGGGTCTTGTGTCATCCAGCTCACATAGAGCCAGCCCCCTTTGGGGGCATAGCAGCCGCAGGGCATGATGGGGGGCGGCTGCTCTATGGCACATGAAGAAGGTCCACGCCACCTCTGCTTGCCCACCAGCACCACCGATGCCTGGCTCCCCACACTCAACAGAAATGTCCCTTCCTGCTTTGCACAGCAGATAGGGGAGTGTCCTGTGGCTCCTCCACCTGTCCCCAAACCTTCACTGTCCTGAGATTTTTCCTCCTTTTCTCCTTCGTTCTCAGAAAGTAAGCTCTCCAAGCTTTTCAGGGATTTCTCTCCAGCCTTAGGACATGAGGGAGCACTTCTCTTTGCCAAAGATGGCCCCTGGACATATTCCACTGAGCTGGTCTCCTCCCGTCCCCTCTGGCACTTTTTTCATCATTCAGTCTCCTTAGGATCCTCAACCTCAATTTTTCTGAAGCTTCACTCAGGTCACCAACAGCCATCTAACCCTCAAAGCCATCCAATGACATTTTCTTAGCCCCGCCTTTTTGATTTCCCAGGAGCATCTAACACTGCTGGTCACATCCCCACTGAGAACTGACGAAAGGTTATTCCTTGACTCCTGTTATACCTCGCTGGAGGCTGGGGCTTAGAACATTAAAACTCACAATGCCTTATGGACGTGACTGCAGGAGCCTCAGAGCTGCAAGTACAGTCTGGACCTCCAGGCCAGACACGCCCAGAGGGCTCTCCCTTCAAAGTTGATTCAAGCTCTCTGCTGGACTGCCTACCTCAGAGGGCTGCTGCCAAATTTAGAACCATCCATCTCGTGTGCCACCTTGGGAGACGTCCTCAGCCCCCAGGATGTCAGGCTCTGCACCAGCCTCTGTGACCCCTCCTCAGTCTCCCACCCTAATTTCTTCCTCCATTCACATCTGCTTCTCCATTAATGATCTCATGACTGAACTGTTGCATTTCCCCACCTTTGACGTGCACCAATTTTTGTTTCTGTCCTTGGATCCTCAAAGCCCTGGCATATTTCCCAGTACATAGTAGGTGCTTAAGAAATGCCTGTTGAATGATGACTGCTTCGCTTTTGCCTCTAAATCCCCTGTGGCTTCTAATAGGTGCATAACACATCCTTGCTCATTGATTGATCACCTGAGAGCAGGGCACAGTTTCATTTTTGTTTCACCAGGATGGCCATCAATACAATTCAGTTCAATCAACACTTGTTAAGCACCTACTATGTGCCAGACATTTCACTAAACCATCAATGCCTTCTCCCCCACTGAAACCTTGGACTTTCCTCTGGGTCTCCTAGTTCTGACAGGTGAGCTTTTGATGTCCCAACTACCTCTACACCATTCCCCAACTCAAGTAGCTTACCCTTTCCAGCTTCCCTTTAGGGGCTGTCTTCACTGTTAGAATATAAGCCCCTTGAGAGCAAGATGACCTTATTTGCTTGTATTTGTATCCCTATGTAGCTAACTAGGCAGCGGTTTTAAAATATTTGCATTTAGCTCCATGTCTGGTACATAGTAGGTACTTAATAAATGCATACGGAGGGCAGGGGCTTTTGATTTTGTCTCCATATCTCCAGTGACTGGCGCACTGCCTGGCACCTAGTAGGTACATATCACATGCCTGGTGAATTGAATTAAAACCCCAGACTCCAGTCTTCAGCAGCTGCCTGGGTCTCTTTCACAAAATGGTCAGAGAGGCCAGGAAATCCTGGCTGCAGTAAACCTTATACAAAAAAAGGCTTAGGGATGCCAGGGGCCAGGAACAAGAAAGTAAAAGCTGGGGTGGGGGGAGGAGGCTGCAACTGGGGTAGGGAAGGGATACCCCGGGGCAGTCTAGGAGAGGATGGGGAGATGCTTTCCATCTCTGAGGACCCTGGTGGGAAAAATACCGGGGTGTGGCTCGTGAGTCCCTGGGATCCTAGCAGCATAGCTCAGAGGGCTCCAAGCAAACTTTGTGCTTTGCCCCCTCATGGCTTCAATCTTCCAAGTCTGCTTACATCCTCCCCATTACTCAGGGTACTGTGGGTGTCTGGGTCTGTGTTCTAAACCTGTGTACTCTCTGAGGGCAGGAACCACCTGGGTATTAATCATCTTCTATCTCTCACTCTTCTTGTAGTCAATCTTGAAACAAAGGAGGAATCTTAGAAAGTGGAACATCAGAGCTGAAAGAGACCTTAGAACAGGGGATGTCAGGGATGGAAGGGGCCTTAGGACAGAGGATGTCAGGGCTGGGAAAGACTCAGGATTTAGGAGGAGAAGAATGGGTCCTACTTTGTGTTCAATAAATCTTTGTTGAGAGGAGGCCGAATTCCCCCCAACACACACACAGACACACTATCTCTTTCTTCCTGTAGTTGGAGAGTCAGCAGACAAGGGAAGGGGGCAAGCTGTTCCCTGAAGCCTCTGGGTAGCCCAACATCCCCATTTATCTAGAGCTAAGGTGAGAGCATTTAGGGTTAGGGTCACAGTCAGTGACCCAGCGTCCTGAGAAGGAGTGTTTCACAGGAGCTCAAGCTGCTGCTTAAGCCATGTCTTGAAGAAAGGTAGGGATTCGAAGAGGCAAAGCTGAAGAAGGAACACATCCCAATCATGACACAGGCCTAGACAAAAGCGTGGAGGTGGGAGATGGCGGGCCAAGTTCAAATAACAAGCAGCAGTACCTTTGGGCTGGATTGTAGAGTACGTAAAGGAGAGCAATATGAAATGAGGAGGTTTTAAATGCCAAGTAAAAGAGTTTCTACCTTCTCCTTAAGGTAACAGGGAGCCACTAAAAGGTCTTTAAGCCAAGGATTTGATTAGAAATGGGACTTTGGAAGATGAGGTGTGTTCATCCTTCATTGCCCAAGATGGCAGCAGCAACCTCCTCACTCTTATCCTTCTTCAAGGCTCTTGCTTCGTTCTATTGACAAATAAATCTTCCTCAGACACTTGGCTCTGAAGAAGACTATGCCATCAGAGAAATAATGACATGACTTGCACTTGACTTTGTTTTGAGTGAGGGAGGACTGTGCAGGTCACCAACCTCACTTCTCCTCCAGAGCCATCTGAATCCAGTGACCAGATATTCATCAGGATGACTGGAGAGGTTAAGTGATTTGCCCAAGGTCACACAGCTAGTGAGAGTCAAGTGTCTGAGGTGAGATTTCAAATCAGATCCTCCTGACTTCTGCACTGGTGCTCTTATCCACTGCACCAACTAGCACCCCTGAGGGATGATGAAAAGGTCCTGAAAGAATGGTCCAACTTGGCTTGAGGAAGCAATCCCCTCGGGATCAGAACCCTGTGGGCTTTCTTATGTAACAGCAGCAATTTACATCTTTTTAGTGCTCTGAGGTTTACAAAGCACTTTCTCCTAAACAACCCTGTGGCGAGGGGTGAGGTGGAGAGACCCGACACAATTATACACATTTTATAGATGGGGTAACTGAGGCTCAGAAATGGGAAGTGACCACAGGGACCACAGCTAATGTCTTCTGACTCCAAGCCTGATGGGATTCTGTAAAGGAATATCCGGATGATGACAGTTGTCCCAAAGAGGAAGGGGCTATCTTGAATGGGACAAGGCTTAAGCAGCAGCTTTTCCTGAACCATCCCCAGTTACTACTACCCTCCCTTCCTAATTACTTTCTTCTTAATTACTTTGAATTAATTCTGCATTTACTCTATATGCACTTATAGATGGATTTGTTGCCTCCTCTGTTAGAAAGTAAGCTTTCTGAGGACAGAGATCAGTCTTTTAGTTTTTGCAGCCTCAGGGCCTGGTACATAGTAAGTCTTTGATAAATGCTTAGCAATGATGGATAATGCCCTCTCCTCCCACAGTTGGAAGTGATTCTTTTCATTCTAATACCCAAAGGCGAGCTGGAAAGTGAGGGGGTTCTGTGTGGTAAGGAGATGGCTGGGAAGGAGGAGGCCTAGTCAGGGATCTAAGACTTGCCTGGAAGAAGAGAGGTGAGCCTTGATCTTGGCACCAGAAGACAGAGCTGGGCACCATGGGGGAGGTGCACTGAGGAAGATTTAAGCCTGAGTTGGGACAACCTTCCCACCCAGCAGCTCCATCCCAAGTGCAGGAGCCTCTGATGGTGGGTTCTCCCTCACTGAACGTCCCCTTGTTATCAATGCACTTGGGTTGAGAGGGAGTTTGGGCTTTGCCTGATGCTTCTGAGTCCTTCCACTCCCATCCCAGAAACTGCGATCACATCTGGTCCCTGCTAGGAAGGGAGGAGAAGCCAGGGGAACCTGTAGGCCTTAGAGTCCATTCTGCAGCTAGCCCCAGAGTTGCACTCCAGTTGCACAAGATTTTGGAGCTCGGTTGTCTTGGAGAGAGGCATCATCCTGTAGGGGAAAGAATTGGTAAGTCAGGATCTGGCTTCTAGTCCACTTGTGGGACCATGGGCATTTAAGTCATTTGGCCTCTCTGGGACAAATTTTTTCCTCTGTAAAGTGAAAGTCTTGGACTGGATGATTTCCATGGTCCTTTCTAGTTCTGACACCCCCTGTTCTAAGGCTCCAGCTCTGACATTTCCTGTTCCAAACTCCCTCTCAACCCTAGCATTCACTGAGACTTTTCTGGAACTCTTGACTATGAGCCTTTGATATTTAGACCCCAAATATCATCATTGTTCAATACCTACTGTGTGCCAAGCACAAATTTTGGTGCTAAGGGAGATATGAATCTCATAGAGCTCACAATATAAGAGAAGGATAAGGTAGTCTGTACATAGACGCCATGTTTCCACAATGCTGCTCGAGACTAGGAAAGTTTTGCTCATTGGAGAGAGTTCTTTTCGGATTACATCTCTCAGAAGCCTGTGTGTGGGTTCTTCACTGATTAGGTTAGTCTGAGACTCATTTAAAAATAGAAGATGGAAGCTTGAGGAAGTGTGGAAAGAAGTTAAGTGACGATGAGACTGTCTTTGAAGTCTGAACTTGTATTAATCCATATTAGACTCTAAGATCCTCTCCCCCCTGTAGGGCAGGGACTGCCTTTGTGCTTAGCCCAGAGCCTGGCACACAGTAGGTGCTTAATAAATGTTGATTGATGTAGGAGACTGAGGTTCCACATATGCTGCTGAAGTTTGGCAAATATTCTGTGTTTCCTCTTGCTTTACCTAAAATGTTCCTTCAACTTTAGAATGGTACCTATAGGCAAGAGGTGCAAGCGTAGCTAAGCAAGACAGCAGAGATATGTAGAAAATTGAGGAGTGCTGAAGAATTAAACTTAGCTGGGAGAATGGAGGGGCAGCAGTGGGGAGAAATGTGGCCAAAGCCTTCCCGTCCATCTAGTCTTAGAAAGAAGTCAATAGCCCTCTCAAAGACCACTACTTCTTCAAGATGGACAGGGCTGTAACTAAGTAGCAGTCATGACAAGTCCTTAAACATCTTTCTAGAAGAAAACTTCTGCATCACTGGAAAGAAAGTGAGGCAATGGGGAGTCAGCTAGTGCTTCAGAAAGACATTTGGGAGTGGCAACTGTTTAAGAATGGGCACCAAGAGCATTTAAGACTTAACACAAGTCCTTAGTATTGTCTTGTTTTACTTTCATGTGTTTGTTTTGAATTCATCTTCCATCCAGTTTGAGTTTGTAAATAGTTCCACATTGGTGGGGGCTCAGAGTTATGAATTTGAATGGAAGGCTACCTACCATAAACCAGAGGATAGCCAAGGTGAGGAGCATTCAGACTACTCAGATATCCATCATGTATACAATACACAGCCAGCAAAACAGAAAATGATGACTCACTATGTGACTTGTCTGTGGGAGGGGAGCAATCAAGGAAGGCTTCCCAGAGGAAATGGTATTTGAGTGGGTCCCTAAAGAATAGGTGGAAATTCTTCATGGGAAGAGGGTGAGGGAGGGCATTCCAGACATAGGTAACCCTCTATGTACAGATTTGGAGGTGGGAGAGGTAGCCAAAAGCAGTGAAGTTTGTCTGGAGAACAGGGTGTATGGGGGAGGGGATGATATGTGACAAA
The DNA here is from genome assembly GCA_028658325.1 of Potorous gilbertii. Taxonomy (NCBI): domain Eukaryota; kingdom Metazoa; phylum Chordata; class Mammalia; order Diprotodontia; family Potoroidae; genus Potorous; species Potorous gilbertii. The sequence goes on from CM053773.1 coordinate 243,453,804, forward strand.
GTCAGGAAGGCAGACTGGTGGCAGAATCAAGGGAGGGTCTTGATTGCCAGGATGAAGAGACTTAACTTTATTCAAAAGCATGTGAAGGGTTTCCAAAAGAAAAAGGTCATTACCTGATTGATGTGAAGGGCAACCATGAGCTACAGAGAATATGTCCGGAGGAAGGTCCGCAAGGAAAGGTTGGCAGATGAGGATGGGCTGGAGGATTGGGGATGAGTTCCCTGTCTGCAACTTCTAACCAAAATGGATGTAGTGAGCTCCCCATCAATAGGGGTCTTCAAGCAGACGTTGCGTGATCACTCATCAGGAAATAATAACTCCTGTTTCTTTCCTTGAAACAACACTATGATGTCGGCAGTGCCAGCATGGAGTAGGAAGGGAGAAAAACTAAGGCTCAGAGGAAAGGAACTTACCACGATTCCACAGCTTACCAGCTTGGGGCTGGGTTAGCTGAGATACCTCCTGGGAGTCCTTCCAATGCTAGACCTAGGATCTCAGGTCAGTCCATCAAGGACCCATGATTTCCTCACTCCACCAATAGAGATTGCCACCCGGGATGGCTCATGAATGTTAAGGGTCTCTTCCCCTGCCTTAGCTTCGAGGGTCCGAGGATTGATTGCATCCCCATCTCTAGTCTCCAGTCTCTCCCTGGATTCGAACCCCTCTCTCACTGGTACTATGGTGTCATAGCCAATTCTTTTGTTTCCCAGGCACTTTCTCCATCCCCCTGGAGCTGACATGAGGACAGTGGTTTGAACATTTTAAAGGTTTACAGGAACACAGATCATGGGGCTGGAAAAGGTTTTGGAGACCATCTAATCCAGCCTTGCCAACATATGAGGAAACTGAGGCCCAGAGAGCGGAGAAGCCCCAGGCAAGGCCCCCCAGGCAGGTGGAAAAAGTTCATCCTTTGTCTGAATCTTTGGAGCTCAGAGGTCACCCAATCCTATTCCAGGGCCTTGGACCCTTGCCCCCGCCCCAGGCTGTTAAGTGACTTGCCCAGGGTCACAAAGCTAGTATCTGAGGTCAGATTTGAACTCAGGTCCTTCCTGACTCTAGGGTCTGCACTTTATCCACTTCTCCACCTAGTCTCCTCCAACTCATCCTCTCATTCTATAGAGAAGAAACTAAGGCCCAAAGAAAGGAACTGACTAACCCAAGGTCTCACCTGCCCAGAGCCAGGATTCAACCCCAGGTCCTCAGACTCCAAACTCATCTTTCTCTCTAGCAATGTTAGAGGCAAAGATCACCGAAAAGCCAAAGTTTTGTCTCTCCCTCGGTCCCCAGCATCTCCAGGAGCTGGGCTCTGGGGCTTTCACGGTGGATTCAGCACACTGTAGCTGCTTCTGTGCCAGGGTGGGGCAGGGCAGGCTCAGGGGAGATGCCTGGCCCTGGGCTTTGTCCCAGGCTCGAGGTTCCTGCAGCTGTCCCCTGAGGACACGGTGTCTCTATTATCACCACCTACCCCACCCGGCAGCAAACTGAGATGACCTCAGAATGTGGCCGGCCCTGGGCCAGGCGCCCTGCCCGCCAATCCCCCTGACCTTCCCGGCTGGGCCCCTGCACCTGGCCAGGGCTGACAGAGCTCTCTATTCCGGGGTCCCAGGGTCCAGCTGCCTTCAGTGAGCTATATTTAGGAGGGAGCTGGGGGTGTCTCTGGGGCCAGCTGACCCCCTTGGCCTGGAGAGCCCTCTAATCCTAGGGTGTGGACTGGAGGCAGTGGCTGACACAGAATGTCCGAGCTGGAAGGGACCTTGGAGACCAGAGTCATTCAGCCCTTAGGGACCTAGGTTCTAATCTCAAGTCTGCTCCTTTCTACTTCGGTCACCTTGGCTGAGTCCCTTCCCCCTCTCTGGATCACAGTGTCCGCTTCTGTAAAGTAAGATGGTCATGCTACATGCAGAGAGGAAAGGGGACTCACTTTGGGTGTGGGTTGAAATCCTGCCATCGAAAGTTCCTTCACTAGTCTGGGTCTCAATTTCCTCTTCTATAAAATGACAGGGTTGGACTTGATGCCTCTAGAGTCCCTTCCACCCCTAGAGCTGGGATACCAGCCCAGCATCTCTAGTATCACAGAAAAGGAAAGGAGCCTCAAAGTCATTTGCAAAAGCCACATAGTGAGTCATGGCAGAGAAAGCAGTTTGAAAGAACCTTAGAAGTCACCTAGCCCCAGCCCCCTCATTTTACAGCTAGGAAAACTGAGGCCCAGGCAGAGTGAGGGTTTTGCCCACATCACCAGGCTAGTTGGTGATGGAATGGGGACCCCAAGTCCAATGCTCTGAGGGGACTGTCTCTCTCAAGTCAGGAGGGCCCTGGGGGAAGAAGGCAGGGGGGAAGCTGGGAGGGAGACTGGGCCTCACGCCTGGCCTGTAATTTATGGGACCTTGTGCTCCAAAAACTAATAAAACCAGTTTGAGCTTCCACTCGGCCATGATTAATGAGGGGTCGCTCCATCATCCCCGCTCGGCCCAGCCTGCACGAGGAGACAAAAATATACAGATTACGGGAGAAATCGGGAATTAACAAAACATCTGTTAAGGGAGCAAGGAATGTCCTGTCAGAGCTCATCGTAAATCAGGCTTCACCCCACCCACCACTGAGCCCCCCCAACCCCGTCTCCCATCAGCTCTGAGCAGCTGACAGGAGTGGGGAGTCTGCCTGCAGGCTTGGCGTCTCCCTGGAGGAGGGGCCCCAGAGCAGGCCCCTCACTGGGGAAGAGCAGGAAGGAGGCACCAATGAACGGGGCTGTAACCACCTCCAGAACCTCTAGCACCTGGTCCCTCCTGCCTCCCGACTTTTCTGCAGATCAGAGAGTAAAGAAAGGAGCAGCCTGGGCAAGGGGATAGACCACGGGCTGGTCTTAGAGTTAGGAAGATCTGGGTTTCAATTTTATGAGCAAAGCGGAACTGAAGTAGCTCAAAAGAAAGGTGAGATGTATAGAATTAGAGGATGCACCCCCAAGTATTCGCATAGACTATTGGTGCCTGACCTATGGCAGAGCCTTCCGAGCTCGTACTGGTCTGCTCAGTCACAGTCGGACACCGAAATCTGACTCTAACATAGGGATGTCGTTTTCTGGCCCTCTTGGAGAAGGAGTGACAACCAGCCCACCACATCCCTCCCAATGGCATGTAAGCCTCCTCAGGGCAGGGACTGCCCTTTCCGTCTTTGACTTTAAGTCCTCCTGGTGTCTGACAGAAGAGGTTGGTGCTTAATAAAAACATTGAATAATGACCTCTGAGGGGTTAGTAGAATTTAGAACTGGGTGGAGCGAGGGAGACACCTTAGAGATCATTTAGTCCAACCACCTCTTACAGAGGAGAGAACTGAGGCCCAGGAACGAGGATTTTGACTTACTCATCGTCCCCTGACTGGGAAATGGGAGGGGGATCAACCAGGTGCTCTCCTGCTTTGAAGCCTAGCAGACTTCTCATTACACCGTGATGCCTGACAGGAACAAAGGGGAAGGGGACAGCCCGGTGGTCAGGAAGTAAGGGAAGAGATGAGAACACAGACTGATGGGCCTTTTCCCCAGCCAGGTCCAGGATCCTAGGAAGTGCCAACAGTGGGATGTCTCAGCTAGTGAGATCCTGCATGGGGATGAAAGGCACAGGATACAGGACATGGAAGGGATATTCCTGCTCAGATCCCCATGGAGTACCACATCCAGCTCTGGGTGATGCAGTTTAGGAAGGACATTGATAAACTGAGAACTTCCAGAGTGGAACGAGTTATAGATTCGGAACCGGAGGACCTAAGTTCAAATCCCATCTCAGACATTTACTGACTGTGTGATCTTGGACAAGTCTCTGACCTCTGTTGTCCCATCAGCAAAGCTGCAGGTTGGACTAGGTGACTCCTAAGATCCTCTTGGGATCTTAGGATATGATCTTACTGACCATATCAATCAGTCAACCAAGAAACACCTATTGAAGGCCTACTGTGTGCCGGGAACTGTACTTGGTGCAAGATACAAAGACAAGGAACACCATCTCTGCCTCCAATTTAATTGTTTTCAACGAGCAAAAATATGTTCTTTCTCTCCTGTCTTCCCTTTCCCTCCAATTAGAGTGAAGAGGAAAAGCAAAATAAAACTTCTGTAATAAATAAACCCAATCAACCCCAAAACATGACAACCCTGCATTAGGCTTGTCCATGAGAGATGTGACTGTTTTGGAACTTGAGTCCATCATCTCTGCCTGGGGAGGGGGAGAGAGGGGATTTCATAATGACCAAAATGACAGTCCTTGCATCTTCTCTGATGAGTCCGCTCCAGGCTGGGAGGTCTCATGTCACACTATCAATAGCAAGCTCTTCAGAGAGACCTTGAGAGTGTCCTTGTATCACTTCTTCTGACCACCATGTGAACGCTCTCTCTGTGCGAGTTCTCCATAGGATAGTCTCTTAGGCAAACGGATGTTTGGCATTTGAACAACATGGCCAGCCCTTTGCGGTTTGAGCCCTCTGAGGGAGAGTTTGAAGTCTTGGCAGTTTAGTTGAAGAAAGGACCTCAGTGTCTGGTATAGCATGTGTGCAGAAAGGTCCTTAGAGCAGCTCTACAAAGTAAACTCCATCCAGGTCCCCCGGGGCAGAGAATCAGAGACGGTCTCATGCAGTAAGTAGGTGGGACTTCCAAGGGATTCTAATAGGTGGAGGTGAGGGAGGGGGGCTCGCTTGGAAGAAGGGACAGGATACAGAACAGAGTCTAAGGAATTTAGTTGTGAAGTGTGTCAAGGTTGGAAAGAAAGGTTGGAGTTAGATGGTGACAAACCCAGGAATTTGCATTTTGCTCCAGAGGCAATAGGGAGCCATGGGTGTTTCTTGGGCTGGGGGAGTAACTTGGCCAGAGCTACAACTGAAAAGAAAATCCTTTTGGCACCTGAGCAGGGGACCCAAGCCTGGGAAGCCTGTCAGGAGGCCAGGGCTACATTCTAGGGGAGTGGGAGAACGAAGGCCAGTGGGTTCCCATTCCTGGGACTTTCTCTGTCACACCAGGCTGTTGATTTGTTCACTCTGCTGAGATGGGGTCACTTTTCATGTTTGTCTTTTCCCATCCTCCCTCTCCTTAAAACCTTGTGGCACCCTCTTTCCTCCTTCATACAAGTTCAGTTGTTAACAGAGTCATAGGGTCTTTATATTCAGTCACTAGGGTCCCCCAACCCCTCCCCCAGCCCCAGGTTTTCTCTCCCAGTCAAACCTCCAAACCCTCTAATTCCTCATAAACAAAGGGGAGTGGCCTGCATGGGGGAGGGAGGGTGTGTTTGGGAAGGGGAACTTGAGGGACCAAGAGGTATGCTAAGGGACACATCCTGACCCTAAGGCCCATGGGACATTGGACAGGTCAACTGTCTGCAAAGCCATGGGGATCCCAGGGAGTCTGCATGGGGGAGATGCAACCTCAGCCTCTGGGATTATCCTTTATGAGGGCAAAGATGGGACCTTATTCCTGGGTGGTCCTATTCTCACTGGGGAGACATGACCTAGCTGCCTATGGGAGCCCTCAGATTAAGGAGGAAGTCAAGGACCCTCATCTCCTCCCTTTGCAAGCTCCTGGGCTGAAGCAGGAGGCAAAGTCCCATTTGTGAGAGACTCAAGAGGAAAATGTAGCCAGCCAACAAGCATTTATTAAGCACCTACTGTGTGCTAGGCACTGGGGCTGCTTTTTAAGTTACTAATAATTTAAAATTAAGTTTTAAGTTAATTTTTAAAAATTCAACTTAAAAAGGCAAAAGCAAAACACTTCCTACCCTCGGGGGCCTTACATTCTAACAGGCCGCACAACAGGTGCATATCTGTGTGAATCCAGAAGACACACAAGGGGAAGCAAGGTGGGAGGAGTGGGGTAGGCTGTGACTAGGAAAGACCTGGGGCGAGGGGGTGGGTGGGAGAGAGGCTCTAGGGCCTAGCCTGGAAGGAAACTTGGAATTCTAGGAAATGGAGGTGAGGAAGGAGAGCTTTCCAGACAGAGGGACTTGTCCTTATCACTTGTCTGGGATCACCCCCGGAAGGGAGCAGGGAAAGGAGTTCCAAGTTTGTTCTTGGGAAGGAGGCATTGCCTCCACCAGCTCACAGCTGGAAGTGAGGAGAGAGTGAGGGTCAGGCCTCTTCTGAGGACTAAAGCCAGAGCAGGGAAGACTTACACAAAACTTACACTTGGAAAAGTGTTTGGGGTAACAGGTCTTAATTTTCAAGACCAGCTCTCTCTCTCTCTCTCTCTCTCTCTCTCTCCCTCCCTTTCTCTGTTTCTGTCTGTCTGTCTCTGTTTCTCTCTGTCTCTCTCCCCCCAAGCTGCCTTTGAGGAATTATCCTGGTGCCTTTCCTTTGGCCCTCTAGGCTCAGCCCAGGCCCCTCCCAGTTGCCCCCTAACCCCAGACAGACAACATCCTCTCTGGGGTGGAGCAGGATGTGAGAGGCCTGGGATCCCCGGTGAGAAAGGAAAGCCTCCAGTATAGGTGCCCAGGGATGGCGAGAGGAGCGCAGAAGGGGAGGAGAGGAGCCAACTCCTCCATTTCCTGCCCCCTGGTCCTCAGGGGGTGATAACAGGAAGGGGTCCAGCTGTCATTTCCTGGACTTCTGGGTCCATTTCCCACCAGCCCAGGGTGTGACTCACCCCATGACGGGGGAGCCCCAGGCTTCCTGGTCCTGGGATTCCCCTGTTGCAGGGCCAGACACCTGGCCAGAGAGAAGGAAGTGCCCTTGCTATGCTGCTGGGGCTGCTGTACCCTCAACTTTCCTACGGCATGGGGAATCTTAGAGTCAGGCCAATTCTAGGTCCATGTAGGCAGTCCGGCCCTGCTGCTCATCTCATTACCTCCCAGTCCTGGGGAAAGGGTCAGTCACTGAGTCACTGGATCATGCCATCTCAGAATGCTTAGCCTCTGTTCTACCCTGGTTCTAGACTCTTTCACTGAACTAAGCTCCTGACAAGAGTGTGCCTTTGAGACTGGTATATTTTAGTAGGACCCTGGAAATTACCAGTTTGGGCCTTGGTTTATTGTTTTGTGAATAGTCTAGATTTAAGAAAGTGATGGATAAAGTGTTAAAAATTATAGATTCACCTTAAAAGTGTGTCCTTTATACATTTCCTCCCATCTCCAAAGCTGGTTGTTAAATATTTACTAGTACAACCCTGCTCTCAGACCTCCCTTCCTCTTGTTCCTAGCTCCCACCTGAGGACCAGCCACTGATCCCTGCCCTTCCTCTGGCCTCCACTCTAGTCTAGCTCCTGGCTTTTAGCCTCCAGCCTCCCTCCTGCCAGGGGAAGCCAGGCTATGAGGGGTCCTAGGAGAGTGGAAGGGACTAGACCCATGATTTCACTCACATAAGGACCTCTCAGAGGAGGAAATTCCCTTTACTAGTGTAGGTCAGCCTATCCTCTTAGAGAGTTGCCCGGGGTACTGACAGGTGTGACCCTTGTCTAGGGTGGTATTAGGAGAAGCCTTTCTCTACCCATTATACCAGGCTCCCCCTGAGAGATTATGGCTTTCTTAGGACTTGTTTATAGAAAAATTATGCCCATTTATAGGTGAGAAAAAAGAGCTCAAGGAGAAATACAAAACAGCCATTTACAAAGAGCTTTACATTAAAAAATTAAAATAAAATCAAATAAGAGCTTTCTATTTATTGTCTCAGTGGAACCTTCCAGTAACCCTCTGAGGTAAGTACTTTGGACACTATTAGCCTCCTTTTACGGAGGAGGAAAGTCAATCTTAGAAGAGTTTAGCCACTCGCCAGGGTGTGATCCAAACCCAGAGGGTTTGTACTGCACCAGGACAGGTATGATTTGTGTCTGCTCTCTGTCCTGCATTAAAGGTTTACAGGGCCCCACAACTAGGTGGAGGAGGGGCCCCAGGGGACACTCAGACCAATCTCTTCATTTTACAGAAGGGAGAAGCTGAAGGAAACCTTGAGAGGGTCATAACTTGCACAACACTGGGTTCCGAAGTGTTGGAGTTAGTGTCAAAGATGGGATTCAAACTCAGGTCCTCTGGCTCCAAATGGGGGGAGGGGGCTGTATTTTGCCCAGCTTGGTATCTGGACCAAGACCAGTCCCTAGGCACTGTGGGTGTGGGGGCTTCTGGTGGTTCCCAGAAAGAGAGGTCATTGAGAGGAAGAGCCTGAATGAGGCAAAGCCTTGGAGGGTAGAGATGAGTAAGGGGAAAAAGAGGCCTTTGAAATCCCTGACTAGGGGGAAGAACAGAGCTGCACATGTGAGGGGAGGGGTGATTCTTTCAGGAAGATTCTGATCCTGTCTTGAGTAGCACGCTTTTCTTTATCCAAGTCAGGATCAAAACTGGAGACCTCTTGACCTAGTTGACATCAAACCATAAGAACTACTCTGAATCTGGCAACTGAATCAGTTTTTAACCCACTTAAATGTCCCTTTGCTTGGACCATGTCTGTAGGTTTGTCCACAAGGCAGTAAGATGTCATAGCGAATATAAACCTGGGCCTCAAGTCAGGAAGACCAACTATGAGCAGCTTTGTAAAATGTTTCGTTGGAATCCAAGAGTAGTGTCTACAACATTGTCCAGATCTGTGGTCCTGGAAACCCATGTCATCTAAAAAGCCAGTCAGTCAGCAAGCATTTATTAAGCACTTCCTGTGTGCCAAGCACTAGGCTGAGCTCTGAGGATACAAAGAAAGGCCCCCACTCCAGGAAGTAATGTCAAGCAAAGGTTCTTGATAGTCATCCTGACCCTTTGGGATCACAGCTTCCTTTTGTAGACAATGACCACCATTTTGCTAACAAGGTGTTCTAGGATTTATGCCAAACTCCCTGGTCAGTAGTTTGTAGCATTCGTTCTCTTTCCCTTTTTAGAAAAATCAGGAAACCACCTGTCTTTCCCTAGTCTTTCCACACTTGTCCTTATCCACCATCTCAAGTATCAGTGAGAAATCACAGATAACTTCATTAAAGATTGTCATTATTGCTATGTTTGTCCTTCATTCTTGGAGATGATGACGTGACTTGCAGTGGACTTGGATTTGAGGGAGGGAGGGCTGTGCAACGTCACCAACCTCACTTTCTCCTCCTGAGCCATCTGGAGCCAGTGGTCTAATATTCATCAGGATGGCTGGAAATGGCCCAGGATGCAATGGGAGACCCTGGCCCTTTCAGGCTAAGGTTTTATAGCATTTTCACTTTGAGTGCGATATCTCATTAAAGATACTGACAATAAGGAGATAACAAACCAGAGTTTAGGGAGATGCAGCCAAAACAATCAGTCCTTAGGGAGATAGTCACATCTCTAACCCCTTTCATCCAAGAGAGAGAAAGAACAGATCAGCAAACTAGGCAAAGGACAAAAAAACAAACCAAAAAAACCCTAGAAAATCAATAAATTAAAAAAAACAACTCCAAGTGAGGCCTGAAAGAAACATTCTGAAAGTCAAAAAGAGATGAACAAATAACACAGTTAATTACTCAACAGTCACATGGGAGGGTTCTTTTGGTAGTGAGTGGGCCAGGGGACTTGAATTCATCTAAGGCAGGTTCCTCTCTTCCCATCTCCTTATTTATCTTGGGTATCAACCCCTTGTTGGCCATGTTTGCTCTTATATAACTGATCACTAACAAATGGGCTGATTTCCATTTTGATCCTTTTTTTTCCTTCTCATTGTAAAAAACCCCAAAAAACCACACCTTTTTGCCATGTGTTTTCTCATATATTGGTAAAGGGGTCAAGGTACATGCATATAATGGAATAGCTTTGTGTTGTAATTCAATGAGATGACATTTGTAAAGCTTAGCACAATGCCTTGAACAGTAAAGGCATAAATATAAGCAAATATGTTTATATATAAAGACTCAATTCTTGCCTTTCCCTTCCTGTCTCTTTTCTTACAAGAAATAATTAATTTGAAAAATAGAGAAGCATAGGATGACTTTTATGAACTGATGCAAACCCAGAATGACTCGAAGGATGTCAGTAAAATGAAAACCACAGAAACCAGATGCTAGAAAACTCTAATGCCCAAACTTTGGGTGGGGAGGGGCTTTCCTTCCCCCACTAGATGACAGGCATACAAGGTCAGATTTTTCCTCTGTTTAGGCTAGTCTTGCTCAACTGGTTTTTCCTCTTTTTTTTTTTTTTAATTTTTAGCTATAGGGGATGGCTGAATGGGAGGAGCAGAGGGAAGGTAGTATTGGGAAATATAGGTGATGTAAAAACAAAAAAATGCTAGAATTTACTGTTAAAAAATCCTTTTTGTTGGAAAGATGGCCCCTCCCTTGGAAGTTTTCTTCAGGAAGGCTGGGGCAGGAACAGGAAGGCAAGAGACAAGCATTTCTTAAGCACCAGTGACTCTGTTGAAAGTGCTTTGCAAACACTATCTTATCTGAACCTCACAACAACCCTGTGACACAAGGGGCCGTTATTATCTGTACTGTACAGTTGAAGAGACTGAGGCAACAGCTAGTTTTGAACTCTGGTCTTCCTGACTCCAGTTACAGGGCTGTATTCACTAGGCTATCTAATGGGGAATGGAAAGAAGCCCAGGAAAGAGAACTCCAGACTGGGCCTTAGGCCTTAAGGTGAGTTAGAAGGCTGAGCTTAGATGGAGGGGAAAGAGCCCAGGCCTTCGCATTGGAAGACCAGGCCCTTCTCTTCTTGGGCCCTCATTTTCCTCCTCTGGACTGGACGATTTCTGAGGGATCCAGATGCTGTGATCCTCTCCCTCTCTCCAAGGCCCTGCTTGGGCACCACCCCAAAGCTCTAACTGGGTCCTGAACTGTCAGTCACTGGGTCTGCAGCCTTTCCCTGTCCCTGAAAAGCTAGGGGAGTCCAAGTTGTTTTCTCCAGCTGTTTCTTCAACCCAAGGTAGCCCCTAAAGATGAAGAGCCACTGTAGATGCTGCCCCTGGGGCCGAATAATGTCAGTGAAATGTGTCTAGATGGATAGAAGTATCTGGAGCTGAGAGGAGGGCCCAAGACTCAGAGCTAAGCACCATCCACTAGCACCTTTCCCCCAGAGTGGCTTTGTTCTCTATGTCTTGAGAGACCAGAGAGGGGCCTTAACCGGTTACCCTCACTCAGTCCCTGAGCTGTAGGACCCAGGCTTCAAGCAATTCACAAGAGGCTGAAGCAGCACTGGGGTACACCAAGCACTGACCCAGGCATGAAGAGGACAGAATAGTATATTTGGAGTAGAGAAGATCTGAGTTCAAATCCTCCTCAGTCACTTACTAGTTGTGTGACCCTGGCAAGTTACTTCACCAATATCTGCCTCTGTTTCCTCATTTGTCAAACGAAGGCAATAACTCTACCTATCTCCCATGGATTTTGTAAAGACTCAGTGAGATCATGGATGCAAACTTTGCCTGCCTTAAAGCACCATGAAATGTTGGCTAGTATTATTCCAGTCCTGACTCTGCCTCTTCTGCCTAGGGTTTGCTGTGTGACCTTGGACAAGTCCTTTGCCCAACTCTTTTGGCTTCTGGTTCCTCCCTTGAAAAAAGAGTAGGGTGGCCCAGATGGTCTACAGGGGCCATTCTAGCTTTGGCACTGGAAAATTACTCTAACGAAAATTTATTCAACACCGCAAAGACCAGACCTGGAGGGCAACACACTTTCAACACACCTTTCAATGAGGTCCTTGAGTGAAAACTGACTGGCATTAGGAGAGTCTGAGGGTCCAGGAAGAAGTCAGGAGAGACCTGCTGGGCTCTGAGAGAGGGCCAGGCTATATGGGGCAGGGGAGTGGGGCAGATTGAGTTCAGTTCCGGCCCCCTCAGTCTGGGAACGGTCAAGCTTAGATCTGCCTCTCTACAATGGTTTCTCATCTCTCCTAGCTCTGATCTTCCTCTGATGCCAGAACAGCTCCTGTGCCCCTCCCCACAACACACACCCAGTCATCTCCAGGCTAAACATTTCCATCTCTTCAGCTGACCTTCATCTGGCATGATCCAAGGAGCTGGAAGGGGTTTCAAAGCAGATTATCTAGTCCAGCCCCTCCCCGCATCTTACAGATGAGGAAACTGAAGCCCAGAGAGGTGGCTCTTAAGTGACTCACCCAAGGTCACACAGACACCACCCTCCTGTCCCAATTCTGTCTCCGCTGTCCCAAAGAAAGAGACCAGAATGATGAAAGCCAATGTGTCACAGTGGATGCAGCACCTGGCAATGTCAGGGAGACCTGAATTCCAATCCTATGAGCTGTATGACTCTGGCCCTCCCTGGGCCTCTGTTTCTTCATCTGTAAAAGGGATGAGTTGGACTCAGTGACTTCTAAGGTCCCTTGTGGCCCAGCACAAGTGTGGAAAAAAGTGAAAGAAACTGGGAGAACAGAGAAGGGGATGGCAGGTGGGGCATGAGCACCGTCTTCAAGTCTTCTCGCACCACTCACTGCTAGTGCCTTCTCTGAGATTTCCATCTGTTTACACTGGGTCTGTGCGCCCAGGTGTTTCCATGTTGACTCCACCAGTAGGTTGTAGAGGCCTCGAGGATGGGGACCTTGCTTTTGTCTTTCTTTGCACCCCTCCTGCTTAGTATGGTGCCTAGCACACAATAGGTGCTTAATAAATGCTTGTTGACTGACTTGAGGATTGTCATGTGGAAGAGGGACAAAACTAACACCCATTCAAGGAATGTACATAAAGACAAAGTTAAGAGAAAAAGGAAAGAAGAATTCTCTGATGAATTGTTCTTCTAACAATTCTAGGTAGTGAGCTCCCTGTCCTCAGAGGGCTTCGAGCAGTAGTCAGGTGAGTTCTAGGAAGGAAGGATTCCGGTTCAGGCTTGGGTTCTTCCAGCCCCAAGCTCGGTGGACAGTGGAGGGGAGGATGACATTAGGAGCAGTCAGCTGGATGAGGCTGTGGCCCCCAGGCTCTTCATCTGACTTACCAATGTGGGGATGACCATGGTGGACAACCTAGGAGTACTCTGGGAAATAAATTAAGGGGACAACTTATGTTCCAGCCTCTTGGCCTTTCCTCTTCACTCACTCAAACTTTCCCTCTTTTTTAATTTCCCATGCTTGAGTTCCTCATTGGGACTTCTCCATTGTGTCCCTGACCTGGGCTCCCCTCCCCAATCCTTTCAACATCCATTTATGGATTCTCCCATTAGACTATAAGTCCCTTGAGGGCAGGGACTGCTTTTTAAAAAATATTTGTGTCTTCAATATTTAGCCCCATGCCTGGCACTTAATAAGTGTTTATTGACTGACTGCCTGACTTCATTAAGCTCCTAATATGTTGTGGGCACTGCTCTGATTACAAGCAATGCCAAGACAGAAATGACAGATTCCCTGCTTTTAAAGACCCAACAATCTCTCAGGGGGACTGTATGTTCACATATGAGTGTTGGGAAACTTGACCTGCACAAACCAGGCCACCCAACATGGAGGCAGTGATTGGCTGTGGAACAGGAACCGGCTTCAATTGGAAAGTGGGACAAACAAAAACAGTCACATTCCTGAGTGTCCAGAGGGCGATGACCCTGGCTCACCCACAGCTTGGGCACCATGAACTGAACCAGAGACGCTGCTCTTTCTCTGTCTCTGTTTCTCTCTCCTCTCTCTCTGTCTCTGTCTCTCCTCCTTGTCTCTTCTGTCTCTCTGCCTTTCTCCTCTCTGTCTGTCTTTTCTGTCTCTCTACTTTTCTCCTCTCTCTTTCTCTGTCTCTATAATTCTCACTCCAAAAAATGGATCTGAGGGTCTTTGTTTCTCATCTGTATTTGTCCTCAGTTTCTAAGTACAGGTGGAGGAATCCCCACTGAACTCAGGAGTTGGAATCATGGTGACCTTGGAGCGTGGATTCCCAGTGGAATGGTACAGTCAGCCATCCAGCATGGTAGCCTGGAGATGCCAGAGTGCCTAGGACTTGGGCTCAAGGCAGATACGAACTTGGAACTGAGAGTTCTATGGGAACTGAGCTGTGATCCTAATCACCTTCCGCTCTACAGAGTATAAGGTAATATCAAGGGGGAGGAGTATTAAGTCTTCCATGCGTTGGGAGTAAACTGTGTATTTGTTATTATGCTTTTGAAGTAAATATTTCTTTGTAAAAGCTAGCCTGATAGTAGTGGTTTAATGGAACCTGCCCTTGAGGAACACCATGGAGTGGGGGAAGCTAAAGGCAATGGAAGAGCCTACCCACATCCCAAACCACTCTAAAAGTACCAGGGAATCCTGGGATGTAGTGTATCTGAGCCTCCACATAGTGAATTACATTGTTACATTAATATATACAACTAACATAGATGTGATAATATAGACACATTCACTATAGATATTTCACCCAATAGACATGGCCAATGTAGAAGTGGAAAGTGTAGACATAGCTCCAGCAGATACTGCTCATGGGAAAACAGTACTGATATGGTGACTAATGTATAGTGCCCCTGTGGACAGGGTCAATGTAGATGTGGTAAGGACAGACAAAACTATTTTAGACACTCTACTTATGGACATGAGCAGTGTAGAGAGGGTGGTTATAGACAGCCCTCTTGTCAATACTACAGATGTGACTTTCAGGGCTATGATTAAGTTTTCCTACCCGGTGCACCATAAAACATATCTTTATTTGGGGTGAGATGGAGAGTAGGGCTGGGAAAGAAGGGGACAGGATGCTATGTGGTTGGAGAACAAAGGGGTGGGACATGCCACTGAGGAGTTTCCAATTTTAATAATCTTTGCTAACTGGATGCCAAGTTCTCTTGTTTGCATGCCCTCTAAAAGGAACTACCTGGACTACTAACTTCACCCTGGTGGGTTGAATGTCCACCACAAAGATAGATTAAGTAGTCCATAGCTTCCATCCTATCTCCCCAGAGCTTTACAGAGGTGTTTCCTCACTCCTGGGTAGCCAAGGGGAACTGAGTCAAAGCTTTGGAGTTACTGTTTTGGGGAAGCAGTGAAAACTGAGGGCTCCTTGGAGGTGGGGCGCTGGGCTCTACAGGATGGTCCAGAGTTTCATAGGTGTCTCTTCTACTCCTTGGAGGCTCTGTGTGGAGATGGCCAATTAAAGCACTGTACCACTCACAACCAATACCTAATTCAGCCCAGAAATGGAATTAGGAAGCCAGTTCCCAGAGATGCAAGTTTCTGAAAGATGATACCTATGAGTTTCTGAGAAACATACAAATGAAACAAAAAAGGACTGAAGAAAGAATAAGCCAACATGGCCAAAGCCAGAAGTCATCCAAGTCCTCAGCACCCATGGTCTCCAGGCCCAAGATCACCAAGTTCACTGGCCCCAAGGCCAGCACCAGACTCACCAGCCCCAAGATTGTCGCTGAACATCTAGCCCTCAAGATCGTCGCTGAACATCCAGCCCCCAAGATCTCAGAGCCTGTCTCCAAAGGGGTCAGAACCATTAACCCTGAGGTGACCAAGTCTTCTGACCCACAGCATACTAAGCCCAAGATCCCAAGGTCACTAAGTCTGACACCAAGTTGCAGTTCCAGCTCTAAAGTCACCAAGTCCAAAGCCAAGGATTTTTGTTATCTAGTCATTTTCAATCATGTCTGACTTTTTGGAGCCCTATTTGGGGTTTTCTTGGCAGAGATATTGGAGTGGTATGTCATTTCCTTTTCCATCCCATTTTATAGATGAAACTGAGGCAAACAGGGTAAGTGACTTGCCCAGGGTCACTCAGCTAGTGTCTAAAGCAGGATTTGAACTCAGATCCTCCTGACTCCAAGCTTGGCATTCTATCCACTGTGCTAGCTACCTGCCTTAGGTTACCAGCCAAGTTTATCCAGTCCACTGCTAAGGTCCAATCCAAGGTTCAAACTCAAAGCCAAGGTTTCCAAGCCCAACTCTAAAATCAGGAAATCCAAAGTCAAGGTTAGCAATCCTACTCTCAGTCAACAAAGAAAGGGATTCCAAGACCCCAAGCCCACTGACTCCAAGACTTCCTGCACCACCAGCCGAAGGAAGCCACCCCCAAAACTGTTAAGTATTAAGGCCCGGGGGCTAAGGCTACTCATGCTATACCTTGAAAACTGATGCTTTATCACAGGACTTGTTTAAACCATAAACCAGTTTTTCTTATCTCAAGATCATCTCATCTCAAGACATCACTGACTATTTTGTGCAAAATAAAAGAAGTGGAGAGTGACAAAGAAAAAAGAATTCAACAGTTATGTGGCCCTGCCCCGTTGCCCCGCTTCCGTTGCACGACACCTATTATTATACCCTTTTTACAGATTGAGGCTGGAGCTCAGAGAAGAGAATTGATTTGCACAAGGTTCCACAACTCAGAGCCAGGATTCGATAACCGGAGCCCTTTCTATTTCCCCAAATGTGGCTGAGGGAGCGGGCAGCCGCGGGGACTGGAGGGAGCTCTGCTTGGAGGCCAAAAGAACAGGGCTAGAATCCTCCCTGTGCCACTAACGTATTGTTAAAGTCCTTTCCTTCCTCCGGGACTCAGCGTCCTCTTCTGTGAAAGCAAAGGATTCCATTTAAGCAGGGAGTCTGTGAGAGTCCAGGCTCGGGTCGGGGATGCCCATCCCCACCCAGTTACCCAGTGGTCCTTTCCGAGTTGGGGCTGGAGGAGACGGCTGCGAGACACCAGGTCCGAAGTGGCAGCAGCCACCTGGGTCAGGGTTCCTGACTCCCCCCCTCTTTCAGAAGCTTGTCCTCATCAGCCCACCATAGGCTTCACGTGATTGAAAGTGGAAAGAAACTAGATCATGGATTCCTAACCAAACTCCCATTTTACAGATGAGGAAACTGAGGCTCCGAGTAAAAAAAAAAAACCTTTCGGAAGGTAGGAAAGAATTGGGATCTGAACCCAGGTCCTCCCGCTCCAAGTCAAAGCTCCTTCCATTAGCCAAAGCCATTCCAGCTCGTCATTAAGGGATCGCATTGTGGACTTGACGGCTGGGGGAGGCCGGGGGGCTGGAAGGGGAAAGGGGGCCCCCCTTCTAGGCTTGCATGCTGGGTGGCCTGCCCTGAGAGTCCCTAGGGCTCCTTACAGGTGGCGGGCAGACAGGGCCGGAGCCAAACCGGGGGCCGCAAGGCAGTAGGATGGGGGGAAGCCCGGCCCCCGCCCCCCACATTCCAGCTGCGTCTGGGTGTCCAATTCTCCCCGCGCATTCCTGCGCGTGGGATCGGCCGGCTGGGGAATTTCTCCGGTCATTCATTTCGGGGGAAGGGGCAGCCGGGAGGGCTTGGGGGCCCAGCGGGCCAGCCTGTGGTCCTGTGAAAACAAAACAGTAAATAAATCAGCGGGAGAATTTACACTGGAGGCCGCCGAGTGTTTTCACACGCTGCCGGCCTGTCTAAAATAAATACCTGGCCGGCCTGGGAGGGGGGAAGGCAGAGAGGATGGGATGCTCTCAACCCTCAGCTCCCTGGCAGCCCAATGGCAACCTCTGATTGTCCTCACCAGGCTCAAGGGCAGGGCTCTGGCAGCTGGGAAATGAGGACCAGGGCTCCGAAAAGATGGACCCGAAATGAGTTTCTTCCCCTGTCCCCCAATACACAGACCCTCCCTCAGCTCAGCTAGGCTGTCTGATCTTTGTTTGTTTTTCCCGTTCAAGTGAGAGACAGGAGGGGAAAGAACCTTGGGTTGGGAGTCAGGAGACCAGGGTTCCAATCCCAACTCAGCCATTAACTTGCTGGGTGACCTTAAGTAAGACTCTCTTTCCATCTCTGGGCCCTTCCATAAAATAAGAGAGGTGGACTTGAGGTCTAAGTTTTTCTCTAGCCTTGACATTTCACATCTCTGTTCTAAGCACTCCCCCACCCCATATCACCCACCCCCTGCCCCACCTGGGACATTCCCTGTTCTAAGACCTCTCCCATCTCTGATGTCTTTGTATCCATTCATTAATTTGACAGATATTTATGAACAAATATGAGTTAGACACATATGAACCTTGAAGCCAACTTACAATCTTGGAGCTGGAAGGGGTTCAGAGGTCATTTAGTCTAGTCATTCACCAAATAGTAATAAATCAAAGTCTTGCAAGTTAACCTCACAAGTGAAGATGGAAAGCATGGTTAATGGGCAGTTGGTCTTTAAAAAAAAAATCTGGGGTTCTTAGTGGACTGCAAAGCTCCCTCGGAGTCAGTGGAATAATGATGTAGCAGTCAACACAGCTGATCTTGGCCTGCATTGAAAGGGAGCAGAGCTTCTTGAGATAGGGAAGCTGAACATCCTCCTGACCTCTCCCCTGGTCAGATTCATCTGGAGAATTGGGTTCAGTCCCAGGCATCAAGGTTTAAGGAAGGATAATGAGGAGTAGGAAAGTACTTACAAGGGAAATGGGGAAGGTTCCTGAGTCTATGACAGGGGATCATTTGGAGGAGCTGGGCATGTTTAGCTTGGAGAAAAAGAAGGGGAGAAGAAATGTGTGGAGGAGGGTATGAGTTCCATGCTGTGTCTGAAAAAGGCCATCCCAAAGTGAAATGGGCTGCCTAGAGAGGCTAGAGTCATTAGGGATGATATAATGGAGATTCCTTTTGTGTATGAGCTTGAGACAGTATCTGGCACATAGTAGGTGCTTAATACCTTTGGACAAAATGGCCAATTCTCCTACTCTGTGGTTTGGTGAAAGTTTACTACTTTGTGGTTTCTGAAGCTTTGTCCCCGAAGCAATCCCCTGAAAGATGATCTGTGAGAGTATGAATATCATCCCCATTTAAAAGATTAGGAAACTAAGACCCAGAAGTCTCATCCAACAAGGGTCAGAGGAAGAAGAGCAGTGACATCTGATGACTCCTCTTCGGAGAAGGATATTTGTCAGCTTGTTAACAGTTGAAAGCAGACTGGACCTACTGGACAGAAAGCTGGCCTCAGAGCCAGAAAGACCTGGGTTCAGATCCTACCTTTGACACATATTATCACATCACTTCTCAGTGCCCAAGGCAACTAATTCTCTATGGCACAAATATCATCAGCAACAGGACAGCCCACCAGCTGGGATTTCAAGCCCAGCCAAGAACAAATTGACCATCACCGACATGATGCCTAAAAACAAATTTGGTTGGTACTTGATAAAGAGAGAAAAGGACTCCTGGGGCCAGACATTGTGAACCATTTCATTGCCCCATGAGTGCTTGGACTGTCTCTATAGTTTAAACTCAAACCCACTCACTCCAGGGACCATGTGGGGTGTGTGTGTGTGTGTGTGTGTGTGTGTGTGTGTGTATGTGTTCATCCTTCGTTGCCGAAGAAGACCATGCCATCAGAGAAATAATGACATGACTTGCACTTGACTTTGTTTTGAGGGAGGGAGGGCTGTGCAGATCACCAGCCTCACTTCTCCTCCAGAGTCATCAGAATCCAGTGACCAGATATTCATCAGGATGACTGGAGATGACCCAGGATGAAGCAATTGGGGTTAAGTGACTTGCCCAAGGTCACACAGCTAGTGTCAAGTGTGTGAGGTGAGATTTGAACTCAGGTCCTCTTGACTCCTGCACTGGTGCTCTATTCACTGTACCATCTAGCTGCCCCTGGGACCTTGTGTACGCAAGGGGAGAATATATCCTTGGTTGGGCGGTTGTTTCTGTGACTTTTCCCTTTGCTGTACTTTGTCAGCAAATATCCTTTGACAAAAAAACTAATAGATGTCTATGGATTGTTTGATATTAAGGGAAACATCGGATAGGGGCACTTGAGCAATGATTTTAGAAGCCACAACCTCTCAGCAGGTTCCTCCTTCGGGGGACCCAACCTGACAGCGGGAATAGGGGTTGGGAGAATGAACCCCAAAGGGAGAGAGGGTTGCATGTGGAAATGAACACGTTTACTGATCTTTGTCAATTTCATAATTAAAAAGGATTTTTAAAAGTAATATATTTGCTGACTAATATGGAAATGTTTTACATGATTGCCAATGTATAATCTACATCTGATTGTTTACCATCTCAGGAAAGAGGGAAGAATGAAGTGAGGGAGGGATAGAATTTGGAATTTTAAAAAAAACTTAAAAAAAATCAAATGTTAAAAAAATTATTTTAACTTGTAACTAGGGGAAATTAAATATATATATATTTTTAAATAATGTATTTTCCTGGTGTTTTAAAAATCTCTTTAAGAAGGATTTAAAATAAAAAGGATGAAGAGGGGAGAAAACAGCCTGTGCATATTCACCTTGTTTAATATCAGAGAAAATAGCCATCCTAGAAGAAGACCAAAAGGTAAGACCCCCAGCCTCATGAGTCTGTACCCAAATTTTAGGTCACAAGCAAGAGGAACATGACAAAAAAGAACATTTGATTTCACGGGACTCCTAAAACCCATGACTGCAATACGGTTCTAGAAAAGTCTACTAGGAGAGGGGGCTGAGTAGCCTTGACTATTTTTAAAAGTTTTATTGATGTGGTTGTTTTTTTTTTTTAAACATTATAAACATTTATAGATTATTCCCACTTGGTGAGAGGTCTCTTATAGCAAAGTAGAACAGTTAAGTAAAGTTAATAATACAATAACTTCACTTAAAAGTGCACAAGACATTCCACATCTCTAGAACTCGCTAACTTCTCTATTAAAAAAAAATAACACAAATAAATTTTCTCTACCTCCTGCCTCCACACCATTTAGAAAAAAGGAAAGAAAAACAAACTTCTTGTAACAAATATGCATAGTTAAGCAAAACAAATTCCCTCGATGTCTCTATTTAAAAAAAAGTTTCATTCCATGCCCTAAATTCATCACTTCTCTGTGACGGAGAGCATCCATCCATCATTGGTCTTCTAGTATTATAAATGGTCGTTGTATTGATCAGAGGGCTTTTACATCTTTCAGAACTACTCGTCTTGACAGTGTTGTGGTCATTGTATAAATGTCCTTCTGGTTCTGCCCATTTCACTCTTCATCAGTTTCCAAAAGTCCTTGAAATTGTTCATTTTTATAAGATTGTTGTAACAGTATAAATTGTCTTTCTGGATTTGCTTCCCTGACATTATGTCAGCTCATATAAGTCTTAAGGTAAACTCCTCTGAGGAAGTCCAGCAAACAGAAAGGATAAATGTGGAGAAGAGCATTGGGGGTGACCAGCGATGGAGGGAGAAACAGAAGGGATTTTGTCATGGGACTAGACTGCAGACCACTGGAACAGGAACTGATTGTTCCTTCCTCGAGTCTGTGGGAGAGAATGAAAGGAAATATGGGCCTCCTCTGAGGTAACACCTTGTTACAATAATTAGTTCAGTTTATGCTGAAGGTCCCTGAGGGCTACATGGTTCCCTTCTCAGCTGCTTTAGGGAATTTATGGACATTTAGGAGGGTGCAATTGCTCTGAGCCCCTAGTTAGGAAAATGGATAACATGTAGGCGGAAGTGTGACTCTCAGCCTTAATTGACATTTATTTCTACAACACACAACTCAAAGGTCATTTGTATAAGTTTTTCCTCATTACTAGAGATTCATTACTTAGTACTCCATGGTAAAAATCTAGAGAGAAGAGAGCAGCTAGGTGGTTCAGTGGATAGAGCTCTGGGCCTGGAATCAGGAAGACATGAATTCAAAGCCCAACTCTGACACT
Source organism: Potorous gilbertii (assembly GCA_028658325.1). Taxonomy (NCBI): domain Eukaryota; kingdom Metazoa; phylum Chordata; class Mammalia; order Diprotodontia; family Potoroidae; genus Potorous; species Potorous gilbertii. The sequence goes on from CM053773.1 coordinate 243,475,249, forward strand.
AGCTGTGTGCCCCTAGACAAGTCACTTAACCTGTTTGCCTTAATCCACCGGAGAAGAAAATGGCAAACCACTCCTTTGTCAAGAAAACCCCAAGGACAGTATGGGTCCCAAAGAGTCGGACATGACTGAACGACAAGAAAAGAAAAGCGAGATGCTCATCTTCTACCTGCCATCTTTGAGAGAGAAGACTCTTCAGATCCCCAGAGGAAGAAAAGGACTCTGGGGAAAAGCCACCTAGAAGAGCCAACAATCTCTAACATGTCCCTACCCCAGAGATTTCAGGGAATTTCCCTTTGGAGGAGATCTGAGACTTGCTCTTGGTTGAGCTGAGCTATCTTGCTCCTAATGGGAGTTCATTCAACTCTTTATTGGCTGCTACACGTTCTCCTATGAATACTTTCACTGATTTCTATTTCACTGTTTTGCTATTGACTTGGATAAATGGGTTTATTTGCTAATTGCTAAGCATGCTCACTGGGGAGCTGGCATCTGCGGAGAAGGGGTCAAGCCTAGCTGGGGCACTCTTCAATTAAGGAACAGAGATCAGAAGTGAAGCCTGACCCTAAAAATCATTTTCCTTAGACTAACGATATTTAAGGAAGCAGATAGATGTAATCCCACCTCTGTGGTCTCAACCTCCTGCTTTCCTCCCGGCAGGAATCAAAATCTCCTTTGGAGAAGGAGAGAAGGGAAGATGCGCGCGATCGTGCTCGTGCGCGCTCTCTCTCTCTCTCTCTCTCTCTCTCTTCCCTCCCTCCCTCTTTCTCTTTCTCCTCTCCCTATCTCCATCTCTCTCTCTCTCTGGCTTTCTCTCTCTCTGTAAGTACACACACACACACACACACATACACACACACACACGTTTTGTTGTTCTGGCCTAGATGTGCCTGTGAGCCACATCTAGACAGATCCATTCAGACATACATAGTTGACATGGGCAAGATAGCACACTACACACACATCTCTACAAGTCTATCTCTAGTTAACTTCTGGTCTCTTCATAATTGAGGCAAAATTCAGGTTTACCAGAAGTGTTTGGTAGAGAAGCAGTATATTATGTTATTCTGTTGATAGGCACTTGGAGGGGAAGTTAGGGAAAGAGCAGAGCTTTTCTTGGAATCTCCATGATACTACCCACTGTCCTTTGAGGTGTCCTCCTCCCTATCTTCCTTCTCTGCCACAACTCAGTAGCTTCCTTTTTTTATTTCCTCCCCTCTCCCTTTCTTTCCTCCCTCCCTCCCTTCCTTCCTTCCTTCTTCCCTTCCTTCCTCCATTCTCTTTACTTCCAGACTCTCAAAATCTCTCTCAACTCCAAATTTCTACCTCGAGGGTTTTCACCTATCCAATTAAAGACCCACAGGGCATGACTAAACTTCCTCAACTAAGCCTTTGAGGACTTTTCACACATAATCTAAAGACTTTGATTGATTGGTTGATTGAGATTTGTTCTCGCCTTGTTAAGGTATCAGGGAATCTTATCTCTGACTTTAAGTGGGGTGCGGCCACTTGATTGATTTACTCAGTCAACACCCCACCTATAAACTGATTTATTTGAGAGATTATAGAAGAGCAGCTTTTAAAGGGCCGAGAAGGAAGAATGGATAGGATCTCATTGATGAAAATTCTCCAGTGGAAGTCAGTCCAGAAGGGAAGATACTAAGGAAATAAATTCTGCCCACATAAAGAGGAACAATGCCAAGGAGGAAGGAAAATTACTTTTCTCTAAAGAGATCCATGTAAATGCATGGAGAACTCAAAGATTCACTCAATTTTCCTTTATTTTTAGGTCTACATTCTCTCCCTCTCCCTCCCCCACCCCCACCAAGAAAGCAAGAAAAACAAAAGCCCAGTTACAAACAAGCAACGTTAAGCAAAACAAATTCCTGCATTAGACGTAGCTTCCCCTCCCCTTTCTCCCCCCTCCCCATCTCAATCTACCCTGAGTGTGGGCAGCCATGAGTCCTCTGGAATCGCCCTTGGTCATTGTGTTGATAGGAGTTTCTAGGTTGTTCAGAGTTGTTTGTCATTAATAATAATGGCTAATATTTCTCTAGCTCTTTATTTTTACATAGTCAGGCACTGCTGAGTGCTTTACAATTGTTATTTTATTTGATCCGCAAAAGTTTCTGATATTATCCCTGTCCTACAGTTGGGGAAATTGGGGCAGAGGAAATGAATTGACTTGCCCAGGATTACACGGCTAGGAAGTGTCTGAGGTCACAGTTGAACTCTGGTCTTCCTGACTCTACTGCAGTGCCTCGTTGGGCAAAAGGTGTTCAAGTCTTAATTTGTTTCTGTTTTCTAAGAAGAATGTTTTCTTTACACAGGAAATGACAGAATAAAAATGATTAACATGGAGTTGATAAGTACGGAGATAGCCTAGGTACCCTCTGTCCCAAAGGAACTGCATCCTCAGATCTTAAAAGAACTGGCAGATGTGATGGCTGAGCCTTGCACCAGTCTGTGGATAACTCATAAGGCACTACGTGAAGTATCTCAATGTTTTTAAATGGGCAGAGAGAAGAGTTCACAAACTTTGGGTCAGTGAAACTCACGTAAGTTGCTGAGAAAACAAGTTGCTGGGAAACATCTATGATGGCTCGTTAAAGGGATGGTTCATGAAGATCTAGAAAGGGAAACAGTGATTCCAAAGAGTAAGCCCAGGTTATGCCAGATTAACCTTTTGGTTAGGATTATTAAATGTATACATTGGAGGGAATGCAGAAGATACAGTTTATTTAGATTTTAGCAAAGTCTTTGATAAATTGTCTTATATTTTTCCTTTGAAAAAGGGACAAGTAGACCAAATTGAGAACACAATTAGATGGATTCGGCCAATTCAAAGAGCAGTAAAATGAAATGATTCAATATGAACATGAAAGGTCTCCAGAGAAGAGCCCCAGGGAACTGTGCTTGACCCTCTCATGCTTAACATTTTCCTCAGTGACTTGAATAAGCACAGACAGTGTACCAGAAAATGTGCTAAGCATTGGGGTTAGCAAGAAAAACAAAACCAGTTCCCACTCTCAAAGAGCTCACAATTTATGACATAATAGGCAAATGATTATGTACAAACAAGCTATGGAAAGAATAAATTGCAGCTAAATCCAGAAGGAAGGCACTACCACTTAGCATCAAGGGACAGATAGGTTTCTGCTCAATGTAAAGAAAGATAACTTTGTAATTATCACAGTTCCCAAATGGAAGGGGCTGCCTTATAAGGTAGCGAGTTCCCCATGCCTGCAGGTCTCCAAGCAGAGGCTAGATGTCCACTTGTCAGGATGCTGGACTTTGGTCCCGGTGGGGACTTTATTCAAAGCCCTTCAAGGCCTGTTCTTCTTAGCTATTAGGTTTTGGGATTGATGGGCTCCCCATGAGTGAAAGTAGAGGCAAGAAAAACAAGCAAGAATAAGAAAGGAGAGTGGGGGAGGGGAGAGGTCCTTGGGAGCTGCCCAGACCTGGCTATCTGCAGTCTTGTGTGACTTCCTTGGATCAGAAACTTGTCCTCAGGAAACTCACCTTGTCTTCAGTGCTGGGCTTCCTACGCAAAAGTGCCTTTTGAAAATCTCTACCTTGAATGAATTGAGCTTATTAATACATATTTATTGTAATTAAAATTATCACAAGATAATAAGTAGGAGAATTTTCCATCTGAAAATGCATCTCCTTCCAGAGCAGGTCTACATACAAATTAATGGGGCGCCCCAGACCCTTTCTCCCTCAAGAAGCACTGGGTCTGGAGACAAGGAAGTGGTACCTTGAAGGAAAACAAGAATTACAAAAGATGGTGGCAAGCAAGGGAGAAAGGAAAAGGCATTCCAGAGTTAAGAGCAAAAGCTCTCCCTTTGCCCGAATCATTAAAGGAGCCCCCTAATCCATCTTCCAGACTCTTCCCACTTGAATCTGGATTCCACACAGCTCCCCAAAGGAGCGCCCCATGACCGACTGAAGCATGTCATGCCTCCACCCAAGGTGTTCCAGGATGCAGAATTTTATACAGTGAAAATGTGCTGGCTTTGGAGTCAGGGACCAAGGGTCAAATTCTGGCCCTGTTTCTTACCTGTATGACCTTGGACACATTACCTAACCTCTCTGTGCCATATTAATAGCTTACTGTTTCCTATATGCCAGTATTTTTTACAAATATTATCTCATTTGATTCTTACAACAACCTTCTGAGCTAAGTTCTATCATTATCTCTATTTTATAATTGAGGAACTGAGGCAAACAAGTTCAAGTGACTTGTCCAAGGTCACAGTGCTTGAGGACAGAATGAGGGGGGTGGTTTGTGGTCCCTCCAGCTCTGTGTCTGTAATCCAAATCTAAGGATGGGTTTGAAACCATCCCCTCAGGTCTCAATCAATCAATCAATCAATCAACCCACCAATAGAATTCATGTGATCAAGGGGCAAAAAGGCCTTTGAACTAGAATGACCAAGTAGAGTCCTCCAACTGGAGAAGAATCAGACTGCTAGCTTCAGAAAATCAGACCTTGCCCCAGGGATTATTGATAAATTATCTAGAGTTGAGAAGTGAGAAATTCTAAAGAGGGAGGAGTGGCCAAGGAGATATCGGGAGAAGGACTTGAAGACTACAGGAGGGTGTCCTGAATGGCACCTCCAGGTGGGGACAGAGGACTGAGTCTGGAGTCATGAAGCCCTGAGTTCAAATGTCCCCTCAGATACTTACTGTCTGTGGGACCTTGGACAAGTCCTTATCTGCCGTTTGCCTCATCTCTGAAATTGGGATAAGAATAGCAGTTACCTAGAACCCAGAAGGTCTGGGTTCAAATTCTGTACCTGTGGGCAAGTCACTAACTTCACCTGGTCCTCCTTCATATTTTAAGATGCTCTTGGAGATTTCTTCCAGCTCTAAACCTATGAACTTATGATCTCTCATTTTACAAAGAAGGACACTGAGGCTTCCAGAGGTCATTCTCCTTATCAAAGGTCCTGTAGGGGAGGACTCTGAATCTAGGTATCTTTAGAATCTCTTCCACCTTTAGATCTCTGACCCCAGAGAAACCCATTCCATCAATCTCCACAAACATATAGGTGCCTACTATGTGCCAACCACTGTGCCAAGGACAGAAGAAAGGCTGAGCCTCACAGAGCTCTCACTATGTATCATTTGTGGATAGTGACCTGAGAGTCGACCCCTGGGTTGGTCATGTCACACTCTCCAGGCCAATTTCCTCTTTTGTGAAGTGAGATGCTCAGGTTAATAGGTCCCTAAGAGCATTTCCAGTTTCAGGTACAAGGAGAAGCTCCCCCCAAACCGCATTCACTTGGGATACCTAAGGGCTAATGATTCTCGCGGGAGACATCGGCCTTAGGACCCACTTTCAAGGATCGCTCTGCTGGGCGTCCTAACGGACAGGCATCAGTCAACACTGCCCGGAGCCCCTCCCTTCCTCTTCCCTCCTCTGTCCATCACCAGCCTGGAAAGGCAGGGGAAGTTACCAGATGTTTGTTTAACCAGCTCCATGACGAGGATCAGCCCCCCCAGGATGGACCCTGAGGCCGGCACCCCGATTGAAAGGATGGGGGTGGTTCTGGTGAGGAAATGTTGATTCTTGTCTCAGATCCTTTGGGGGCAGAAACACATAGTGGAAGACCAGAGGAGGTAGCCTAGAAGTCGGTGTAGCCACGACTGAGGGCGGCATAGAACTGAAAACCAGATTGGGGGTGGAGAGAGAGAGCAGAATCATGGGGTCCTCAGAGAGACGGGATCTGGGCCAGGGAAGTGTGAGGGCCATGAGGTCACTGGGGACTCTGAAAGGAGAGGCAGTGGAAGTAGTGGAAATGGGGTTCAGACTCAAGTCTGGGGAGATGGGCTCAAATCCTTACATTCCTACCCACTTCCTGGATTCATTTAACCTTTCTGGGTCTCAATTTCTTTCTCTGTAATCTGAATCTATGAAGTTTAGCATTGATTGGATCCCAGATTTAGAATCTGAGACTACCTGGTTGAATCTCCTCATTTTACCAAGGAGGAAACTGAGACTCAGGGAAAGGAAAAGACCTGTCCTGCGACATGCAGATTGGTGAGTGTCAGGGTCCGGTTGGCCTCAGATGACCCTACAGTCTCTCTGGGCTTCGATTCTAGGGTTCTTACTAGTCTGGCTAGAGAAAATCTGTTTGAATCTTTACAGAAATGGGAAGCTTACTATTTCAAAAAAGTAGCTTGTTCCACTGTCAGGAAGCAATTTGTGCTGGAAAGTGCTGAGTGAAGGTGAGGAGGTGAGAGTTAAGAGGTCTGAGAATAGGGGATGTCAGAGCTGGGGTGGGGGTGGATAGAATAGAATAGAATTTAAGCTGTTTCTTTTTGCTATCTCTGTGAACTTGGACAAGTCCCTGCCCTTCCTTGGACCTCTATTTCCCTACCTGTAAAAAGAGGGGTTTAATCTAGATGATCACAGTGCTAGGTTGAACGATGTGGTTAGAGCCAAGCCAAACCTGAAATCAATAAGGCCTTAATTCAACTCCTGCCTTAGACACACCCGAACTGAACCACTGTCTGCCTCAGTTTCCTCATCTGTAAAATGGAGATAGTAACAGACCCTGCCTTGAAGGGTTATTCTGAGGATTAAAGCAGTTCATTATTGCAAGGCACTTGGCCAACCTTAAAGTATTCTAGACATACCAGCAGCTCTGACCTCAAAGGTCTCAGCCCTCTGTCCTCTGACCTTTGCCTGGGACAGACCTATTCCCACGAAGGCCTTCGAGCCAGGATCACTCAGCACTGAGGCCCAAGCGTCCCGATAAGTACCTGCCAGGTGCTCAGCCTACCAGGTGGGGGGTCTCTCCTCACCTGGGAACTCTAGCTGGTTGATCTCCCGTTCTGCTTCCTTATCCCCCCATCCTAGCTGATCAGACATTAGAGGAGGCTGGAGGAATGAAGGTAAGGAAGTCAGATACCCATTCTGGGGAAAACTCCCCTTGGAGATGAAAGAAGTCACAAGTGGACCAGGGAATAGGAGGGGAGGGAGTTCTGCCAGGGAATAGGGGCGGTAGGGGGAGAGCAAGGGAACTCATCAGTGTCCTCCAAGGAGTGGAGAGAGTGGAAAAGCCTCATGAGACAGGATAGAGGGCCCTAGTTCAAACCTCAGTTCTTTTTTTATCAACCAAGGACAGTGGATAAGTCCCTTCCCCTCTCTGAGCCTCAAGTTTCTTCATCTGTAAAATGAGGGAGTTGAGTAGATGGTCCTGGAGGTCCCTTCCAACTCTGAATCCCATGAACTTCAGCTGCTTTGCTTGGCAGCCTGGAGGCAGGAAGGGGAGGGGTAAGGGGAGATGATGTGCTGTGGAGGAAAGGGGCTGGGCAATGGAGGGGCTGTAAAGTTTAGACAAGACTTGGCCCCTGCCTTCAAACCCCAGACTGATGGGGGATCAGACATGAACACAGGTGCCCCCAGGAGTCAAGAGACCTAGACTCTGGTCCCAGCTTGTGTATCTCACTCACTGGTTCTAGATGGTGCTAATTCCCTGTTGCCCCCTCTGCCCTGCCCATGAGCTGAGCAGCTCTAGATGAAAACCTTGTGGGGAGAGGTTTGACTCTGAGGGCCCTTCCCCAAAAGGAGGATAGGGGTAGAAGAGAATCTTGAGACTTCTTGGGAGACAGAAGGAACCAGAGAGCTCCTAGGGAGGAAAGGCAAAGGAGATGGGGGTCACTCTCACCTCTTGGTGCCTCCAGACAGGAGGGAGCTTTTGGGGACTCCGAGTAAGAGTGAGCATGACTCTATGATTGGGAAAAGTCATTGGGGTACGCATTCAGAGCTGGAAGGGACCTCAGAGGACAAAGGGCCAAATCCCCCCATTTAATGGATAAAAAAACTGAGGCATAGAAAGATTAAGTGACTGACCAGGTCTGAATTCTCTCTGCCCCCACCGTCACCCAGGCAATCACGGGGAACACACTTGGACCAGATGCTGCTCCAGAGAAAGAAACAATCAGACCCTGCAGCTGCTCCCTTTCCAGATGTGAGTTTGTTCACATCTGGAGATGCAAGGCTTGCTTTATGCATCCCGGAAACCCCCCTGGGAAATGCCTGGGCCCCGGGTAAGATTGGGGGCAGGGATTCCTTGGGGAGAAGGAGCTCCTCAGAGACCGACCAAGCCTCTGGCTTGGTGGTGAGGGGCATTCTGAGGAGAGGTGGTGGCTAGGAGTGGGAGTGGGCATAAGGAGGTCAGAATGAGGTTAAGTTAGACTCTGAGGGAGCTAGGGGTGGAGATATTTGCATGGGAAAGGAATTGTGGAACTGTTAGGTAAAGTGACTGTGTCCTGGTGAGGGTCAGGAGGCTGAAGGTGAGTACATGGGGTTGAGGATGGATCTGAGACTGCTGAATGAGTGTGCACAAGAGTGAATGCATGACTGTGAGACTGGATGGCAGGAAGATCCCTCTCACTGGGAGAGCTGTCCCAAAATGGAACAGATCTCCTCGAGAGGAAGTGAGCTCCCCATCACTACAGGTCCTCAAGCAGCAGCTGAATGACCCCCTGTCAAGCCCACTATGGCTTTTCTGTATGGATTGGACTAGACAGTTGTTGAGGTCCCTTTTGACTCTCTGTGCCTCAGTTTCCTCATATGTAAAAGGAGATGATACAGGCTCATTGTGAGTTTCAAATGCTTCCATGCTGCTATATCAAAGCCTCGATCTACACAAAGCTTTTTGGGATCTCCTGATTATTTAAAGTGCTTTACAAACCTTTAAACCTAGCTACCTGCCACCCAGGAGGAGAAGGAGGAGGAGGGAGGTGAGTATGGTAACAATGACCAGTACTCTTCATTTTCCATTTTCTCATTTAAACATTTCAATGCCAAAGCAGGGGGAGGAGAGGGGAGGAGAGAGGAGAGGACCACAGCTCCTGCCAAACTGTAAGATCCCTAAAAGCAGGACCTGCTTAGCTAAATTCTCCACCCTCCCTAGCACCTAGCCAAGGGTATTACACACACTAGGTGCTTAATCAGTGTTGAAGTCAAAATAGTATCAGATCTAGAAAGGGACTCATAGGCCTCCCTCTCTCAGTTGTTAATGCTCTCCCCCTCTTAATATAATCATGTATACATTTATCTGTGTACATGTGGCATCCCCTCTCCCTCCCTTGTGTCTCTGATACCTAGCACAGTCCCTGACCCATAGGAGGAACTCAATTCAACTACGTGGATTTATTGGATAGAATCTCAGAGTCCTACCTTACTTGGTCAAGCACCCCCAAGACAATGACCAGACCTACAGTCCTCTATCCTCCATCTAATTATCTCTAGCCATGGGGAACCCACTTTGCCCATTCTATTTTGGAACAGCCTACATGGTTAGAACATATTTCCTTAAAGACTCATGGGTCTTGATTTTGGAAGGGACGAACTCATCCCTTTATCTCATTTCGCTGATGAGGATACTAAGGCTAGAAGCCCAAAGTCATCCAACCAGATCCCTAGCTCCTGAACCAGCCTCTTTCTTACCACATTACCCAGTGCCTTCAGAGATCATCCAAGGTAATCTCCCCTATTTTACAGATTTGGTAACTGAGGCACTTGGAAGGGAAGAGAACGTCTGAGTATCCATGGTGAATGTGGCAGTACTTGATTAGAACCCTAGGTAAGGGATCTTCCACCTTGCCTTCCAAGAGGTAGATTAGCCTTTGACCACAAATAAAGAGGTGACTCATCCTCCCTCCCCTAGGCCAGTGTTTGCTCAGCCCCCAACTGGAGCAGCTTCCCTTTCTTATCTGCTGTCTGTTGTTCTTAGCCAGCTGTGGGAAGACTCTTGGGCTATCTCCTTGAAGAAAAACTGTGGGCTGAGAAGAGGTGGATGCTTTGATGGTGAGGCTGACAGCTCAGTTGTCAACTCTGCTCCCAGGGGCCAGAGCCCTGTGCCCTAAGCATCAGAGGCTAGAGAGCTAGCCTAGAAATCAACCCACCTGAGCCCCTCATGTCCCAGGAGAGCCAACAGGGACCCAGAGAGGGACAGATGTCTCCCTGCATCACAGGAGGAGGGAGCACTTGGGTTTCCAGAGCCAGACTAATGTCTGCAGCCACCTTCCTTTCCCTCTGCTGCTTCACTGTATTTTAGAAACTCAGATTTCCCCAATGTAACATTATAAACTCCTTGAAGGCAGGCCTGTTTAATATTTTCTGTCTTTGCATCCCCAGGGTCCAAAATATTGCCTGTCATAGAATAAAGGATCACTGACTTGTTGAATTGAATCAATCTCAGGTCTGCCACACAGTGACCTTGGGCACGTCACATCCCCCTGCTTTTCTCCTTTTCTCCATCCTACTGGTCATCCAGAGGAATGTGGTTTCTCAATATCTCTCAGATTTCCTGCCTTCTCTATCCTCTGTCCTGTCAATAATCAGGAAATCGATGTTTCCAAAGTTCTTGGTGACACTGGATCACTTTCCACCTACTCCAAAGAAGCTTCACTATTTTCATACCTAAATCCTACCATGGGGGCATTTCTCCCCAAAGGAATCAGTCTTGAGCTCCTTGCACCTCAGAGAAAAGGTTTTTATAAATATTTTCTCTCCAGATATTAGAATATTCATCTCTTCTTCGGACTAATCAATCCCAGTTAATCTCACTTAACCTCTGTCTACCTCAGTTTCCTCACCTGTAAAATAGGAATAATAGTAGAAGTGACCTCACAGGGTTGTTGTGCAGATTAAATAAGATAGCTTTTGTAAAGAGTTTAGCACTGTGTTCGGCATACAATAAGTGCTTAATAATAGTTTTTCTTCCCTTCCATTCCTTTCATTACCTTCAGTCCTGGTTGCCCTCCTTTGAACACTCTCCAACTTATTGTGCCCTTCTTAAAAGGTGGCACTCAGACCTGTATACAGTATCCTAGAAGTGTTCTGACTAAGGAACACTGTAAGGCTATCTCCATCTGTGTTCTGAATGCTCTGATTCTCCTCATGGAGTCTAAGGTTAAATTAGCTTTTCTCAGTTGCCATGACATACTGTTGACTTGTGGTCCACACTCCCTCCCAGCCCCCTGGATCACATGAACTGCTTTCTAGCCATACTTTCCCCCATCTCACACCCAAGTAGAAGATTGTATATTCTTTCAATTTCATATTTTTAACTTTGCCTCAATGTTCTTTCTTGTTGAAGTCTTTGGGGATCCAAAGTTGACAAGTGTGCCGTCTATCCCTCTATCCAGAGCTGTCCACTTAAATACTTCAGTGAGTCTGGATCTGTCATTTATGTCAGAAAGAAGATACTTATGATTTCCTTCATAGAGGTATTCCCTCCAGTTGTACAGCAGTCATCTCACCCTCTGGGATTCCTTTTAGTTCTAGAAATCTTCCAACAGGCATCTCTCCTTTGTTTGGGAGGGCTTTCTCTGACTTTCTGATGCTCCTTGGGACCTTATGCAGTACTTGGTCTGTCCATTCTCACTACATATCTTGCCAGATTCCTTTTCTGACCACTATTACATCCCTGCTCCAGATAATGGCTCCCCATTACCTCCTGGATCAAAAATGCTTAGCATTTAAACAGCATAGTAAAGGAAAGAATTAGGGTCCAAAAGGATCTCAACAAGCTAGGATCTTGGACTGAATCTAAATAAATAAAATTAATTATTAAATTAAATAATAACTCAAATAAAATTAGTAGAAATAAATGGAAAGCTCATACTTGAATTTAAAATAATCTTCACAGGTTTAGAGTGATGGAGGTAAGAATAGACAGCAGTTTGTGTGAAGAAGATCTGGGAATTTCAATGGACTACAAGCTGAATAGGTCAGGTGTCAGCTAAAAAGCCAATGGAATCTTGGGCTGCATTAAGAGAGGCAGAGTGCCCAGGACCAGGGAGGTGAGAGGCTCACTGTCCTTTGTACCAGTTGGGTCATATCTTGGTTGTTGGGCAACTTCAGTTCTGGGCACTATGTTTTAGGAGGCCTGGTGATTACCAAATGTTCAGAAGAGAATGGTTGTCATTTCTTCTTCTTCTCCTTCTCCTCCTCTTTTTCCTCCTTCATTCATAGCACAGGTCATAAGGTCTAACTTGTAGTTGTATCATAGGTACTTCATAAAAGTCCATTCGATTACTTTGAATTGAACTAGAATGGATCAGAATGGCTCAGGACAGCTATGTGATCAGCAGAGTCTATGATATTTCCCTGTCTAGGACTCAGTTTCCTTCTCTGTAAAATGAAGAGGTGATTTAATTTGATTGAATGACCTCTGAGCCCCTTTCTGGTTCTTTAGCCTGGAAGAGAGAAGGATCCAGAGGAGGTCATGACGTCTTTATTTAAAGGGCTTGGTTCCAGAGAGCAGAACCCAGAGCAGTGAGATGCATTTGGAAAGAAACAATTTTGGGCTCCATGTCAGGAAAAATTTCCCAACAATCAGAGCTGTCCAAAGGGGGATTAGCTGTCTGCAGCCCCTGTCCAAGATTACAGGTTCCTATACCCAGAGCTGGGGGGACAATGAGGGACAATGAGTCCAGCTCCCTCCTTTTACAGGGGAGGCAACATGCCTTCCATCGCCCCACTCCACACCTTTGCATTGGCTGTTGGCCATGCCTAAAATCTTCACTCTCTTAGCTTCCTTCAAAGCCCACTTAAACGTCCCCCCTACACAATGTTTTTCTCTCTCTACCTGAGATTGTCTTTCATTATTTTGTGCATGTTTATGTATGGACCCATGGTTGCCCTGAAAAAAGGTAGAAGATTCCTAAGAGTAGGGAGAGTTCCATCCGTTTTCGTGGGGTAGTTGGATAGCATATTAGACAACTGGACGGGATCAGGAACTCCTGGGTTCTAATCCTGCCATAGCTTCTTTCTATCCATATGGTCCTGGAAATGTCTAGGCTCTTAGAGCTTAAAGGGAACCTTAGAAACCCACTGAATTCTAACCAGTAGCCCCCACCTCCATTCTACACACAAGGAAACTGAAACACAAAAATGTTAAGCAATTTACTTAGGGTCATACAGCTAGTAATTGATAAGAGCAGCATTTGAACCCAGCCTTCTAAGTGCTGTGTAAATTGATTTTGCTTCTGTATTCCAAGCAGCCCAAGTAGGGCAGTGGATAGAACATAGTGCCTGGAGTCAGGAAGACCTGAATTCAAATCCAGCCTATTTGTGTGACTCTGGGCAAGTCACTTCACCCTGTTTGCCTCAAATTCTTCATCTGTAAAATGAGCTGAAGAAGGAAATGGCAAATCGGTCCTGTATCTTCATCAAGAAAACCCCAAATGTGGTCACAGCCAAGAACCAGACACAACTGAACCACAACAACTGTATTCCCAGTGTCTAGCAGAGAACCTGACTCCCCAGGACTGAACAGTCAGAGGGCCTGAGCCCAGATTTCAACCCTGCTTTATTGCCTGTGTGACCTTCAGCATGGCACTCATTTCTCTGACCTCAGTTTCCTCTTTTGTAAAAAAAAAGTTAGACTAGCTGGCCTCTGAGTCCCCTGCACACATGATCTCGTCATTCCTTGAAGTCTACTCTGAGCCTTAGTTTCCCCATCTATAAAATGGGAATCCCCATTTCACAAATCTGCTGTGAGGAATACTCTGGCCATCTAGTGGAGTCACTGCATCGGAGTGCTGGGCTGCCCCGGGACCGCCCTTGTCCTTAGAGCCAGGCAAGATGGTGAGAGGAGGGACCCAAAGAGAGGAAATGGAATCCCCCTGGGCTCTCAGCTTACAGCCCTCCCCCTCCTCTCGGGGTCTTCCGCGTCCTCTCTGCCCACGGCAGAGCCAGGGAAACCTAATGCCCGCATTAGGCAAATGCTTTGTAAATTACTCTTTAGTTCCAAGGCTTAATGTCCCTCTCTGAGCTCAGCCAGAGGCGCTTCGGGCTCGGCTGTCCTGGGTCCGGCTGGCCAGCATGCTGCCCCTCCCCCTCCTCAACCTGAAGCTGTCATTGGTCTCAGCTGCTAAAGACCGCGGGGAGGGAGCGGGGGCTCCTCTCAGAAGAAATGTGTGCATGGGGCAAGGGCTGGGGGTGGGGGGCGAAGTCGGGGAGAAACAGGACAGGATGGAAGTCAACCCCACCTAATGACCTCTGTCCATTCCCCCCACCTCCACCATCAGACCCTCAGCCCTTCTCCCTGCAGTCTGAGAGGGGGACCTTGGAGGTCGGCCCTTCTGCCTTCTTATACAGCGAACGGGGTTCGAGGCGTTACACTGCCTGTGTGACCTTGGACAGGTCAATTCCTCTGCACCTGGCTTTCCTCCTCTGAAGAACTGGAGGTGTCTTAATTTGACTGAATGACCTCTAAAGTCCTTTCTATTCTACACGGATGAGTCTGTGTCTTCTCCACGTGGGGCACCCTTTGTTCCCTCCATGATGAAGGAAAGGTCCTGGAATTGATCTCCAAGATCCATCCAGCTCTAAATCTGCCCTCTCTGTCTTTCTCCTCCCTCTCTCCCTCTCTCTCCCTCTCCCTTTCTCTCTCTCTCTCTCTCTCTCTCTCTCTCTCTCTCTCTCTCTCTCTCTCTCTGTCTTCCCTCTCCCTCTCTCTTTTCCTCTCCTCTCTTTTTCTTTCCTTTCTTTCTTTGTCTCCCCTCCAGATGTGGAAACTGAGGCACAAAACAAGGTACCGCTAAGGCACCCCCTTGCTCTTGCCTCCCAATCTCTGGTCTTTTCCTTTCTTCGCACCCCCTTCGTTCACTGTCTCTGCCAAACTCCGTGGCTACTTCTGCCACCTCCCATGCTCTAGGCCTCCACTCTCTCCCCAGCTCTTAGCAAACCGCTGTCAGATGAGGAAGTCCTTCATACTAAAATGTCAAGGAGCAAGTGCAGCCCTTTCCAGAGAGACTGGCCTTCTGACTAGCACCTTGCCAGAGGGAATGGGGCATCGCAAGAAGAGTCTAGAAGTTGTGGATTCGAATCCCACCTCAGATACTTACTAGCTCTGTGACCCTGGTCAAATTCTTGGACTTCACTGTCAAGAGTTAATAAACAGTGTCATAGTGTGCCTAGGACTGTGCTAAGCATTGGGGTTACAAATATGATAAAAGAAAACACTTGCTTTCAGGGAGCTTACATCCTAATGGGCGAGCCAATATAACAAAGGAAGGTTTTAGGTAGAGAGAGAAGGAGCAAAGCCACCTGAGGCCGAGGTGTAAAGTTCGAGCAGATGCAGTTAGGAGAAAACTGGGTCTTGGTTTTCCCATCTGTAAAATGGGAGTGATGGTGCTGGTTATACCAACCTTACCAGTCGGTTGTGAGGCTCCAGGGGATCTGTTCACAAATGTCCTGCAGGCTTTAAAACGTTCCATACAAGCCAGTTCTAGGAAGTTTTATTACTCAGTGCTTTAGCCAGAGGGAAGAGCTAGGGGTGGGGGGTGGAGAGGAGAGGAGATGCTGGGGATCAAAGGTGCTTGGGGAAGGGGTGTGTCTTGGGGGGAGAGGAGCAGCGGTCACGTGGGACCAGGAGGAGGAGGGGAGGGGGGATGAATTCCTGAGACTTTGAGGAAGCCCGTTGGCTGGGGAGTCTTGAGGGTACCATGGAGGGAGGACAGAGCAACCCTCAAACCAGGATAAAATCTAGCCAATGTCATCTTTGGAAGAAGATGGGACTACAGAATACAGACACCCTGAGAGAATCAACAGCAGCCAGGGGGCCTCCCCACTCCCTGCCATTCCCTTCAAGGCGCCCCTAAGTGCACACAGATAGGGGACCCAGATCACATGACTGTTCCCATGATCTCACACAGCTCACATGTGTGCGTGGACATGGAGACAGCTCACATGCCTGTTCCCATGGTCTCGCATGTATCCTGCTTAGATGCAGCACTTGGAAACGCTGCTCATACATGTGCACATATGGCAAAACACATACTGTGGGCATTAATGTAGAGGCACATTGCTTACATATGTGGACTGTGAATATGCATACATGGCCCTTACATATATGTTTGGGTTTCTCCACATGCAGATGTATATATGCCATTCATACATGCAAAGACATGTATGCAGACCACAACTCTGGCCACATACATGTTTCCTGCTCAGCTCACATGTATGCATGGATATGTGTGGGGACGTGCATACATTGCATGTTTACACATATGACCCCATGTTCATGGCCACTTGGCCCCATACATGAAGCCACCAGTCCCAATACATGCATGTACATAGCTAAGCACACAGCTCCCATATCTTGACACATGAACATACAACTCATGCATGTATATACATGGCCACATAGACAGCCCAGGTCTCTGGGAACACATAGTTCAGACATATAGGTATAGGGTCTAAGGGCATGGGTTCAAATCCTGCCTCCTGCACCATTCTGAGTGAGTGGTTACATATCCTCAGGCCTCTGTTTTCTCCTCCATTAAATGAAGGGGTAGAGTCAGATGACTTCTGAGGCCCCATAGGTGGGCATGCATACATTTCAACCATGTGTGCAGAAGACCACACACATGGGTACAGGCACATGTGTGTACCCATGGCCAAATTCACAATAATAAGGTTGACTCCTGTTGCACAGTGGGACATTAAGTTTGAAATGTGAGTTCAGAGGAGGGAACAAGACTTACCCAAGGTCACACAGCTAGAGCATATCAGGATTGAAACTTCTAGTTTTCATTCATTTAATGCATGCAGCTGTTTATGCAGATACATTCCTGTGTCTTCCTGTGACTCCTGTGTGTACACACGGACACCCCCATGAGCACATCCCTGCGTAAAGTGTGCAGCTTAAACATGTTTTCAATGACTGCATACAGCTCTCATGGTCCTGCAACACATGTATGTGTGTGTGTGTGGAGGGGGGCCCACAGTACCTGGGCAATCACCCATCCACACAAAGCACATCCTGCAATAAGAAATAAAGAGGGAAAAAAGGCAGGCTTGAAAATGGATCCAAGAGATCATTGCCTTCTACCCATCCATCCAATGCTTCACCGCTCTGCTCTGGGCCCCACCTCTGCAAGGGAGGGAGGGAAGGAAGAGGATGCCTTTTTCTCCTCCCTTCTCTGGGGCAAAGGTTGGTCGTTATATTTTCATGGTTGTGAGTTTCTTTCGCTATTCTTTTCATGCATATTGTTATAGTCACTGTGTACATGGCTTTCCAGGTTCTGTTTACTTCATTCTGCATCAGTTCATGAGTCTTCCCATGCTTTTCTGCATTCACCATAGTCATTGTGTCTTTTTAAACAGTTATTTTATTTTTCCCAATTATATGTAAGATAAATGTTAGCATAAGTTTAAAAACGTTTTGGGGATTCCAAATTTTTCCCTCTCTCCCTTCCCTTCTTCCTCCCTAAGAGGACAAGCAATTTGATACAGGTTATATATGGGCAATCATGTACAACATTTCCATATTAGTCATGTTGTGAAAGAAGAAACATTAAAAAAACCATGGAAAAAAATGTGAAGCTTGTCAGCTTCAATCTGCATTCAGACTCCATGAGTTCTCCCTCTGGATGTGGAGAGCATTTTCCACCATGAGTCCTTCAGAAGTGTCTTGGATTACCGTATCACCAAGAAGAGCTCAGTCATTCACCGCTGATCATCGTACAAGGCTATTGTTACTGTACACAATGGTCTCCTGGTTTTGTTCTCTGTACTTTGCATCAGTTCATGTAAGTCTTTCCAGATTTTTCTGAAACCTACCCGCTCACCATTTCTCATAGCACAATAGTATTCCATTAAAATCCTATACTATAACCAATTCTTGGCCACCATAAAAAGAGCTGCTATAAATACTTTTATACGAGTAAGTTCTTTGCCCCCCTTTTAAAAAGTCTCTTTGAGAATACAGACCTAGTGGTGGTCTTACTGAGCAGTTTTATAGCCCTGTGGGCATAGTTCCAAACTGCTCTCCAGAATGGTTGGATCAGTTCACAACTCCAACAATGTGTGTGTCCCAATTTTTCCACATCCCTCCAACATTGATCACTTTCCTTTTTGGTCATATTATCCAATCCGACAGGTGTGGGGTAGCATCTCAGAGCTGTTTTAATTTGCATTTCAATAGTGATTTAGAGCATTTTTTTACATGACTATTGATACCTTTGGTTTCTTCATCTGAAAATTGTTCATATCCTTTGACCGTTTATCAATTGGGGAATGACTTGTATTATAAGTTTGACTCAGTTCTCTCTATACTTGAGAAATGAGGCCTTTATCAGAGACACTTGCTGTAAAATTCATTTCCCAGCTTCTTTCTGCTTTCTCTCAGATCTCCTTTGATCCTCATCACAACCCTAGGAGGTAGTTATTGTGCTTATCATCACCTGACAGCTGAGGAAACAGAGGCAGACAGAGGTGATATGTGTCTGAAGCAGGATTTGAACTCAGGTCTTTCTGACTCTAGTCTCAGCCCTTTATTTGCTGTGCCACTTGGCTGGTTGCATTCAGTCCAAGACAAGGGAAGTAATGCTTAAGGAAGCCCTCAAGCAAATCCCATCTAGAGGATTGTGTTCAGGATCACATGATAAGGATGTTGACAGATGACCATCCCTAGGGGGCTGAGTGAAATGAGGGGGGCCCTCTCCAAGGACTGATGCAGATGTGAGGATGTGTGCTGGAAGAAAAGAGGGGATGTGGGAGGGGAACCATGATAAGTCACTTCAGGTATTTTAAGGGCCATGGTGGGGGAGTGAGATCAGCCTTGGAGAGCAGAACAGGGAGGGAAGATCATAGTGGCCAATGTGGACTCCAGAGGAGGGAAAGTTTCCTAACAATGGGAGCGGCCTTGAACTACAGTGGGCTTTGGGCAGGAGATAGAGGGCACTTCTCACTATAGGCCTCCAAACAGAGGCTCGATGTCAGATATCATAAAGCAGTCCTGCAAGGTTGCCCTTAGAGCAGGTCAGAATCTGGAAATAGCCTCCCAGGGAGCCTCACCCTGAAATGGCCATTGCAGGGGAAGGCAGATGAGGGAGGGCCTTCTGCAAAGGACTGGTGGGTACAGTGGGAGGGCCTGCTGGATCACAAGCTCTTCTTCAGCCTCAGGAAGGGTCCCAGGCCAAGAGTCCTGCCAGGTCTCATATCTGCCTACATCAGGCAGATGTTGCCAAAACAGGTCCCAGGAGGGCCACCAGAAAGAGGAGGGTACTCAGGCATATGGCATATGACCATCTGTTGGAGGAAGAAGAGGGGAAATTCAACTAGGAGAAGGGATTAGGAGATTGGGAAGGGAGGTGGGTGAAATAGCTATCCTGGACTATTTAAAGGGCTCCCTGGGGCAAGAGGGATTCACCTTGATCTGCCCACCCCAGAGGACAGACCTGGGAGGGGTGGTTCAAAGATATAGGGTGCAAATTTCAGTTTGAAACAAGGAAAAAGGTACTGATGGTCAGAGCTGTCCAAACATGGAGCAAGGGAGGAAGTGAGTTTCTTTCAGTGTAGGTACTCAAAAGGAAATAAGGTTGGTGACCTCCTGATAGGCATTAAAGGGGCTCCTACCAGAGGGATTCTCTCCAAGTGTCCTTCCAGGTTCCGAACCAGCCCCATTGCCTCAGTTTCCTCATTTGTCAGAAATGGGTTAGGCATTCTCCTGGCTCTCCCACCTCCCCAGCAAACTGGAAATACCACAATTGTCACTCCACTGCCCAGGACGGTTCTAGCCATAACTGGACATTAGGCCCCTTGAGGCCGGTGGCCCATTACCATATAAGGCTCCGCGACAGTCTGGCGCCCGCCCCTCCCGTCAGCACCCGGTGTCCCAGAGCCCGGGTCCATTTCATCTTGGCAAAGACCCCAGGTCAGGCCACGCCTCTGAGGGAGGTGGGGGCAGCAGTTGGGGCGGGGCTTGAGGCTCAGTGTGGGGGCTCCAGGCACCAGGGAAAGGCTGGCGGGGGAGTGCAGGCATTCACCCCAAGCTTCCTGGGGGTCTAGGAAGTGGGGGTGGGCACTGTGGGCGGCCAGGCCTGGTTTGGAGAGGGAAAGTGATCTACCTCCCAGCACAGCTGGCCCTAAGTGGCTCACTTAGGGGGGATCAGGAGAGAAGGCAGACTCCACCCCCCTCTGCCACCCACATCGGCAGCAGGGGATCAGGCCCCAACGGGGATGGGACTCCCAGGCTTGGGTAGTCCAAAGTACCTTTGCTTTGGAGTCAGAAGCCCCAGCTTCAAATAGAGGCTCTTAGCTTGCTACCTTCAGGTCAATCTCATTCCCCTCACTTGACCTCCCTGGGCCTCAGTTTCCTCCTCTGAAAAATGAGGCAGGTCAGACTGGTTGAGCTTAAATAAATTGAGAGCTCCCAGCTGTAAGCACCAGGTTCCTAAAAGCCCTTCAGGCCTCCCCCAGAAGCATGTAGCTAAGGACCAGGAGCTTCATAGGCCTTGGGAAGGGTTGGGGTTATTAGAATCTAGGGTTTAGACCTGCAAGGCCCTATCTAGTCCAACCCCAGCATGTATAATTAAGGAAACTGAGGCCAGGGAGGGAAGGACACTTAACCAGTGTCTGGGTGGGGCCTCAAAGACAGGCCTTCTGATTCTCAGGCTCAGGGGTCTTTCCAAACTGTGTTTTAGAGTAGAGGCTCAGATTAGGCCTTGTCCTGCTCAGAAAGCAGGCTTGGGGAAGGGTATCAGAGCCTTCTGGGAGTTTTAGCCCAGGAAGCAATGCCCCCCCCGCCCAAGTCCCTTGCCTGGGTCCTCTCTTCCTCCCTAAATTCTCCCTAACTTTCCAGATTCTCAGAATGCCAGTTGTACTTCACGTATGTGTGGCCCTAAGCACGTTTGGCTGACAGGCCATGTTCTAAGGCCCCTCCCAAGTCTGACATTCCCTCTTCTAAAGCCCCTCCCTTCTATATCTAATGCCCCATGGAGTCCCTTGGATACCCTGCTTCATGCTTCTGTCTCTGTCCCCGATTCTGTTGGGTGAAACCTTTCCCTTTCTGGGCCTCAGTTTCCCCTCTGAGGGGTTGGACCAGACGATCCCTGAGGTCCCTTCCAGTTCCAACATTGTGTCATGCTGTGATAGCCAAGGCCCCCATTCCCCTTTGGAATGATGGATGGTTCTAAGATCCTTTGAGTCTCGAACTCCAAGGAGAAGGAGGAGGAAGAGGAAGGAGGGCGGGAGGGAGGGAGGATGGATGCCCACAACCCAGGTCCTGGCCTGACTTTGGTCAATTCTGGCAAGAGCTGCCCCCAAACTTTCCCCCCTCCCAGTGACTGTTGACCCTGGGCCTCCCCCATTCAGTGAGGGTCTCAACTCCCCTATACACAACCCCCCACCTCCACCTCCCAGGCTGAGCGGAGATATCCCATCACAGTCTCCGGCCTGACTTGACAGCTGTCAACACCAGACTGTTTATTTGTTCTCAGGGAATGGGGGGGCAGTGAATTTCCCTCCTGCCCCCCAAGGAGGGAGTGAGGAGGGGGAAGACCAGGCCTGACTTCCCTGCAAGAGACAGTGAGCCTCCTTGGGCCAGCTCTGGTTGCTAAGAAAGCAGGAAAAGGCCAGGCAGTGAGGCCTGAGTGGGGGAGACATCCCCTCTTGCTCCAGCAGCCCACCCCTACTCCACCCTGGTCTCACTTCTCTTATCCCTTTGTATTCTCTCTTCTCTGAGAGCTCCATCATTTTCCAGTGAAACTTTCCATCCAGTACAGAGGTCCCCTCTGACCCGAGGCCTCTCCTCACCTCTCATTTCCTCCTTAATCCACCAACCCAGAGTAGATGCTCCTTTGGAATCTTGTCCCTTTGGGTGAGTGGAAAGAGCTAAGAATTTTGCATCTCTTTGCTCTCCGTATAACTCTTTACAACCTGGGATGTTAGAACATAGGATGTCAGAACTGAGAGGGACCTTAGAACAAACAATACCAGATCATCAAATGGGAAAGGAGTTAAAACCTCTTTTTCTCTCTGAAATTTATTAATTTATTTGTTTTCAGTTTTCAGCAATCACATCCATAAGTTCCAAATTTTCTCCCCTTTCCTCCCCCCTCCCTTCCCAAGACAACATGCAATCTTCTATGGGTTCTACATATACAGTCTTATTAAATACATTTTCACATTAGTCATATTGCATAGAAGAATTAAAATGAATGGGAGAAACCATGAGAAAAAAAACAAAACAAAACAAGAGAAAATAGTTTGCTTCATTCTGTGTTCCGACTCCATAGTTCTTTCTCTGAACATAGGTGGCATTGTGCATCATGAGTCCTTTGGGAATGTTTTAGGTCCTTGCCTTGCTGTGAAGGGCTAAGACTATCAGAAACAGTCCTCGCACACTGTGGTTGTTACTGTTACAATGTTCTCCTGACTCTGCTCCTTTCACTCAGCATCAGTTCATACAAGTCCTTCCAGGTTTTTCTGAAATCCTGTTCATCATTTCTTACAGCAAAATAGTATTCTATTACATTCATATATCACAACTTGCTCAGCCATTCCCCAACTGATGGACATCCCCTCAATTTCCAGTTGTTGGCCACCACAAAAAGAACTGCTATAAGCATTTTTGTACATGTGAGACCCTTTCCCATTTTTATGTTCTTTTTGAGATATAGCCCTTGAAGCGGTACTGCTGGGTGGAAGAGTAGGTACATTTTTAGAACCCTTTAGTCATAGTTCCAAATCACTCTCCAGAATGGTTAGATCAGCTCACAGCTCCACCAACAATGAATTAGTGTTCCAACTCTCCCACATCTTCTCCAACATTTATCATTTTCCTGTTTTGTCATGTTAGCCAATCTGATAGGTGTAATGTGGTACCTCAGAGTTGTTTTGATTTGTATTGCTCTAATCAATAGTGATTTAAAGCATTTTTTCATATGATTATAGACAGCTTTAATTTCTTTCTCTGAAAACTTCCTGTTCATATTCTTTGATCATTTATCAATTGAGGAATGGCTTATATTCTTATAAAATTGACAGTTCTCTATATATTTTAGAGATGAGGGCTTTATCACAGACACTGGTTGTAAAAATTATTCCTCAATTTTCTTCTTCCCTCCTAACCTTAGTTGCATTGGCTTTGTTTGTACAAAACCTTTTCAATTTAATGTAGTCAAAGTAATCAATTTTGCATTTCATAATGTTTCTCTATCTCTTGTTTGGTCATAAATTCCTCTATTCTCCGTAAATCTGACAAGTAAACTATCCTTTGCTCCCCTAGTTTCAACAAACTTTATATGATACATATAAAGTATCAGCCTTTATACCTAGATTGTATACCCATTTGGACTTTATTCTGGTGTATAATGTTAGGCATTGATCTATGCCCAGTTTCTGCCACTCTATTCTCCACTTGTCCCAGCAGTTTTTGTCAGACAGTGAGTTCTTATCCCAGAAACTGGGATCCTTGGGTTTATCAAACACTAGACTATTATAGACATTGACCACTATGTCTTATGTACCTAACCTATTCCACTGATCTACCTCTCTATTTCTTTTTTTTCTCAATTCCTGTTTAATATTTTATAGTCATTCAATCAATTAATAACCTTGGAATGTAAGACCCTTTTAACTAAGTAATGTTTTGTTCTTTATACTTGTATACCCAGGCCTGGAGTCCTACTCTAAGTCTTTTTAAAGAGTTGCTTAGAGACACAAAAGTTTAAGTGACTTTCTCAAAGTCACAATAGCAAGTATGTGTCCAAAGTTTGGACTTGAACTCATATCTTCCTAGCTTCAAGTCTGGTCCTCTATTCATTGTCCCACAATTGTTTTATACATGTGGCACAGTGGATAGAGAGCCACTGCTTTTAGTATCAAGAAGACCCGAGTTCAAATTTGACCTCAGACATTAGCTGTGTGACTCTGTGCAAATCACTTAACCCCGATTGCCTCCCAAAGAGAAAAATCAGTCAGTCTCCTATAGGAATGAGCCTAAGCTAGGGGAAATGCCCACTTTGGGCTGACTGAGGAGAATGAAATACCTATAGGGCAGTGATTGGCAAGACTAGGACTGGAATGAGTTAGTAGTCTTAAGGACAACAGGCCACCAGATAAAGGAATCTGTCCATTTTGATCCTAAGTTGAGGTACATGTGGGTGGAGCTTATGGGAGCCCCATTGAAAGCAGGGTTCCAGTAAGGAGAGTTTGAGAGCCAATCCCATCTCTTCCTCCACAGTGAGAAGTTCAATCCCAGGAGCTGATCTGCATTTTTTCCTTCTCAGCATCCCTGACTTTGATGAGCCAGAAGTTGTGTTTGGTCATATATCCCAAGGTGGATGAGAGCTCATCAAAAGAGAAGGAATCTTGACCTCAGCAATGCTTGAGTCTGTGAATTCTTCCCCAGGAGACCTGCCCCTGGTACCTGTTTGTGGGGGTCTCACACCCTGCTTCCAGCCCTCATCAGGGTCATGAAGAGATAGACATGACAAATCAGAGTGATGAGGTTTAGGGGTGCTGGGGATCCCAAAATACTGACAGTTCGAGTCGTGCTCGAATGAATTCAACTCAAGCCTTCTTAAAGCCAAAGAAAATAAAGTTTATTAGCGATTCGCCATCTTGGGTTGGCTCTTAAGGAGCCTAGGCATTTGTAATGCTTGTATTCACAAGCGGGCCCGATAGAATCTCAACTAGACAGAGTCTGAGCTGGATTGCATCTGAGCTTACCCCTCTATTTCTTAGCCAGTACCAAGTGGCTTTGATGATTGCTGCTTTATAATACAATTTAATACCTGGTATGGCTAGCATTTCTTTTCATTAATTCCCTTGATATTCTGGACCTTTTTTTCCTTCCAGATGAATTTTGATATTATTTTTTCTAGCTCTAGAAAATAATTTTTTGGTAGTTTGATTGGTATGGCACTGAATAAGCAAATTAATTTAGGTAGAATTGTCTTTTTTATTATATTAGCTCAGCCTACCCATGAGCAACTGATGTTTTTCCAATTATTTAGATCTGACTTAATTTGTGTGAAAAGTGTTTTGTAGTTGTGTTCATATAGTCCCTGGGTTTGTTTTGGCAGGCATACTTCCTAATATTTCATAGTGTCTACAGTAACTTTAAATAGGATTTCTCTTCCTATCTTTTGCTGTTGGGCTTTGTTAGTCATATATAGAAATGCAGATGATTTATGTGAGCTTGTTTTGTATCCTGCAATTTTGTTAAGTTTTTATTATTTCAAGTAGTTTTTTACTTGATTCTCTAGGATTCTCTAAGTATATCACCATATCATCTGCAAAGAGTGATAAATTAGTTTCTTCTTTGCCTATTCTAATTCCTTCTATTTCTTTTTCTTCTCTTATTGCTACAGCTAACATTTCTAGTACCATATTGAATAACAGTGGTGATAATGGACATCCTTGTTTCACACCAATCTTATTGGAAATGTGTCCAGATTATCTCCATTACCTTTAATGCTTGCTGATGGTTTTAGGTTGAGACTACTTATTATTTTAAGGAAGGTTCCATTTATTTCTATGCCCTTCAGTGTTTTCAATAGGATTAGGTGTTGTATTTTGTCAAAAGTGTTTTCTTCATTTATTGACATAATCATACAGTTTCTCTTAGTTTTGTGGTTGATATGATCAATAATGCTGATTGTTTTCCTAATATTGAACCAGCTCTGCATTCCTGGTATAAATCCTACCTGATCAAAGTGTATTATTCTCATGATAAGTTGCTATAATCTTTTTGTTAATATTTTATTTAAAATTTTTGCATCTGTATTCATCGGGGAAATTGGTGTACGATTTTCTTTCTCTGTTTTGACTTCTCCCTCTGTAGGTATCAGCCAAGGTCTCCCAGTGCATCCTGGGTCATCTCCAGTCATCCTGATGAATATCTGGTCACTGGATTCAGATGGCTCTGGAGGAGAAGTGAGGCTGATGACCTACACAGCCCTCCCTCTCAAAATAAAGTCAAGTGCAAGTCATGTCATCATTTCTCTGATGGCATGGTCTTTTTGGCAATGAAGGACGAATACAATCGACACCATATTTGTATCATAAGGCTAAAAACTCTTGCAACAGCCTTTTTCTAGTAGCAAACAACTGGAAACAAAGTAACTTCCCATAGACCGAGTCATGCCTAAAGAAGTTATGGTCCAGGGCTCTTACTGGGCTGTAAGAAACAATGAGTATGATGAATACAAAGTGACATTGGAAGATGTCTATGAATTGATACAAGGTGAAATAAACAGAAGCAACAAAACAGCAAATACAATGACAGCAACAAATGAGAAAACAGGAACAGAACAATTCACACTGGAGTCTGGGAAAGTATAACGACTCAGCTACCACCTCCATACCTTTGCATTGGTCATCTCCATGCCTATAAAGGGGTCCCTTTTCACCTCTAATACTTAAAATCCCCAAATTCCTTCAAAGCTCAGGCCAAGCATCACCTTCTGTACATGAGGTATTTAATCAATGCTGGCTGGAGGGCTGAGCTTGTTTTAATAGTTAAAATATCTGAAATTTTAAGTAGAAAGTCTCAAAGTCAGAAAGACCTGTCTCTGGCATACACTGACTGTGTCACCCTGGACAAGTCACTTCTCCTCTATACCTTAGACAGCTTTGTGGGTCTATATATCTAACACTACAAATTGCAGGGTAGGTGTTGAGCTCTCACTTACACTTCCTCAGCTTTCTCATCTGTAAAATGGGGATATAATAGCAACAACTACCTCAAAAGTCAGGTGTGAATATCAGATGAGACATTAAAGTCTGCAAATCTTAAAACATCGTGGACATATTAGCCACTATTGCTGTCTTTTATTTTATTATTGGCATTGGTGGAAGTATTTCCTCACTAGAAATTCCTTTGTCCTTAAAATCATAGTCCAAAAAATCATAGGTCCAATGTCTCCCTCAAATCTAGGATTTACTTGACCCGGGTTCATCTTCCTTTCCATCCAACTCTGATCCCAACCCTTCTCCCCTCCCCCTTTAGGTGGATCCATGAGCACTACCATTAGCTCCACCTCTGGTAACCAACACTGACATTCTGGACTTGAGTCCAAATCCTTTTTGGGTTGGCAGGGCCTGCTCACCCTTGGAATCCAGTCAGTCCCCTCTATACCAGCAGGAAGAGAATCTTGGGTTGGGAGGTGGAAGAAAGGTTATTAGTGTGGGAAATCCTTCCACGGAGAAATGGTTTGCCATTTTCCTTCTCCAGCTCATTTGAAAGATAAGGAAACTGAGGCAAACAGGGTTAAATGACTTGCCCAAGGTCACCCAGCTAGTAGATGACTGAAGTTGGATTTGAACTTAGGAAGATCTTTGAAGAGGAATTTTCCTGACATCCAGCCTAGCACTCTATCTACTATGCCACCTAGCTGTTCTCTATAGCAGCATCCAAACTTAGGTTCACCTTACTCCAAGTCTTGGGCACTCTCCATTACACTCTGTGCTGGGCCCTCCCAAGGGAGAGAGAACAATTGAAGGAGCATCTTCCCCAAGGAACTTACAATCTGCTTCAGAAAACAAGAGTCACACATGAAATAATTAGAAAACTACAGGCTAGGATATTATATTATATTTATTATATTATATTATATATAAGGAGAATGCTAAATACTGAAGGAATTATTTTCTCCTCTGTAAAAATGGGAATGGTTCAGACTAGACCTGAATTCAAATCTGGCCTCAAATATTTCCTAGCAGTGTGATCCTGGGGAAGTAACTTAATCTTTGTTTGCCTCAGTTTCCTCATCTGTAAAATGGGCATAATAGCACCTACTTCCCAGGGGTGTTGTGAGGTCAAGTGGGAAAATAATTGTAAAGAGCTTAACACAATGCTAGATGCAAGCTAGGCTTGGCATCAGGAAGACATCATATTCATTTTCATGAGTTTAAACTTGTCTTGGACATAGACTAGCTGCGTGAACCTGGGCAAGTCACTTCACCATGTTTGCCTCAATTTCTTCATCTAGAAAATGAGCTAAAAAGAGAAATGGCAAACCACTCCAGTATCTCTGCCAAGAAAACCCTACATAGGTCACGGAAAGTGAGATGGCTGAACAACAAATGACAACAAAATAATTACAGATGAGTCTAAGATCTCTTGTGAAGAGGCACTGGGTTTCATGAGAGAGCTTTGGGATGGTCACTAGGGAGAGAGATGAGGAGGAAGGGAGAAGAGGAGAAGTTATGGGCATGGCGTGGGAGAAGAGGGTGGAGCTTGTCCAACATCACACAGTAGTAGACTTAGAATTAATTCAAGTTGATAATTTAGTAGTCATTCCTTAAGGAATTTGCTGTTACTCAGTTGTGATCTATTCTCTATGACCCCATTTGGGGTTTTCTTGGCAATTGGTTTGCCATGGCCTTCTCTAACTCATTTTACAGATGAGGAAACTGAGCCAAAGAGGGTGATGTGACTTCCCTAGGGTCACACAGTTAATAAGTATCTGGGACCAGATTTGAACTCGGGAAGATAAGTCTTTCTGATTCCTGGCCCGGTGCTCTATCCACTGTGCCACCCAACTGCCCTGTCATTAAAGGATAGCTGGGCCCTGGGAACTGAGCAGCCCCTGTCTTTGATGAGCTTATAGTCTCCTACTGGGATGAAGGGCAGAGGACCTGAGCCTCCTAGCTTTCAGGTAGGCAGCAGAAAGTGTCTGGAACTGGGAGTTTTTGGCCCTGGCTTGTGTCCAGGCTCAACTTCTGGGTGTTCAGTGGACAGGGAACTCTTGGCGGAGCATTTCCCTCCTCAGTGTAGATCTCCACCTGTGCTGCCCTTTACAGTCTTGGAGAGGTGCTACCCAGCTAGACTATGGGGACTGGCCCTGATGTCTTTTGGTAATGAAATCAGAACTCTCTTTACCCAGTTGGGCTGCCTCTGTTTGCATGACACAGTGCGTATTCAGTTCTGGTCACTTTCCTTAGGGACATGCCCTCAGAGAGTATCCAGTTGGCCTCTTCTTTCCCAAGGTTCCCCAATTCCCCTGCGTCTGCCTCCTCTTCAGAACCATCCTCCAGGAACTCTTCTTACACTAAGAGGCTGAGGGCACCGCCCCCACCACTGCCCAGTCCTTGTTGGTCCATCCCCTGGGACATGGTCCATCCCCTGGGACATAGTCCAATGCCCTGACATTGGCCATTCAACTCCCTGGTGAAGCTGGCAAAGCCTTCAATGTCAGGGAAACTCTTGTCTTCTGTTCCACCCTGGGACAACTCCAGTCACAAGCTGCCTTCTCCAAAGATCCCTCTGGGAATCCTAGTTTCCTCCCCTCAGAACCATTCTTTCCATCCTCCTCTTCCAGGCCCCTGATCAGCCCTTCTCTCCCCAAGAGTTGCAGTCTCTCCCTAGGTGCTAGTTTCTTTCCTGGCATTAACTGTCACAAGGGTTCTCCTTTTCTTACACACTTTTCTCACCAGATCTCCTGTCCTTTTCTTGTTACTAAAACCCCTGGGTGGTAAGAAGAGTGAGACACTTGGAATCCCAACACTTGGATTTGAGTCCCAACTCTGAGATAAGTAAGTCATGGTGCTCATCTATAAAATGGGACCAAGACTGAGGGGCGTGGCCAACAGGAAGGTGGGGAGGGGATAGAGGGCAGTCTAGAAAAGAGAGTTCTTACTGTTATTAATTCTTTCCCTTCAAAGCCAAACCTCCATCCAGTAATCCCCTGTTTGGGGAGGGGCCCCCTGGGAGGAGGGGCCCCCTGAGGGGAGGGCCAGGCTCCCACATGGTTCTTGTCTGAAACATCTGGGATTCTTTCCAGCTTCTCCGCAGGAGTCCTGGGTCCAGGACATTTAAAGATGGGCCCTGCTGAGGAACAATGTGGGTGAGGGGTGGGAGGGGTAGGCGGGCAGTCTCCATGTGGCTGGAGGACGGAAAAGCTCGGAGACTGAAGCCCTTTTAAAATTCCTCAGTCATTTGCCCCACTCCTCTCTCCCATAGTTTCCCCATGGGTCTGAAGAAGTCTGACTGACTTCAGAATGTCCACCCATCCTGGTGGGGACCAGAAAGACTAAGGCCAGAACTCAGAGGCTGGCTTCATGCTTTCATGCCCGCATGGTCAAAGTGTGCCCAGCTCCCTGTAGGACCTGGGGTTCCCCACTCCCCTTCACTGCTGGGACCTGCACACAGCAGCCTCCCCAAAATAGGAAAATGGGTAGGACCTCTCCATGCATCAGCTCCCTGAGGTGCTTTTCCTAGCTACTCTTCTTGGGGAACAAGGTATGCCAACAGTAGGTAGAAGAGTGGGTTTGAACTCAGAAGGACAGAGCCAGTAGAGAGCTCAGAACAGGGGATGTCTGAGCTGGGAGGTATACAGGATATAACTGTAGGACTGTGGACACTCTCTAATGATGCATTGTCTTATTTTAGAATCCATGACAATATAGCACCTTTTTTTGTTCCTGAGCCATGATTCATAGGTCCAGGTGATGCAGGCACTTCGCAGCTTCTGAGCTCTTGTGTCCATGTGGTCCTAGAGTCCTTTGGGATGGAAAGATTGTGTCAACAAGTCCATCCTAGGCTCCGACCACCAGTATGTAGGATAAATAGGACTTGGAAACTCATCTGCAGCTGGCTCTGTCTACTATGAATGAATGAATGAATGAATGAAAAACATTTATTAAGTGTATGCCAGGCTCTGTGCCAAGCCCACGGTCACAAAACAAATCTGTGCTGAAAGGGAGATTTGAACCCAGACCTTTGCTCCCTCCATTTCTCCTCCTTATGACATGATATTTTTTATCCTAATAATAATATGTAACATTTCTCTAGCCCTTTAAGAGAAATAATAAAAATTCAAATATTTCCATCTGAAGCACATTCCTTTGATCCTCGGGACAGCTTTGTTGGGGGTGGAGTGGAGGTGAATGTTACTGTTTCTCTCACTATATTCATCAGGAGGTAAAACTGATCCAAAGTCAAGAGACTTGTCCAGGGTCACACAGCTAGTAAGTGTCAAAGGTAAGATTTGAATTCAGGTCTTCCTGACTCCAAAGCTAGGGCTCTCTCTCACCGCTGCCTCTACAAGGCATCATGAGCTACAAAACACAGATTCTTGTTACCTGAAGTTTCTTCCCCAATCTAAGAGATTGATATAGTATCTTTTAGTGTGTGGTTTTCAGATATGGTATCTTCCTGTACAATAGAAACAGACATCCAAGATGAAATAGGAGTAGATTAACCAAAGCAGGAGGGGAGGGACCCTGAAGGCCAGTGGCTGCTGGGTCAGTTTCCTGCGCCCAACTTTCTACTGGGAGGTGGCAGGGGGGGTGGCAGTGGGGCTGGCCTTCCCTCTGAGCCCATCCCTCTCCATGGGATCTCCCATTGAAACCAGATGACCCTGGAAAGTCATAAGGGGTGCCACCCCTTGGGTCTCAAAGTGGGGGAGAGTGGGGGAGGGCAAGAATTAGTTAACTACTCAAGAAGAAGTGAAATGGACCAGGAAATTGACCCCCAGAAAGTCCTCCCTACGTGCAGAATCACATACCTGTTCAAGAGTTCCTGAGGACATTGGGGTCTGATAGTAAGGGTTACAGCTTGGAAGTCAAAAGACCTAGGATCTAATCTTGCCTAGGCCATCTGTGACCTTGGGCCTCAGTGTCCTCCTTTGTGAAATGAAGGAGCTGGCCCTCGGGGTCAGCATGAAAGGAGGAGAACCCCATGTTCTCTGAGTTGCATGTAGGAGCACATGTGTGGGCATGTGCCTATGTGTATGTGTGTGTGTGTCCCTGATGGGGGAGCACAGTTTGCAGGTGTCCATTTCCCCGTCACTCATTCCCAGGCATCTGTTCCTCTCCATCCCCCCAGCCCCGCTCCTAGCTGAAGTGATAAATCCCAGCAATGCCCTCCCCCATCCCACCCCAGCTGGGGAGAAAGGAGGGGACTGAACGGGAGGGAGGGACAAGCCAGTCCCGCCCAGGGAAGGAGTGGAGCCCAAGTCCCTCCTCCCCACCCCCTATTGCCTGCCCTAGACCAGGGGTGGGAGTGGTAAGATAGGGGTGGGGGGTGAACATTGATAGCAGGAATCTCACTCTCATTTCTCCAGCCACTGAAGGTTTTCAAAACGTCTTGCATGACAATGTCCCTGTGAGACAGGGATTATGGTCTCTGAGAAGGAAGTTGGAGCTCAGGGAAAGTGATTTAAGCCTCTATGAGACTGCAGGCAAGTCCATTTCCCTCTCTGGGCCCTTTCTCTTTTGCAAAAATGACTGAGTTGGACTCACTGAGCCCCAACCTCCTTCAGCTCTGAGATTCCATGAACTAGTCATTTTCTCAGGGTAACACAGAGAGGGCATGGGGCATCAGACACAGAAGATACCTGAGCTACCATCTCACCTTACTTTCCATTTGACATGGGGAAACTGAGGCCCAGAGAGTAAAGTGCCTCACCACATAGTATTTGTATCCACTTGGTTATATAACTTCTCTGGGTCTCAGTTTCCTCATCTGCAAAATAAGAGGGGTGGAGGTGGACTTAATGATTGCTAAGGTGTCTTTAAATCCCAGAATTCTGTAAGTAAATGACCTTTAAGAGTCTCTCCCAGTTGTAAAACTCTCTGAGTACTTAAATTCTCCGAACCTCAGTTGTCTTCATCTGTCAAATGGGGACAAACAAATCGGTCCCGTTCATCCCATAGGGTTAGTACCTGGTAAACTGTAGATGGAGGAAGGAACGGGAGCAGGCAACTATTAGGAGGGGTGACCTCTGGGATCCCAAGGAGAGCAGACATGAGAAGGCCAATCTTTGCAAAGGAGGCATCCTCAAGTCCCCTGGATGTTTGAACTGGGGGAAGAAGAATCTTAGACCAAGGTTTGTCGTTTGATGGAAGAGAAATCAAAGGATCAGAGACAGAGAGGGAGCCACTCGTGGTCACCCAGGAGGTCAGCTGCAAAGCCCTGTAGACATGCTGGGTCCAGATTTAGCATCCACACTATATCAGTAACTGGTTGGATGAGTGGTTTTGCTCTCTCACTGGAAAGACCAATAGTCCATCTTTAGAGCCTATGTGGGAGGCCCCTCTCTCCTGAGGAGGTGGCCAGAGGAATATTTCCAGCCTGTGCTCCACCCCACCCCCTCTAGGAGAAAACAAGGGAGTCTGCAAGAGGAGAGGGGCCAGGAGGATGTTTGTTTTTAAAATAACAAGGAAGGCGCGGGGCCTCAATGTCTCTTTAAATGTCCTGAGGCAGAGAGAGGCTGGGGGGTGGGGAGGTGTTGGAGGCAGGCCTGGGAATTCCTAACACAGTACTTCCCAGAATCCCAAAATGTCAGGGCTGGAAGGAATCTCAGAACAGAGCATGTCAGAGCAGGGAAGGACCTTGAAACTGAGCATCCCAGAGTCATAGCATCCCAGAATTAGAGAACTGGAGAATTAGAAGGCACGTGGGTGGGCAACTAGGCTGACCCCTACCAAAAAGGAATCCTCAGTCTAACAGGAGATTTTCAGAATCCCCCCACCCTGTGACACAGAATATCAGAGCTGGCCAGAGGACTCAACTCTTTTATTTTATAGATAAGGAAACTGAGGCTCAGGAGGGGAAGTGGTTTGTACAAAACATTCGGATAATTTTTGTTGGTGTTGTTCAGTTGTTAGCAGTATCTGATTTTTTATGACCCCATTTGGGGTTTTCTTGGCAGAAATACTAGGGTGCTTTGCCATTTCCTTTTCCAGCTCATTTTACAGATGAGAAAACTGAGACAAGCAAGATTAAGTGACTTGCCCAGGGTCACGTAGCTAGTAACTGTCTAGGATCAGATTTGAACTCAGGAAGATGAGTCTTCCCAACTCCAGTCTAGGCGTTTTATCCACCACCTAACTTAATTCACTAAGACAATTAGTGATCCCTAGATTTATTAGCCTGGAGTCCTTGGAAGTGTAATTTATCTTCCCAATACCCAGTTTCTAAATTCCAGGCCATTTCTCCTGGTCACAGCAGCTGCATAAAATGTTGATCAGTTAATTGGTATCAGGATGCAAGGAAGTCTGTACATCAACACTTTTACTAATGAAGGAGATAAAAATGATGATGGCTAACATTTATACAGCACTTACTGCATGTCAAATATTTTCCTAAGCACATTACAAATATCATCTCATTTTATCTTCACAAAAATCCTGGGGGGTAAGAACTGTTATGATCCTTATTTTATATTTGGGGAAACTAAGGCCATCATAGTATTCGAGTATAATCCATGGGTTTTTGTTTGTTTTTAGCAAGGACACTAGAGCAGGTTGCCATTTCCTTTTCCAGTGGATTTAAAGCAAGCAAAGAGTAAGTGACTCACCCAAGTTCGCACAGCTCGGAAGTGTCTGAGGTTGCATTTGAACTCAAGCCTTCCTGCCTCATGGCAAAGCATTGTGTTCACTGCACCACTAACTTGTAGAAGATCCAAATTCAGAAAGCATTAGCCAAAAAAACAGATGATAAATGAGGAGCTGAAAAGATCTTGAAAGAGTAAGAAAAAGGGGCAAAACTAGTAGTTTTAAAATTTAACAGGAATAAATGTAAAGTCATAGGCTTGGGTTCAAAAAGAAAATGGAGGACAGGGGGGTCTTGAATGAATAATTAATCTAAAAAAAAGTTGGGGTGGAGATTCTCACCATGACAATGGAAGATGCCAGTGTGGTCTTAATGTGTATGAAGCAAAACAAGGGCCCTAGACTGACTAGCACTGTGATCCTTTCTAAGTCTCAGTCTCTACCTCTACAAAGTGGATATAATAGCAGACAGCCTGTTCAAATCATCAGGTGGCTGAGAATCTGTTTTTACAAGCTTTATCGAGGTAGAGAAATGGAAGGAAGGTTAGAATTTGACTGAACACATTAGGGTTTGCAAAAGTAATCTTGCTTAGTTTTCATAACACTCCTGTGAAATAGATGACATTATCTCCATTCCACAGATGGAAAAACTCAGACTTACAGAGACCCAGTAGTCCAGCCAGGATCACATAGCTAACCTCAGAAGCCATACTGTGGTGATGATGAGGTTGTGGTTATTGAATTATTTCAGTTGTGACTGACTCCTCATGACCCCAAATGGGGGTCTTAGTAAAGATATTGGAGTGGTTTGCCATTTCCTTCTCCAGGTCATTTTATGGATGAAGAAACCAACGCAAACAGGGTTAAGTGACTCGCCCAGGGTCACACAACTAGTAAGTGTCTGGGGTCGCATTTGAACTCAGGTTCTCCAGACTCCAAGGCCAGTGCTCTATCTACTGTAGCACCACCTAGCTGCCTGGTGATAATGATATTAATATTTTATGTCTTTATAGTGATTTTACAAATGTCTTTTACATTTTTGACTCTTAAAAGTATTCAGAGAAGTCAGCAGTGGCCCTTCTCTTCTTGTGAGTTTCCTTTCCCTGTTCCTTGTCCATCACCTGAGTGCTAGAGAGGCAGCATCCCTGCTGCCAGAGCTAGGGGCTCTAGGGAAAGCTTTGGAGTGGGGAGGGCTGCAAAGCAGTACCAGACAAAGTACACCAGGACCTCCTCCTTGAGTTCCTTCAGCATCTTGCTTCTTGGGTCAAAATGGTAGCTTTTTCCTTCCCCTAGTCTTCATTCATCCTCTTACAGCTGGCTTCTTGTTTCCTGTATAAACCTCTTCTTCTCCCCTTCCTTCTCCATCTACCTCTGTCTGTCCCCCAGACTCTCTCTGTCTCATCTCTCCATCTTCCTTTCCCTCCTCTTCTCATGTCTGCTTCTTTCCCCCCTTGCCCTCCCCCTTCTCCTTCTTTCCAGCTCCTTTCTCCTTTCTCCTTCCTTCCCTCAGGTGCCCTCTCCTTAATCCTCCCCAACTGTCTCCTTTCCTCCTTTCCTTTCTCACTATCTCTCACTCCATCAGGTGTGAAACAGAGAGGGCCCCTGAACCCAGGGAGGAGTTGGGAATTTGACTCTGGAGTCTGATGGGGGTGGGGAAAGAGTCTGTACCAGAACCCTGTAAAAGAAGGTGGTGAAGGGTAAGAGACTTTTCATGCCAATCTGGGCTTTGGGCCACCCCTAGCAGGTGGAGCTTAGAGCTTTTTCTCCAAGACATAAGTTCCCTCCCCTTGGGCCCTGGAGAGCAAGATTTCTTGTCATGAAATCAGTTTGTTTGGAAAGTCACCTTGTCAAAGTGGCCCTCTTTGCCCCTCCAATATGGTGGAGTTTCTGTAGTCCCTTGCTTTGCCTAACTCTCCACTGGTCATCAGTTTCCTCATCTGTACAACGAGAGGACCACAGATGTACAACAATATTTCTAGCAGGTCTTTTTGCAGCACAAAGAATTAGAAACTGAGGGGGTGCCCATCAACTGTGGAATGACTGAAGTTGTAACTGTGATGGAATGCTATTGTGCAGGAAGAAATGATGAAGGGAATAGTATCAAAGAAACCAGGGAAGACTCATATGAACTGATGCATAGTGAATTGAGAAGAACCAGGAGAATATTTTATGTTCTATTTACAAAGTTATGAAAAAAAACTTTAAAAGACTTGGAAACTCTGATGAACACAGTTAAATAGCACAGTGGATAAAGACCTGAAGTTAAAGAGACCTGAGTTCAAATCTAGCCTCACTTTCTAGCTGTGTGACCCTGGGGAAGTCACTTAACCTTTCCCTCTCCATGCATCAGTTTCCTTGTCTGTAAAACAGACAGGGTTGTTCTGAGGATCAGATAAGATAGTTGTAAAGTTAAAGTGTATTATGAATGGTTTACTATTATCACTAACAATGATCAACCATGATTCCAAAGGACTCAAGATGAAACATGATCCTCTTCCTGAGAGAGTGGTGGAAGACTCAGGGCACAGACTGAGAATTTTGCTTCGGACATTTGCAAGTGTGGGTGTTTTCCTTGACTATATATGTTTATTACAAGGGTTTTGTTTTGCTTCCTTAGAAGGGGCAGCGCAAGGGTGAGGTGGAAGGGAGAGAAAGTGGATCTTTGTGAAAATAAAATAAAATTTATTCGGAATAAAAGGAAGACTTTGGACTCGCTGGCCTCCCAGTTCCTTGCTTGGCCCCACATCCTCCATGAGCCTGAGCTCCTAGACACAGGGATGCACAGGAACCAGCTCTGCCCCACAGAAAGGCACGCCAGGACAACCAAGTCCGACAATATGGATGGCACAGGACTGACTAGACCAGTACGTTCTCGTGAAGGAGCGCCATTGCGTATTCCTAACGTAGGCTTGTATGGTGATATCCATATCTATACACTGCTGGGGGCTGGAGCCATTTAGGGCTGAGGAGGATCTGCTGTCATCCTGGTATCATGGAATTTAGCCACCTCGTGCTGCAGACGGAGACACTGAGGCTCAGAGAGGGGACAGGCCAGAAAGAATCCGAGGTCTAGAGATGGAAAGAACCCGAGAGGCCAAGAGAGAAGAAGAAACTTGCTCCAGGTTACGTGCATAGTGAGTACCGGAGTCAACATTCGAACTCAGGTTCCGAGGACAAATCCAAGATTCGTTCACTTGTCTCTGTCTTCCAGTCACAGACTGTGATCTCTTTGACAGCAAGAAACTCTTATTTAAACTTCGAGACTCTCTCCACACAAAAGATACTTAGACATTTATCTATTCACTCAGTGTCTGGAACAATTTTTATTGATTGACTGACAGACACACAACACGAATCCAGAGATACCCACATTCCAGTGTACACAGGCAGACTGACAGTGTGAGCGTGAGCTGGCAGACCAAAGTCGGGGGCTTCTCCCCAGGTTAGGGATGCCTGGACTGAGGCCGTAAGAGCATAAATTGGGTACCCTCCATTCTCCTGGGGCTTCTGGGGCCCCGTCGAGTTCGCAGCTCCAAGAGGGGATCAAACCAACGGTGAAGTGGATCAAAGGACTGAGGCCGATGGAGCAATGGGAGTGGGAATCTGGGAGGGATGCAGGGGGAGACCTCGGAACTCCCTAAGCGAGAAACGATAGCCCAAACAGTGCTGTGGAGACCCGAACTCTCCCTCCACCCTTCCGCCCTGCAACGAAAGCTTGGAAGACAAAATGTGTGGGCTAGGATCCGGGAGCAGAGGCTGGCGTCCCAACCAGGGCAGGAGTAGCAGACAGAGATAAAGACCAAGCCCTAAGAGGGTCGGAGATCGAGAGACAGTCAGGAGAGAACGGTGGAGTCGCGAAGGGGAATTAGAGACAAAAGGAAAGAGGCAGAGAAAATAAGGGAGGAAAACAGGAGAAAGAGGGGGGACAGAAAAATGCAGGAGGAGAGAAACACGGACCAGACAGACAGGAAGAATCAGAGACCGAACGGAAGAGGCCGAGAGGTAGAGGAGAAAGAGGAGAGGTCCCCCGAGAGACAGGATATAGGGAGAGAAGAAAAGAGAGCCAGCAGAAGGGAAAGAACGGAGGGAAGCAAAGGAAAGCGGCGGAGAGGTTGAGGTGGCTGGGGTTTCGGGGTCCAGAGGGCCTGGCGTACCCAGCTCTAATCTCTACCCGCTTCCTCAAGCCCTTGCCAGGGTCCCGTTTTCTCGAATGGGAAAGACTGGGGCGGCTGCGGGGGACTGGAGGAGTCCACAGGCTGAACCTCCCTCCTCCCTTCCTAGCCCCGGGAGAGTCTTTGGGCCTGGCCTGATTCCACAGCATCCTTCCCAGGCCTCTCCCTCAGGTGCTCCCAGGGCCAGAGCTTTGCTATCCCGCCTGCTCCGAAATTCCTGGGTCCGCAGGCCCTCAGGTGTCCTTCCGGTCCGCCCCAGCCGCCTCCAATTAGCCGAATTGGAGAGCACCCTTCTGGCGTAGACCTGGTCTCAGCCCTGAGCTGGAGCAATTCTATCACTGTCAGGGCACCCGGCACCTGTTGCACCTGCCCCAAGGCCCTGAATTAATCTGGATCATTAATCTGAACAATTAACACGAATTGCCACCAACTGACTTAGCGGACCCAAACCCGGCCCAGTCCAGGGCTGTCCCCTCGCCCACAGCTCACTGGCAGGGGACAGTTAAGGGGCGCAGTGGGGGCTCCAGACATCGGTACTCATACAGCCCTCCTAATTTCGGGGCTTCAGTTTGGGCGATTTCTTTTACCCGGCTCGATCCCGAAGCCCTCCCCGGAGCTGGCCAACGAACACTGACTACAAGCTGCACCGAAAGCAGCCCCCGGGGTCTCCTGCGGTCCGCTGACCTACCAGGATCCCAGAGACCTTCCCGCACCGGAACCCGGCGAGTTAGGTAGAAGAGAGATCTCCAAGCGTGGGAGCCCGTTCTGGGGTGGGGGATGAGTGGGTCGGGGACTAGCTCTCATTGGTGTTATGAGTCCGATTTCTATGGACGTCGGGGGCTATCGTTCCCTCTTTCCAGGCCAGGAAACCCGTCCCGGGAGAAGCGGAGTCAGGGCCTCACTTGGGCACCTCTGGCTACTCTGAGGTATCGAATGAGGGCCTCCCAGCGCTCCCCTCGCCTGCCTTCGGCCGGGCCTTCACAGCTATGTGGACTGGGCAGCGGAGAATTTCACCTTCGAGGGATTGACTTGAACGGAGAAACCAAATTCGATTTAGCAAACGCAAATTGGAAGCTTCTCAGGTGCCAGGCGCTGCAATCCCAGGGATTCTCGGTTCCTATAGGTCAGGTCACGTTCAAAGCTCCCTTGGAACAGGACTCCTTCAGTACTCCCGAGAATTTGAGAGGACGTTGCTTTTTAAAGTTCCATTCACTCTCCCCTTTCTCGAAGGAGCTTAGCGTGGGTCCTGTAAGCAGCTACTGATTCTGCGGTCGGAGTGGCCCAGTCAGGGCCCCTGCTCTCATGAGGAGCCCCTGGGCAGGGAGGACCCAGCCACCTGGTTCTGGGGACACCGGGTGGCGCATTCATTCCAGGGTCTCTGTTCCGGGGAGCTCTGGGTGTGGAATCAAAGACGAGTTCAAATCAGACTTCAGACACTTGTTGTGAGACCCTGTGCAAGTCACTTAATCTCTTTCTGCCTCAGTTTCCTCAACCGTAAACGCAGTGTCTACCTTGCAGGGTTGTTTTAAGAAGCAAACGAGATAATAATTGTTAAAACTTGTAGCGCCGTGCTTATCCCATAATAAATAAACTTCCCTTCTTTTCTTTTTCGGGCGAGAAGCGAATGTGACTACGCGAGTTTGGTAAGGTATTCGAGAGAGGCCGGGAAGAAGGCTTCCGAGGCACAGAATCCCAGCCCAGCCCTACTGCACTTCAGCGTGTGGCCTTGGCCAATTCCTTCCCATTCCTTCTCTGAGACTCAGTTTGTCACTCTATAAAATCAGGGGCTGAATGGAGCTCGTTTATCTCCTGTTCTGTCCCACCGTCTGTGATGCACTAATGTGAGCGTATGTATGCCTGTGTGTGCCTGTGTGTGTGTGTGTGTGTGTGTGTGTGTGTGTGTGAGAGAGAGAGAGAGAGAGAGAGAGAGAGAGAGAGAGAGAGAGAGAGAGAGAGGGAGAGGGAGAGGGAACGAGGGAGAGACAGACATGGTTGGTATGTGGTTGTATACAGTGGTAGTGAGCATTACAGGGGTGGGGATTTTTGTAATAACCAAAATTTCAGTTTTGGTGGCGTTTCCTGATTTATAAATCGCTTTTCTCCCCACAGCCGCCTGAAGGGGTCGGGGGAGACAACAGGGCACAGATTGTTCGCCTTTTTAAAGACAAAGCTGAGACTCACAGAGCCTTGGAGAGAGGAAAGGACTTGATTGTGGTCAAACGGTTAGTTCGTGGCTGAGGTGGGATTCGAACTCTCATCTCCTGTCTCCCCAGTTCAACAGCAGCTTTTCCACTAAGTGCATTTGTTTGTGTATAACGTCTGGGGGTGAGGGATGGGCGTGCGCGTGGAGACCGCAAGGGTTGGAGGGTTAGGATTCATTCGCGGAGGTGGCAGAGGCGACGCGGGGGTGGGGGCGAAAGATAGTTGGACCCTAGATATAGAACTGAAAGGGAACTCCGAGGCCAACCGGTCCAACCCTTTCATTTTACAGAGGAGGAAACTGAGGCCCAAGAGAGTGTAGTATTTTGCCCAGGGTCACAGGTAACTAGGTCACTAGGTAAAAAGGGGCAGGCTGAAAACTGGGCAGGATAGCCGGAAGACCTCATCTCAGACCTGGGGTGAATCCTCAGACTGTGAATTCCTGAGGTTCACCAGCCTTCGGGAGGCCAGAGGAAGCACCTCAGGTCACTTGACCCAAATCGGGCCAGAGTGCATCACTTTCCTTCCAAGGGCGGGGGATATTGTGCCCCGAGCGTTCGGGGGATATCTTGTGGAGGGAGAGCTGGCCCACACTGGAGTGGTGGCGAGGTTGGCATGTATAGGAGTGTCACAGGTTTGTTGGAAGAGTCGAGTATATATAATGTGGGAAGCCCACACTTGTGTGGGCAGGACAAAAAGGGGCGTCACAGGGGTGTTCAAGTAAGGGGAGGGTATAGGTGAGTCCTGGCAAGGAACCCTTTAGTGCGTGTGTGGAGAAGTCCCACGCGTGAGAGTCACGCCTGTATGCAAGGGCAGCCCCTACGGGGGAAGTCCGGAGAGCACCCAGACCTGGAGAGAGTGGTCACGCCAGTGCATCCATCTATCCAGACATTTCGCTGACATCAGCGAGGGCACGAGTCGGGGGAGGGGTCCCTCAATCTCTCAAACCTCACACGCTCATTAAAGACATACACTGGGGAAGGCTAAAAAGACCATACAAAAGAGTCGAAAGAGTCCCCGCCCTCAGGAGACTTACACTTTTCTGGGGAGGAGAAGATGCACACGCATAATGTACATACAAGATATCCAGGGGTGCAGGGGCTGAGACGAATCTGTGTGCGTCTGTCCTTGTTTGGAGGGGGAAGGCGTGGACTGAATGGGGCGTTTGAGTTGGACTTGGCTCTGCTCCGTCTGGCTGAGAGGCTGCCCACGAATCGCCCCACGTTCCAGAGGGACAGACATAGGAATCTATTGGCCTCACCCCTCTTGACCACGCCCCTGTGGTCCCTGTGGATCCTCTTGAAGCAGAAGCATTCCGCGAGGCGCCTCAGGTCCTCCCACGCACGTCCCATGGTCTCTGTCCCTCCCACGTCAGGCTCCGCCCACCAAGGTCTCTGGTATCTGTTGACCCATCCTTTGGGGTCTCCCAACAAAGGAGGAGGGATAGAGACAACCCCTTCCCTTGCCTGAACCTCCTCTTGCCCGGCGGTTGAGTTTGATGGTCCCTGCTTAAGGTTCCCTCCAATTCTAAATCTGTGATCCTCCCTTGTGACTTTGGGCGAGTCCCTCTGCTTCGCCCTGTTTGGCGAAATCATCCTGGGATACTGTCTTGTCATTCAGTCATTGCCCTCACCAGGAGCCTGGGAGCTCCCTGAAGGCAAGGGTCATGCCTTGTC
This sequence comes from Potorous gilbertii, assembly GCA_028658325.1. Taxonomy (NCBI): domain Eukaryota; kingdom Metazoa; phylum Chordata; class Mammalia; order Diprotodontia; family Potoroidae; genus Potorous; species Potorous gilbertii. Next base: position 243,517,341 of record CM053773.1, read on the forward strand.
TAGTTTGAGGACCCCCACCTCCAGCCGCCAACTCTGGGTTGTTCATCCCGCAGCAGGACTGAGCTCCCCGCGGTTTCCGAGGTTCTGAGTCTCAAACTGTCAGCCACACCCAGGGGGCGCAATTCCCAAAGCTTTCCTGGAATGCCTCTCAGCTCTAGCTCTTAGCCTCAGTTTCTCCATCTCAACTCAATGAGTCAAAGCCGTCAGACCGACTAGATCTGTCAATCAGTATTTATTAAGTAAGGGCCAAGCGTTGTGTCAGGCGCAAGTGCTGAGGATACAGGCTCAGCGCTGCTCTCAGAGCACTCCCTTTCATAGTGGGGAGAGCAGCCACTTGGAGAAATGGATATAAAATAAAGGAATTGGGACCTGACCTGTGAGAACAAGGTCATCGAGAAAGGCAACTCCCAGAGGAGGAGACTCCCTCCCGCTCCCAAATGCTCCTTTGGAACTTACTGTCTTAAGACGCTGTCAAGTCTAGTCAGTAAATAGACTTTGACTGTAGACCACGAAGAAATTAAGTTTTGGCCAGAGTCAGTATCTGTTGGATGTGAAGCCTGGTTCTCTATCCACTAGGGCCCTAAGCTTCTCTCATATGAAATAAATCCAGGATCACTGGAGGCAGCAGTCCCACTGGAATGGAGGTGGGGGTGGTGCTGAAGAGAGGCTGGGAGGGGAGGAAGGAAGGATAGAGGGATCCTGGACTGGAACAGACTCTTGAAATCATTCAACATCTTCATTGTCCAGAGGAGAAAAAGGACTCTATGGATAGGTAGTTAGATAGAGCTTTTATTAAGTGCTTACTGTGTGTGGCCGACACTGGTGATGTTGTAAAGATGAGGGGGCTGCTCCCAGGTTATGAGAGACAAATGCTCCTCTGACGTTAAATCCAGTGCAGCTCCCTGTGCTGAGCAAGGAGGCCCAGTCAACTTTTGTTCTGATTAATTCCTAGTGGGTCTTTTCCTCACCCAACGCTGCCTCCAGCTCGAGTTGAGGCCACCCCAGCTCTTCCCAGCAGGTCTCTCAGAGCGGGGAACCAATCCAACCGAACAATTTCCTTCTTGTGGTCTGCCTACTTGCTGGGAACCCCATCTGCACAGCTGAAGGCCTTCATCTTGACCACCACTCCACAGTCCGCATTGGTGATACAGGCCCCCATCTTGAACTGCACCAACCTGTGGCCCAGGCGTCGTAGATCCTAATGGAAGGGCCTGGCCCAGGCAGAGATTCAGCCTGGCCAAAGTGAAGGAGGGGAAGAGTGGGGTAGGAAGACACTGAGGGAAAGAGACATGAAGTGGGGAGGAAGTAGATATTGGGGAGATAGATGGAGTGAATGCTGGCTGGCTGGAGAGGATGTTGAAGCAGATAGTGGGGATAGAGAGGCAGAGAGATACTGGGGAGAGAAGGAAGGGAAAAGAAGATTTGGGGGAGAGATCAGGGGTTAGAGGGAGCAGATACTAGGGCAATGGAGAAGAGAGTGAATACTGTAGGTTCTGTCATGGAGAAGGGGTTCAAAGCAGAGAGAGTAAAATAGAGAAGGGTGGAGAGAGAGGGCCAGGAGGCCCCCAAAGGCTGCAGAGGGAAGGCCTGGGGCCCACTATTGCCTGACAGGAGGAGCTCAGCAGTGGGCTGGGATTGGGAGGGGCCCTGTCAGGGGAGGAAGGTGGGAAAGAGACTTCGAACCTGCAGGTTCCTCACTTTGGCTGGTCTCCGGACCAAGTTTTCCCCACTCCCTTCCCCTCTCCCTGATGGTTCTGTGGTTCCCTCCTACACACACACTTTGGGGCCCCAAGGAGCTGGTGAGACTGGCTGGGCTCTTTTGGACATCCCATACTGATGGGAGGGCCTGAGGGGCCAAGCTGTTCCTGAGTGTTCTGGGCCGGCTGAGCAGCTGCTGAGCCCAGAACCAGGGTGCGCCTGACTGGGAAGCGCTGGCCAGCTTTTTGCCTGGGTACAGCCCCGCCCAACGAAGGCTGAGGATATAAGACATGTCTGGGGGACCGGGAGGGGAACTGGGGTATGGAGAGGCAGGGGCTCCGCCCTGTGGCCCTCTCCCTTTATGCTCATCTCTCTTCCTCCTTTCTTTTCTTTTCTCCACAGTTTTCTCTCCTCCTACCTCTCTTCCCTCTTCTCTGTCCCTTTCTTTTCCCCTGTTTTCCTCTTTCTTCTTCTCCTTCTCTTCCTTCTTCTTTTCTATCCTCCTTCCTTTTATCTCCTCTTTTCCCCCTCTGTTTTCTCTTCCCTTTTCTCATTCTTTCCTTCTTTTCAATCACCATTCCTGAACAGGGAGTACAGCCACCTAGCCTAGGCCCTCTGTGTCACTGAGCTAGGCTGCTGCTTCCACCAGACCTGATAATCTCCCCACCCTCACTGCCTGCTTCCCGATTGATGACCATTCTGCACCTTAGGGATCTGCTCCAGAATTGTACGTTGGCAGTGCTTGGAGATCTCCTAAGATGCTAGGGGAAAAGAGAAGCCAGGCTCAGTCAGTTCTTTTTGCTGAGGGTAGCTGACTGCGGGCACCCAGTACCATGGAGATAGGTAGGGCTTCAGGAGATCCTGGAGGAGGGAGGAAGGCTGGAGGTCTATCTGGGATTCTGTGAGGAAGTGCCCCAGAATTACCAGGGCCCTAGTGTTTCTGGTCATCTGGGCAAAGATTCAGCCCTAGAGAATCAGCAGACACCTCTGTCCCTTGTTTCCCTGCATTGCCCTCCCCTGAGTTTATTACAGGGGCACAAGGAGCCAGGCAGATGATGCACAGACTAAGGAACAAAGGCAGAAACAGAGACAGATGTCAAAACAGAAACATACAGAGGTTAAAAGTAGAATGAGAGATTCCAAGAGACCCAGAGAGGTAGAGATAGCCAGAAAAGCAAACACAGAGGTAGAGACAGAAACAAAAAGCAGTCCCAGAGAGACCCACCCACCCCTCCCCCATGCCCAGTCTTGGATCTACACAGACACATTCCCTGCTTGGCTCCATATTACTGATCTGGTCAATGGGCTTTACCTCCTTGAGGCCCTAGGCCAGAGTGATAGTGAGACCCTACCCTGGATCTGCTTGGGAGGTCTAGTCCTAGCTGCCCTGCCTGGTAGGTTTTGGCCTGGCCTCCTCTACCTTTAAGTTTATTTTCAACCTGGAAACTAGGTCTGCTGAAAAGAGGAACAGCATCCCTCAAAAGAACCCAGATCAAGCTGGGAAATCTACCCCCTCCCCCACCTTTTCCAAGATATACTGGAAGGGATCTGCCAGGGTCCCACACTCAAACAATTTCTCACACAGTCTGGATATTCACTTTTACACATATACGTTCCCAGTGTTATGCTCCAAGGCACCAACATGTTGGCAAATATACCCCCACACAAAATGACCGGCTTTCTGAGACACAAGCCCACTGGGACACATCATCCTCCTTTGCTTCAGGTTCCCAGTCTGTGACCACGCCTCCCATACCCTCCAGTTCCAAATTATCCTATGACATCCCTCATACTCTTTGACTGTTTCACAGACAAATTCATCACACTCACCAGGACACACTCGGTTGTTGTCCTTCATTCTCCATGAGGACCAAAATGACATCACCATGATTAAGTCAAGTTTCAATGTGTCCGACTGTGGTTGATCAGACCAATACGAGCTCGGAATGCTCTACCACAGATAGTCTGTGGATGGGGTGGATACACTACGTGTATCCTACGTTTCCTTTGAGCTGTTTCAATTCTGCTTTGCTCCTAGAGCACAGCACCTTTTCTGTGTGAGAGACTGTGAACGGCTATGGACAGTCATTCCTTATACCTACTGGATTCCAGCATCAATGTGAAGCAGTGGGCCTCCCCCACCCCCAACATGGTGTACCTGTGTGTGTATGCAAGAGTGTGATTGTCAGCCCGGGACAACTTGTAGGACTGAGGGACCAGGCCGATGTGGTTCTGCTCACAGTGGTGTGATGGACTCTCACAGACTGTCTACAGTTGTGTTTTTGAGTAGTGGGGCTTGTGCAATTATGTGCTCAATTGTTTGACCATGTGACTGTGGAACTCTGTGAGTGTCCAGCTCTGCCAGTCGATCTGAGGAAAGCCCTGAGTGCCTGTGCGTGGGTGCGTTGGGGTCTAGAAGCCAGTGTCTAACCTTGCCAAGAGGACCTTGGGTGTGACCGAGGCCGGCCTTGGTGAGCAGAGTTGGGGCCTTGCATGTACGACCATGGGCAGGATAATGGGGTTGCCCTGTGGTTTGTGTGAATCTACTCGCGCAGAGTTCGGGAGCTGAGGGGAGGCAGAATTGGTACGGAAGTGGGAGGAAGGAAAGCGAGGTAGATGGGCACAAAAGAGGAGACGGGACTGCAAGCTTAGGGACTTCGGCTCTTGAGCCGCACCCAACACCGAGCTCCAAGCGGACCCAAAGGGCCTGGGACCTGAGGATTGACAGGCTTTAAGTAAACCGCCGGCCTCTGATGGCCTCCCCGCTGGGAGGGGGGCCCTAGCTGACCTCACCAGCGCTCAGATCCGGCCTGCGCTGTCCCAGCACGGGAGGGGGCCATTTTTCAGAACAAGAAGGAACTAACTACATTGGGAAGGGAGGAGGGAGGAGAGTGGGGGAGAAGAGATCTTTTAAGGAAGCAAGTCGGCGCAGGGAGAAGCGAGTGGGGCAGAAATAACGAACTGCTTGGGCGGGGGCCTTGGAGGTAGCGACATTTCTTGAGGAGAAAGGGGGTTGAGGAAAATAGGAACCGATTTTGTTCTTGAAGAAGATAGAGAGAAGTGGAGTGCGGGGAGACAACTATCCATATTGGGGGGCGGAGTGGGGAGGAAACAGGAATCCTCGGGGGATGGGAGCCTTTGCGCCCCAGAGACCGCAGACTCCCGGTGCATCTCCAAGCGTCCGAATGCTGCCCTTCCCACCCCAGGGAGCAGCGGCCGTGGGCCGCTGCGCGGGGTGGGGGCAGTAAGCTCAGAGGCCAGGCTGCTTGGAGTAAGCTCTGAGTGGCATCTGCCCCCCCCACCCGGCCCCCGCCCCCACCTCCTCCCTCCCTCCCCCCGCACCCCCTCCGGATGGTGAGGCGAGAGCGCGGCGCGGGGCGCACTCGGGGGGTGGCGCCGCCGAAGCGGGCTCCCCTATGGACGAGCAGAGCCCGCTGTCTCCCAAGGCCAACGCGTTTAGTATCGCTTCTCTGATCGCAGCGGCGGCGGAGCGCGCCAGCCGGGAGGCGCTGGGCCCCCCGCAGCTGGCCGCCCCGGGCCTGGCCAAGGCGGCCGCAGGAGCGAGCGGTCGCCCGCAGAGGATGCATTTCAGCACAGTCACCAGGGATATGGAAGGTAAGGCAGACAGAGGTCGGCCCAAGCCCGCTGGCTTCCGAGCCCCTTGCTCTCACCTTGTGTGTGTGTGTTTTTTTGGGGGGGGTGGTTCTCGCTTCCTCTGGGAGAGGGGCTCCTCGCGCCCGCCGGCTGGAAGCCCTAGTTCCCGCTGGGTGGGAGGCCCTTTATAACCGCTGGGGAGGGGACCTCGCTCCCGGTGTCGCTGCCCAGGAGTGCCAGACTCCCGCCGGGCCACCCAGACCCAGGGGTCGAAGTTGCCCCCGGCCAAGCCGGTTCAGCGGTAGCTCTTGCTACGGATTCCAATTATTCGAGGAAGAGGAGGTAGGCTGGAAGTGGGAGATAGGAACTAGGTTGACTAGTCGTCTGGACTTAGTGCTGTGTAGACCGGGTCTGAATGTTTAGAAAAGCGAAGAAGGTGGAGGTCGAACGCTAGCAGGCATGCCTCAGGAACAGGAGAGAGAATGGAAACCCTCTGGACATTGGGCTTTGGACTCCCTCCATACAAACACGCGTGCCCCTCGCCCCCCACCTCCATCTCCACCTCCAGCCTCCGCGGGGAGTCAGACAGGATTTCTGAACAAGGACTTTTAATTGAGAACGACACAGAACCCCGCTGGGGCACTTGTGATCTTGTTCCGTTTTGGAAGTCGTGGCTTCCACGGTCGTACAGGTTCCTACCAGCCGACCGGAGGCGGTTCAGGCTCCCTGGCCACCCAGGCCACGATCGCTGGTTCCCCCGCAGAGATGCCTGGGGAGGCAGAAGAGATGATTCGACTCCCTGGAAGAAGAGAGAGCGAGACTGTCAGTCAGTCAGTTAGTCGGACAGACAGGCACACACATAGACAAGGATTTGAGAAGTAGATGAAGGAGAATTGGAGAGCGGTAAAACAGCCTGACTGTGAATATAGAGAGGAGGGAAGATAATAAGAGAGAAGAAAGGAAAAGGAATGAGAGAAAAGAGGAAGAAAAAGAAAGAGGAAGAGAAAAAGGATGACACAAAATACTCGAAAGAAATTAGAAAGAAAAAGAGGGAAAAAGACAAAAAAAGGGCTGAGAGAAAGTTTAGGAAAAATTAAGGAGGAAAAAACAATTTAAGGGAATGCCAAGGGGAAAATGAAAGAGAAAACTAGGAGAAAGAAATTTAATGCTAGAAAGAATAAAAAAGAAAACTATGAGAAGAAAAAGAGAAGGAAGAAAAAAAGGGAGTTTAGAAAGAAGAATGGAAGGAAAGAGGAGGAGAGAAATAAAGAGGAGGAAAAGAAGAAACTGAAAGCAACAGGGGAGACCACGAAAGAAGCAGAAGAGAGAAATAAAAAAGAGAGGAGAAAAGGGAGGAATAAATAAGGATAAGGAAAAAACGAAAAAAAGAGAGAGTAAAGGAAAGAAAAAGAAGGAAAGAGAAAAAAGGAAAAAAGAAAAAAGGAAAAACAAAGAGAGAAAAGGAGAGGAAAAGAAAGAACCAAAGAGAAAAAAGAAAGAAAAATAAGAGAGACTAGGGGGGAAAATAGAAAAAGGCCAGGTAAGAGAAAAGAAAGGAAAGAGAAAAAGATCAGTAAAGGGGAAAAGGAGAAAAGAGAGAAAGACTGGGAGGCAAGAAAGCAAACAAGAAACAAAGAAAAAGAAAAAAGGGAAAGACATACAGGTTAAAAAGAAGAGGCAAAAAGATAAAAAGAAAATGACCAGGAGAAAGGGACATTAAGGAGAGAGACAAAGAGAGAGAGAGAGACAGAGAGAGAGACAGACAGAGACAGAAACAGAGACAGAGACAAAGAGAGACAGAGAGAGACAGAGACAGAGAGAGAAGAGAGAGAGACTGTGAATGAAACAAGGTCGAAGAGGAAAGAAACACCGAAGCCGGGACTCAAGGTCCGGGTCGAGATCATGGGTTAGAGTAGCATCGAGAACGAGAAGGAGCCGCAGGTCTGAGGGAGCCTCTCTCCCGATAACCTTCCGTGCCTGTGGAGCTCGCCGGGAAATAGAGAGGAGCCGGAGACGTCGGCTTGACAAGCAGGGCCAGGAGAGCAAACCCGGGGGATCCCATTGTCTGAACCCCCGGCTGGGGCCCGGCAGACAGGGCCCGGGTGGCGGAATGGGGGAGGGGAAGGGGCGGGGACGGAGGGCGGGCGAGGGGAGGAGGGCTCAGCCCGGGCAGGGGTGGGGTGGGGCACCGCTTCTCCCTCGCTGGGCGCCCAGGGTGCCCCGGGCAGCGCCGGGAAAGGGCGCGCTGGGCTGTCAATCAGGGAGCAGGGGCCGCAGGCGCTTTTACCTGCGGCACTTTATCTCCAGGAGAAATCGGAACCGGTCTGGTGGCCGGGCGGGCGGGGAGGCCGCGGGAGCAGATAAGACGCGCGGCTCCGCGCAGTTGGGAGGCCCGAGCTGGAGCCAGGGAGGGAGTCGGAGCCGGAGCCGGAGCCGCGGCAGGCCCGGGGCTTAGGGCAGTAGCCACCGCCGTGGCCATTGGCTGGGGTCTGCAGGCGAGCCGAGCCGAGCCCCGGCTCCGGCGATGCGCGGGCGGCGGCGCCCACAAGACAGCGGTAGCGGCCGCGGCAGGAGGGGGAGCCGCCAGTAGGCGGAGTGGGTGGGTAGGTGGGTAGGGGGCGGCGCGGCTCGGCGCAGGGCGGGCGCTCTAGCCCCAGCCGGGCCCCAGCCCCAGATCAGCTCAGCTCAGCTCCAGTCTCAGCCCCAGCCCGGGCCGCATCCTCCCTCACTCCCTCCTCGCTCTGCTGCCCAGCCTCGGCGCGCAGGGCCAGGGCGGAAGCCTGGTGCCCGGAGCCCGCAGGTCCGGGAAATGATCTCCACCATCTCGAGCCCGTGGCTCACGCAGCTCTCTCACTTTTGCGATGTTACAGCCTTCACCGCCAACAGCCTGAGCAGCCTCAGCGCCTCCGGTGGCTACCACCTCTCGCCTTCCCCGGCTGGGGACCCCTACGGGCAGCACGAGCCGCCGCAACCTCAGCAGCAGGCGCCCCCACGCTACGACCCCTGCGCAGCCGGGGCCGCCGCGCAGTCCCACGGATACCCCTTCTCGGCCCCGGGCGGCCCCAACCCTCCCACCGGCGGCGGCGAGCCTGAGGGCGCAGGGGCCAGCTGTGCCTCGGCCGGGCCTGGCCCAGGGGCCGTGGCTACCAAGGCTCCGGTGAAGAAAAACCCTAAGGTGGCCAACGTGAGTGTGCAGCTGGAAATGAAGGCTCTCTGGGACGAGTTCAACCAGCTGGGCACCGAGATGATCGTCACCAAAGCCGGCAGGTTAGAGCTGCCTCCCTTCCTCCAGGGTTCCCTCTCCTTCCCCAGGCTCCTATCTCTCCACGTGGCCAACTGTCTGGTGTCTGGCACTGAGGATAACCGTGGTCCCTGTTCCCTTGACCCCATACGCATGGATGTTTAAGGGATTGAGATTACAGAGATCAGCCAGCCCAGCTCCATTCATTTTACAGACTTTAGTAAACTGAGTCTCTGAGCAGAGAAGGGACTGTGTGTGTGCGTGTGTGTAAGGCACAGGGTCACTTTCCCCCGAGCCCTTTCCCCTTTAAAAGCCTCCTAATGTGCTTGATTCGAACTGAGAAGGTAATTTAGGGTTAGGGTTAGGGTTAGGGAGCACAGCCGGGACTCGGGAGACCTTCAGGTAACAGGGTCCCTTTCCTCTTTTTACCCCCTCCCCATTCCCCAGGCGAGCTCTCTTTCTAAACAGATTTGTGTTACGCTTGGCCAGTGAGGGAATGAGGCCCTGAGATAGAGTAGTAGAAGTCCCCAAGGGCAGAGGTTCCCGAGACCCTGGATGGTTTGGGGGACGTCCTCTTGGCACCCGGGTTTGGGCCACTGTTGAGGCTCGGGAACCAGTTCCGTCTCAGGAGCCCCCGCTCAGTGCCAGGGAAGCAGCGCCTGCTTCTTGTAAATGCCAGTGATCCCGGCTCCGGCGACAAGGGCCTCCGGCTTCTCCCTGTCTGCAGCTGTCTCGGTTGTGCTGGCAGCACGCAGCAGGAGAGAGGCGGGGAGGGCAGGGACGTCAAGAGTGACCACATAGCCTTTGCCCAAGGATAACCCAGGGCAAGCAAAGTGTCGCCCCAGGAGGCACCCCCACCTCACGTCCCGGGGAATCCTGCTTCTGGGACAAGGGGAATCTTGGCGCCCCAGGGGGGCCGCACGCTCTCTGGCTACTCCCTGAATCCTTGCTCGCTGTTCTCTGAGTTTCAGCCTTCTGGACTGGGGCAGTCTCTCTGGAATCCCAAGGCGGACCCTTGGGTCTCTCAGTCAGCACAGCAAAGGGCAGAACAGGAGGGCTAGAGAGGACGAGGGTTTTCTTGAGGCTCTTAATGGTATGATCGTCCCCGAGATGCAGCTTATGCCTGGGCCAGGCCTAGGCCGAGAGACAGCTGCCTCACGGCCACCAAAGTGGCCCAGGGCCGGATTTCCAGGCAAATCTTTGCTGCCAGTCAGACCGAGGCTTAGAATGGGCCGCAGGGCTAGAAGCAAACCCCTGGTTAGGAGGAGAGGCCCGGTGAGTTCCCAAGGCCTTACTGGGCTCAGGACAGAACCAGAGGCAGATGGTTCAGCCTGGCTGAGTCTGGCCCCTGGCCCCCTCAGAACAGAATCCTCGGGAGGGTGTGTGTGTGGCTGGGGGAGTCAAAGATTCTGTCTACAAGGGCAAAGAGGGGGCCATGCCGAGAATGACCTGCCTTGTTGAGGCGAAGAAAGGCCAAATTAAACCCTAAATCAGAACGTAAATCTGGCTTAGCTGCCGTTTTCTGTGGATGGAAAAGGAAGGAAGATTTTTTAGTTCGAATTATATAAACCACACGTTGAATCTGGAGGCTTCCTGCCTCTCCCTTTCAGTATACTTTGTGTGGCACCTTCCAGGGGGTATGGATTTGTTTACGAAGAGACAGCGTCAGAAAGTGAGAAACCGAGAGAGATCGAACCGTAAATACGGAAGAGAGAGAAAAAAGAAAGGGACCAGACAATTACAGAGAGAGAGAGACAGAGACAGAGAGAGACAGAGAGAGAGAGAGAGAGAGAGAGAGAGAGAGAGAGAGAGAGAGACAGAGAGAGAGAGACAGAGACAGAGACAGAGAGACAGAGAGAGAGAGAGAGAGACAGAGAGAGAGAGAATTGTGCAGAGGGAGAGGCAGAGAGAGAAGGACAGACAAGGAAACCAAAGGACAGACGGGGACAGAATGAGATGAGGAAAAGAAGCCGAGGGCCCAGAGACAGAGTTGGAGCCAGAGGGGAAGCCCAAATCCTGCAGCAGACAGACAGAATGAGGGGGGAAAACGAGAGAGCGAACGAGGGAACGAGTTCTGCCACGCAACTGTATTTGGCCAGCAGACAAAGGCGTGTGTTTGGGTTGTGTCTAATGTACACACAGGCGCACACAAATTCCGCCTCAGACACAACAAAACGAAACTGCGGTCCCGGAGCGAGCTCCGGGCTCTCCTTTGCGTTCTTGCTCTTGCTCTCTCCACCCGAGAATGAAGGCAGCAGAGTTGGGGGGTCCCGATCCCCATGGGATGCCTTGCTCTGCGACCTTCCCAGATTTCCAGGCCTGGGGCCGGGAGGCGAAAGCCGAGCCCTCGGAGCAGACAGCAGCCTGTCTGCCCGGGGCTGCTGAGGAGCCGGCCTCGAGGTGCCGGCAGGAGGAGGGGATCCCGCATCAATTTGGGAGGGGTCCCGGGGTGCCCAGCGAGTGCCTGAAGGAGACCTGACCGGGAGGCTGACTGGCCCGTTTAATCTCTTTGTTATCTGATCAGCCCCGAGCTCCGAGGACCGGGAGTCCCAGCTAAATGTCTCCCTTGGCTTCAGGTTCCCAGCTGTGGTTCTGGGTAGGGGCATCTCCCAGGGCCGGGAATTTGCTGGGAGGAGATAGGGCGGGGGAGGACTTCCAATTTTCAACCCAGGTCCCGGGGAGCCACCGGGAGGGGTGGTCATCGGAAGGCAGAGGGAGGGAAGCCTCAGCGAGGTTTGGTCTGGTCCAGGAGAGCCGGTGAGGACTCTGGAATATTTCAAATTACCTGGAGAGAGGAGCTATTAGCCTATTTGGAGAGGCGTAGGCGCCCTACAGTCAAAAGGGTTCGGGGCTCAGTATCAGGGGTCCGAGGCTCAAAACCCGCCTCCTACGTTCTCCTGATCTCGGGCTAGCGATATCCATTCTTGGAGACTCGGTTTCTTTAGTTGTCAAATTGGGCTAAGAAGTCATATTCTCATTATCTGTCTCCCAAAGAGCTTTGTAAACCTTATAGAAATGGGAAGGATTTTTATTGTCTTTAGGCCCTTACCCTCCCTAGCTCCCCAGGGGCTGCCGCCTGTCCTTCATGTCTACCCGGGATCTGGGACGGACACCCTCCTTGAGTTTTTAAAGGCTTCTCAGTCACCTAGTGTTCTAGAGCCCAAGGGCCCAAAGAAAAGCTTCCATGGCTCACGGCCTCCTTAAGGCCATGCAGGCAAGCAATTATCCTGGAGCTGGGTAAACCGAATTCTCATCCACCCAAGCCCACCTGGCCTATCAGCCCTGTTGAATGGAAAAAGGGACAGTTAGGTCCTAGCTGGGTACCCCCACCTGGTCTTCTCCTCTCCAATTACCCAAAGAACTGGGAGATTTTTCATCCTCAGAGGACGTGTATGTACGGCCCAGTCCGGCTGAAAGGCCCTAGCTATCCTGCACCAGGTGGTTCCCATGCCTCGAGCATAACAGGGGTCACTTCCCCTCTCTAGGCCTCAGTTTTCTTTTCTGTAAAATGGAGGCAACTCTATTCACATTACTTTATCTTTGATCTAAGGAAAACTTCCGGTCTCCTGGGTTGTGTTAAACCGAAGCCTCTATAGATTTTTTCCAAACCCCTTCCAATTTATTTTTGAAGGCCGAGTCTCCATTAGGAAATCGAAGCTGGTAGTTAATACAATTATCCAGAAAATATCTGGAAAAGCCAAAAGCCGCTTTTACTGGAATTATGCAGAGATGAAAGGCAACCAAAAGTAATAGAGGTTTTGCTTGAACGATCTGAATAATACAGGCCTGTCTTTCTCAGCAGAATTTCTGAGGTGGTCCCCTTCTCCTCTAACATGGGAGGAACTGGTTTTGTTTGTCTTCCGAAAGTGATTTGGGGGTCCGAGAGCACTTCCCGAGCTGAGGAATAAAGTGTAGACACATCTGGGAGGAAGCGGGAAACCCGGGTCCCCAGAAGCCAGACAAAGTTTCGGAGAACAGGGGAGCGGCCGGAGTCCTTGCCTAGCAGACTCAGCTCTCTTCTTTGGCTTCCAGGAAGCCTGTGCTCAGCCTCGAGTTCGGGGCCTGCCGAGGAATAGGGGCCGCGGGTATGGGGGGACTCCAATAGTATTGCTTAGAGTCTCAGAGACGCTGCCCGGGAAGCCAAATCGAATCACTCTTTGGAGGAGGGTGGGGGTAGTCATAGAGAGAGGGTGCTTGGAGGAGGGTGGATACACGGAGAGCAAGCGAAGGAATCCGAGAACACGTTTGCCTTATTTTCCAGACTATTTCAGAAGAAATGTTTGCGGGGGGTCCAGATGATCCAGTTCCTTTTCTCAGCACCCTGTTTCGCTTTCCCAGCCGAGGCTTGACCTTAGAAACAGATCGGTTGCGTTTTCAAATAGAATCTAGGACTTGACTAGGTGCGATCTATTGAGGTGAATTTTGTTGATGTCAACGGGGCCTTAGAAAAAGACAGAGAATTGGGTAGGGGAAAAGACGAATGAGAGCGGGACGTAAAAGAGACAATAGAAACCGCGAGAGAAACAGAGACTGGGGAAATGGGAGGTAGGCGGGAAGAGACAAAGAGAGAGAAGAGACAGAGACGGAGAGAGACAGAGACAAGGGGAGAGAGAGAAAGAGAGAAAGAGAGAGAGAGAGAGAGAGAGAGAGAGAGAGAGAGAGAGAGAGAGAGAGAGAGAGAGAGAGAGAGAGAACAGAGAGAGAGAACAAAGAGATGCTAGAAAGTCGAAGAGGCTGAAACCTTGCGACAAGATCGAGTCTGAAAGACAGAGACGGGAGACAAAGGCCGAGAAAAGAGACAGACTCAAGAGGAAGAAAGACCCAGATAGTAAGGGGCACAGAGACCGAGAACCCTGTAGGCATTTCAGTCGTTTTCGGAAGGCCCACTGAATTTGTTGAAGGGCAGAGGCTGAGAGACCCGTATGGCAACCCACAGACAGACTGCCGGGCGGAGAATGGGGATACAGAGAAAAGGGAAGTTGACTAACAGAAAAGCCAGGGAAAAAGAGCCAGTTCCAGGAGCGTCCTGTGAGTCTCCGGCAACGAGGCCAGAGTCCTTGGTGCGTGGGACCAGGGCGGGAGTCGTTCCCTAGTCCCTGGGGCCATGACCCCGGGCTAAGGCTGGGGACCCGGTAATGAAGGCTCCTGTCCCCTCTGTCTTCCTGCCCCTTCAGGGGCTGGAGTGGGGGAGCTGAACTGGAAAGGACCCTGGAATATGTCCTCTGGGCTTTCGGAGATCCTCCGGCCTGGTCCACCAGGCCCTCCACTGCCCCCTGCATTCTCCCTCACTCCATGCCCCCTCCCCCCCACTGACCCTTGTGTTCTCTTCTCCCGCAGGCGTATGTTCCCCACTTTCCAGGTGAAGATCTTTGGCATGGACCCCATGGCCGACTACATGCTGCTTATGGACTTCGTGCCAGTGGACGACAAACGTTACAGGTGAGTGAGTGTGTGTAGGGGTAGCGGTGGAGGGGTGCAATCCATGAGAGCCCTGTTGGAAGGGGGTGTACTTGTAAGCCTGCACTGTATGTGGAGGAACCTACATGTACGTATGTGACGGGTGTTTCTGCAGAGATTTGTACGTGTGTGCGTGCCTTCAGAATGTGTATGGAAGAACCTTTGTGGACCTACGTGTGTCTATGTCTTGAGAGTCACCATGTCTGTGTGAGCCTGCATGGATGGAAGTGAATGCGTGTTGGGTGCGTGGGCGCCTTCTGATTTAAGTGTACTTGTACAAGTGCGGTCATGTGTATCCTTGTGTATGCCTGAGCGTGAGAGTCCTTGTCCTGGAGGGTGTGAGTTTCCTTCTCCAAAGGACATTATTGTCCCGTGATTTCCCCCCTCCCCCCCTTTCGGGATTTCTCCCCATTGTTCCCTTTCCTTCCCCCACCCGTGTGTGTGTTCTCTCTGAGGACGTCGGTCTCCTTTTCTCAGATGGCGCCTATTTCTGCTAGCTTGCTGGGAGTATGCTGTCTCGGGGGCTTTTCTTCAAGCCGGCGCTTCTGCGTCGTTTTGTGCGGCGCTTTTATTCAATGAGTGTGAATCTGTGTTTTCTTCCTGCTTCGTTGCCCTTCCGACAGGATCGAACCGAGGACAAATGTTTTGATCTTTTGTTCTAATTTCCAGGAATGAGTACATAGCTCTGGAACATTTTCCCCAGTGCCTCGATTTCGTTGGGTTTTTTTCCCTTATAATTTTTATTCGCGCGTGTGTCGTTGTGTGTGCATCTGTGAGTTGTTTTTTCTCTCTGATTTTGCCTCCTGTGTGTATGGTTCCCGTGCGTGTGTTTGGTAGAGAGAGGCCCCGGCTGTCTATAGAAGCAAAATCTTGGCCTTTTCCCCAGGGAAGGGAGTTCTCACTCTGCCCCAGATCTGCGGGGCGGGCAGAACCTCACCTGCGGGAGGTTCTGCAGTGCCTGATCATTGGGCTGAGAAAGATGAGGATGATTAATAGTTATTAATAGCGCTGGGGAAATTAACTTGAGTAATAAAGACAGCCACGATGTCTTAAAGACAGATCCTGCAGCCTGTCCCTCCTCCGGGCTCCAAAGTCACCACAGATTGCCTATTACTCCTCTCCCGAGACTGGCGCCCACCAGCATAGGAACAGCTCACGCCCACATGCACGGGCGCCCTCTCTCGTAGGGCATCCACGCACACCACTTTGCAAGGGGAAGGTGACCAAGGAAGTTCTCCTTGATCGGCCCCAGAGCCAGCTCCAGGTCCAGCGCATAAAACTACTCAATGTAGTCTCCTGTGTTCACACACCTTCCTTTATCCGCACGCCCCCTCCCTCACACAAACTCACACTCCGCCATATCCAGTTTCACATTATAGTCATTCAGACTTCAAACACACCAACGTGGCAGATGGGGCATAAATACATCCTTATTCAAACACACATCTTTGCATGCTCAGATACACTCTGACGCCACACACACACACACACACACACACACACACACACACACATACACACTCACTCACTCACTCACTCATACCCTTTATGGAACTTCGAAGATGGAAGGACGCTGAGAAATCAATCTCCTGGTTCACCCTCCTGCACTATCTCTCACGCTGCCTTTGCTCCCAAAGCTAAGTTGAAAACGGAGGCAATTACTCGGATAATTAAAGCAATAAACCCATTTGCTTCAATTACCAGGTGGAAGAGATGGCGACCTCCCGTTCTCCCCTGCACTGCGTGTTCAGACACACGAAAAGCCTGGGGAAGGTGGGGCCGGGGCAGAAGTATATTGGGGCCGCGATCCTACTCAGTCAACCCAGCAATTAATAGCAATTAATAATGCTAATGGAGACACGCCCAGCCCTTTGTCTCCTCGGCCTTCCTGCGGCTCCCGGCGCCCAGAGAGAGCCACGCCCGGCCTTAGAGCCCCAGCCCTCGGTTCCCACCCCAGAGTACCCCTCTCCTTCAGCGGCGGTTAAGATCCAAGACAATATCGGAGCCACAGGAAAGGCCACTGAGAGCATTCCACTCAACCCAACTTGATAATGTTTTGCAGGTGGGGAAACAGACCCAGGGAGTCCTTACTCTTACATTTGGATCTCAGCATTAGACTGGAATCCAGACCTGGGCTCTTTCCATCACACAGTGCTGGCTTGTT
Organism: Potorous gilbertii; assembly: GCA_028658325.1. Lineage (NCBI taxonomy): Eukaryota > Metazoa > Chordata > Mammalia > Diprotodontia > Potoroidae > Potorous > Potorous gilbertii. The sequence continues at coordinate 243,533,495 of CM053773.1, forward strand.
GGGTTTATTCCATTCCCTAAGAAAATCGGGACTTTTTGTCCAACTGGAGGCAAGGAGACTGAAACTAGGGTTAGCGAATGGAGCTGATGTGGGAGACTCAGGACCGGATCTCAGGGCTCTGAACCAGATTAGTACGGCGGGCAAGTGACAGCTAGAAGAAACGTTGGCCCCGATTCGCGTGAAGCGGGAAGCTTTTTGTTCTGGGGAAGGCCTGAAGAGAGCTGGGAACCACTAGGTCTGCCCGCCAGCCTGCCTTCGGAGGCGGCCAGGGTCCCACAAAGAAAACGGCCTTAGAGTCAGATGGGAGAACTGAGTTAAGCCTCGACTCTGCCTTTGCCGGCCAGGGTTGGAAAAAACGAGAGATCTGGACTTATTATTCCTAAGGTTCTCTTCCATATGCCACATTCCAGTTTTTAAATTCTATGTTCTAAGGTCCCTTCCAACTCTGATCTTCTACGTTATATGTGACCTTGGGTAAATCCATGCCTCAGTATCCTCATTTGTAAAACGGACCAGACGCCCTCTGATGTCCCTTCCGGATCTGCATAAGCGTTTCTCTGGTTATACTCTTAAGTTTCCTCCCTGCCCTGACATTCTCTGTTTTTCCCAGCTCTGACCTGCTGTGATTCTGCGGTTCTAGGTATGCGTTCCACAGCTCTTCGTGGCTGGTGGCAGGGAAGGCAGACCCAGCCACCCCAGGCCGGGTCCACTACCACCCGGACTCCCCAGCCAAGGGCGCCCAGTGGATGAAGCAAATCGTGTCCTTCGACAAGCTGAAACTCACCAACAACCTGCTGGATGACAATGGCCACGTGAGTGACCCCCTACCCCGACCTCCTCCCGAGCCATCTCTCATAGCCTTCTTCTCCCTCCTGGCGTCTCCGGTCAGGACAACATTGAAGTCTGGTGTCAGCCGACGTCTCGATAATGTAAAGGGGAGGGGGAGCGGATGGTTGCTTCTGTCTTTGGATGGTTAGCCTCCAATTCGGTACGAATTGAAGGGGCTTCTCCTTCAGACCCCAATCACTAGAGGTGTGTGTGTGGGGGGGGGGGTGTAGGATCCATCTGCCTCCTTACTTTTCCTCATAGCTATGCGGCCCTGAGTGAGACACTCTCACACTCTTTCCTGCTGTAAACCTGGGAAAACAATATTGAGACTCTCTGTCTCACAGGCTTGTCATGGAAAAAGTAATTTGTAAATCTAAAGAGGCTACATACAGTAACAGAGGGTATTATTCTCTCCTCCTTTTGTGGAATAGAAAGCAGATAAAATAAGCCCTGGGACAAATTGCTACCTTTCTATTCATTATTTGTTTTCATTGAGTGTTCTCTGAACACAAGATTATGAACTGAACTGAAGAAAATGATTGCTTTTTGCAACAGAGTTAACAGCTAGTTGGCAGAGCAGATAGTGCTGGATTTGGAGTCGGGGAGACTGCCACAGACTCATGCTTACTAGAGGTGTGATCTTAGGCAAGTCATTTCATTTCAGTTTTATTTGTAAAATGGGTATAATAAAGTAACTATCTAGCAAGGTTACTGGGAGGATCAAGTGAGATAACACTCATAAAGTGCTTTACAAACTTCAGAGACCTTCATAAATGAGTGTCATTAGAATTATGATTATTTTGTCTAGATCTATGACTTCATTTAGGTGGGGAACTCCCAGTGGAAGAAGTCCCTCCACCAGTGCAGATTGGTAATAGTCTTAGAGAACAACCTGGGGCAGTGAGAGTGTGAGCCTGGTCCGAATATATAGTGTGTCAAAACTTACCAGGCTTCCCTGACTTGGAGGCTCAGCTCAGTCTTTTACTGAGCTGCTGTTGCATCTGGAGAGTTGTTGTTTTAATTATTGGGGGGATAATGAGGGGGAGTTGCTGATATTCGGTTAGGGAAGCCCCATGGCTCCTTAGGAAGGCTTGACCCATCTCCCCAGGTCTTCTGTGGCCTGGAAGTACCCTAAAGGAAGCCCAACCAGGGAATATCAGAGCTAGAAAGGGGCTATATAGATCAACTCTCCACCCAGGCAGCAGAGGGATATGGAGGGAGGGAGAAAGACACAGAGATGGAGACAGAGAAAGACAGACAGAGACAGAGAGAGAGAGACATACACACACACACACACACACACACACACACACACACACACACACACACACACACAGGAGGGCTTGGAAAGTAGGAACATTTTAGAACCAAAGTGAGGAAATAAAATCCTTTATCCGCGATACCTGACCCTAGGAAATAAGTAATTTGATTGCAAGTGGGATTTCACCAGAGGGAGTTCTGTAAATGCCTAACATTCTGCTCTTAAGGAAAAAAATTCCTCAGGACACACTTTAATCTGCATATTGACATTTTCTCTGTCATTTTTAAAAGTCCAGACAGGCAACCAAACAGGCATCCATCAAATCCAAATTTGTAGCATTTGTCGATTTCCGAGGTGTAAATGCTCACGCTGAGAATCGAAACATCAGCCCACCTCTGAGGAAGGGGACCGGAGGAGTCTGTTTGTCTTGGCCAAGCTTTTGTAGATAGTATTTTGGAGGGGAAAATGCCCTTTGCAATGAAATATTCTAGAAATTTTGTTTTCAGTGACATTTCCCCGAGAGCCCCATTCACTTCGATAGGAGCCGCGGGGGTCTAAAGAAGGCTGTTTGGGGCACTTTCTAACTCGACCCCCGCAGTCGGAAGAAAACTGAAGTCCGGCGAGGGGGAGAGATTTGCCCAACGTCACACAGTCAGTCAGGGTGACTGCAAGAGGGCCCTAGAAGACAGTGTTGGCCTAGGCTTAGAACCCCGGTCTCCTGACGTCAGATGGAGGGAGCGGCGGTGGAATGGGATCTTCCCACCGCGGTACTCAGTTTCTCCCGTTGGTAGCTCGGACTGTGTCTTAATCGGTGTCGACACTTCGTTTCGCCGGTATACACACCCTTTCCTCGCTCCCTCCTCTTCCGCTTTCTTGGCCACCTTCATCAGCCATCGTAGCCCTGGGACCCGGATTCTGAGCAGCTTATGTGCTCAACCTATTTTTTCCCGGGAGACCCCCGTTGCCCGTCTCCCACCCCCATCCCTGCAGAAGGGAGGAGTAGGAGTGGGGCAGCTTAGATGAGGAGGGTGGCGTGGGGGTGGAAGCATGGATTGAAGCATTCAGTGATTGATTGATGAGTTGGGGAGGTGGAGTGCTGTGCTCATCTCCCCTTACCCTCCCTCCCCCCCCCCCCCCCGCTTGGTCCGAACCCCACTAAAAAGCGATGACTCTTAGAAGGTGATGGAGAGCTTCGACGCTGATAATCCTCAGAGAAGACTCTGGGACGACCCCGGTTGCAGCGTCTGGGTGAAGGACGCATTCCTTAGGACCGGGCAGGCGGGGATGGGGGTGTGGAACACTGGGGCTTGACTGTATCATTTCCAGAGTTAGCCACCCTATCGTTGCCAATCTTTAGGTCCCCCAAATAAATCCGCGTCCATCAAACTCATCTGTGCCTTCCAAGTCCAGGGCAGTGGCCCAGGCTTGTTTCCCCCGGGGGCAATATCTCCATAGGGAAGCAAAGATATTATGCCGAGAGTTTAGGCATCCATAAACGTCTATCCTCCATACACTCAAGGCGTCAATGACTTCTCCCCCCTACCTGCCCCGCCAAGATTCTAAGAGTTGAAAGGAAACTTGGAGAGCATTTAGTCCAGGAGTTCTTAACCTGGGCTCCACCAACCCGCAGATAGGTTTCAGGGGGTCTGTGAACCTGGAAGAGAAAAAAAATTATCATTGTTTTCACTACCCCCTAAAACCGAGCGTTCCATTCCATTATGAATTTGTTTTAAAAAAAAAATCACTCTGAGAAGCGACCTGTGGGCTTCACCAGACTGCTGGAGGGGGCCAGGACTAGGGACAGATGAAGGAAGAGTTGGTCTGGTGGAAGCCCCTAATTTTATTGAGGAGGAAACTGAAACCAGGGAGGGGAAGAGGCAGAAGTCATCCACCTCGTAAGTAGGCAGAACGGGTGAACCTCTTTACTATGTTATTGTTTTCGCTTGAATCCTTCCATATTTGCTTCGATTCTCTCTCTTCCCCTCCTCCTATTTAAGCTACTTCGGGGGAGAAGTTACTGCTTTTCTCTTTGGAGTCTCCAAAACCTAGCACAGTCCCACCTGAGAATTCTTCACATATATAGCCTTCTTAGCTCTTCATACATCCCTGGGAGGTAGATACTGCAGGATTAATCACGACCCACTATTCTATGAAATTAACAGAGAACCTGGGTTCAAATTATATATACATTCAAATCCTATATTTTATATATTTATACTATGCTATATATAAAATCTGTGTGACTGTGGACAAGTCATCTAACCCCTCAGTTTCTTCAGCTGTAAAATGAACTACATGGCCTCTAAGGTCATCGGTGATCCTATCATCTCCATTTTACAAATTGGGAAACTGAGGCTCAAAATGAAATGACTTGCTAATGGTCACACAGCAAGTGGGCAGCAAAGGTGCGATTCGAACTCTGATTTCCTTCCTTGAATTCGAAACCGCCCATGCCACGCTGCCAGACTCGTCGCTGCCTTGGTCAGTCCCCTGCACCTTCCCCCCAGCCCATAGTCTCTCACTGGGCCACCCTTTGATATCTGACCCACGGTTCCTCTTGTCATTCAGATCATCTTGAACTCCATGCACAGATACCAACCCCGCTTCCACGTAGTCTACGTGGATCCGCGCAAGGACAGCGAGAAGTACGCCGAGGAGAATTTCAAAACCTTCGTGTTCGAGGAGACCCGTTTCACTGCTGTCACCGCCTACCAGAACCATAGGGTGAGGGGCCGGGTGATCGCGCCGCCACGTCTCTAGGGCTGTGCTGCTAGGTTGCGCATGGGTGGAGTTGCTGACTCTAAAAGCTCCCTGGGGGAGCTAAGGCTGAGTAGCAGTTTTGAAAGAGTGGGTACCCCAGATCCCGGCTAGGGCCTGAGCACTTTATCAGCGGTCGATTTACGGCAAGGGAAACCAAAGGACCGAACGTGGCTCTCAAGGGTATAAATGTGCGCTCGGACAAGCCTGTCTCTTTCGGTCGGGCGGGCGGTGCCTTCCTCCTTCTTCGCTGCTTCCCAGCTGAGTTCCCAGACGCGAGAAAGGGCCCTCAGCTAGGATATTCTCCCTAGGGGTGAGGCTGGAAGAAAGGAGACTAGGGGCGGGTGGGGAAAGAAAAGGAACTTAAGTAGGAAAAGAAATAGCCTCTGGAAGGGGGTCGGGCTGGTGGGAGAGCGGGCGGGAGAAGGCCAGCACAAACCTGTTTTCAGGCCTGTACTTTGGGGCTGTCTCCAGTCCTCGAACCTCAGTGCGAAGTACAGGAAACGAGAACTTAATGGTTTGTTCAAACCCGAAGGGCTTGGGGCTGGTGGCGGACAGAGGATCCCTGTCTTTGCTGTTGCTTTCTCAGTCAGTCATATAACAAACATTTATTTAAAAATCCAAAGCAGCTGGCCTGCAGGGACTGGGGCGGGCAGGCTCTCCTAGAAGGGAGAGGAAAACAGGTAGGCCGGCAGCCGGCTCTCCTGTCTCCTTCCGTTCCTTTGACCTGAGCCTCCCTCGGGGATATGGACCCGGGACCAGTTGAAGTCAGGGGTCGAGATGTCACTCAAAGTTTGTTTGGGCAAAGACAATCCCAGCCCTCGGCCTTATCTCTGAGCCGGATCCTCTTCTCCTCTTGTGGCCTCGGGAGCACCTCACTGGCATCCTGGTCCCTAGGCGAGAAAGGCGAAGGACTGGAGGGAAGGACTTGGGATCTGAGAGCCCTTTTGCTGCAAACTGGTTCAGCGGCGCTTTTCCGCTGCTCTGGCACTGACTCCTGCCGGGTCCCATAGGCCAGGCAGCATCCGGACCAGCCGGGCCAAATGGGCTCCTAGGCTGGGAGGTGGCCTTTTCTAGGAAGTAGAAGGCGCAGTATTGAGAGGCAGAAAGGGCTTTCGAGTTAGCCCAAGGCAGCCTAAGCTGCTATTTTTAGGGAGAGGGAGACTGAGGCCAGGATAGGAGGGGGGCTTGTTCCAAATAGCACGGGAAGTCAGCAGGAGCGGCTTATGCCTGGGACCCAGGTCCTCTGGCTGAAAACTTCCGGGCCCTTTCCTCAGGCCCAGTTTGACACCTGTCTGTCAAGTGCCTCTGTCTTACACACCTTCCCTAGACGCGGGGCATTTAATGAACCCTTAGGGAGAGGAGGGAAGGCAGAGGCCCGATGGGGCAGAGAAAAACAAGAGAAAAGATTCCACAATGATTCCCTGGAAGGGTCCCAAAGCAAGTGAAGGAGCTGAGGCCCCTGTCCGGCTCCTACAGGGCTGGGCAGGGCAGGAGGCTGAGCTAGGCAGGAGACTGGATAAAGCAAGAGACTGGACAGGGCAGGGTGGGAGGCCGAACCTGGCCTGGCAGGGGGCTGCAGGGAAGGAGACTGGCCCTTTAAGGAGGCAGCCCCTCCCGGACCCCGTGGGCTGGTCTGGCGGCCTTTGACGGCCGCGGACAGCTGCTTTGTCTCCCCTGCTTTCTATCACTATGACCTCTAAATCTGGAACTGTCACTGGCCGGCTTAAAGTTTGTTTTTGAACCCATTCCGGAAACTCGAAATCACATGCCTTATCCGCGGATTTGCCCATGGGCCCCGAGTGGCCCCCGCGATTCCCCAGGCGGCCTCCAGCTCCTGCCGGCTCCAGCCGCCTGCCGAGGTCCAGCCTAACCTCCTCTCATTTTATGGCCCTCCGGCCCCGGGCCAGGCGAAGGACACGGCTCCTCCGGGTAGTGAACAGGGCCCTTCCCAGGGCCTTCTCCCTCCCCGCCCCACTGCAGTACCCACTCAGGGGGGGGCCTCCCCTTGGTCCCACAAGCCGATCTCTGTGCGCCTCTGGCTTGGGCCAAGTCTGCTGGGAGTGGAGGACTCCCTCTCCTCCTGGGTGACTTAGCTGTGTGACCTTGTGCGATCACATGACTCCCCTGCATGTTGGGATGGGGGGGCAGTGGCTTATATGGTCTCAGAGGTTCCCCAAACCTAAAATCCATTAAGGGGTTTCAGACTTCAATCAATCAACCAAGGAACCAGTCAGCAAGCAATTTAGGAAGTGCCTACTCCTTGCTCCGCACTGTGGAAGCTTTGGTGATACCGACATGCAAACGTCCCTCTGTGGGAGGCTTCTAATCTAACTAGGGGAGACAAGGGCCATATAAGAATTTGACAGCCGGGGAAACTGAGGTGGGGGAGGTCTTTTTGTCTCCCCCTTCTCCTGGAACTCTAAGCACAAGGCAGAGACACGTTTAACACGTCACAGAAATGATCTTAGAAATCAATAGTCCAAACCCTCCGTTGGCCAGACAGGAGCTTGTGACTTTTCAAGTTCACATGGGTAATTGGCCCAGAGTCAGGATTTGAAGTCCAGACCTAGGTTAGCGTGCCGGCTCAATTATTTAATTTGCTACGTGTATAGCGCTGGACAAGTCCCCAACTTTCTCGGGGTCTCGGTTTCCTTCTTTGTAAAATGAGGAAGGTGAGGGAACCCAAAGGCTCCTTCCAAATCTACATTCTCGGATCTTTCATTATCGGTGGAGGAGGGAAGCTGGTGGGGAGGGGAGAAAGCGAAAAGGGCTTCTCCCTCTGCCCTCTCCTAGTTGATTTCTTTCCCTTTCTCTTCCCCGACCCCCACGAAGATTACGCAGCTCAAGATCGCTAGCAATCCCTTCGCCAAAGGCTTTCGGGACTGCGACCCTGAGGACTGGTGAGTGCCCACCCCAACTACGCCCCCCTCCAAGCCCGCGGGGCCTGAGTGGACCCCAGCCCGGTGACCTCCTGGACGTTGTCTCCCGCTGCAGGCCTCGTACTCACCGGCCAGGGACGCTGCCTCTCATGAGCGCCTTCGCCCGCTCACGGAATCCGGTGGCCTCGCCCGCCCAGCAGAACGGGGCTGAGAAAGGTAGGCGGGATGCCCTCGGTGTCCCCGGCCCTCTCCCCAGGCTCAGCTTCCACTGGTGGGCCTGGCTTATGCTTTCTTAGTCTTGAGTTTTCTCTTTCTCTCTGCCTGCCCTTCTGGGAAGGAAACAAGACATCCCATAGACGGGCAGGGTCTTCTAGCCAACTGCAGGAACCGAATGGGCCCACCGGAACCCAGGATGGGGGTGGAATGGGCGGAGAAGCCTTGAATTTGGCCAGAAAACTCGATTCTGACACCAAACGGGTGACTGGGAAAATCGTTTCATCTATCAGCCTCGTGCTAACAAGGCAATTATCCGATACTTTTATGTTTTTGAAAGCACTTTCCACATAACAAAGCAGCTGCGGTGGGGAGTGCAGTAGGTCTGTGTCCGAGCCGGAATAGGAACCCACTACCCCAACGCTTCGTCGGTTTCCCCAAGTATAAAGTCAGGGGGGCAGGCTTAAATGCTCTTTATGGGTCCTTCCAATTTTTAAATCTTCCCAGGCCGTCCCGGGCCCCGACCCCTCCCTCTGGACTGTTTTAGCTAGCCCCCGCCCTGAGGTCGCAGCACCCGAGCCTCCCCAATGTGCCTTTTAAGGACCCCTGGGGTGTCTGTGGCCGCTGCGCGTCTGCGCCTGCGTGGAGCTGGAGGGCGGGCGAGCAGGCGAGTTCCTTTTTCCATTAGTTGCTGTAAACATTTCGCAGCTGAGCCGAAGCTCGCCTGCAGCCTTGGCGGCTCCGGGGCCCGTTCACATAAAGAGAGGCTGTGTTTGTTTAGGGCAGCGCAAATTGCCGAGATGTCATGCGTGTACACACTTGTCAGTCAATCTGGCCCCATTTACCTCCGCCGTCAGAATAGCCAGGTCTAGGGAAGGCGTTTCTGGGCGGCCTCGTGCGCCCGCTCAGCGACTCAGTCCAGCGTGTTTTTAACCGGGTTTTAGCCTCGTTTCCCGCCTGGGGAAGCAGGGCGCCTAGGGAAGGGGAGGCTGGAAGGGCCGGGGGTCGGGTAGGGAGGAAGAACTTTCCCAAGAAACAACTGGTGTGCCAAGCTCTTCGCCTCCCCCCTGCTCCCTCATGTCTCCCCAGCGCAGGGGCTCCGCTCACACTTTCCAAAGACAGGCCACAGGCACTTTTCGAAATGTTAACTGACCCAGGACCGGCTGTGAGCTAAAAGTTGAGCAGGAAGGGGGGTTGGGGTGTCCGTGAGCGCTCGCGGGGGTGGGGGAAGGATCCGAGGCTCCTAGCTGAAGGGTGAAGGAATTCTGGCATGGGTGGGGTAGAGGGGGCTCGAGGACAGCATACACTGGAGTGCAGGCGGAGGTGCTCCAGTCTGAGGTGGGGCCACACTGGAGCGCTGGGAGAGGATCCTAGCTGTAGAGTGGGCGTCCAGGAGCGCACGGGCGCAGGGCGGGGAGCTCCGGGCCATGGAGGGGCTGAACTATTGTACAGAAGGAGATTTCCGGCTGGGATGGGGTCCAGAGAGGTTCAGGTTAGGGACAGGTTGCGAGGAGGCTCCAGGATGAAATTGGAGCCCAGGAAGATAGGAAGTGAATCTCCGGAGGTGGATGGGGTGGGGTGTAAATCAGGGTCAGGGAAGGGGTGGTCTAGCGCCCTGGCTAGAAGGAGGCTCCAGGTTGAGAATGTGGCGCACTGTGTGTGTGCGGGGGGGTTCTCAAGAAAGGGGTGCAGCATAGCGTGGCGCGGGGATGGAGGAATCCTAGCCAAAGGTGCCCTGGAGTGCAGTCTCCAGATTAAGGGTGGGGAGCACGGGGACTCAGGTCAGAAAGGAGGCCGGGACAAAATGCAAAATGTTGACACCATGCTCTCACCCGAGGAATCAAAACTGTTGGCTCGCTTTGGCAGACGCTACTGAGAGCCGGCGGGAGTACGAGCGAGAAGCCAGCGGGACCCCTCTGCACGCCGATCCGGCCCACCAGCAGCTCATGTCCCGGGTGCTGAGCCCGGCCTTGCCCGTCCCGGGAGCCGGAGGCTTGGTGCAGATCACCACTCCTGCGGGGGGCAGGCCGAGTCCCCCGCACCACGAACTGCGCCTGGAGGCGCCCAGCGCCTCGGAGCCCCTGCACCATCACCCCTACAAATATCCGGCAGCCGCGGCAGCCGCCGCCGCCGCCTACGACCATTACCTTGGGGCCAAGAGCCGGCCAGCGCCCTATCCTCTGCCCAGCATCCGGGGTCACGGCTACCCCCACCCGCACCATCACCACCACCATCACCACCACGTGAACCCCGCGGCTGCGGCCGCAGCGGCAGCGGCCAACATGTACTCCTCCGCCGGGGCTCCGAGCAATTACGACTATGGGCCAAGATAACCCGCCTCTCCAGCCCCGACCCAGCCAGCCCGCATCCCGCCCCCCCACCTTCGAACCCAACCTTGGCTGGCATGTCCGGTCCTCTACCTTCCCTCCAGCCCCAGACGTCCCCCCCAGGGCACCTCTCTAACTGAGGTCTCAACTCAACCGCTCGACCCTGTTACCCCCGTCTAAGCCCCACCCCAAGGTCCAGCCTTATCACCCATCCGCGGGCCTCCCTCCAGCCAAGCTTTTCCCACCAATGCCCACCCCGGGTCTCCACTCCAGCCCTAGGGTGCCCCTTTGAAGCCCACCCCTCCCAGCTGTCCAGCCCTGCTCCCGCTTTCGACCCGCCACTCCCCCGGAGCTGCCCGCAGACGGTGTGCCGCATGGTGTGTGCGTGCCCTCCGCGCCGTAGCGTGTGTCTGTCCGCGGAGGGCGCTTTTATGCTGAAGTGGGAACGCTGCCGTTTTTAGGATGATGGTTTTGCCTGCCCCCCTTTCTCTTACACATCTTATGGAGGGGGTCCTCGATTCCGGACCCCCACCCCCCTGGACTCCCCTTCCTAAGCCTGGTGATTCAGCGTGATTCTTCCTCTCCTGGGACGCCGAGTTCTTGGTGGTCCCCATTCGGCACCTGCCTCACCTCCTGGTGCCCAGCTCTAAGCCCTTCCTCTCCCACGCAGAACATCGTGTCCCGAGTGGTCTCGACCCCTTAGCTGCCTCCCTCCTAAGGCTCTAGCCCTCAGCGCCAACCCCCCCCCCCCTTGACCCACTCCCTCCCTCACCTCCTGCCACGTGGGGCAAGCAGCAGCCCAGTTGGGAGAGCTCGGGGTCGGGTCCTGCAGGGAGGTGGCAGCTTTGGCGGAAGTGACAGCAGATAGGCATCGACGGAGGGGTAAACTGAGACCCAGAGAGCCCGCACTACTCCATGTGAAAAAGGAACCCTGAGGCCCAGAGGCCTTAGAAAATCCATAGTTCATCTGCCCGGACTCAGAGTCAGTTGATAAGCATTTATGAAGCACCTACTATGTGCTAGGAACTGTGCTAAATGCTGAGGATACAAACAGAAGCCAAAGATAGTTCTTGATCTCAAAGAACTCAACAAAAATTTGATAGGGGAGAAGACAGGCAAACAAGCTATAGACAAAATAACCAGAGATAACCCACCTGTGATTTTACAGAGGAAGAAACAGGTCCAGAGAACTCCAAGAGCCTAGAGTCCATGTGTCCCCTTTCACAGAGGCTCAGCTCAGTTTAACAGGTCTTTTAAAGGTCCTGTGCCAGGCAGCAGGGATAGAAAGGCAAAAGTCAAACCTTCCTCAAAGATCGAGGCACAGACCCGCTGCAGAAACTGGCTCTTCCAGGGACTGCAAATCCAGGGGAAGGAGACTGGGTTGTCCCTCTATCTCAGGAATTTGGGACCAGTCATGAAATAATTCAGTCTTGGAAGTGGAAGAGACCTTGGGGCCATGGAGGTGCAATCCATACATAGAAAAAAAAATCCTTTCTGCATGATACCCACAAGGGGTCATCCAGCCTGTTTCTGGGAAGCTCACTATCTCTCCAAGCATGCAGCTCCATTTGCCAGGTCTCTCCTGCCTTGGTTTTCTGCTTTGTTAAACAACAGGCTTGGACTAGATCTTAAGGTATTCTGTGGTTGTGTATGTCCCCATGCATTTTTATTGACTGAATTGAAAAAAAAAAAATCTGAATTTAGGGGAAAACCCATTTGATGTATTGGGTTATAATTCTAGGAGGCCAGGGCCAAAATGGAAAGGGGATCATGGCCCTCCTGGTGAAATTCTGAGACAAATCCTGGCTCTGTCTCTAGTCCTGACCTTTCCTGAGCCAGAGTCAGGCTCTTCAGAGGCTCTAAGAAGGACACTGGGAAGGGATCCTAGACGTCACCTAAGTGAACTCCTCTGCCCACCTCCACCCCAAAGGACTGGTGACTTGCCTGGATAAGAGAGTAGAGGCAGGATTTGAACCTGGGCTTTCTCACTCTTGTACTCTTTCCTCGGCATCATGAGTCCTTTCTTTGGGCCTCTTTACTCCTCTGTAAAAATAAGGTATTTGCCTTCCTGATCTAAAAATTCCCTTTCCAAGTGAATCTGTGATTTTCAGCTGTCTTCTGGGTCCCAGCTGTACCTTACTGTCTCCTACTCATCCTTATTACAAAATGAGATTGGAAAAGAAAGTTGAGAGAACATATCCACCAATGACCTATTGTGTAGAAAGAGGAGGAAATATGGTCAGGGCTCTCCCTGCTCCCCCCAAGCTGCCTCTCTGCCATCTCAGGGCCTCTGATCTGAATCTCCCCTTCCCCTGGCCACAAGTCCCTACCCCTGGGCAGAACTATTGCTGTCTTCTGGGCCCTTGGGAGGCTGAGAGAATGAAGAGGAGGAAGAGGAGGAGGAAGCCTACCTGGTCTGATTGAAGGTTTCCCCAGGCTCCCCATCCCCCTGCAAGTGTGCTGGCTCTCCCATCGTGGATTTTCTGACATTTTTGGTTTCGCTTTGTTGTTTTTTGCAGTGGATTGTGGAAGTGCTCCTGTCTAACTAAGCACCCTAACTAAGCACCCTAAAGCTCCTTTCCCTCCAGTTGGTGGAGTTCAGGGTGGGCAGAAGGTCCTCCCCTGGGCTCCCATTGCTTTGGGGCAGTTCCCCCTGCAGCTGCCGTGGAATCGATCTCTTCTTCTTTGTACACAGATTAGTGCCAAAGCTTTGGGTCAAATGTTTAATGAAGTTATATTTATTTTTCTCCCAGAGATGATGCGGAACCCTTCCCCTCTCTTCCTGGGTAGTTGCCGCATAAGTAAAGGCAAGTCAACCCCAGAGGCATATCTGCAAATGGTGTAGATACTGTAGATATGTGTAGATATGTGTAGATAACACGGCGGTTACCTTTCAATTGACGAAATATCAGACTTGGACATTTATAAACTTTTTCGTTTGGGTTTTTTCTTTCTCGATAAACGCAAACTGCCTTCCTACTTCTGGACTGGGGTGGGCCAGGTGCTTGATCTTGCCTTCTGGGGCTCCACCTGGGTGGGAGGGGAGGGGATGGAGAAGGATGGGGGCAGGTGGGAGGGAGGGTGAAGGAAGAGGAGCCATGCCAGGGCCCCGCTCCACTGGGGGCAGTCCGGCTCAGTGCCCTGGATCTGGGGGTCCTCCTGGCAGGGTGGGAGCAGGAAGGGCCGTTGGACTGATGACCTTGCCTCGGCCCCAGACCCTCGGCTCTGGCGTCTCTCCCGGCGGTCATGGCCCTCTGCCCGCGGTGGCTCCTACGGGACCTCAGTCCGGAGAATCGCATCGGATCAGATGGGATCCGAAGGAAGCGTGGCTATCCAGTAGTCATCGAGAGAACTTTGCAGGACCACCCTGGCTCCCAGCCCTTGGGCAATGGGCAGTGGACAGAAGGGCAGTTGGCTGTGTGGCCGGAGAGCAGGCGCCCTCTAGAGGGCAAACCCCTCCTCACACACAGCCTGGACGGCCGGCGGTGAAACAAACCCATTCCCACCTCATCCCACCCACCCCCTGCCCCCGCCCCAGCTCCCGCCCAAGGAGGCGCCAAATAGGGAAATGTAGCAGGTGGAGCCCGCTACCGAAATGGGCCGGGGTGGAACTTCAGGGTCCGGCGGCCCTCGCTGTCCTAGCCCTCTCTCTAACCAATGATCTGATTGGCCTTTCACTGTAATAAGAGGGCAAGGTGGTTCGCAGCCCTGAGTTGGGACAGATTAATAACCAACCAGCCCCCTCCCACCTCACAGGCCTCTTACACACAGATTGATTAAATTCGTACGCATCCCGTAGTCCTCCCTTCTGGGATGCAACCAGTCTAGTTTACCAGAGTGGGGATGGAGAACACATGCCCCTGTCACGGGACAACATCATTAATCCTAAATATAGGCGGGCAGGTAGGCCAGAGGGCACTTGCATCGTGTCTGGCTTCCCGGGGCTCATGTCCAGTTCCAGCATTCTTCCCAAAGCCAGGAATGACGAGGGAAAGAAGGCCAAGGAGTCACGCGGACAGCTGAGGCCCCGGATTTTCCACTGTCACTTTATCCACTGACGGTGGTAACTTTTCCCATGAAGTAAGGAAGAGCCTGACCACAGTGACCCACACCACTGAGTCATCTTGGAAAGGGCTGAGGGCTGCCCTGAGAGCAGGTGACTGTCAGGTGACCTATGCCTCCCCTCCCCCTCCTTCCCACTGTGAGGTGAGAACTGGACCAGGCTAAGCCTGGAAAAGATAACAGTCAATTGGTCGGCAAGGCTGCAGAATTCACTATGCATGCCTCTACATTCATTACTTGTTCTAGTCACTTGTGGACTCTCAGAGCCTTAGAACAGGGGTTGTCAGGGCTGGGAGGGAAAATCATTTAAACTAGCCTCCTCTTAGGGATGAGGGAAATGCCCAGTTAGGGGCAATGGCCTGTCCAAAACTTTACACCTAATTCATGGTTAAGCATCACCTTCTAAACTGGTAGCTCATTGCTTTACCATATGTGCTGTGTGGATATATACTGTGAGAGGAGCCTTAGTATGTACCCATAGGAAGACACACATTGGCCATCTGCCAACTTCCCTGGGCATCATTATACACTGATACGTACAATGGACTCAAGAGCTCTCTCTGTGCTTTCCAGGTTTAACAAGTATTTGTTAAGTACCTACTATGTGTAAGGTAAAGGGTCCTTGTCTGCAAAGAGTTGGCCTTGGGTGGGAGTGGGAACAGGTATTGGGGGAGAGGGTGAGCAAGCAGGGGGAATACCCATTGCTCTTCTCTAGGAGAAGGCCCCGAGGAAGCTTATCCTTAGGGGCCCAGACATAAAGCCTGAAGAATGCCCAGGCCTGAGCAGTGCCCCTCGGCTGTCAGAGAGAAGAGAGAAGGGCCTCACTCTGAGTGGGTAAGTTCCAGTCCGTAGTTAGCGTCACATGACTGGCGACAGAGCCAGGTTCTCAACCTGGCCAGGTTCCAGTCTGATCTTTACTTCAGTGATCAGAACTCACCCAAAGGAGATGCTCCTCAGTAAAGTGCTGACGCTGACATGCAGGTGCCCGAGATGAAAAATTATTCTTCAGTGAACCCTGACATCCTGAAGACGGACCATGATGGGCAGGGAAGGTAGAGAAAGGGAGAAAGCACTAGGTGCTCTCTAAGGAGATAGCCCTGGTTTAAGTGATTAGGAGTCACCTCCATTCAAGCAGTTTAGACATAGCTGGGGAGATGAAAGGCAACTACGACTTAAAACATTGACTCTCTAGAACTGGGGTACCCCCAGGGCTAACAGAGGGGCTGGGCTGTAGCCTGACCCCTGAGGGAGCTCACCATCCTACACTCTAACTGGCTCTTTATAATGTCTCCCCTCAGGCTCTAGGGGTGACCCTAGGGGTTGGGTTCTGGCTCACCATTCTTAACCGCCAGTTCACATTGCTTTTACAGAGGAATGTTTGCTGAGAAAGTGTTGCAAGAACCAAAGTCCAGCCTTCTCTGAAACTGGGAGCCTGCTCCTCAGCCCCATGGAACCCTGGGGGGAGGCAAGAATATCCTCAAGCTTAACATGATGACTGCCAACAGTTACCCCGCTAAGTTCACTCAGGGACAATGCAGGGTTGATGGATCAGCTCCTTCATTGCAAGATGTGCTGTCTTGGCTGCTGGGTTGAGTTACTGATGGGACAAACAGGTCTTTCTAAAGGGCTGGCTTCTCATTAGGCTCAGCTGCTGGGGCTACTGGAAGACTAGGGGATGGATTCCAGTTGCTAGACATTTGGTGGTTCTGATCATCTTCACATTCACCTAAGACTGGAAAAGAATACACAACACAGAAACAGGAGTGCCATGCATTAATGGCCATCTGGCATCCTTGGTGGAGAGAAAAGTCATCTATAACAGCACCTGACTCTTAGGGGATGGGGGAGAAAGGGTAGATAAGAGGAGTGAGAATACAGACAGAGAAAAGAGGAGAGAGAGAGAATGAGAGAGAGAGAGAGAGAGAGAGAGAGAGAGAGAGAGAGAGAGAGAGAGAGAGCTGGAGGGGAGGGTTTTCAACTGTACTTAGTTTTTGTATGCATAGTCATGTCAGCTTTATCAATCTACTAAAGGCCTTTTCTTTAGCACAGAGTAGGCCACCAGGAAACAGACAGAAGCTTCTCTGCCTGTGCTGTGCAGCTGGGAGGGGAAGGACCCGCCCATCAGGCATTCCCAGAAGCAGGCTCACCAAGCATCAGTTGGGGAATAGTATCAAGTAGAGCCATACACTGAGAGCTCTCAGGATTGGACCAGTCCTCTCATTCCTTAGGTTTGAGCAAGGTGACCCAGAGGGTCAGTCCTTTTCTAAAGGTCTTGGATTGACCTTTCAGGAAATCAGGGCCCTGGAAGGGCAGTCAGTTGGTTGTGGCCCCGGGAGATGCAGGACTCTCTGGATCAGAGAGGGAGGTAATGCGCAGTCTGCTAGAGTCTGGTCACTCAGTATACCTGTATACTGCACCAAAGCATTCCAGAACTGGTTTGTACTCTGGAGGAATTCCCTATCTCCAGGACCCTTGGTATCCCTATACTTTGGTTCTTCAGCAGCACATATCACATGCACAGGGTGTGCTAGCACATGTACCTCCACGGCTACTGGGGGAGAGGGCAGCTTCCAGAACTGACTCTTGGTCCTGTGCCAGTGCTGAGACCACCTTGGGGGTGCAGACCTGGTAAAGCAGGTCCCAGCCCAGCTCCCAGCTACCTGGGAGGGCTAAGTCTGGGATGCTTTGATTGGTGGATTTCAGGCGCTCTGAGGAGGAGGGGAACTGCAGACCAACATGGCCCTGGTGGAATGCCACATCCATAGGGACACATACATGGACTCACGCTCCCATCAGACAAAGGACATAGAGTCCCAGGGAAGTGACTTCAAAAAGACCCCTGTCATCATCACATTATTGCAGTATGGCAGTTTGAAATTTAGGCAACACTTGTAGCAACTGTAGTTAGTATAAAGATTATTAGTCTTATTTTTAATGGTGAGGAAAGGCTCAGACAGACGAAGTGATTTGTCCCAGCTCGGACACCAGGTAAATCCCCAGGGTAGGTAGCACTGAAGTCTTCCCACTGCCAATCCAGTGATCTTTCCACAGAAAGTTGAATTGGAGCTGAATCTAGAAGCAGAGCTGGGTGGGGATGATTGCCTTTTCTGATTACAGATGTGGGGAAAGACCAAGGGCAGAAAGGGAGTTAGTGGTGGGGCCAGAAGGATCATCCAAATGTCCTGATGTGTAATGTAATACTATTTACCCCATTGCTCAAAACCACTCTTCTGCTGCTGCCTCTGATTTGTTTTTGTGGAAAAGTCGCTTTCCTTTCTCACCCCATATCTGGACTATCGAGGTACCTGCTGGTGGGCTTGTCTGTCACAAGTCTCTCCACATTCCTGCCCATCTCCCATTGAGCTGTCAAATTGATTTTCCTAAAGCCCAGGTCTGATCCCATCACCCCCTCTCCTCACTCAATAAACTCCAGTAGCTCCCTATTGCTTCAGACGATTTGATCCTATTTGACTTTTAAAGGCTTTCACAGCCTGGCCCTTTTCTACCTGCCTAATCTCCTTACAATTCACCAATGATCCTGCTCTACTTACAGTTCCATGAATAAGATGCTCCATCTTCCAGCTCCAGGCCTTTGGAGGCTGTGCCCCACGCCTGAAATACTCTCTCTACTCATCTCCCCCTCCTGCCTTCCTTCAAGTCCCACCTAAAATCTCACCTATAAGAAGCCTTTCCTGATTCCTTTTAGTACCAATGTTTTCCTTCTGTTTATTATCTCCATTTATCTCAATGATATCTTGTTTGTACAGTCATTTGCTCTTTGTCTACCTCATTAGACAGAGCTCCCTGAGGGCAGAGGGTATTTCTGTTAGGCCTTGTTTTGTGTTTCCATCACTCAGCACTTAATAAAATGTTGATTGGACTCAGTCTAGACTATGCCTGAACCTCCAGGCCTAAATCTTTGGATTATTATGTCTCCACATGTAGTGCATATTTAATACATGTTTATTGAATTTTTGAATTTTATAATGCCATGGAGAATCGGTATGCCTTAATATTGTGAGCATTAACTCACTGATGGACAATTAACTCTGTCCACGGATAACTCCAGAAGGACAAGAAGGAGAGAAAGGCCTTGTGGTAAAGCCATGGTTTGGTATAAGGAAGATCTGAATTCAAATTCTGACTTAGACACTTACTAACTAGCTCTGTGACCCCGGGCAAATTCCCTGCATAGTTTCTCCATCAGTAAAGTGGGGCGGGGGTGGGGGTGGGGATCCTGATTGCTTCAGGTCCTTTTCGTCTCCCCATCTATAAGCCTCTCAGTATCTGATGCTCCAATGCTAAAAGGTAACAGAGCCAAAAAGATCTGTGGGACCAAACCTTTGACCTGTGTAAAGAGTATCGATCATAGTTAATTAAATCCAATTGAATGAACAAATACACACAAGACCCTGGGATCAGAGCTCTGGATATCCATCCATGGATAGGAGGGTCCATCCATGAACTCAAGGAGTCTACAGGAAGGTCAGATCCACAAACTACCATGAGTGTCTCTGCTAAGGACAAAGACCTGGGAGATTGGAGCAGGAAGTCATTTAATTCAATGAAATTAATATTTCTTAATCACCTACTTTGTTGGAACCAAAACAGAGGGAACTCACATCTGCTCTCTGTAGATTGATGGGAATCCCATTGAAATCAGAGGATCTTCATCTTTGTTACATAACAGTTCCCTCTGGGGTGAGGCTGGTGAAGGCTATGGTCTCCTTGTCAGGATCTTGCTTATAAATATACAAATTGAAATACATAGGACTACAAAGGACACCCATTATATTGAAACACTTATCAAAAGATATGAAAAAAGTTCAGTCTAGGGAACCGGACTAGCTGCCAGCTCTACCACCCTGAGCTTCTTATGGGTTTCTGGTTTCCCATCTCCACTCTGGGATCTTTTTTCTTCAGTATAGTTGAGAAGAAGCAGGGATATTTCTAGAGGAAATTGACTAGGAAATTAATAAGGAAAAAAGAACTCCAAAAATACCACAAAAGATAGAAATGGTGGAAATTACAGGCCATAGAATACTTATCCTAACATCTGGTGGTGGCTTAGGTATGGTTGGTCCAGGTCATGGGGCAGTCTGAGTGGGCTCTGGGCTTTGTGGAAGGTCAGCTCCTTTACCTTTGGCTTAGATATGATTAGTAGTTTGGGCACTCAGGCAAGCATGCCCTCAAATTGACTTTTCAATTCATGGTGGAAAAGCTATTTTTCTTTTTGGTGAAACTAATACAAGAAGCAATTGAGACAAATTCTACTGAATGGGAAAATAGCCTCTGAATACTTCTGCTGAAAGAAGGGCACCACTGCTTGCTAGCTTAACATATTATTTCTGTTACCAAGATGCTAAGCTCTCTCTGCCTCTCTCTCTCTCTCTCTCTCTCTCTCTCTCTCTCTCTCTCTCTCTCTCTTTCTCTCTCTCCCTCTCCCCTCTCTCTTTCCTCTCCCTCTCTCCTCTTTCTCTCTCTCTCCTCCCTTTCCTTTTCCTCTCTCCCTCTCTCTGTCTTTCCTTTCTCTCTCTCTCTCTCTCTCTCTCTCTCTCTCTCTCTCTCTCTCTCTCTCTCTTTCTCTCTCATTCCTCTCTCTCTCTCTCCCTCTCTCCCTCTTTCTCTCTCTCATGTTGGGGGCTTGTACATTTTTCATGCTGACAGAGTCAAAGAAATGTTACAATATAAATGTAAACAATTGAAAATGAATCAAGTTTAAAAAATCATTCCTTTTTTTGTACTCTAAGTTTTTGTCTATTTGGACACAGTCCTTGCTGCCCATCCTTTTTACCACTGTCTCTTTTTCTTTGCTAATCTCTGACTTTAGTATCTAGTGGCCATAAGGCAGTCACCATGGTAGGACCCATCATTCCTTCAGTCTGCCCCGCAGAAGCTCAATGGCCAGAAAAGAGAGGTCTTTGTTAAGGTCCTGACTCTTCCCCTTACTGTCTTTGTGACCCTGGACCAGTCATTTTATTTGTGATCTCCATAGTTTCATCCTCCATGAAAGGGGAGGTTGGAGTACATGGTTTCTAATGTCTCTTCTAGCTCTTGCTTCTTCCTGTTTCCGAGCTCTCACACTGTGCTGGTTTTGCCCATTACGTTACTGTTTCCTACAGAAGGGACACATCCAGCTTCCATCTTATTTGTGGAAGAGAGCTTTAGTGAAGTCTGGTGATTTATCAGGGATTTCTGCTTAGCTCACTGACTCATTCAAATTCTCTTCATTATTCAGTTCAACAAAAAATCCTATGACATGATTTCTAGGTATATAAAATACATGGCTGAAAGTTACAACAGGTAATTTTCACTACCATTAAGAGTGGTGCTTTCTCTGGGGTTTCTTATGGGGGGTTCTGGAGCTGTTTAGAAGAAAAGATAGATTGGCCATCTCTCAGTTGCTACATCTCAGCCCAGAGGGGGCAGCACTTCCAGGTGGGGGGATCCGCTGAAGGTATGGGAACCCTTGTGATGAAAGGTTCTGCTTGAACAGAAGGCATCGATCTCCAAGTGTGCTGAAGATCAAAGACAGGGTGGATGAGAATCCCATGTGGTCACAGTTGCCAAGGAAAGGGAACATGAACCTTTCAATTCAGGCAAAGGTTTGAGGGTGAAGGTTTTCAGACAACTGAAATGGAGTCCCAGGTAGTTCCTTCCCCAAGGGATGAATTAAAAGGTGCAGAAATGATAATATACTCCGACCTGGGCAGAGCTTTAGCCTTGGCTTGACTGGAACCAAAGAAGTGTGACCATGTTGGCTAAACAGCCTCCTAAGCTCCCTCAAGCTGGGGTTTTGTGCTGGAGGGACCAGGCTCCTTGACTTCTATGTTTCTAATGCCTTAAGGTTTCCTTCCCTCCAAACAACCCTATGGAGTTTGTAGTCTAAATGTCATTTCCCTCCATTTCACAAATGAGAAAATTGAGTGCTCTTTTTTTTTTTCACTGAAAAGTTAAATGACTTAACTATGGTCACATACACAGTGAAGAGTAAACTCAGGTCACAAACACAGTCCTCCCATTCTAAATTCAATGTTCTTTCCACAATAGAAGGCTTCCTTCCTATGAGAGCCTCCTAGAAATCTGCCCTGGGCACCAATGTTTCCCAAAAAAATCTCCAAAATATCTGAACTCCTGATTTGGAACCATCAGACATGTTTCCAGCCAAGCAACAGTACAAAGTTCAAAATCATGCCTCTATCAGCTTGGCCAGGCATTGAAGATGCTGAGGTTGTCCACTGCATCCCAAGCCACCATCGGTCCTCTTGACTCTTGTCCTGCCAATGGACTCTGATGAATCTGGAGGAGGGGGTGAAGATGCCAACTTTGTACAGCTCTGCCTCACTTAAATCCAATTCCTATGATGTCATGATGTATGTTCGTCCTTCATTGGCCGAAGAAGACCACACCATTAGAGAAATAATGACATGACTTGTATTTGACTTTGTTTTGAGTGAGGGAGGGCTGTGCAGGTCACTAGCCTCACTTCTCCTCCAGAGCCATCTGAATCCAGTGACCATAGATATTCATTAGGATGACTTATTTGAGCCAGGATGAGGCATTTGGGGTTAAGTGACTTGCCCAAGGTCACACAGCTAGTGAGTGTCAAGTGTCTGAGGTGAGATTTGAACTCAGGTCCTCCTGACTCCTGCACTGGTGCTCTACCCACTGCACCACCTTGCTGCCCATGATGGCATCTTAGAAAAGGAAGGGTGAACAAAACCAAGAAGCCTCCACTCAGGTTAAGCCCACCTGCCACCACTAGGGGTGCCCTTCTCTCTCCTCCTGCTGCGCCCTCTACCCTTTGAGTTGCCCAGATCTCATCTAGGTCATTTGACTGATGGGAGTCTATATTATGCAGGGCCGGAGGACTTTCAGACCTCATCAATTACCCTGCCTCTACTCCCTTCAGACCCCCAGGTGCTATCATTTCCTTACTGAGGTAACCTAAGGATCCCTAGATCTGGTCATTTGTTCCCCTGGAGCTGGACTTTCTGGTAGGTATGGTTCCCCCATTTAGAGCAAGCGCTCCCAGGACCATCCCGGGATATTGTTGGCCCTGGCACCTAGCCCAGTCCTTTGCACATACATTTAATCAATGCATTTTTATTCATTGTTTTTTTACTTTTCTGCCATGGTCAACATATCTGCACAGCCTGATGTCAGTATTCATTCTCTCACAGAATTACAGACTATAGGAAGTGGAGGGGGGTGGTTTTCTGAGATCTGATAGACCCTCCTGAAAGGAATCCATCTCCTCTACAGTGTACTCAGCACGGGGTCATTGAGCCTTCGGAGGAAGACCTCTAATGAGCAGGACCTCCCAAGGCTGGCCTTTGTACTTGGGGCCACATCGATCTAGTAGGAAGTTTTTTCTGAAAACAAGCCTAAATCTTTCTCTGCAGCGTTCTCCTGTTGCTTGTGGTTGTGCCCTCTGGGGCTAAGCAACACAGTCTAGTATTCCTCTTTCAAGTAGCAACCTTTTAAATACTAGTAGACAGCTGGCACATTTCCCTCAAAGACTGAGCCAGGCTGACCTTGTCAGCTCCTTTCAATGACCATATGTGGCATGAACATGAGGCCCTTCCCCATGCTGGTTGGCTTCCTTTTGATCTCGTCCAGCTTTCCAATGTACTTTCTAAAATATGGCACCTGAAACTGAACACAGTAGTCCGGATGGGGTCTGGCCAGGGCAAGGGAGAGAGGGACCCAGTCCTGGACACTTGGCCTCTCTTCCTCCCTCCCTCCCTCTCTCTCTCTCTCTCTCTCTCTCTCTCTCTCTCTCTCTCTCTCTCTCTCCTCTCTATCACTCCCTGTTATATGTGTATGCACAATCATGTTAAATATATTTCCATATTAGTCATATTGTGAAAGAAGAATCAGGACAAAAGAGAAAAACCATGAGGGAAAAAAACTGAAAATAGTCTGTTTCAATCTTCAATTCTGATTCCATAGTTCTTTCTCTGGATGTGGCTAGCTTACCCATCATAAGTCCTTTGGAATTATCCTGGATCATTGCATTGATGAGAATAGCTAAGTCTATCACAGTTGATCAATGCTGCTGTTACTGTGTACAGTACTCTTCTGGTCATGCTTATTTTACTTTGTATCAGTTCTTATAAGTCTTTCCAGATTTTTCTGAAATCCACATGCTCATCATTTCTTATCACTCAATAATATTCCATTACATTCATATACTACAACTCGTTCAGTCATTCCCCAGTTGATGGGCATCACACTGGACCTCACCATAACCTAAAATGGAATTCACTTTTTGCTCCCACACCATTCTGCGAAGTCCTAGTGACCTTGTGGTCCATCCCAACCTCCAGATCTTTTTCAGCTGAATCAAAATCTCACCCTTCCTCCCTATCTGGCAGCTGGTACAAAACAGAGTGAGCTTTGGCTCCAACCCCCTCTCTATTTTCCACCTTCTTCCACTGACATCAAAGATACTTTTTTTCCTGAGTTTATTTGTAAGGGAAAAAATATTTTAAAAATTAATTTTATTTTGAATTTATCACACATCAAAAGACAATTCCTTTACAAAAATTAGAGCCTCAAGAGAGCATTGCATATAAAACTGTGAATCTCTCTTCCATGCTGCTTGCCCTTAAAAACATACGGTATGAATTTCATGTTCTTCTGTTTTTTTCTGTGTATTCTTTCAAATGTTTCAATGGTCCTCTCTTGGTTGGCATCACTGCTGCTCACCCATCCCCATCCTTCTCCCCAAGAAAAAACTGAGAAAAAACCCTCGTGATAATTAAAAATAGACAAGAAAATTGAATGCACATAGGGACCATGTCATGTATATCATGCATAATATATAACATGAAATGTATCTGGATGTCTCTTTCTGCACCAAGCACCTAATAATTCCCTCTCTGACAGGAGGTGGGTAACATGCCTCATCAGTGTTTTTCTGGGGAAATGGTTAGACATTGGATGGGCCAGAATTCTCAGGTCTTTCAACGTGATTTTTCTTTAAAAATACTGTGTTCTTTGTCCAGATTGGGCTGGTTCTGCTCGTCTCACTCTGCACCAGTTCATTCTTTGGTTCTAAGATTACCTAAGATTCTCTGAAACCGGCTCTGATCCCTTCCTAATGCTATTTCAGGACACCTCTCTACCACAATTTATCCAACCATTCCCAGGTGAGAGACACCCCTCAGACAAGTTCTTTGCTTTTACTCTTTTCCTTTTCATCCTCCCTTCACAAACAGGGGTCTGGTTTTTCTGAGCTATCCTCCCTCCCGTATTATCCTCGCTCTCAATACCCTGCTCCATACGTCCAGACTTCCTTCCTACATGTTTCCCTGTCGAGAGTGATGGATTTCTACACCAAATTGTGTATGTGGATATATATATATATATATATATATATATGTATATGTCTTGTGCACTTTGAAAAAGATTAGGGATTGGTCCCCGTGGCATTATAGGTAATGTAAGGGCACCACAACCATCTTCCCGGACTCTAGGTAGACTCCAAGCTTAGGGAGAGGCTGTCTCCAATGAGCTCCATACATGCTGCTGTTGCCATTTCTCGGGCAGACCGCAATAATGGGTGTGACCTCTAGCTCCCTCCTGACCCAGGTGTGCATCCAAAGGAGAGACATTTCTTTTTGATGTAGGATCCCAGCCAGCAGAACTGGTAGTTTGGTATTCGGACAGGTTTCTTGGGGTGGCCACCAAGCCACTGTAGACCACCTCCACCAATTCACTGAAGGCTACATGTGCTTATCCTTGTCCAGACCTTTTCTTTTTAACCTTTTCTTCCTCCATATGGGGATGCTCCTCACCTCAGCTGGACCGATGGTGCTGAGCCTGACTGGGGAAGGCCTGTGCTTTCCTCCCGGCATCACCTCACACATTTTTTGTATTTTAGAAAACACGAATGGAGCCTTTGATCCAATTCCCTTTCCTGCTTGTTGTAAGCTACTTCAAACCAGATGGGCTCAAGAGATAAAACTTGGAAGATTCAATGTCTCTATTTAGCTGGATGCCAAGTCTGCATACCATCAAACTCTGCAAACAGGGTCGTACAATAGGTGTTATGTTAAAAGCAAGCTACCGGGGATATGGTGAAGCTTTAATAGCAGTAATTAAATTATCTTTTTAATTATAATAAAGAGGCATGCCATGTTTACATCCTTTAGCTATCAACTTCTAAATTATTATGTAAAGGTAGCCTATTAATCCCATCTCTCTCAAGTGGATATCACCACACAGGGTCTTTCTCACCCATTAAGGTTCCAAGACCGCCAACTCTTCTCATCTTAGGAGCATGACTGTGGTGTTGTTAATGGCACCTACAGGATGGCCCCTTATCATCGATACCTCCACCCACTGTTCTTCAGTATTCTATGTTGACTTTCCATCTTTACCAGTATTGTTCCTGACCTCTTCCTTGCTCTGGCTTCTTCCAGCCTTCTCAGGCAGCTTCACTCCACTAGGTCAATGAGGCCACCATGTTTCATCTCTATGTTTTTTCCCTCACATCATTATTTGCCTGATTTAAGTCGAGGTTTTCTGACCCATCTTTGAGATCAGCAAAGTATGGAAGAAGAAGCAGTGAGTTTGATGTTCAAAGCAAATTTCAAGCCTTCTACCTTTTCAGCTTGTCCCTCACCTAGCCTCAAAAACTTCAGTGTTGTCTTTCAAATGAGGAGCCAATGATTTCAATGATTTCGAAGGGTCCCTCCATGTAATCTTAGGATCTTTGAGCCTCTATTTCTCATCTATAAAATGGAGGGAACCATTGGATACCCACCAGAGAAACCCTGATTATAGGTAGATCATTCTTCCCTCTGCTTGGAAATCCTGTCTTTAAGTCTTGTTTCCTTTAGGCTGGGGGAACCTCTGATAATTCTCCTGATCAGCCATTAACAACCTCACAAATTATTTCATAAAGTATTTATTTGTTAGCTTGAAGAGAGGCTTGGGGAAAGAAGACAGAGAACTAAGAAATTCTGAGGAGGGAGTATATATATGGGGTGTTGTTTGGGGACAGCAAGACTGGAGGAGGCCCTGGAAGTTAGGTGTTGACATGCAGGTTTGGGGGACTTGATGAGGGATGGATACTGGAAAAGTGGTTGGTAAAGCCCAGAATAGAGCTGGGGACCCCATAGCCTCAAGGTCATATGTGACCCTTTAGGTCCTCAAGTGCAGCCCATTTGAATCTAAAACTTCACTTCTATGGATTCAGTCTAAGGGCCACACTTGAGGACCTAGAGGGCCACATGTGATCTTGAGGCTGCTGGTTCCCCACCCCGGCTCAACACCTTCAAAGATACATGGGGTGATAATCACATCTGCGAGCCCCTGTGATTGGGGCTTCCTCTCACCAGGATGACTACTGGGTCATAAAAGCCTAGTGGAGAGATTAAGGTGTGATGAGGACCCCCAGGAGAGGAAGGACCCCCTGTGCTATTCCCGCTAAAGAAAAATAGATGAATGAAGGAACGAATGAAGGAAAAGCATTTATTAAGTATATGCTAAGTATGGGGTATCCTCTCAGGGATGTTGTGGGTAAGGAAGTTAGACTGACTCTTTTGACTCCAGATATTTTGAGCTCCAAGACACAAAGTGGCCGAGTTCAGAGAATCTTTGCAAACCATCCAATCGTGTTTTATAGATGAGGAAACCAAGTGCCAGAGAAGCTAGTGACTTACCTGAGTTCCCATGACTGGTTGGTCTCCTCATTTCCAGCCCAATGATGTTTTTCCATTCATTATGCCCCATTCTTCAGACTTTACTTGTACCCCACTGGTTTTAATCTCTGGATAGAAGATGGACTTTCCATTGTCACAGAAGAACCTTCACCTCCATTCTACTTTGGAACATTTTCAGAGACAAGAGTAAGCTCAGGATTGGGGTGACGTCAGAGCCCTTCCATTCAGGCCTCCCCAGAACCTTCCTTGAATTTGAGTTTGGGACATTGATGAACCTGGGAACCCACAGTTCCCTGGCAGCAGAAGGGCAGTGAGATTGTTAAGGTAAGATGTCAGGGGGGCATCCACTCAGTCAGGTCCATAGGGTAGAGGCTGTGCCAGCTTTGGGTGTGGTACCACTGTGCCAATGGGAAGCAGGGCCCTTTTGCTCTGCTCATGAATAAGGAGCTCAGGAATTTCAAGGGAAATAACTTTCTTGTTGCTTCCCCAGGTTTCTTTTTTAGCTAACAAACATGAGACCTGGGGTGGGTCAAGGTGAAAAGTCACCTGCCTGGCTTCCCTCCCTCCCATTCCCCAGACCTTTTTAATATAGCTATGGAAATTCCAAACCGGGTAAATATAGCTGTCCGGGAAGAGCCAAACAAGGAAACAGCTACTTCCATCTAAATAATTGTACTGCCCTGATAACAATGTGCCCAGGTCTTAGGGGACCCAAGGAAAACAAGCTGCTTTAGTAACATGTTGTTGACAAACCTTGCCCAACATGTCTTCATCTTGCCTCCCCTGGTCAGGGAAGGAACCCAGAGAGGGGCAGATGGAGTGTCCTAGGAGAAGAGAGGGGTGAAGAGAGCCTGCCATTTCAGGGGGTTCATGAGCTTCCTGGTCCCATTCATGTTGGTCAAACACAAATCTTCTTCCAAGTCTCCAGTATCCATTTCCTGAAAATGCCTACCCGTCTGTGCCACTCTATGGGAA
The DNA here is from genome assembly GCA_028658325.1 of Potorous gilbertii. Classification (NCBI taxonomy): domain Eukaryota; kingdom Metazoa; phylum Chordata; class Mammalia; order Diprotodontia; family Potoroidae; genus Potorous; species Potorous gilbertii. The sequence continues at coordinate 243,561,477 of CM053773.1, forward strand.
TTTATTACTGGCGCATTGCTACATGATTGAGTCATCTTCCAAACTTGACCATCAATTCTGTGAAGCTGGTGCCTGGGGTTTTACTCATCTTTACAGCACTGGCACTGTCGTGGCCTGGACAATAGCAGCTCCTCATTATGCAACCCTGGCCAGGACATGGCAAGCTCAGAAATCTCCTACAGTGAATAAAATGGATACTGCAAGAAGGGCTTTTCTGTAAAGGAGGTCAGATTGTGTGCAGAGGGCATTCTCTTAGGGATAGGGACCAGAGTGGGGAATGGTGGAAATCTAGAGAAGTCACGTGTTTGTTCATAGACCCATGAAATCTCAAAGCTAGAAGTTACAGGAGGGAATTTAGGGCTAGAAGAGAATTTTATCAAATCAATCTTCTGATTTTAAAGTTGAGGAAATCCAACCATCTTCATATATTTAGAGCCAGAAGGGACCTTGAGGGTTGTCTAGACCAACTCCACTATTTTACAGATGATGGGATTGCCATAGAGAAGAAATGATTTTCATCAAAATCACACAGGTAAGAAGGTAGAGTCCCTATTCCTGCTGCTTTTGCTTCCTATGGGGCTTTGGGTAGGTCCCATCCCCTCCAGGGGCCAAGGAGCAGGGCTAGAGGTAGTTAAGGGCCTTCGGCTTCTTAGCATATGAACCATTACCCTTTAAGATACTCCAGAGCAGAAGTGTGGCCTGTGTGGCACAGACCAGAGTAAAATGGAATTGAGAAATATTTAACAAAATAATGAAAAATACAATAAAACATAGATAACACAATATTTTAAATCTGAAGTCAATATACATCCCATAAGGATCCTTTTTTCAGGTTCAGTGGCTGTTTCTAGTTGAGTTTGACTGCCAACTTTGAGACCAGAACAATCCAGGCATTATGCAGAGTCCTTGATTTAGGATGCTGGGTAAATATATGGAACTAGTATTAGAACCCAGGTTCTCTGCTTCAAAATTCCCATCTCTTCCCAACACCTTTGGCCACATATGGCTTGATTCCTCCTTGTAAACATGAATCCCTTCTGTAGACTCCTGAATATATCTACTCACCCTCTGAAGATCTCTCATGCTTCACAGCTTCTGGTGATGTGGAACTCCCTGCCTCCAGAGTCCATTGCACCAAGAGCCCCCCTCAATATTAGGAAGCTTACCTTAGATTAGGCCAAAAAGGGTCTTCCTCTGACTTCCTTCCACTGGCCTTAGCTCCATTCCCCAGGACCGGGTATAATCTCACAAATGGAATTTCAGGTGTTCACTAGGAATGTCAGTTTTCTAGTTGGTGCATGAACACCTTAGGTCTGTATCTACCCTCCCTCTTTCCTGACTAGGTCCCCTTCTGGTTTTTTTTTTAATAATTGATGGAACTCTCCCCTCAAAGAGGGCACAAGTGAGCAAGGGAGAAGAAAGGGCAAGATGTCAAGTCCAGCAAACTGTAGGATGATGGAATTTGGTCCAACTTGACCTTGGACTGTCCAGATAAGGTCCTATTCTCCATCTGGGTGGGTATATCTACTCTATAGGAACCGTATGCCTTTCCATTGAGACAGATAGGATTTTAAAGTCATTGGTACACAAACAGATGGTTGGCCATTCCTGGGCATACTTGGTGGAGAGGTGCTTGTCAACAATGTTTTAGAGGGGATCAGGTAGTATGGGACAGTCCTTCTGTTTAAGGTGGAGTGGGTTTCTTAGTTTAAAAAATGGTCAAATGACACATGGACCCATTTTAATTTTCCAATCAAATTGCATTATTTGAACGTCTCATTGTGTGGTGTGGTGGCCAACACAATGGTGGTGCGAACTGACCTCAGGAGCCTGGGTCACCTCCCTCTTGAATCAGTCCAATACAGAAGCTTTCCTTGTTGGGGGGCAAGCACAGACACATTTCTCATCATCATTCCCAGGTCATACTCCTGGACTGCCCGTGGCCCTCACAGCTCAGGTAGATGATCTAGTGCTGTTCAAGTGTTCTACATTAACACTCACATTCTCCCCAGCAGGAACTGGATATTGGGCCAGGGATGCATGGATATGGAGAAGCAATTTGGCCTGGTGGAGAAACTGCTGGACTTGGGACCAATCAATACACATTGATTAAGCACCCATGATGTGCCAGCATTGTGCTAAGTGTGGGCATAAAGAGATGGAAAATATAGCCCCTGCCTTCAAGGAGCCTAAAATCTAATGGGGAAAACAGCATGTAAACAAATATATATAAAACAAGTGATATACAGGATAAATAGGAAATAATGAATGGTGGTGGGGGCATGGTACCAGAACTAAGAAGAGTTAGGAAAGGCTTCCTGAAGAAAGGGGAAGCCAGGGAGATCAGTGGTCAGAGCAGAGGAGGGAGAGTTTTCCTCCCCAGGGACCTCCAGAGCCAGGAAGACCAGAGTGTGAATTCTGGCTCAGATGCTTATTAGCCATGCCATTTACATTCTCTCAGCCTCAGTTTCCCCGAAAATAGGGAATACTAATAGCACCTACCTTACAGGGTGTTAAGAGGAACAAATGAGATAGCATACACACACACGCACACACACGCACACACACACTTACACACACATGCACACACGCACATACATGCATACACACACACACTCACGCACACACACAGTGCTTTGCAAACTTTAATTTAGCAGTTAATAAGTGTTAGCTATTATGGAGTCTTTGCTGGTGACTAAAGAGGTATACGTGAAAAGATATCAAGTATCTTCCAGAGTCTGGGCTCACAAACAGAGATCTTCTGCAAATGTATCTTTTCTCTTCCTTCCTTCCTTTTTTCTTACAAAATAATATAATATCTATCCTTGACAAACTTTAGCCTCCACACATTAATTGTTTTGAGAAATGAATCCTAACTGGAAAATGTGAAACAAGAGAACCTGAAGTTGATTTTTTGGCCTTCCCAGTCAGTCCCAGGCTTTTTCTTTGACATGGTGTTGTGTGTAAATAGGAGCTTTGTAGAAATAGCTGAGCAGGTATTTCCTGGAATACGCAACTTCAATGTCTCAAGTCTCCAGGCAGAATTCTTCTGATGGGCTCCTCTGTGAGGTAAGCCTCCAAAACAGGACTTTCAAACTCTGAAAGAAACAGAGATTTGCTTAATCAGTAGAAATGACTTGTAATCTCATTTCATTGCTGGCTGTAGCATGACAGTGGGCAAATCATTTAATCTCTCTGTTCCTCAGTGTCACTTGTAAACAGAGGATTCCACCTATTCCCAGATGCTGCCTGAGGCTAGGGTGAGGAGTAAGTTTATACCAGTGTGGCCCTATTAGTTCTTTGAAAGAAAGAATCCAAGATGGCTTTGTTACTACCTCTTTTAGTTTCTGAAAGGCCTTCTTGGGAAGAAAGTCATCCTGTTTTATACTGTAACCTCACAGGTTTGCACAGTCTTCCTCCAGTGCTTAGAACACACTCCTTCTTCACCTTGGTTTAGGAGAATCCCTCAATTCCTTCCAATTTAAGCCAATTTAAAGGCCACCTCCTACAGGAAGGCTAATCTGATTCTCCCTCTAAACATTACTGCCCTCTCCCCAGAAATTGGGCAACTAGGCAACACAGTGGGTAGAGTGCCAGGCCTGGAGTCAGGAGGACCTGCCTTCAAATCTGGCTTCAGATAGTCATTAGCTGTGTGATCCTGGCAAGTTACTTTACTCAGTTTCTTCATCTGTAAAAATAAGCCAGAGAAGGAAATGGGAAATCACTCCATAATCTTTGTCAAGAAAACCCCAAATGGGGTCACAAAGAGTTTGACATGACTAAAAAACAGCAACAACCCCAAGAAATCAGTTTGTCTATATTGTGTATTGAGTTTTCTGCATACGTTGTGCTTCCCCCCAAAAGAGACAGGCTCGTTTTTGTCTTTATATATCTGCACACACTAGCTGAGCAAGTCACAAACTTAGTGATTCAGGCAATTTTCTTATAACTGAACGTTGTTGAGAAATGACCAGTTTGTGTTGATAGACGGAGGTCCTCACTTGGAATGGCACCAGTGGGGACAAGTCCCACTCTGTCCTTATCCTTGTCTCTGTCTCCAATGACTGTTACCCAGTAGGTGACCAATAAATGCTTGTAGAATGAATGAAAAAGTCAGTGATTTGAAATAATATGATGCACATAGAATGCCCTAGAGACTGACAAACTATGGAAATGGAAAACAAGGAGCTGCACATAGTAACATAAAACTAGTGGGATGTTCTCCTTCATTCAAATAGTAAACACTACTTCTCTCTAAGCTTTGCTTGTACTTTACTTTTGATGGAATTCAATGCTGCCTTCTTAGAGGTGGATGAACTATCCTGCTGGTAAATCCTGTGGAGTTCTTGTTTTTTATTTAGCAGTTTCTGAATTTCCCCATCATTTTCATCAAACCAGTCTTGCTGTTTGTGAGTGTTCTGACCCAGATGAGCAAACCCAGTGCTGTACACCACATCTCTGAGAGCTGCCCACTGCTTTTCTTCTCCACTGTTGCCAACTGTGTGTTGCCTCAACTTTTCCTCTAATTTAGCAACAAACTGTTCACACTCAGAGAAGAGCTCTAATTTGTTGACATTAATTCTCCTGGTAGTCATTTTGCCTTGGGGGCGACACTTTTGATGAATGTGAATATTTAGCTTGGGAAGGATAAGTCTATGTTCAGTACAGCACTCTGCACCATACACTGCCTTTGTCACTCTCACATCTTGTCTGTCTCTTCTCCTTACAATCACAGTCTATTAGATGCCAGTGTTTGCTATGAGGGTGCATCCATGAAGTTTTATTGTGCTTAGGTAAAGGGAAAACACTGTTGGTGATAAGAAGGTCATGTGATGCACAAGTCTTCAGTGGTAAATGACCACTGCTGTTGTTGTTTCCAACTCCATTCCTCCCTTGGACTCCCTGCCAAGTCTGGTAGCCTTAGCCTACTCTAGCATTAAAGTCACCCAGAATTACAAGCTTGTTCTCTTTTGGCACATTGACGATAAGGGTCTCTAGGTCTTCACAAAATTTTTCTTTGACCTCATCAGGGGTTGATATGGTGGGAGCATAGGTACTGATGATGGTGGCATGGCATTTTCCTGTGGGTGGCAATCACATTGTCATGAGCCTGTCATTCACTCCTTTTGGCAGGAATACCAGCTGGCTGACTAGATTAGTTTTGATGGCAAAACCTACACCAGCTTCGCAGCACACCCCTTCACTGCAGCCACTCCAAAAAAATGTGTATCTAGCTCCAACTTCAGTAAGCCAGCCTTCATTTGCCAACTTTGTTTCACTCAAAGCAGCTATTTGGATGCAATACCTGTTAAGTTCTCTTGAACAAAAGGTCTATTGGATTTTGTGTTGTGTATAAGTGTGCACATATTCCATGTGACAATGATGAGTAGAATCATCTTTGCAGATGTTTTTGTATATTTTGTACATTTTTTTTCTGTTTTGACTGCAAAGTGGGATTCTCCACCTGTCACGGTAATCAGGTCAGCAGACAATTTTTAGGGCACCTTTTCTAGCCCCCTTCCTCACACCAGGAGATGAGCAGTGTGAGCCTTAAAAGGCTGCTCAGACACCCAGGGGGCTGCTTAGTTCCACTGCTGCTTCCAGTGAGAAACGACCCTATGTCCTGAGTTTTCTGTGTGCAAGGTTGTGACTACAGCTCCAAGTGTATCTGCACCTGTTGCTTCATCACTTGCCTGTCATCACAGGACTTTGAGATAGGTATAACAGCAAAATGGTATATAAATGATGTCTTTTGATTTGTGCGTAAATTGCATTTAAGTGAGGCAGAGCTGCACAACATCGTCAGGATTACTGGCTCAGTAAGAAGGCAGATGAAATTCCGTTTTATGCTGATAGTAACAGTCCAAAGCACTTTTATGATACCCTGAAATCTATTTATGGAACAAAAACCTATGGAGCATCACAACTACTCAGTGATGCTGGAGCCACATTGATTATTAATAAGGACATGATCCTAGAGAGATGGGCTGAACACATCCATAATGTTCTCAACAGACCATCATCAATCAATACTGAGGCCACTGATCATTTACCTCAGGTTGAAGTCAATTCCTCCTTAGCTGAACTTCCAACTGAAGAAGAGGTTTGAGGGCCATTAGGCTCCTTTCATGTGGCAAAGCACCTGGTGCTGATTCTATTCCAGCTGAGATTTACAAGGTAGGGGGACCGTTGCTCACACAAAAACTGATTGAAATCTCTCAGGTTATATGGCAAGAGGAGGTTATCCCCCAGGAGTTCAAGGATGCCTCCATTGTCCATCTCTATAAGGGTAAAGGGAATATAGATTGTCCTGCGACAATCACAGCGGGGTCTCTCTCTTAGTCACTGATGGCAAGATTCTTGCTAGAGTCCTTCTTAATAGGCTGACCCTTCACCTGGAAGATGGTCATCTACCTGAGAGCCAGTGTGGCTTGAGAAAGGGTCAAGGAACAATCGATATAGTGTTTGCTGCCTGACAACTCCAGGAGAAATGTCAGGAGCAGAACAGAGGTCTGTATACAACTTTTGTAGATCTGATCAAGGCCTTTGACACTGTTAGTCATGAGGGCTTATGGAAAATTATGTCAAAATTTGGTTGCCCAGAGAAGTTCATCAATATTGTATATCAATTTCATGATGGCATGTTTGCCCAGGTTCTGGTCAATGGACAAAGCTCTCGTGCCTTCCCAGTCACCAATGGAGTGAAACAGTGCTGTGTACTTGCTCCCATGCTTTTTACCATGATGTTTTCAGCCATGTTGTCAAATGCTCTCAATGAGGATGAACACAGCAGCAAGGTCAACTACCATACTGGTGGTAAGTTCTTCAATTGGAAAGGCTACAAGCCAAGACCAAAGTGGAGGGAGTGTTGGTGCATGACTTTCTGTTTGCAGATGATTGTGCACTCAATGCAGCCTCTGAAGCTGAAATGCAGCAAAGTATGGATCAATTCTCTGCTACTTGTGCTAATTCTGATCTAATAATTAACACCAAGAAAACACAGGTGCTCCATCAATCACCAACACACCATCCAGATGTGGAACCATCAGTTACAACAAATGGAGAAGTTTTGAATGCTGTGGATAAGTTCACTTACCTTGGCAGTGTACTTTCCAGGGATGTACGCATTGAAAATGAGGTTGATGCATGCATTACCAAAGCTAGCTCAGTGTTTGGGAGGCTCCAAAGAAAAGTATGGGAGAGAAGAGGTATTAGACTGACTACCAAACTGAAGGTCTACAGAGTCATTGTGCTGACCTCGTTGTTGTATGCCTGTGAAACATGGACAGTCTGTTAGTGCCATGCCAGGAAACTGAATCGCTTCCATCTGAAACTGTCTTAGGAAGATTCTGAGGATCCCCTGGCAGGATAAAGTAAAAGACACTAAGGTCCTTGCTGGGACTAAACTGTCAAGCATTCAAACTATGTTTCAGAGAGTGCAACTTTGATGGGTTGGCCATGTTGTTTGAATGCAAAATGTATGCTTGCTAAAAAACTATTTTATGGAGAATTCACATGGGGCAGGTGATCACATGGTGGCCAGAAGAAGCAATACAAGGACACTCTCAAGGTCTCTCTCAAGAACTGTGGATTTAATTGTGGGACATGGGAGACATTGGCACAGGACCACTCAGCATGGCATGCCCACATCAGAAAATGTGCTGTGTGTGCTCTACGAGCAAAGCAGAATTGAGACAGCACAAAGGAAACATAGGATGAGCAGATTTGGAATAACCACCCCAAAAGTTCACACGGACTATCTGTGCCCAATCTGTGGTAGAGCATTCCAAGCTCATATTGGTCTGATCAGCCACAGTCGGACATACTGAAACTTCACTTTATCATGGTGATGTCATTTTGATGCTCTTTGAGAATGAAGGACAACAACCAACCCAATATTATGTAAGCACCTATTATGCACCATATCCTCTGCTGACCTGACACAACTTGGGAGACAGGTTTTTGAGAGTTATGGTGACTGACAAAGTCATCATCTGATGGCCAGCCTGGTAATGAGCCTCCCCACATTTGGCAGGGCCCAACCTGGGACAGCGGCCACTCAGTCTCCTGCTAAGCCCACGCCTCATCCCTCTCCAGATTGGGCAGAACCATGCAGAGCTTATGCCCCTCTGATGGACTGTGAGAATCTAGCACAGTTTCTTCCCTGATGAAGCCCTGGAGAAAGGATGCCAAGGAGAGATACCTCGATGGAGATTCAAGGACCTAGTGCTTGCCCACAAAGAGCTTACCCTCCAATGGGGGCCAAGACCCCTACAGATAGACATGATAGAAAGTAACCCAGGGAAGAGTAGAGGTCTAACTCCCAGTCATTATCCCTTCTGTATCCCGAAGGTTAGGGGTGTGGCACTCCCACGATCTAGAAAATCTGCGTAAAAATTTTTGACCCTTTCTTTGTACTAGAGAAGTTTGAGTTTTTTTCTTTTTCTTTCCTTTAAATGAATTTATTTTTAGTTTTCAACATTCACTTCCATATGCTTTTAAGTTTAAAATTTTTCTCCCTCTCCCTCCCCTTCCCCTCCCCAAGACATGGTGTAAGCTGATAAAGGTTCCACATATACTTCTTTTATGGGGTATTTACAGTACCTTATTGTAAAATTTGGGTCTATTCATCATATTAACAGATAAAATGTTATTATACAATACTTGATATACATTTTATGCATTTCTGAGTTTCTAAACATTTTGTGTCTTCTGCAGCTTCCACAAAACTCTCCCCAAATTCCTATTTTATTTCTTATGCCAATTCATGATATATCAAACCTTGATGGGGAACATCATGGTGTAGAAGGGGGAAGACAAGGTCTATCCCACTCTGGGAGTTCTCTTTCTTCAGGGCGCAGGGAAAATGTCTGAGAGTCAGTGCACACGAGGCCTCGAAGAAAGAGGATTTTAACAGGCAGAAAGGTGGAGTGAGACAACATTCCACCCTGCATGCACATACAGAAGAGGAGAATGGCAGGACCAGCCTGGGGACCAGGCTCATCGTCTGGTTTGGCCGGAATGTCGAAGAGGCCCCAAGAGCGAGCATCCATTAGCTGCAATTATCCCAAGTGGTCTGTCCCGCCCTCCCTTCCTGTGCCTGGCTGACCATGAAGGCCAGGAGGAGAAGCCCTGAATGAAAGGATCCATTTACAGGTGGGAGCCATGGGTCAAAGATCAGCAGCCATCTAGAAGAGTTCAATATTCCATGTAATTGCTGCAGGTAGAAAGCTCGTTTAGGGCTGGTCGCTGCCGCCAGCGGGGAAGCCCCCCCCTCCCCACACACTCCCTGGCTGTGTTGCTCCCCTAATTTGGCTGTCAGCACCTGCACTCTGGAGTCCTCGGGGCTATGTGCGCTCAGCTAATGCCTGTTCCTGTGCCCTGCACAGGTGGCATGCAATCCCCCTCAGCCCCCCCATAGTTCATGGCAGGTTTTAACTCCAAACCCTCTCCTGCCTCCTGAATGCAGAGGGGCCAGCTGATGACCCATCTCCAACCATAGAAAACACTAGTGTGGGCCAGGCATGGAATTAGGGGTGAGAGGAGATACCGAGGGGTATAACCCCTGCCCCCTGCCCTCACAGAGCTCATAATCTAGCAGAGAGGATGGAGCAGGCAGATAGCATTAGGCACCAAATGAAATAGGACAAGTGAATGGCCTACTCAAAAGAGCCCTGGATTCAAATCAATCAGGAACAAGTGTCTATTAGGCACTTACTGTATACCAGCACTTCCTATGTATTAAGTATTGGAGAATACAGCAACAACAAAAGGAAATATAGTCCCTGCTCTCAAGAATCTTCTGTCTTACCTGGCTTATACACACTCATACACACTCACATACAGACGCAGACACACCTACACACATACACATACACAGATATAGACATACAGACACACACAAACACACACAGACACACACAGACACACACATGCACACACAGGCACACATATATGCACATACTACATACACACACAGAGACACACACTCACATACACACAGACACACATATATACATACTCATGCATGCGCAGACACACACACACATACATACACAGAGACAGACACACTCACATACACACAGACACACAGAGACACACTCACATACATATATACACACGTACATCCACATCCATACTCTTACATACACACACTCACATGCACATATACACATACATACATATACACACATACACACAGACACACAGAGACACACACTCACATGCATATATACACACGTACATCCACATCCATACTCTCACATACACACACACTCACATGCACATGTACACACATACCTATAGACACACAGAGACACACACTCACATACACACAGACACACAGAGACATACACATACATATATACACTCGTACATCCACATACACACACTCACATACACACATACATATTCACATATACACACACATACACACACTCACATATACACACACATACACACATACATATTCACATATATACACACATAAAATGTATATAATTTATTATATCTATGCAGAAACAAAGTAACCCTGGAGCAGAAGGCACTAGTCCCTGGGTGGTAAGACTTGGAGACTTCCTGCACAAGGGCTTCCTGCAAAAGGTGGTTTTTCAGCAGAATCTTGAAGGAAGACAGGCATTCTAAGGGACAGAGGTAAGGAGAGAGAATATGGGGAGAGTCAGTACAAAAGCATGGAGCTGGGAGATGAGATTCTCCCGTGTGAGAATCAGACAGTACAGCAAGACCAAGAGTATATGGAGGAGAATCTAGATTGACTGGGAAGGTAGGATGATGTCAAGTTTAATCCTAAAGGTAATAGGGAGCCACTGGAATTCGTTGAGCAGGGGGCAGAGGTGACACAGAAAAACCTATGCTTTTGGAAGGTCACTTTGTCAGACTTGTCAAGGATGGGATGGAGAGGAAGAAACCTGATGCAGGGAGATCCCACTGAAGGTTATTGCAATGGTGCAGGTGAGAGGGGAGGAGCTAGTGGGGTGGCTACGTGAGAAAAGGGGAAATATATGAGTTACTGTAAAGGTCTAAATATCGAGATTTGGCAACAGATTGGCCATGTGGAGTGGGGACACTGAGATTTGAACCTTATTGCCCAGAAGGATGGTAGTGCCCTCAACAGTAAAAGGGAAGCTTGAAAGAGAAGCAGGTTTGGGGGCTTTAGCTATATTGAGCTCAAAAGCCAAGAGGACAGACACTGGAATGCCCAAGAGGCAGTTCATGGTCTGAGACCGGAGCTCAGGTCACAGAGATCTGAGAAGCATCAGCCGAGATGGTAATTAAACCTATGGAAGCTGACGATGAGATTGATCGCCAGGTAAGAGGGTCCAGGAGAGAGCCACGGGGGCATGCACAGTCAGCGGGTATGAAAATGTACCGGGGACTGGCCCTATGCACACAGAGACTTGGCTTCCTAGGCTTACAATTTCCCCACATGGAAGTGATGGGATTTCTGCTTCCTAGAGAGTTGCAGTGGTGTCTAAGTGAAGAGCCTTGGAGAGGCTGGGGGATTTGTAGACATTCTCGACCTGAAAGCTACTTGTGGGTGAATGAGGGCCGAGGAGGAATTCAGAAGTCCTTACTCGGCCTCTGACATGGCTCTTGGGCCTCAGTTTTTTTGGCTCCTCTCTTAATTGTTGGAGTCTGATGAGAGACCTCACAGTAAGGGGAGAGTCCTTAGAGACTTCTAAGACTAGATACCTCTGAGAAATGGACCTTTTTTCTTGGCATTTTCATCTATCTTTTTCAGTTCCAGTGAAGGGAATGGGGTCTCTGATATTGTGAGTTTTGAGGGTCAGAAGAGTGAGTTTGACTTTGCAGCCAACCAGTCATAATGCCTTGCCACCTTCGGGGGTGGGGGATGACCCAAATTCTGCTGACACAGGGCTTCATCTGCCAATTACATCTGGACATGAACTTGGCACCAGTGCCATGTAGGAGGAACTAAGCTAAATGTTGAGCTCACTTTTCCACCTCCCTCTCCTACCCTCCCCTGCCAGAGGGTGGTGTGGAGAAAGTCTGCCCCTAACATATTGGGGGGAGTGTTTGTATATTTGCTCTTATGAAAACTCTGAAGCACATATACTTTTGGAAAAGCTCACTGATACTCAATGGTTAAACAGAACTAAAGTGTTATCCACTGGCATCTGACACAGCAGGTTGGGGCTTCAAGCTGATACCAGTAGAGAAGAAACACATCCCACCAAGACCTCAGGGTACCCTACAATCCTGAGAGGTGAATGCAGCTACCAGATTCTGGAGAGAGAGAGGTCAGAGCAAGCACACAAGCTACAAAGACCCAGCAGAGGAGACTTAGGATCCATGCTGGAGAAGGCGAAGCCTCTAGGAAGACAGTATCGAGGAGAAGGTGGTCCCCAGCTGAAGATTCGGTGGCAGGTTAGACTGCGACATTTCACAGTTAAGAGGTTACTGGTAACTTTGGAGAGAATAGTTGAATGAGATAAGAAGAGACTGAAGGGACTTTAGAAGAGGAAGTGGAATAAATCACTGAGTTTAAAACAAACACCTATCTTAACATTAAATAAAATGAGTATTTCCATATACACAGAACAGAAAAGGAGGATTGCACAAGAAACTAGAAATTTCATTCTGTCCAGCTGGCTTTTCTTTTTAAATGTGTCATGGAATGGAAAATTCAACGCATAATTCTCCTTCTGTTCTCTTATCACTTTAAAATCTCATCCCTACTTTTCCTTATCCCTCTTCTCTCACTGGAAGACAAAACCAAACCAAACCCTTGTGACAAATATGCAGCATCAAGGAAAACACACTTTCCCATTGGTTCTGTCTAATAGTTTCTGGTTCATCCTTCATCTTGAATGTATTACCACCCAATCAGGGCGCAGCGTGCTTCCCTGGGTCCTCTGGAAGTGGGGATGGCCATTCCATTGACAAGGGTTCTTAAATTTTTCAAAGTTGGTTTTCTTTACAACATTGTTGCTATTGTATGATTTGTTCTCCTGGTTCTGCCAACTTCCTTCTGAATAAATTCATATAAATCTGTCCAGGTTTCTCCAAAACCACCCTCTTTGTCATTTCTTACAGCATAAAAGCATTCCATTACATCCATAGTCTGAGACTTATTCAGTCATTCCTCGACTGATCGGGTCACTCCTTCAATTTCCAAAGCTTTGCCACTATAACAAGAACTGCTAGAAATATTTTTGCACATCTGGGTCTTTTCCCTCTGTCTTTGATCTTGCAGCACAAGCCTAGAAGTGGTATCATAGCTGGGTCAAAGAGCGTGCACAGTGTAGTAATGTTTGGGGCATAGTTTCAAGTTGCTTTCCAGAATGGTTGGATCAATTCACAATTCTACCAAAATGTATCAAAGAGTCTGCTTCCCCACAGCCCCTCCAACAAATATTAGTGTCCTTTTTTGGTCAACTTTGCTAACCTTTTGGGGATGAGGTAGTCTTAGACTTGCTTTAATTAACATTTTGTCAATTATTAGAAATTTAAAATATTTTTTTCATATGGTTTTTTGATAGCTTGAATTTTTTTCCCCTTTGAACATTGCCTAGCCCTATCTTTTTAATCATTTATCTATTAGGGAATGGATTTGTTCTTATGGGTTTGAGTAAGAGTTCTTTACGTATATTGGAAATGAGACCTTTGTCAGAGAAACTTTCTGAAAAGATACCCATCCCCCAATTCATTACTTCCCTTTTAATTTTATCTGCATTGGTTTTGTTTGTACAAACTTTTTTTATTTTATGTGATCAAAATTAGCCATTGTATCCTGTGTGATCATCTCTATTCCTTGCTTGGTAATGAACTCATCTTCAATGTGTTTTTAAAAAATGCTTCAATGATCTTCCCTTCCCTTTTCCCTCCCTCCCTCCCTCCTTCCTTTCTTCCTTCCTTCCTTCCTTTTTACCCTTTCTTCTATTCTCCCACCCATCCCCCAAATTGAAAAAAAAAATCAAAATGAAGACTTTGTCACAAATATACACGGTCAAGCACAATAAATCCCCACACCAGACACATCTGAATACGCATATCTTATGTAAACTTTTCTCCCAGGAGTTTTGCTGCAAGGGGGAGAAGAGATACAGGATAAGTAACAAGGTTGGTGAAACTCAGTGAAGGCTTTTCAGAACTGGGGATGTTTCTATTCAGGCATGTTTCTATTCAGGGAAGGAATCAGGAGATAGGAACTCAAGAGAGATAAAATGGAGGTAACAGTCAGTACAATCTGCTGGAGAAGGGAGGGCATGGATCAAAGGCGTGTGCAGAAGGGCTGGCCTTGGCCACCTCTTCATCAGAGACGAGTCAAGGAGGATGTGGGGAGGGGGTTGTGGGAGGAGGAAGGCAAAGAAAGGTCTGGGTTCTTTTTTCAGGGGGATGGGGGCTGAAATATAAATCTTGAGGAGCAGATATTAGATTTGGAATATCTATTGTGGTAAGCAAGATAAAGAACAACTTAGAGCTCATCTAGACCACCCCTGTCATTCGACAGAGGAAGACATCGAGTGATGGAACTTGCCCAAAGGCACCATCAGAAAACAGCCCACACCTGGGACTGTCAATCAGGTGGTTTCCCCATCTGATTTGCCACACTGCCTCCTGATCCTGGGCCCTTAATAAATCTTTTTCTGTTTTGTTTTCTAAATTCGAGTTACAACAAAGAACCCACCTTCCTGAATGGGTCCAATCTTTTGGAAGTATGTTGAAATGGCTTGTCTGAAGCTATTTGCCCAAATGAGCAGCTTCCTGTTCAGGAACCCAAACCCTTAGGCATCGAAGCTATTGTAATACTCCAGCTAGGGTCATGGTTTATCAGCGCTGGGGCTGTGGGCACCGTACATGGCTCCTTCGGAGTTGCAGGAAGGTGGGAGCCATGGTATTTGCTTTCAGAAGTAGACACTGAGTCACCTTAAGAAATACCTATTCTCTTCCTAGGCACCATCCTGGATGGGTGGAGATAAAAGCTCGAGAGGAAAAGAACCCAACCACCACAACACTTGGAGGCCAGCATTAAAATGCAAGTCAATCTGGATTCCTTGGCCATTTTCAGGGAGGCAGGTGGTTTGTTTTGTTTTTAAACCTCTCTAATGGTGACACTGCAGCCAGTGAATCAAGATTCTCACTGATGGTGTTCTGGGAGGCTCCTCGGTTGTGCATCAACCCTCCCCCTTCCTTCGGAATATCCCCATTTCTCTTCAAAATCAGCCTGTCCACCAGGATGACTTGTGTACGGTGCTCCTAGCAGCCTCTGTTTGGTTTGTTCTAAGCACTTATCAAAGGAAAGCATTCTTTGTGCCCTGGGCAAGTCCAGTCAGCTCCCCGAGAGGAAGGGTTGTATTTCTCATGGGATGTCTACAATATATGGCACATTGTGGGCCATTGGAGATATTTCTCTATGGCCGTGGCCATGCCTTTAAGGAGCCCGGGTCACCTCTGGGCCAGGGGAGGGTCTGACACAGACCCTAGCCCAGCTGTCTGAGAACAAGCCAATAAGCTTAGAAAGGATCATTAAAATGATCAGGTAGTTGTCTCCTAAAATGTGAAGGGACTGAGAGCTGGCAATGCAGAAGAACGCACCCATATGATAACATGGTGGATGCTTGAAATAAGAAAATATGGTTCTGTCCTTCCAGTGACATGGAAGGAAGGGGGAGGAGAGGGAAGATCCGAGTTCAAATGTGGTCTCTAACATTTGCTAGCTGTTGTGACCCTGGGCAAGTCACATTGTCTCTCTTGGTCTCCTCATTTGTAAAATGAGTGAATGGGATTTGATAGCCTCTGGATGAGAAGGCGGAAAGGGCTGTGTGATCCTCCCCATGAGCTCCTCAAAGTGCTTCCAAAGCTTAAACACTCCTGCTAGAAACTCCTTCTCCGACAAAAATAGGTCCAAAGGTGTATTTCTTGCGACCACTTCCAAGACATTTTGTATTCTGATTTGATCCATTGGTTCCGTTCCCCCCAATTTGATTAAGGATCTGTTGGAATTTAGTTTATACCTTTGATTGAGAGGAGTCTAGCAGTTGTTCACACCTAGTTGATACTTGTAATGACTTGTTGATGGAGTCGATACCTTGTCCAAGAGGAAATCTCACTCCAATGGGGAGAAAATCTTGTTTGTTAACTTGAATGGGCTCTTTGGGGGCTTGGGAGACTCCTCTTCTACTATAGTTCTAGTTTATCTAAAAGCTAAGCTAACCTATAAAGCCCCAGACATCCGAGTCATGTCTCAAGATAGCCCTGGAGGAGAATGGCTGATCAATAAATACCTGATTGATTGGCTTCTGGATCCAAGAGGTTTGGGGGCAGACTTCAAAGAGCCCAGGACCTGGTCTGAATCCCAGCTGTTCCAACCAGAGCACCTCTGTTTCTTCTTCCATAAGACAGTGGGTTGGACCCTAGACCTCTCTAGCTCAAAATTCTTTGTTCCATGATGAGGGCCTCCAGAGCAATAGGAGCCCCTGCCAGGCCCAGTGGGGCTGGTAATTAGCCTGCACGCTCCCTCCCTAGGTCTCTACACCTGGAGACACATGAAGACCATGGGGGTGGGGATGAATGATTCATTTGGAGGTAAAGCAGAAGCAGCCACCAGGAGGAGAGGAGGCCAGTGCAGAAGCCCCAGATGGGTGGTTTCTCTCAAGGTGATTCATCTTTGTGGGATGTAGCATTTGGCTCAGCCCACCCAAGTCTGAGGGGCCCAGCCAATGACCAGAGCACTTACGGAAAACATGTCTGATGAACATGAGGAAGGCCCCAGGTGAGAAGATAAAGGACAAAGGTCAAGTTTCTTTAAACACCTTGATGGTCCCAAATCAACAATATCCACCATATGTTGCAGCCAGGGGAGAGAGGCCATTACCATCATAGGAAACCTCAGAAATCTAGTCTAAGCCCTTATTCTACAAAGGAGGAAATCGAGGCCCAGATGCCCACGTGACTTAGTGTCACACAGTGAGCAAATAATAAGCCAGAGATTCAAATCTGAGCTACCAGTACCACGGTTGCTACCCTAATATGGCCTCAATATGATGTTGATAACTAACGTTAATATGGTGCCTACTATGTGCCAGGTGTGTGCTCAACACTTTACAACTCTGGTAGGGATTTTCATCTCTATTTTGTAGAAGAGGAAGCTGAGGCAAGCAGAGGGGTCTGAGGTAGGATCTGAACCCAGGTCCTTGTGACTCCAGGCCCAGCTCTCTGAGCACCGCACCACCAGCTGCCCCCACCATTCTCTGAGAAGAATCCTGGGTTGGTCAGAGAGAAGCCAAGGGAAGCAGGGGAGGGGAGGTAGCTTGGCAAAGTCCCCAACTCCCAAGGTTGTGCTCACACTCCCTCGACACACAGAGCCATAAGTCAGCTTTTCTCCACTGGCCTCACTCTCATCCCTTGAGCTTGCTCCTTTCTCCTGTGGCCTTGGCATTGTTACTAGGGTGGGCAGCCTCTGCATCCCCAGGGCACAGCCCCCTATGGCCATTCCTCCAGCTGCTGTTTCACGTGAAGCAGTAAGGTGGGAGCCCTCATCCTGCATGCAACGGGTCACTAGAGGGGGCATAAAAGACCCCCTACCCATTTTACAGAAGAGGAAATAGAGATTCAGAGTTCTGAAGGGATTTGCCCATTGCCACATTTGGGGAGTAGTAGAGTCAGGATTCTAACCCCAAACCTCCTGAATTCCAGCTTTGTAAACCTTCAAAGCTTCTGTTGGCAGTCATTTTTATGACAACTTGCACTGGGCTCAAAGACAGGAAGGCTTGGGTTCAAATGCAGCTTCAGACACTGCTAGCTGCGTGGCCCTGGGCAAGTCACTTCACTGTCTTGCCTCAGTTTCCTCATATGTAAAAAGGCACCTACTTCCCAGAGGGTTGTGAGGATCACATGAGAAGATAAAGTGCTATATAAACGTTTGCTGTTATCATTTCTATTCCGCCAGAAAGGGAGCTGAGCCACCAGGCACCAGAGGAAGGCGTCACCCGAGAGGCTGAGAAGCTGTGCCCCACACAGCACTTCATCTCTCATCTCCCACCTCCAGGCTTTTGTCTCTGGTTTGCTGCTAAACTCAGCTCAAGTGCCCCTTGAACTTGAAGTTTTTCCTGATCATATGGTGTCTTCCCTTCAAAGCTATCCATTTTGTTGATACTTTACATGTAGCACAGGGTCTGGCACATAGTGGGCACTTCATAAATGCTTGTTGATTGATTAGTAGCTATCAGAATCACTGAGATTCTGATAGACCCACTGAAGTATGAAAAGGAAATTCTTTGCAAGTGGTGGGATTATTGGGTCAAAGGGTAAGGGTGTGGGTGACCCTTTATGTTCTTCTTCAAAATGGACTTTTGTAGGATTAGCAGTCAATGTTTTCCCAGTGACCCATGCAAACGTATTAGACCAGTTTTATTTCCTTCTCTATCTCCATATAAAGTAACAGAAAATAATTGTGAATTGCTGCAAAGAAAACGCAGGCCAGAGGTAAAAAGGAAAATGGGAAATGGATAAGGACAGAAACTGATACTGATAAACTTCCTCTCTTTCCTTAAATGGAAAATTTCTAGACCCATACCAAGCCTAGAAACAGCTCTCATAAGCAAACAGTGGACCTCCTTGCCAAGTGGTCGGAGAACACAGCTGGGCACTGCCAGTTTAGAACTTAAAATTATTTGTAAAATCTTACAGAGGAGGGTAGTGGACAACGTATGGTCTAAAAGGATTTTTCTAATAAATTCTTTTCACCATTGATGACAGAGGGCCTACCGCACTTGGACTCAGTTTCACAGATGTCTTAGAAATGTTAGAAAGCAAAATATGGGGACATAGTTGGACAAGACCGCACAAACAGAAGAAATTCGTGTTGGATACAGCTCTCGATTTCTGTGTCTCTCATACTTTAACCCATGTACATTTCTCTTTTTCCAGTGTTTATTATAATTTCTGCTCTCTGTGGTTAAGCAGAGTAAGTTTGACCTCCTTTTGATATAATAATCTCTCAAATACTTGAAGAGACATATCATTCTCTGCCTCACTCCTTAGTCTTCTATCCACCAGGCTAAAAAATCAAGTTCCATCAACCAGTTTTCTACCACTGATAGAAATTCTGCCCTCTAGGTCAAGTAGAACAAATCCCTCTGGTGCATGGAGCCTTCAGATTCTTAAGACAGCTAACATGCCCCACCTCCCAGCTCTTTTTTCATTTTTGTTTTTTCAAATTAACACCCTTAGCTCCTTTAAATGATCTTCATAAAACAGGGTTTTGAATGTCCTCCTCATTCTGGACACAGCCCTCTAGACACCCTCCAGCTTGTTAATTTTCCTCCCACAATATGGCTGTCAGGAACTCACATGGATCCAGTGTGGCATCTACTCACAACCCATCTTTCTCCAACGGTTGACCTTTAATACTGAAAGATTATCATGGTTTAGAGAAAGAACTTGCTCAGTTCTCTGGCAAAGAGACCTGAATGACAGATTTAGAGCTGAAAGGAACCTTAGACATCAATAATACAAATGCCTCATTTTAGAGAAACTGGGGCTCACAGGAGGTGAAGTGGATTTCTAGAGGTCCTAGATCTAGCTAACAGCAAAGACAGGAGCCAAAGTCAGGTCTTCTGTCAAGTTGGAGTCCTCTTTTTATGCAGCCTGGAGGCCACTTTGTGAGGAGGGACCAGTGTCCCACAAGGTAGCAGCTAGATCTTTAGCAGGGAAGAATTCACCTTGAACTGGTTGGCACTTAAAGAAAATTTGATATAAACGATATGGCTTAACGACCAAGGGTTTTGTATTCACTAAAAAAACACCCATGAGGTCCAGGGGATGTCAGGTGCTCAAACAGTGGAAACTCATCTCAGAATCCAAGGTTCATCAGTCCATTTCTCAAACCTTGTTTTCTAAACCCACGACTGACACTGGTGAGTTTTTCCATTTGGAAATTGTTTTTGTTAGACAATTGTCATGCTATAAAGACAAGCCTGAAATCCAGTAAAAAGTAAAGATGTTTTTAAAAAAAACCAAAGGGCATCCAGCTGTTTTTTAATAAGTAGAAGAAAGTAGACGTTAAGAGACTAGAAAAGAGGAACCCACATTTCTCCGGCTCTTCAGTTTTCAAGGAGGCAGGCAGTATGTAGGATTCTCACTCCAGTTTACAAGAAGGAAATGGGGCCCAGGTAAGTTAAATAGCTTGCCCATAGTTTATCAGAATCATAATTTGAACCCAAACCCAACTCAAAGTCAGCAGTGCTTTCCCCATCGAACCCCTCCATATCTTCCCCATTTGGTTGAGTACTTGATTCCTATACAGGTCTGTGCCAAAGACAGCAGACTTTACAGCCCTGGCTGTACCTGGCCCCCAGCTTGACTTCATCTGGCTTAATTTTCTCTGGTCTTCCTCCCTCCCCCATCATCTCTAGTCCTGTTCTATAGGACCAAGCTGGATGAAATTGGTCTCTCCCTGCCCCGCCCCCCACTCCCCCTGAAAACCCTTCAGATATTAGAAAATAGTGATTGCCCCTCACCAAAGTCTTCTTTCCTTCAGGGTAAATGAATTATGGAACTGAATTACATTTTACAGCATGTTGTATACATTGAATGATGTTTTATGTTCCCTGTTCTTAATTTAAAAAGCAGGTGAGTTGAACATTTCCTATTTTTTTCTAAGAAAAAAAAATCTAAGGTAATTTTGATATGTAGCCCTTGACTGAATTTGTTCTGGGGGTCATTGGCCCTTGATAGGAAAAAGATTCCCTGCCCTAACATAAACCACTCAATGCAGATGGTTTACGTTCTGTCTGTAAATGACTTTTGTAGGAAGATATTCCATCTCCTTTCCCTCAAGAATCGTTTCTAGTGTTAGCTCAGAGAGACTATCCCAAAGTTCTTCCAGCTGTCCAACCAAACTTTACTTGCTGCTGCTCGAGTCCTCTTGCAGAAAGAAACAATATTGATGAACACACTCCTAGAGGTTGGTCCTTCTTGACATGAACAGTGAAGTGAACCGAGCAGGTGGATTTGTTTGTTCTTGTACTGGTCATCAACATCGTTGTCATCATCACCTCCGCCACCAGCATTTACATAGTGCCTACTAAGTGCCAGGTACTTTACAAATATTGTCTCCTTGAGTCTCAATAACTCTGGGAGGCAGTGGCTCTTATTATTTCCACTTTACAGCTGAGGAAACTGAGGTAAATGAGATTTAGTAACTTGTCTAATGTCTGAGGACAGATTTGAACTCAGGTCTCCCTGACTCTTAAGTCCAGTACTCTATCTATTTTGCCACCTAGTGATTGGTAAAGCCTTGAGCACAGCTCGGATGGGCTGGCCATGTTGTTCGAATGCAAAATGTACGCTTGCCAAAAAGACTATTTTATGGAGAACTCACATGGGGCAGGTGATCACATGGTGGTCAGAAGAAGCGATACAAGGACTCTCTCAAGAACTTTGGATCTGACTGTGCAACATGGGAGAGACACTGGCACAGGACCGCTCAGCATGGCAGGCCCACATCAGAAAGGTGCTGTGCTCCAGGAGCAAAGCAGAATTGAGACAGCACAAAGTAAATGAAGGATGCACAAATTTGGAGGATCCAACCCAAATATTCATACAGATCATCTGCCCAGCCTGTGGTAGAGTATTCTGAGCTCATATTGGTCTGATCAGCTACAGCCATATACACTGACATTCCACTTTATCACGGCGATGTCATTTTGGTCGTCTTTGAGAATGAAGGACAACAACCAACCAACCAGGTTAAGCCTTACACAAAGTAAGTGCTTAATAATTGCTGATTTGACTTGAGTTTGTTGAGATGGTTGAAGTTGGTCTGGCCAATGGAACTTTTCTTGTTTTTTATCCTGAAAATTCTCTCTCTCTCTCTCTCTCTCTCTCTCTCTCTCTCTCTCTCTCTCTCTCTCTCTCCACACACACACACACACACAATTAAATATTTCCCAATACATGTAAATTTTTTAACATTTATTTTTTTTAAATTGAGTTCCATATTCTCTTCCTCACTCCTCCACCCCCTGAAAAGGCAAACAATATGATATTGATTATACAGGTGAAGTCATGCAAAACATTTCCTTATTAGTCATTTGCAAAAGAAAACATACGCAAAAATAAGAAAAACAAAGTTTAAAAAAAAGTATGAATCAATATTCAGAGTTCATCAGTTCTCTCTGGAGGTAGATTCATTTTTCATCATGGGTCCCTTGGAACTGTCTTAGATCACTGTATGGGTCAAAGTAGCTAAGTCTTTCTCAGTCAATCACTGTTAAAAGATTGCAGACACTGTGTACAATGGTCTCCTTCTTATGCTCACTTCACTTTGCATCAGTTCTTATAAGTCTTGTCCTAAAAATAGTCTTATCCTGCATCCCTATCACTTATGCACAGTTCTACAGGCATTGGTTAATTATCTTGATTCTTTGGCCTTTCTGCCTGGCTCATGCTTATTCTCATCATTGTGGTCTATCTCTAGTTTTAGAGGGCAAGGACAGGGAGCTACATTTCTCAGTGCAGAGGCATCTGTGGACCAAGTTTAAGCCTGAGATCTTCCAATGAGTATTTGCCCAAGGGTCCCCATCTTAGCTTGAGGATGTGGCATCCAAGATGGTAGATGCATGGATAAGCAGCACGTTTGTCCCCCTGAAGACAACTGACATTTTAATAGATTATCTTTGTCTGATTGTGGCACCCCAAAGGGTTCAGGCAATTTTTGGTTACACTGGTAAGGGGCATGTGATACTGCCAATAGGCTACACCCTGGAGTGTTGGTGTTGGGGGTATCATGTTGAGTTCTGGGAACCATCCTTTAGCAAGGGCACTTAACAAGCTACAGAGTGCCCAGTGTAACCAGTGTAACCAATCTGGTGAATGGTCTTGCTATCCTGACATCTGAGGAAAAGTGGAAGGAACTACAGGTGGGAACAGATTTCCTGGGGCAACGAGAACTATATTCAAATATTGGAGGAACCAACAGGCTGAAGACAGATTAGACTTTTCCTTCTTGCCCCCCCCCCCAGGGCAAAACAAGGAAAGCAAAGGCTGGATGGGAGGATGGATCATCTGGTGTGTAGTAGAGTGGATTTCTATTATACAGGGCTGGGGAGAATGAATGACATCTAAGGCCCCTTCCAATGCCAAGGGTCTGAAATCATCCTCTATGTGTCTGAATCCAGTTTAATGGCCTTTCATTCAGCTTTCTTTTCTCCCAACAATTTATTATTCTGCTTTCCCTCCTCTTTATTCAACTGCACTGATAAGAGATATAGCAGAAAGTCTGCTGGACTTGGAGACTGAAGATGAATCTTCAGTAAGTCTTGGTTTCTTCCTCTATCGAATGGGAATAGGCCTGGTGCTGGGGGGATGTGTAGGAGGAAGGCTCTTTCTAAATCACCTAATGCTGTATAAGGAAAGTAGCCAGGGTTGGGATCAGGTGACGTGACTTGTGTGATGTTGGAAATGCTTCTCCAAAAACCGCAAGACTGTCTGTCCTCTAAGGTCACGGTAAAAGTACAAATGTAACTTCCCAGCACTAGCTCCAAACACTGACCATCAGAGGGACTCATTCTAATGGGAGAGAAAGCATGCGGACAACTAGGTAGATATAAGATAAAGACAAGGTATATGAAAGAGATTCTGAGTGGGGCCAGCATTAGCAGCTGGGGCAATGAGGAAAGGCCTGGTGGAGTACGGGGGTTTGAGCTAGGTCTTACAGAAATCAGGGAACCAAGAGGTGAAGATGAGAGGGTAAAACATTCTAGGCATGAGGCACCACCAGTGCAAAGGCACGGAGAATGTTATTGGAACAGAGAAGATGCTGCTGTTCAGGCATGTTCAACTTTGTAACCCCATTTGGGATCTTCCTGGCAAAGATATTGGAGTAGTTTGTTGTGTCCTTCTCCAACTCATTTTACAAATGAACCTGAGGCAAAAACAGAGTTAAGTGACTTGCCCAGGGTCACCTGGATGGTGTTTGAGGCCAGATTTGAACTCAGGAAGATGAGTTTTTCTGATTCCAGGCCCAGCATTCTATCCAGTACACCATCCAGGGGGAACAATTATAAAAAGACTGGAAGGGTAAGAAGGGACCAGGTTATGAAGGGTTTTGAAGATTTTATGTTTGATCTTGGAGGTAACAGGAAGCCATAGGAGGTCACTGAGCAGGGGGTGACAAAGGCACCTTTAAATTTTCCTCCCCTTTGTGGCCAAAATCCTTGAGAAAGCCATCTATGAGGACCTCATCCTCCTTTCTTCTCACAGTCTTCTAAACCCTTTATGGTCTGATGTCTGACTTTATCATTCTACCAACAGTATTCTTTCCAAAGTGACCAGTGGCCTCTTAATCACCAAACCCAGTGGCCTCTTCTCCATCGTCATTCTCCAAGAGCTCTCTGTAGCCTCAGACCCTCTTGGTCACTCTCTCCTCCATCCTCCTAAGAGTGTGTGACACTGCTTTCTTGGTTTTGGTCCTCCCTCTCTGACCGCTCCTTCTCTGCCTCCTTTGCTGGATCTTCATTCATGTTACACCTGCTTCAATAAGGCTCTATCTTGGGCCCTCTTTTCTTTTGCTCCCATACTGTTTCCCTTGGTGATTTCATCAACTCAAATGCTATCAATGATAATCTCTATATAAATGATTCTGAGTCCAGTCCTTACTCTCTCACTGCCTGTATCAATTGGTGAATATTTATTAAGCACTTACTATATGCCATGCACTGTATTAAGCTTGGTACTTGTCCTTCGTACTCAAGGATGACCAAATGACATTCCCATGTTGGAGTCAAGGTACAGTGTGCCCAATGGTAGCTGAGATCAGCATGAGCCCAGAAAGCTCCATCACAGGTCAGGCACAAATAGTCCCTGTGAATATCTGGGGATGGAGATGTCTCTAAATCTGCACATCTAACTTTTCTTTTGTGCTGCTGCAATTCTGTTTTGCTCATGGAGCACAACTCCTTCTCTGATGTGAACATGCCATGCTGGATGGTCCTGTGTCAGTGACTCCCATGTCTCACAATTTACTCAAATTCTTCAGAATGACCCTGAGAGTGTCCTTGTGTTGCTTCTTTTGACATCCATGTGAGTGCCTGCCTTGTGTGAGTTCTCTGTTAAATTGACTTTTAGGCAAATGTATGCTTAGAATTTGAACAACATGGCCAGCCTATAGGAGTTACTTTCTCTGAAGTAGAGTCTGAATGCTTGGCGATGTAGTTCAAGTAAGGACCTCAGTGTCTGCTACCTTATCCTGTTAGGCGATCTGCAGAATCTTCCTAAGACAGCTCAAATGGAAGCGATTCAGTTTCCTGGCACGGTGCTGGTAGACTGCCCAGGTTTCATAGGCATACAACAATGAGGTCAGCACAACGGCTCTGTGGACCTTCAGTTGGGTAGTCCCTTTCCCCCAGGACTCCCATCCTTTGTAGCAACATGTTCCTCGTTAAAAAGAATTAGATTCAGAATAAAACTTCTCACTATTAGTTCCCCCACTTTCTGAAAGAGGCAGTTATCATTAAGGCAGTCATTGCTGACTTGTCATTTATTGGAGACAGTGTTCCAATAGATTATCAGGTTAATTCACCAATCCTTCATTCTCTGCACCAGCCAGGACACTTGCTCCTCAATTCAGCTCTTTCTTCTTAATGTCAGGGTGTTTGGTCCAACATTACAATGAGAAAATAGCTTGTTTCTTGGTTCCAGTTCTGCTTGCTTTCTTCTGTAGCAGTTCAGAGCTCCTCCCTCTAAAATGCTCAATTTCATCATTTCTTATGGCATAATAATATTCCATTGCATTCATGTACCACAATTAATTTAGCGATTCTCCAACGGGGGTCACCCTCGTAGTCTCCAATTTTTGGTTACCACAAAGAACTATTAAAACTATCATTATACAGATAGCTCCCTTCCCTCTTTCCTGGGTCTCTTTGGAGTAGGGACCTCATGGTGATTACTTTTCTGAATGGATGAACCAACTCACAGTTCTACTAATAGTGCATTAGTGTACCAGTTTCCTCACATCTCCTCCAACCCTTGTAATTTTCCTCTTTTGTCATCTTTGCCAGTGTGATGGGTGTGAGGTAGAATCTCAGAACTGATTTATTTGCATTTCTCTAATTACTCATAAATTATTTTAAGTGAATTTATCATGGGCCACAGAGAATAAATTCTTTTTTTGGTTTATTATAATTATTTGTTTTCAGTTTTCTACAATCACTTCTATAAGTCTTAGATTTTCTCCCCCTCCCTTCCCTCTCCCTCCTCAAGACGGCATGTGATCTTAAATGGGTTCTACACATACACTCTTATTAAATACATTTTCACCTTAGTCATGTTGCATGGCAGAATTAAAATGAATGGGAGAAACCATGAGAAAAACCAAAACATAACACAGGAGAAAATATTCTGATTTATTCTGTGATCCAAATCCATATTTCTTTCTCTGGATGTGGAAGGCATTTTGCCTCAAGATTTCACTGGGAATGTTTTAGGTCCCTGCATTGCTGTGAAAGGATCTACCAAAAAAATTCCTTGCACACTGTGGTTGTTACTATATACAAAGTTCTGATTCTGCTCCTTTCACTCAGCATCAGTTTATATAAGTCCTTCCAGGTCTCTCTGAAGTCTTCCTGTTTATCATTTCTTATAGCACAATAGTATTCCATTACATTCAAATACCACAACTTGTTTAGCCATTCCCCAATTAATGGGCATCCCTTTGATTTCCCAGTTCTTGGCCACCACAAAGAGAGCTGCTATAAATATTTTTGTAGAGGTGGGACCCTTTCCCATTTCTATGATCTCTTTGGGATAGAGTCCCAGGAGCGATATTGCTGGGTCAAAGGGTATGCACATTTTTGTAGCCCTTGGGGCATAGTTCCAAATTGCTCTCCAGAATGGTTGGATCCGTTCACAGCTTCACCAACAATGAATTAGGGTTCCAACTCTCTCACATCTTCTCCAACATTTATCATCTTCCTGTTCTGTCATGTTAGCCAATCTGATAGGTGTGATATGGTACCTCAGAGTTGTTTTGATTTGCATCTCTCTAATCAAATGTGATTTAGAACATTTTTTCATATGACTATAGATAGCTTTAATTTCTTTCTCTGAAAATTGCTTGTTCATATTCCTTGAACACTTATCAATTGGGGAATGACTTATATTCTTACAAATTTGACTCAGTTATCTATATATTTTAGAGATGAGGCCTTTATCAAAGATACTAGTTGCAAAAATTCTTTCCCATTTTTCTACTTCCCTCCTAATCTTAGTTGCATTGTGTTTGTGCAAAAACTTCAGATTTTAATGCAATAAAAATGATCCATTTTGCACTTCATAATGTTCTCCATCTCTTGTTTGGTCATAAATTTCTCAATTCTCCATAAATCTGACAGGTACACTATTCCTTGCTCCCCTAATTTGCTTATAGAATCAATCTTTATACCTAGATCGTGTATCCATTTGGACTTTATTCTTGTGTACGGTGTCAAGCATTGGTCTATGCTCAGTTTCTACCACTCTGTTATCCAGTTTTCCCAGCAGTTTTTGTCAGAGTTCTTATCCCAGAAGTTGGGGTCCTTGAATTTATCAAATAATAGATTGTTATGTTCATTGATTATGGTGTCTTGAGTACCTAACCTATTCCACTAGTCTACCCCTCTATTTCTTAGCTAGTACCAAGTGGTTTTGATGATTGCTGCTTTATAATACAATTTGAAATCTGGAGGGCAAGGCCACCTTCCCTAGCATTTCTTTTCATTAGTTTCCTTGATATTATGGCCCTTTGTTCTTCCAGATGAATTCTGATATTATTTTTTATAGCTATAGAAAATAATTACCTGATAATTTGATTGGTATGGCACTGAATAAGTAAATTAATTTAGGTAGAGTTGTCATTTTTATTATATTAGCTCAGCCTACCTACAAGCAACACATGTTTTTCCACTTACTTAGATCTGACGTTATTTGTGTGAAATGTGTTCTGTAATAGTGTTCATTTAGTCCTTGGATTAATTCTTCTTTAAAGAAGTTTTTTTCTATGATTATTGATGTCTTGGATTTCTTCTTTAAAAAACTGCCTTTGACTATTTTTCTCCTGGGAATGGTTCTTAGTCTTATTACTTTGAATATATTCCCCCATCCATCCTAGATGAGACCTTTAGCAGAAGACCCCTCCTCCCCCACCAGTTATTTGCTTTCTTTGTAATTTTTCCATTAGATTTGTTTTCTGCAAAACATTTAAAATTTTATATAATCAAACCTGTCTATTTTATCTTTTGTGATTCTTTCCATCATTTTAGTCATGAACTCTTCTCCTATCAAAAAATATGAAAGATAATGTTTTCCTCGTGCCTCTAATTTGTTTACGATGTGAATTTTTATATTTAAATTGTGTATTCATTTGGAGTTTATCTTGGTGTATGGTGTGAAGTGCTGGTATAAACCTAATTTCTACCAGATCACTGTCCAGTTTTCTCAGAAGTTTTTGTCAGTGAGTCCTGTCTTCAGGAACTAGAGTCTTAGGGTCAAAAACTTGGCTGTTCTTTTGATCAGTCTTTCTCTCTTTAAACCAATAAAAAATCACTTTAATGATTACTACTTTGTACCACATACAGATTAAGATGTGGTAGATCCTTTTTCCTTTTGTTCCTCCAGATGGAAGGAGAAACATTTTTCCTTCCCCTTTTCAGTTAAGTCCTTTGGATAAGATTCACAAGACTCCAGGCAAATATTCTTTTTTGATGTGGATCTAGGATTTCATTTCTGCAGGGAATCCCCTCTATCAAAGTAGATATGAAACTATTGTGCAATTTTCAAAGTTACCTGGAGAACTGAGTGGTTTGGTGACTTGCCCAAGGTCCCACAGCCAACAGGAGTTTGAGAGAGGGCAAAGACATGCTTGCCAGCTTCTGTAAGGTATGCTCTTTCTCTGGCTGGGAGCCTGTTAGGGCTTTTTCCAGCTTCTTAATTAGTCATTCATTTCACAATTGAGGACAGGACCTGAGCCCCTACTCTTCTCTGGGGCTCTGTTTTATGGTGCCCCCACTCCCAGCTTTCCATAGTTCCAGTCTTGAAGTAGGTGTTGAGCTAATAATACCTAGTTAATTAAATGGGGGAGGCAGAGTGCAATCACTATAGGGAAAGAATCCTTACCCTCAAGGATCTTACAGGAGGGATTAGGGAAGGCTTCCTACACAGAGTGGGGGTTTAGCTGGGACTTAAAGGAAGCCTGGGAGGTCAGTAGTCAGAGCATTCCAGGTACAGGGGACAGTCACACAGAATGCATCCTTAGGAGATGGAGGGTCTTGTTTGTGTAGCAGCCAGGAGGCCAGTGTTGCTGGATCAAAGAGGACATGTTGGGGGCTCAGGTGTAAGAAGACTGGGGAGGGAGGAGGGTGCCAGGTTACAGAGAGCAGCATTGGTGGCTTCAGGATTTACCTGCTCTCCCCTCCAGGCCAAACCACAGGTATTGATACAGCTTTTACACAGCAGTACATAACAGGTGTAATTGAAGCTAATTTAGGATGCCAAGGAACAAGTGTGGAGGGAGAGCCCTTGTCCCAGGGTAGGCAAGGAAACACATGTTTCTTCCTGTAAAGAACATGGACTCAAGAAAAAGGTGTCAAACGGTGCTGGCTCGCCATTACGGCCCTGAGACTAGGCAGTAACGCTTTGGCCTGTGCCAACTGAACGTTTTCAACCCAAGGATTTTGTCAGAGGTTCTACCTAGTTGAGTATCAAGTATTTATGAAGAATCCCCTGAAGGAATTTTTTTCTTCTATATGCAAACAGTGCTTTTGTGGCTGCTTGGCAAAGATACAGGTGGGAAACACTTGATTTCTCATCACCCATTCACAAAGGAGTCTCCAGGAAAAGAGAGAACATGCAGGGCAGAACAGAACTCAACTCCCAAAGCTCTGCTGGGGTTTTGTCCTCCGGGTGCTTCCGAAGCTGCTCATCTCCAGGGACCAGAGAGCTCCTGCCGCCCAGAACTGGGCGCCTGTCCATGGCTCTGGGCCCACCCAGGCATTTTCAGGGCCTTCTTCCTTGGATGCTGCTGCTCACCCCAAAGCCAGTTGTAGAGTGGAATTTCCTGCTGCCTGGGAGGTGTAGTGGGTTGGCAATAAGAGAAACTCTTGAGTCGGAGCTTTAGCTGCACTACTTACAAGCCTGTGCAACCTTGGGCAAATCACTCTCTGAGCCTTGGTTTCTTTCTCTGATAAAACAAGAAATGAAAGTACTGCACTCTCTGAATTAATTCCTTTCCAATTCAATCAATCAATCAATATTTATTAAGTGCTTACTGTGCCAGGCACTGTATTAAGCTAGGGAAACAAAAAAAGGTTAAAAGACAAGCCTTGCCCTCAAGCAGCTAATTCTAAACTTCATACTAAGAAAATGATCCTTAGTCTTAAGAAGTAAACAAGGACAGTTAAAAGAGGGTGCTCCTTGGTGGCCATGCCCATTAGGCTACTGACTATGTCATTTAGTCAGTAAATATTTAAGCACCTACTATGTGCCAAGCACATAGTTGTTTAGGGATATCAGGTTATAAGAGCAGCTCTCATATCTTCAGGGGTTCCCAGGTTACAAAGTTCCTTCCTCACAATCCTATTTGTGAGGCAAGGCAAGGTGAGTCTCATTATCCCCTTTTACAGATGAGGAAATCAACCCAAGGATTTTATCAGAGGATCTACCTAGTTGAGTATCAAGTATTTCTGAAGGATACCCTAAAGAACTCTTCTTCATTCTATGTGCATACAGTGCACATAGTATATATACCTACATAGAAATACAGAGAGGAAGAGGTACTTGTCTTCATACACATATGACTAGCAGGTGTCCTGGCTGGGACTTTGTCTCTCTCCTCCTCGGTAGGATTTCCCGGACATTCACACATCTTCGCTGGGAGCAGGATGCTTTCATTGGGAGCTGGGGCAGTGACTGGCTCATGTGGATCCATTCTAGCATTCTCGTGGGCACCCACTTGTGTTCATTTCCCTTCTCCCTGGAAAAATGTGGGTACGGGCTGTCCTCATTTTCTTAATCCATGGTGCTAACTGCATGACTCTTTATGTGACGGAGGTTGTTCCTGGGATGGCCCTTTATGTAACCATTGATAGTCTGAGTCTTCATGGCCTCACTTGGGGTTTTCTTGGCAAAGATACTGGAGTAATTTGTCATTTTTTTCTCTAGCTGATTTTACAGATGAGAAAACTGAGGCAAAAGAAGTTAATTGACTTGTCCAGGGTCACACAGCTTTGAACTCAGGAAGAAGAATCTTCCTGACTCCAGGCCCAGAGATCGATTCACTGAGCCACCTAGCTGCCCAAAACCAGTTTCTGGTAATGGCAGGATCAATGCTCAGTAAATGCTGAATAATGAACCAAACACTGTAAGGAAGGACTGCTTCCTGCTCATGGTGGGGCAGGTGGTGAGACAGTCTCTAACCACTGAAGTAAGGGTGCCATGGCAGGTAGTGACTCTGCTGTCATGGTAGGGATTCAAAGTATAGGCATGAATTCTTGGGAAGGTTGAGGAGATTCCTGCTCAGGCCCAGTGTGGCTTCAGTCTCTCCCCAGGCCTGTGATTAGAATGTGGTTTATTCCTTTCTATGGCCACTTTCTTCTGCAGACTGGAAGAGGATGTTTTCAGCACTGACCTCCCCTAGCACTTTCTTCACCTCTTTTCCAGGTTACTAGTTGTGCCACAGTGCACAGAGCTTGGGGCCTGGAGCCAGAAGACCTGAGTTAAAATCTGGTCTAAGATGCTGATGAGCTGGGTAACTGGGGGAAAGTCACTTAAGTTATGTAACTCAGTTTCCTCAATTGTAACCCAAGGAAAATCACATATATCCTCCCTGTGTTGTCGAGAGGAACAAATGAGGTGTTTATAAAGTGCATATCACAGTGTCTGGCACACAGTCGGTGTTTAATAAATGCTTGTTTCCTTCCTTCATTTCCATAAGCACTTATCTAGCACCACTGTGTATCATAGCTATTTATGCTTAGACCATGAGTTCTTTTGGGGTCTAATCTCAGCATGGTAGGAGTGTGCTGTCCCTAATGGAACCTCTTGTATCTTTCATGAAATCTTAGACAAGATTATATCCTTTCAAAAAAACCTTGCTAAATGAGTACTGATGAGGTCTCTATCTCTGGGAGAGGCCCTAACGTCCATAGGTAGGGGCCAGCTGTGAAAGTCTGAACCCTGAGCCCAGGGAAGTTTGGGGAGCACTACATTCTCTCATTCCTGTGTCCCCCATCCTGAAAACAGTCCCATGGAGTTTGATTTATGAACTTCTTGCAGTTTAGGCTCTGGGGAGATGCCATGGTCATTGTTAAGACATGATGATCCCTGTCCTCAAAGCTTCCAATCTAGTTGGAGGATGACATAAGCCCATTAGAAAGGTAAGAACTAGGTGGAAGAGCTGGGAATGCTGAAGGGAACAGATATGTTTGAAATCACTGGAAGGGCCTAGAATCCAGGGTTCCTGACTTGAGTTCTCAAACTGCACCATGATTTCATGGATGGGGCCCTCTTCCACTGGTACAGAGAGCAGCCTCCTGGGTGCCTGTCATGGTGGCAGAACTAACCCATCCCTTGATGGTCAATCTTCTAGAGAGATGCCTCTGAGACCTTCACAAGTCAACACTCATAGGTGGTGTTACTCAAAGCTGTGCCAGCTCCTAGAGCTTTTAGGGGCTTGGATGTTCCCTGGGATAGCCTGCAGACCCCAGGAAAGGGCATCAAATGAGAAGGTGCTATAGTGAGGAAATGAGGAATGTTCAAGGAAGCCAAGCAGAGCTGAGAATGGCAGCTGTGTGGGCTTCAGACTGTATTCACAGCACAAGGTTACCTCTATTAAAGAAAGCTGCACATCACGGAAACGTCTGCTCTTGGACTTCCCCATGGGAGCACAGTCACTCTCCTTAGAGCATCAGACAGACCATACTGAACAAGGAGTGCTCTGCCATCGATTCCAGCCCTTCTGGGACAGGGGCAGAGCAGGGAGAGCCATTAGGCTCAAGGAAGGCATTCCCCAGGCAGGACTTACTGTCAAGTCACAGAGTGCTTCCCCACTGCTTTTTGAAAGGAATTGTCACCCAAGTCTGGCCCTGACTAGAACTGAATAATCAAGGTTGCACCCAAAGTCTTTTATACCAGGAGAAAAAACCGTGGCTTAACACAGGACATTTGTTTTTTTGTAAAATTTAATTTTTTCTCCACTTAACAAAAATCTATCTCCTCTCTCTCCCACCTCCCCTGCCCCAGTAGGAAAAATGAAATCTTAAGTCAAGTAAAACAAATTCCTGCATTGACTGTGCTAAAAAGCCACAGGTCCATCAGCTCTCTGGAGGTGGGTGGTGTCTGTCTCATCAGAGTCTCCAGGTCTTTCTGATGCTGCTTGACACTACCATAGTGTTGTTTCTGCATACACTGTTCCCCTGGTTCTGCTCCCTTCCCTCTACATCAGTTCTTACAAGTCTTCCCAGGCTTCTCTCCAACCATGCTCTTCATCTTTTCCTACAGCACAACAGCATTCCATTCCACTCATGTATCACAACTTGTTCCAGTTCCTTGCCCCCCAAAAAGAGCTGCTACAAATATTTTTGTACATTTGGACCCATTTCTGATCCCTCTAGAGTACAGGCCTAAAAGTGGTTATCACTGCGTGAAAGGAACTCATCATTTAGTAACCTGGATATAGTTCTCAACTGCTTTCCAGAATGGGAGAAACAATTCATAGTTCCTACAACAGTGCATTAATGCATGTTTTCCTACAGCATCTATTATTTTTGTTCTTCATCAACTCTGCCAGTCTGATAGATGTAAAGCAGAACCTTACTATGGCTTCAATCTGCAATTCTTCAATTAAGCATTTCTTTCATATGGCTATTGACAGCTTAGTTTCTTAGCAAACTGCCCATTCATATTCTCTGACCATTTTTCTACTGGGGAATGACTCTTTTTCTTAGAAATTTTAATCCTGTTCTTATATATCTTGGATGAGACACAGTTGGAAAGAGGCTGAGTGTCTCATGGTACCTCACCTGGACCTAAAGTATTTTATAAAATGAAAAAGTGTGTCCAGGTTGAATTTATACAAACCACTGCCAAGCCAAGTTCAGTCCCTGTTCATCACTGCCCTTGGAGGCCCTTGTTGAGTCACTAACTAAGCAAGGGCCCACAAAGGGCTCCTCTCAGGTCTGGTTATACACTGACCAGACACTGATGCGTTGGTCCTTGGATCCACCAGCCAGCAGCTGCTTACTCGGCTGTCCAGGATCAGAAAAGGCCACACAGTGAACAGCTGCGCTGTGGTAGTCCAAAACTGCCAGTGGCTTCAGCTGTTTCCAGCCAAAGAGCCTAATGCGATGATCCCAGCCTGCTGTCGCCAGGATCTTCCCATCTGGCCGGATGGCGATGTCTGCTATCCCAGGATTGGTGAGCTCCTGAGTTCTGCAAACCTATGAAATTAATGCAGAGAGGAAGGAATACATTGTGATATACATGGTGAGCAGGTTGGTCACTCTCCACAGTGCATGGTAGAAGGTGGAGGAGGAAGAGGAGGATGAAGAGGAGGAAAGAGGGAAGAGGATTCTGTTGGAGTCTGCAGTATGACCTTTAAAACACCCTCCTCATGACCACTCCATTTCACCATTACCTCCCCCTGGAGGTTAATATATGAGGCCCTATCCATCCCCTGAATCTTCCTCCTTTGTTGTGTTCCCATCAGCACCCCCCAGTAGTAGCCACCATTACCACTCACTGGGTCTGTTCCAAGTCTCCCAACAAGGCTTCCCAACTCTGTTTCTCCTTCCCCTCCAACCCAATCTTCTTTTTATACACAGAGGCAGCTCAGTGGCACAGTGCAGACACTTCCTAGGCTGGGTGACTCTGGGCAAGTTACTTAACCTCTGTTTGCTTTAATACACTGGAAAAGAAAATGGCAAACCACTCCAGTATATTCTCCAAGAAATCACCATGGAGAGTATTGACGTACTGTGGTCCACAGGGTCATGGACATGATTCAATAACAACTGTTATTTTAATTCATGGATTTTTTTTTCCTCTCCCAGCTCTCTTTTTCCCTCCATTAAGGAGACTCCTGCCTGCCTCTTCTATGAGAGATAATTTATC